>OX246756.1:179114989-179823624 GCA_945910035.1 Brachypalpus laphriformis
TTTCAACGCAATCGCGATATTTAATTTTTCCCCGATGAATTTTTTCCCTATTTTTGAAGGTACCTCTTTTTTGTTCGGGGGAAAAATTCCGAGGGAAAATTTATTCATGATAAATCTGAATGTGTGTCTTCTTCTTCTTCCTATTTCGGCGAGGTTATGATCCGAAAACAAGGGATCACATATGTAATTTAAACTTTAGCCTTGTTGACTTGCACTTGAGTAAAGATAGTCTTTAAAAATTATTACGATGTTAGGTTTTATACGTAAAAAAAATATATATATTTGGCGCCTCAGCTCTTTAAGTGCCAGGGCCACTCATGCAGTGTTCCCAGCCGCTTTAAGTGAAATTCCCCATCACAGACCTTAAAATTCCCCTATTTCCCCATTCTTTGTGGTAAAATTCCCCATAGATTCCCCACTTTAATTCTGTGGGCTCAAGCAATATCCGTTTAAGTCGATTTTCACAGTTTCTCAGAAAACGAGTTTTAAATTTTCCCTTTTCCCAAAACCGTATGGGATTTTGCTATATTTTATTTATTTATTAACTGAACAAATCTTTTACAATAATGTTGCCTGGGGCAACAACTGTCAGGCAGGCACCCGGGGCAAAAACTGTCTGGCAGGCGCCTGGCACTAATTCTTTTAGAGAACACCTTTGTGACGGCCAACAGTGGGTAAGTGGTCCAACCTTAAATATATATATATCAACAATTTGATAGTACTAAAGTACTATAATACCAAAGTACTATAATACTAAAGTACTACAATACTAAAGAAGTGGACAAACTGCTGGGCCGATGGCACCCGGCGTGTTTTGCTGCGGCTAACAAAAATAATTTTTTTTTTGCGCTTAAGTACTATAATACTAAAGTAGTCGACCGATTTTGACCAAATTTTACGGGAACACTCTCGGGGTAATACCAAAGATTGACTGAAAATGTGAGCTCAGTCAGTTACATGTTTTCGGAGTCCATAGGTACATACATTTTTTCCAATAGAAAAAAAGTACTTTCGGTTTTCCGGAATTTTTCAATTTTTCGAGGAACTTTTCCAATTTTTCTTTCCGTAAAAACCTTACTCGGACTATTACGAACATTTAATGAAAAAAATGAGCCAAATCGGTCCAGCCGTTCTCAAGTGATGCGATGACCAACGAACAGCATTTCATTTTTATTTATATAGAAGACAAGAAACAAGAAACGAAAATTTAATCAGACTTCATTTCTAAATAAAGATTAAACGTAATAAAAAAAAAGCATACTAGTACAAATTAAACCAGAGCAAATTCTCATTACTGAAAAATAAATAAAAATTAACGAATATTATAAAAAAGAACAAGAAAATTGTAGGGATAGTTATTAAGTATAGTATGTAGGGAGTTATTAAAAAGAAAAGGTCCTTAGTGGTCAAATTAAGAACTCCACATTTCTAGCCTTGAAGCCTGATCGTATAGCAGATAGGGTTTAAACAGCCCACCTAACCGTGGGCGCCGTGGCGTAAGTGGTTAGTGTGTCGGATCACTACGCATGAGGTTCCAAGTTCGAATCCCAGAAAACACCAAAAAGTTTTTCACGGTCCCTACTCTCGCGAGCGTCTGACAAACATCCGAGAGTATTGTTGTCACGAAAAAGCTTCGTCGTCGTTACTCGTATTTCTCTTTTTTTTCACATATGGAAGTAAATTTTAACTTAGTTGAAGGCATAAAGCTAAACCAAAGCCAACTGCCTCCAGTTACGCACACCAAATTGGTTGAGGTCCCCTTCCACTTGTTTGCGCTACCTGCCTCGTGTGAATTCTTCTGGCTAAATCGATGGCCTTGTATGGGCCGTATAGTTCGGCAGTTCGGCATTGTGCCTTCTTCTGCACTTGCCGTCTGCATGGGCATACTCATCCGATTTTGACAAAGTCCATGCTTCTGCGCCATACAGCAGTACTAGGATGATTAGTGTCTTATACAAACTTACCTTAGTATGTAGATCGAGATATGGCTTTGTTACTCCATTGCCTTCTTAGCCCATAAAAACAGCGACACCGCTCAACCCATCTTTGCTGCCTCGATCTCAATACTCGTAAATGCCCCACCGACGGCCCGCTGAGTTCTTCCGACCATATCAATGTCTTTGGCGTAAGCGAGTAGTTGTACAGACTTGTAAAAGCTTGTGCCTCTAGTGTTGGCTTGTGAGCTTCGTACAATTGTTTCAAGTATCATGTTAAGGAGATCGCATGATAGAGCGTCACCTTTAAGACCTTTCCTGGCATTGAATGATTCGGTGGTGTTCTTACCAACTTTGATGGAGCAGCGAGAGTTTTCCATCTTCATCCTGCGCAGACGGAAGAGCTTGGCAGGGATGCCGAGACTAGACATGGCTCTGTATAACTCATCTCTATACACGCTTTTATGGGAAACTTTGAAATCGGTGAAGAGGTTATGGATATCGATTTTATATTCATGGGTTCTTCCCAAAATCTGCCGTAGCGTGAATATTTGGTCAATGGGTGCTTGTGTTAGTATTCTGTGTAAATACATACCATAGTTTGTCTCTAACTATGAACACTAGCACTAAATGACGAGCCTGTGAAAGCATATTGTAAGTTTGGCAAATCTCTACTTGTGGTTGCTGCTTGCTTTAAGCGCTCCACGACACAAATCTGATAAGACAGATCTGTTGAGCAGTTATGGGTATCAATTTTATATTCATGGGTTCTTCCCAAGATCTGCCGTAGCGTGAATATTCGGTCAGTGGGTGATTGTGTTAGTATTCTGTGTAAATACATAGTTTGTCTCTAACTATGAACACTAGCACTAAATGATGAGCCTGTGAAAGCATATTGTAAGTTTGGCAAATCTTTACTTGTGGTTGCTGCTTGCTTTAAGCCCTCCACGACACAGATCTAATAAGACAGATCTGTTGAGCAGCTAAATTTTATTCAGCTCAAAATATTGAATGAAGTAGTGGGCACCATTTAAACTTCCGAGTGCAAAATATTAAAAAAAATTTTTTTTAAGTTTTTCAAGGCCCTAACTCAAATACCCAACAAACATTTCGAATACACACTGAAACTTTTTTATTAAGCTTATGCAATTGTTTTAATTAAACTGATAAATCGACAATATTTCCAAGAATAAGAACAAATCTTATGCTCGGAATGAAGCTATAAATCTGAAGCCTACAGTAAAAAAAAAATAAATCGAGCGTAAATCTTATTCAAACCATATTTAAATAAATCAACTTGTGTCTGTGCAGACTTTTACGCAAATAAGTTTGAGTGTGTGTAGCAGCCTTTACTTTTTTTTTATATAATTTGGGCGCACTGAAAAGGTTATGAATACCTTTAACATGTTTACACACAGTGCGGACGTTCGAAAGGATAGATAGAGGGAGAGAAAGATTTTTGGTGTAGTGGCTCTTGAAGCTCGGTTTTTTATGCTTCAGAGATTCTCCGAGGGTGGCGTCCAGATAACTGGGGAGATTTTTTGTCTTTACTTCTGATTCACAGTACTTTTTCCCGATAACCGATGTCAAGGGCAAATCACCATCAAGAGAGCGAACAATTTTTCCAGCCGGACGACTAAGCTTATGGCAGTGTTATGCCTTCGCAGTTGTGTTCACACAAGCTTTCGCAAATGATCGGACTGACTTTATATAATATATTTCATGAGAAATAAATAAATGCTTGCTGACATCAGGATTTAAACCACGAACCATTAGCGTGGCAATTGAGGACGCTACCACTACACCATTGCCACCCCCAAATTTCTACTTCTACGCTTTTACAAGGCGTAGTATAGTATACCCTGGCACTTGATGAGCTGTTGCGCTAAATTATATATGTATATACTTAGGGGAACTGTTACATGATACGATACTTTTCAAGACTTATTAAACATCTTTTGACTTAAATCATTTTAAGTGCTTTAACTTCTCAACAGCCTCGTAGAATACTACATGTTGTATCAAATATTATAGAAGTTTCGAAAGTAGATACCCCTTAAAACCAAACCATTCTCTGAAATGATGATGTGCTTGTGAACAAACCCTTGATTCATTCTAAAAATTCATTCACACATATGGGAAGCACAAATGAACTGCGAACTGCAGTATTTGCAGGTTAGGTAAATTTGATGAAGAAAAACTAGTGTTTTTATCCGAACAAGTAATTTTGTTCTTCATTTTCGCAATACTAAAATGGTGTCAACTACTTTAGCACTCTTAGTTCGTACCCGTGGGCCAGATGAGTTTTGGAGGAAAAGGAAAATCTTTAAAATGGCTGCTGTAAGTCGTCCTACCTGTACCATCGCCCAGTTTCCATATAAAAGTCATTTCAGCATTACAGGGGCCGGGCAAGGAATTGTTATTCGATTGCCATTCGAAGCGTTCACAGAGCACTTGCCTATGCGGCAAAAGGCCGGAAGCTGAAAAAGCTTGATATGGCAGAGGTACTATGCAATTGTGTCGAGAACTATGCAATTTAAAATACTTTGTTGATTTGCCTTTATAGCTCTGGAAAACCCGAGTAGAAGCTGGCTGTAATCAGTATGGCATCTCATTTGAATCCTTTAGAGAAGGACTTCTAAGAAGCGATATTTTGTTGAATCGTAAGGTTTTAGCCGACCTTGCCATCTGGGAGCCAAAGTCTTTCGAATCACTGGTGAAAATTTCTAGGGAAAGGGCAGCAGTTGAAGGGTACCCCGAACTCAAAGAAAGATCTGTAATGAACCAAGTCTACGGACTGTCCAACATGATGGAGCAAATAAAGATAAAGTAGTAAAGCATAAAAACCCTTTTTATTGTTTCTTCCATTGTTAACTAAAACATAACAAATGAACCAACTAATGCGATTATAAAGGAAAAATTTTGCTGTCCGGTGATTCCTACGTCGAACAGTTTCTATATTTAGTGACTGACTGAAGAATTATTCGATTTTTGCCAAGATATCCGACTCCCTAAACAAAATGTATTCCTTCTTATCTTCCAACTCGATTTTTGTGCCACCAAACTCAGGCAATAGAACCTTATCGCCCTCCTTAATAGCAACTGGGACGTGTTGGCCACTCTGGAAGAAAAAAAAAAAATAGTCCTTACACATAATTCGTTACAAGATCTAAGGAGAAACTTACAGTATTCCTTGAGCCGGGACCAACTGCGACCACGACACCCTCCAAGACTTTGGTCTGAGACTTTTCTGGAATCAGTATTCCCCCCTTTGTCGTTGCGATAGCTTCAGCACGTTTAACTAGGATGCGGTCAAGCATGGGCATAAGTTTCTTAATTGAACTCTACGCCGGCCGGGAGGATGAAATGGAAACAATTACACAACTGTCAAATGTGTTTCCAGAAGTCTCGAATTTTCTTACGAAACGATCGAAACAACTTTATTTGAGTATTTCCTTACCATATCGATATTTTTTATTTAAATGTCAGGAATGAGGTAGAAGTCTTTCTTTCTTTGGGTTTTAATTAATTAAATGCTAATTTTCCGGGCAAAAACTATTCCAGCACGTGCGTTTGATTTTCTTCAAGTACCAATTGATAATGAATCAGTTTTCCCAATCAGATTCTAATTCACCCCTAGATGGCTCGTTTTACGTTTTTATTAATGGCAGAGTCCAGATAGCATTAAGGTCAGGTTTTCCTTCTATTTCAACAACCGCTACTATTTTTCAATTTCTCAGGCGCATCGTCTGCGTTACAAGAGCTGACTCCTCCTTTTTTATGGGAATTAGAGAGTGCTCTAGCCTGTGTGCCAATAGTTTAGGAAAAACAAATTAATACTAGAAGTTGCTTTTCCGGTTGCTCATGCTATTTGATATCCAAAGGAATTATTGAGTATACTCTATATTGACAGTCAACTCAATGCTGTCTTCTGTCATTAAAGCGAAACCCTACTCATCAGCCATTATCCATGAATGGCACTTGCATTGTAGAAACCGAAAAACTTTCCATGCTCGGTATGTGTGTCAACAACAAACTCTGTTGGAACGACCATGTATTCGAAATCGCCAAGAATGCAGCGAAATGTTTAGGTTTCCTAAAGCGGTGTAAGAAATATTTCACCCCTTCTGATTTGGCTACAATTTATAAGGCGTACATTCGCCCTAAGTTAGAGTATAACGCTCACATCTGGTCTGGTGCGCCAAAAACCATATTGCACTTGCTAGATAGGATTCAAAAACGCGCGATAAGACTCGTCGGAGACACGAATATTACAAGCAATTTTGCTTCGCTCGAACACCGTCGTAATGTCTCCTGCCTATCCCTGTTTTATCGATATTTCCACAGAAAATGCTCAGTTGAAATAGCCAATAGCATTCCTCCCCTTCTTCGTTTTAACCGCAATACTCGCCATGTCTCGAATGCTCATCAGTTTACCCTTAAGCCTATCTTCGGACGTACCGTGAAATATAGAGATTCTTTTATGAGCAGCACAACACGTCTGTGGAATGCTCTCCCCGAGTCTGCTTTTCCTCTCCATTAAAACCTACAGACATTTAAGACCAGTGTGCATCGGTGCCTCGTTTCCCCCTAACCCCTCTTCCTTAACGCTCACGCTATGTATAATGCATAAAAAGGGTAGTCATAACCCCTTTAGCGCGAGTAAATTATAAAAAAAAAAAAAAAAAAAAAACACCTTTAAGCAAATATATGCATATATAATATCATATATGGTGTATTACACGACAGATACAGATTTATCCTCTGTAGATTAAATTGTTTGTTAGAAATAATGCTTCGTATACTAGATATAATACTAGATAAGACTGGACATAGAAAGGTCATGTTCTAGCTCATTGAACACAGCAATTATATTGCAAGTATGTTATTCCAGTCTGAGAATATAAAATCTAACACCTTGATTTCGTATGTAAGCGAACCTATGCAATCTGTTTTCGCTAGCTAGCTGAGTGTAACTCTCCGGATGTTATAAACCGTCTCAACTGAACGCACTCCGTTTCTTGACGTTAAATGTTTCTACCTGACAGTCAGCTGTTCGTACAAATAAGCTGTCTAAAAATGTATCTAAAAATTATAAACGCGTAAATAAGATTTACAAAATATTTTATGACCAGGTTTGAAATTGAAAATGCTTTGCCGTGAAGGAAAGTTAAGTTTGTGCTGCTTCCTTGGTACGGCAGGAATAGTGTTGCTAATATGTTTACCGCAAATTATGTTGGACATCGTCCCAAACGTTTATGGGGCCGATTTATGGGGTCCTTTCCTACACTATGCTCTTATTAACATGATAATACGGTTTTTTCTAAAAGGGAATGATTATCAGGTAAATGCATCTAAATTTTGCATTAGCTATTCTCTACCCAAACAATTTAAAATTGCAGATAGCAATCAGAGCTTCCTTGTTGGGTTTTGTGTCGTCAGTTAGTACACTGCTGATCATATTTGCGCCTGACTGCTGGAAACAATTCGGAGTTTATGGTTTTTTCTTGTCATTTTTTCACTATTCAGAGTTCCTAGCAATTGCTTGGTCAAATCCAGCTAGTCTTTCCGTGGATTCGTTCATCTTAAATCATTCGGTGCATTATGCGGTTGCCGCAGCTCTTAGTTGGACGGAGTTTGTGCTGGAAGCATTGCTGCTCCCTGACTTTAAGTCAACATACTCGATTTGGATACTTGGCGCGGGGCTGTGTCTGTTCGGAGAAATGATGCGAAAAGCAGCCATGATGACTGCGATGTCGAATTTCAATCATCTTGTAAGGCACACTACAATCACACAATTGTAAGATTTACCATAAAATTAGTACTATTCCAGGTACAGTATCAGAAAGCAAAAGATCACCAACTTATTACGCATGGTGTATACGCTTACGCCCGACATCCTTCCTACGTCGGTTGGTTTTGGTGGTCTATAGGCACTCAGGTAAGTAAAACTTCAAAAGAATTAATAAATTTTATTAAAATTGATATTTTCATTTAGATAATCCTCATGAATCCATTCTGCATTGTTTTGTACACAGTCGTGAGTTGGAAGTTTTTCAAAGATAGAATTTTCATTGAAGAAATAACTTTGCTAAACTTTTTCGGCATGCAGTACTATGATTATCAGCAGAAAGTCTCTACAGGTTTACCATTTATTAGGGGCTATGAAATCGATAAGAATCAATAGCAGTTTGTGTAATAACGATAAGCTGCTCAGTAGAAATAAATTACTAATCCAATCATTTGCCAATATGTATTGTAAATAATTTAACAAGCTAGTGTATAAATTCAAATATGTAACGTATGCTAATTAAACTATCTACATAAATGTTTCATAACCTGAACTTAATATTAGGATTAAACATAATTAACAAATTTGTTTACACAGATTTTTCTTACATCACTTGTTTGATATGGCCATGGATAAGATAATTTTGGTACATTTAGTAAGGAGCAATCCCATTTTTTTCAGTTTAACTTAACGCCTCCACTGCAACATCGAGGTTTGACTGGTGAAATAAAACGCAAGTCTGCGTCGCATCATGTACGTCTGTTTTAATATATGTATATTAGGATTATAAATTTCATTCCTTCAAAAAGTTAAAAATATTTAAATTTCATTGCATAAAAGAAAATAATTTATGCAACCACGACAATTTTTCCTGGAACATACGGTATTATAATACAACGTGAATACAAATAAGAAGGTTCAAGACGTTTCGGATAAAGTTAAGGGCTTGCAAGACGAAGTCAAAATATTGACAAAATGTCATTTTGGAATACATAATCGGTGCAACTACTTAGGGCAAAACTCCCTGATTACAAATATACATATAAAACGAATACGTTTTACTTGTCGTCAAGTCCTTGCCAAACGCATCCAAAGGATATAAGTTTGCCACGAAATTCCCTATTTATCGGCAAAAAACATACAACTAAATCTACATACATATGTACATACATACGTCGAAGACATTTTGCTTGTCACCAAATCCTTGCCAGACGCATCCAAATGATCTAAATGACCTTGGCCTTTAATGCACTTTCAAAACTACGTTTTTCTAAACGTAGATATTGGAAATCTTGGGCATTAAGACAACATATGAACGTAGGATTTATACGGTTGCCTCTCACGTCCAAAATTGACTGCGGGCTCTTAGTCTATAACCACACCAGATTCAAAATTTCAGCAAATCCATCTAACCATTTAGTCTGCAGTGGAGTACTCATGCAGAGTAAAGATTCTTCAAAATCTCAAGGTCGAAAATTTTCACAAAAGCAGTAGGTACTTTCCCTTCCCTAGCCCCATATAAGTGCACTTGTATACACATGCGTTTTAAAAAATGTATTTCCTTACACTAAAAGTTACTTTTCTTTTCATGCTATACACATTTGCAAATTTCAAAACTTCCATTTCCTTAGAACCAATGCAATTTTAAAGCATTCAAATAGACCGTATCATTTTCGTTTCTGTTTCATATAACTACTCTCAAGTATGTACATATTTGTTTTCCTATCTCCAACCGTTCTCGAGAAAAATATAATTAACTCTTTAAAAATAACTCTGAACGCTTTAATTTTTATAAAAAAAAGTCTCCATATAAAATGAGTTTATTATACATTTTTTTTTAATTTTTTATATACACCATGTGCTCTAAAAATTCGAAGGACACAAGAAAAAAATATGATTTTTACATATCGCTCATTTACTTGAAGACTGTCATAACTCAAAAAAAGTGATTTTGCAGAAAACGTGTTTAAAGTTTTCAATTGACTAACACCTTGCAGGAAAAAAGAAGAGATCTTATAATTCTAACGCGGAGAGTATACATTATTAATATGAAATTTTTACACAATATTAATAATTCTGCATCATTAACTCAAAAATAGAGTTTTTTAAGTTATGACAGTCTTCAAGTAAATGAACGATATTGATTAGTATATCTTCTCTTGCCAACCATGTAAACAAGTACCTACATATATACATATCTATAACTATTACGTTGCCAGGATAATTGTACATTCTGTTAATTTCAATTTTCATTCAAGAAATAAAATTCATTGAAGTTTTTTTTTTAATTCGCATATAAAAGGGATGTAGATACCTAATATTATGCCTGAGCATACTGAACTGGATCAAATTGCAGCAGCTGAGTATGCTCGTCTACAAAAACAAGTGAGTCTATCTCGTAATAAAAAAAAAAAAGTATAGTAACAGCTTATCAACACTTTCAGCTTAGAGCATTGCAACTGGAGTTGCGAACACTCTTAGATGATAAAACAAAACAACTCAAAAAACAAAATCGCATGATTTCTGTACTCCAACAAGAGCATCATGAATTGTTGGCTGAAATAAATTGCTTAGAAGGTGGAACACACGCAAAGAAGAACACTATAGTCATTATACACATATAATTTGTTGAAATTTGCAGAGCACAATTATTAAATTTTATTTCAGGTAGAAAAGAAACTAACTAACATTCAGAGGCAGTTTGTTGATCAGAGAAAAAGTATCGAACATGAAAAAACCAACCTATGGGAATTGGAAGGTCACATTAAAAAGGTTCACCAATTTTATATATAAAAAAAAAAAATAATCCATAGTAACGATTTCCCGAACAAATAGGCGATTTCCTATATAGGAAATAAAGGCGATTGAATATGCATCCATCTCTGTTCGGAGAACTACATAACTGCATTAGCGTTATTTGAGTAGTTCTATACATTCGTGCGCCGGCCGGTTTAGAAATTTAAACATAAAATATATGAGTGCCATTAAAAAAAATAATTTAAACCAGGAGCCCAACCTGAACTTTTCTCTTGCTAAGCTGATATTCAATCGAGCATTATTGAACAACCAACTGACTGTTAGAGACTATTTTTGGCTTAACTTTAAAGTATTATGGTATGCTAGCTTAAATTCGTTAGAACAGGATACTAGGAGCTTTTTATTCAACGGTTTTTATAATCCTCATTATCAGAATGTATCTACATATGTGTATACGAGTTTATAAAACTTTTGTTCGATGGTTAGCCAGGGTTGGCTCCAATAGTCTTTTTGGATTTAAGCTTAGATATTGTTACTTTTATTTCACTTTAATTTAGTGGACTTAGCTATAATATAAGGTCGTTACATCTGAAGTTGTCGATTTTTATGTGGAAAGTTAAACAACGCTATTTCAAAAATTAAAAAAGTTAATTCCAAAAAATAATCTCCATTTACATCTGTGACATTTTTCCTACGTTCCACCAAAGCAAAAATTGGTCTTTTGAAAAACTCCTTTTCCTTCCGGCTAAGAAGTCCTTAAAGTTCTGTTTTATGGCATCTGGGCTTATGAATTGTTTATTTTGGAGGTTATTGCCCAAACTTCGGAAACGGTGGTAATCGGTCGGGGGTAAGTCTGTTGAGTAAGGCGGATGAGGCAAAACTTCATAACCCAACTCCGCCAGCGTCAGAAACGTCGAGTGTGCGCTATGTGGTCTTGCGTTGTCATGCAGCAGTATGGGACCATGCCTATTTACCAGTGACGACTGTTTTTGGAGCAATTTGTTGTGCATTATGTCGATTTCTCTACAGTACGACTCGGTCGTGATTGTTTCTCCGCGTTTGAGAAATTAATAATGGACAACTCCCTCACTCGTCCACTATACTGTCACAATTACCTTTTTTGGGTGTAAGTCTGCCTTGCCAAGTACACTAGGAAGCTCACCCACGTCTTCCCATTCTCCCGACCTCTTCCGATTATCGTATAGGATCGGTGACGATGCGATGCAGAAAAGGATCCATACGGTGTCTGTTGGTCAAAGATATTGCAACCTCCAAACGTCGTAGCATATTCGCTGGTGTTAGGACGTGGGGCTCCCATCTCTCTAGTTTTTTTAGCTTTTTGATGTCGGAAAGGTGGCGACTTATGGTTGCAGTTGACACTTTGAACCTTGCAGCAAGACTAAGCACAGTCGTAACTGGATTTTCTTCAACAGTTGCTGCAAGTTCTTCATTATTAATGACATTCTCTGGTCTACCCCTTGGCAATTTTTCGAGCGAAAAATCTTCTTCGCTAAACTTGGTAAACCAGTTTCGAACAGTTCTCTCACTACACGTGCCCAAACCAAAAGCACCGTTAATTTCTCTAGTCGCTGCGGCTGCGTTCATGTTTTTTTTTAAATTGTAAAAGGAAAATTGCCCTTAAATTTGTTGGCATTTTCTATGTAAGGAAAAAAGTCAACTCAATGAGCTAATAGCGTAAATTAATTTTTACCGTAAGGAAGATTAAACTCCACTCTTTTATTAAAAAAAAAACTTTATTTTTAATTTCTCTGCACAACTTCACGCCACAACGATCACTTTAGAAATGATCGGTCAGTCGACAATTTCATATGTAACGACCTATTATATGAAATTCAAAAGTATTTTAGTTGAAGTGTAAAGTGGTAAAAGTTCCATAATACCCATAGGTGCAAAACACTTTTACAATTTAAAATAATTTTTTTCTTTATATTTAGATTGAGAAGGAAATTGAAGCTCTACGAAGGGTTGAAGTTCCAGATAGTTGCTACAAAGAGGCCATTACGAAAGTGCAAAAGAGTGTAGTTAAACTAGAAAACCGACTGGATGTAGTAAACAAGAAGTACAGCGATGTCTTAACAGAAAACTGTAAACTCAGAAACTCCGTAGATCATATGCTTCAGGATAGGTAAAACAAGTTAAATTAGTTTCAGATTCTTAATTAATTTAACAAGTAGGTCGAGTTTCAATGAAATGTGGCAGTCTATGGTAACACAGTTTAATGAAGGCAAGAAATATATCATGGAATTAATTGACCAATCAACACTTGCATTTGATCAGCGTGAGGAGCTTAGTACAAAGCTGCAGGCACTAAAAGACCGTAATGAAAATGATAAGCTTATGCACATCCAGGTTAAAATAATATTTAATAATTGCTTACATGTATATCTATGAAATTAATAACTTCAGGAAATGCGAGAAATGCAACGCCGACTAGAACATGATGCAAAATTGCAACAGTTCTTCGATATCAAAGGACAAAGAAGAATAAATCCGGAACTGGAGCAGAGGGAATTTGATAAGAAACAACAGCAGAAAGAGGACTACGAGCGGCAGTTGTCAGAGTACAGAAGTATAATTCAGAAAATTAAAGTAAGATTAGTTTATCTTTTATACGGCTTTCTTACTTAATTTATTTTATTTTTTGTAATTTAGTCACTTTATCAGGAGAATGACACTAACCGACTAACCGCACAGTTTAAAAGGCAAGAAGAGGAAAATTTTGCCCTGTTCAGTTACGTCAACGAACTAAGCCATGAAGTTGAAATACTAAATGATGCTACTCAGGAGCTAAGTGATGAAATAGGTAACACACACACATGCATCAGTACTGTTAAATTTTTATAATATTACTTTTTATTTGTAGAGAGACAAATAGCTGACCAAGTTGAAAAAGAGATCAAACAAAAAACTGAGGACATTGATCATCTTAAAACCGAGCACCTTATAATTGAGACGTCAGCTGCACATGCAAATGGAAGCAGAAAATTGCTGGAAGCACAATTAAACAGATTATTAAGTGGAATTGAAAGTGTGTACTTCTTAGTTCACTGCGATAATTCACCCATACTTAACGTATTAAGTACGAAGACGGCTCTTAGTGTGCACAACGTGAAACTTATATTAGGTGTGGTAGAAAGACTTATCAATTTAATTACAAGCGACATAAATGTTGATGATTTGTCGTCGAAAATTTTGGCGAAAAGGGACCGCGTCCCGAAGTTTAATATTAAGGACTCTATAAAAAATAAAAGCTAAGCTTACTAGTTCAGTATATTGAAGATCCGGTTTATCTAGCTTCGGGTTGGACTAGTCTTTAAAAAACAAAACAGCTTTTCCTAGCATTAAGGTAAACAATTCTATCGCTTAGTAATGCCATATATATATACATCCGTATATAATCTTCTTCTTCCTTTTTATCAGCGAGGCTATGATCCGAAAACAAGGGATCATAACCCTCCCACTTCACCGCATTTCTACTGATCCGCCTGTGGGGTTCGCCTATTTGACCTCAGAAAATATCGGCAGGCCTGCCGATTTTGGATCACTCGGTTACTGAGGCCAATGAAATGCCGATGTCGTCGCATTTGTCTGATCCAGGCGTTTATAGGCCTGCCTTTCCTACATCGCGATGTCTTTGGAACGTGCATTGATATTGCCTTTTTAACAGGGTTCAAATGATCTCTTCTTTGAACGTGGCAATACCAACTGAGCCGGTCACGCTCTATTTTTTGTACGATGGTTTCCTTGATGTGAAAGCTTCCACGGGTCTTCGAACTTCTTATTCGATCAAGCTTTGTCACTCCTGCTGTCATGCGAAGCATCTTCATCTCAGCTGCCGTTAATTTACTCTCATACTTTTTGTACATCGTCCAACATTGTGAACCGTATGTGAGCGCTGGACGTACAACTGCGGTGTAGAGCCTTCCTTTCAACTTAGGGGGCATTTTTCTGTTACAAAAGATAGCGGAATTTTCTCGCCACTTCATCCACCCTACGCTTACACGATGATTGATGTCGTCATCACAAGTTGCTTTGCTATTGATCATAGATCCCAGATATTTGAACTTTTCGCACTTGGGAAGCACTGTTCCATTCAAATAAATGTCTGGAATAGGCCTGAGTGGATCAGAGAACGGGCAGCACAAGTACTCTGTCCTTTTTGAACTAATGCGATACCCGTTTCCCTCCAAAACGTCCACCCACACATCAAGTGCTCGTTGCAGGGATGTAGGATCCTCACTTATGATGGCTCCATCGTCAGCAAAGAATAACTGATGTACCTTGGGGTCCATCACTTTACCTTCAAGCAGATAATCAAGGACTGTAATAAAGAGCAAAGGACTTAAAACGCTTCCCTGGTGTACCCCGACTTTGATTGGGAACTCTTCGTTTACTCCAGCGGGGCATCTTACTTTTGTCTTTGCTCCTTCGTACATGTCCATAATCATCTGTACATAGGTTTCTGGAACCCCTCGATGTCTTAGCGCCACCCATATCAGATCTCGTGGTTGTCTGTCGAATGCCTTTTCAAAGTCAACCAATACAATATGCAAATCCCTTAAGGAATCACGATGTTTTTCCATTATGATCCTTATACTTTGGATTGCATCTGTGGTTGATTTACCCGAGACAAACCCGCACTGATCATCAGATAGCCGTATTATTTTTCGCAGTCGGCCACCTAATACCCGCTCAACGATCTTCATGGTGTGTGACATCAGCTTGATCGAACGGTAGTTATCACAGTTTCGCGTATCACCCTTCTCTTTGTATACAGGGAGAAGGTAACTTTCCCTCCATTCATTCGGCATTGGATCACCTCTCACGAATTTGGAGATGAGAATTCTGAGCCATCTGAACCCTATGTCTCCCATCTTTTTCCAGAAGTCAGAGGGTATCTCGTCTGGCCCAACCGCTTTTCGTTTTTTGGAGTATTTGACCGCCTCACTAACTTCTTCGGCTGTAATGTCGGGTATTTCTTCACAGTTAGGGGTGGCTCTTGGAAAGTATAGCCGGGGAAACTGTTCATTCAAAAGCTCTTCACAATACTGCCGCCACCTCTGCAGAATTTTGTCGTCATCCACAAGAAGCTGGCCATGAGCATTGCTAATGAACTTTGGCGAACGAATCTCCTGAGCATTCCTCCTTCTTTGGGCGGCTATTTTGAAGATAGTGGCACTCTTGTTCATATTGTGTCTTTGCAGCTCCTGGATAGCCTGGTTTGTATCAGCAACCGGAGAAAATATTTTCTCCAGCTCCCGATACAGGCCCTCCGTACTCTCTGCTTGAAGCTGAGCGCACTTCTTCTTCGCTTTTTTCTTGCAGCATCTGTATTTCATTTCGAGGCGAGCTTTTTCGTCACTATTATTAGAGGGGCACTTTGACCAAGCTTTGAAAGCCGCTTTCTTCTCATTTATCACTTTCTTAGCTTCATCACTCCACCACCATGTTTCTTTGGCGTGTTGATGGTGGCCTTTTGAAGCTCCTAGCAGTGATTTGGCCTTCTTTAAGCAAGTTCGCTGTAGAGAATCCCACATATTTTGTGCTTTGCACTCTTCATCCTCAGCTCCGTTGATGGTGTGAGAGAGGTAATTTTTCATTACTAAAACAAAAGCCTCGCCTTTTTCTTTGTCCAGATTGTACCACTTGATTTTCTCAGAGACCCTTGTTTGTTTGCTTTTCTTCGGTGTTTTCATAAAAATTTCTGTTAGCAGGAGACGGTGTTGGCGAGCGATTGCCTCTCCCAGGATCACTTTGCAATCTTTTACCCGAGGCTTCATGAAACTGCCTACCAAATGGTAGTCAATCTGAGTTTCATCTCCACCACTGCTGTAAGTAATCAGGTGTCGGCTTTGTTTGATGAACATGGTATTTAACACGATAAGACCGTGTGATTTGCACATGCTTAGGATGTCTTCACCAGGAAGGTTCCTGGTGCCATATCCTAGTCCTCCATGGCAGTCTTCATAGTCTTCGTTTGATTTCCCGACATGTCCATTCAAATCTCCTCCAACAAACAGAAATTCTTCCTTTGGGATGTTCTTAAGGAGATTGTGGAAATCTAGCCAAAATGCATCTTTATCTATCTGATTGCACCCATTGTGGGGAGCATATGCACTGACAATATTCCACACCTCTCCTTGTATTACTAATTTGAGAGACATCAAACGGTCGCTGGACTTCGAAATGCTCAAGACGTTTCCAAGCAGCTCTGCCGCAAGGATGATACCGATTCCGTTCCTAGCCTTTTCCGTTCCGTAGTAGAACATCTTGTAATCTTTTGTCCTAACGTCCAAGAAACGCGCCCGATTCCCGGTGTTTTTCCATTTCGTCTCTTGTACACACAAGATGTCCACCCGCCTTCTATTCATCATCTCTTCCAGCTCGTAACTTCGACCGGTCATGCTTCCAACGTTCCAACTCGCGACCCTTAAATTGCGTCCAAACTGTTTCATTATGTTGCTAGCCCCCGGAATCCGTGTAGCTCTGACCCGAACATTTCTGATCGGTCCAGGATCAGTACCATGCACAGCAGTGGTAGTGCCTGGCGGGGTAGTGCCTTTCCTTTTTGCAAGTATTATCATAATGATACAGTTTTGCAATACAATTTTTGCACCATATTGCGATGGTGTTTGTTGTTTGACACGTGCATGCTCCTGTTTTAGTATTGTTTGATCTTTCTTTTATGACACCGGTGATCTCCAGTCGTGTCAACCCACGGACTCGCATGCACACTTGTGGGAGGGTTTTTATGGTAGTATATGTGTCGCTAGGCTCACTTGGGTGTTATATTGCCTAGATCTGATCTGTCCCCTTAGTCGCCTTTTACGACAAGCGCTAGTTGTTGGGGGGCGCTGCAGTGATATTCTTAGCCCGTCCCTGCACAGGGGATACATCCGTATATAATGAATCACAAAATTGTTAAAATCCTAAATTTATGTCAAAAATAAAAGGTTATTGCTTCAGACAATTTGAACCTTTTCGTAAAACGTCTTAATATAGTTCAAATGCATAGGAAAGCGACTCCCCGCTAGGCCTAGAAATAGATGGTTAAATCAAGTCCGACATCTCTCCTGGAGCCGTCTAGGGATTCCTCCTGATGAGTTGGAGTCAATGACAGGATCGAGAAGGATGGATAGTCCACCTGAGCATCCTACCCCTGCGTCCCTCATGAGGGATTAGCGGGCCAATGAAAATGTACGTATATTTCTGCATAGGAAGAACAACTACATAATACTTTTTTTAACCAAGGTTAGATTACGTTAGGCTGGCTGTCCGCACGAGAGTGCAGATACACTTAGACCAGTGAAGGTCCTTTGTGATATCATGAATCAAACTATAAGGCTACTCTGGGACTAACAAAACCAACCGGAGCTTTTGATAAAGCGATGAATGCACATGACGTCTAAGGTCGCCAGATCGTCGAAGTCTTCAAGGAAGGGGAAGCCTAGATGGAGCATTCTTTTATGCGATAGGGCTGGACAAGTGCATAGGAGGTGAAGGAAGGTTTCCTCTTCCAGCTTCTGCAGAAGTTGTTGGAGAAGAGGCCAATTCTCTTGGCGTGTTGGCCTATTGGACAGTGCCCAGTGAGAACACCGACAACGCAACTGATCTGTGATCGCGTTAGCTTGACCAACTCGGCACTACGTTTTTGGTCCAGCCTAGGCTAGATCTGTCTCGAAATATGACACGTTGAGCCGTTTTCCCATATGAGGTTGATTTTGCTTATAGCGTTCAGCTTTATTAGATGCTTACATTTAGCGTAACCAAAGTTGCAGCAGTCTTGAGAAATCTCAAATTCATAGTTCTGATGAAAGAATTTTTGTTTGGTTAATCTTCTTGTAGAAGTTTCCCATCACAACGGTTTCTATTTTGGTGCCCCGGAATATGAAATTGCATACTTACAACTTTTACTATAATGAAGCTTCCTATAACTAAGATTTTTTTTTTCGAGGGTGGGTGAAAATCTTCAACAAGACACTTTGAGGGTCGACAGCGCGTGCTCATAATAGCGCGGGATTCTTACCCACTAAAAAACCTCCCTTCAAAACAGACTTGTTTTTATTTTCACTACAACTAAGTATTCGACTTATCAAGTAGCTTTCATTTCACGAAATAATGACGTTTTGCGGTACCTTCGCATTAGAAGTTTCTGCTAGCTCCACAGTTTAGATGCGGTTACTTATCGCGCTAATTCTAAAGGTTTGGTTCTTTGTAGACGGCGTAGTAAAATTTGTTTCATCCAAAACTTAGAGGACTATAATATTAACTTGACTTTCTAGTAGACTTTTATGCTTTCTCGCGTAGTTTTTGATTTCGTCTTCGGTTGTTTTAATGGCAATATCTCTGTGGATATCGCTGTTTTTTATATACCACGGCATAACTAAGATTTTATCATGCCAAGTGTATTCAATTCCAAGTTTTTGTGAAAAATAAAGAAAATGTAAGAAAATAACTTCGGTGCATACCATTCGTTGTTTACTATTTATTTATTGTTTCACAATTATATATATTTATCTCTTTTTATAAGGCAAGTTGTGAAAGAACTTAACAACTAGGTTTACACTTTTTGTCAATTTTTCATTAATAATTACACGTAATACATATATTTTTCATTTATTTAATTTAATTGTCTTAGTAAAATTTATTTAAAAGAGATACAATTACAGATCTTGCGTTAGATTAAAAAAAATACAAATCTCAGATACAAAAGAAAGCTATTTGTGGTTTCATTTTAAATGCTCAAGCAATTTCGTTCGAATTACCGCTGAAAGAGGCTCCAAAGCTTGTACGAAGAAACTCTCTTTGCCAACGGTACAGATGCTGAAGATTGTTGCTGTTTCACCTTTCTACTAGAACGCAATTTGCACTTCATTTGCTCTTCTATTAATTCCTGCATGTCCATCTAATGATACAGTAAACAGTTAATGCAAGTGTTTTATGAATATTACGATAGTATACTAACCTGCCACTGCTCCAGTTGTTGAGAAAGCTCTACTTTTTGTTGGATTGCTTCTAAAAGTTGACTATTGGCCTGCATAAGATCAACCCTTGCCTTAGCTAAATCAATTTCGGCTTTCGTTCTTTTGGTATTCGCCGCATCGCGATCTTTTTGTGCCTTTGCTAATAATTCATCGCGATCACCACCTTCTGTAAGATCTCCACGTGCTTGGTCCCGTTCTTCTTTAACATTTATCAGTTCCACATCAGCCACAGTAAGCTAAATGAGATTTATTCGCAGTTTGCTCTCTGTATGTAAAAAGAAAGTCGACTCATACCTTAGACTCAAGCTCCTTGATAATATGTTGACTTTTCTTGATTTCATCTTCTTGCTCCAGCACGATGTTCCTCGTTTGATCAAGCATTTTTTTAAAGTTTCCAGCGTCAAGGTTAAGCAAAAGCCTTGTTAATTCATCAGTAATCCCAGAGAGCATTCCTTGACGAAAATCAATTTCTCCTTCTGATTTAAATGTTGACAACGTGGTGTCCATTGACTCCAATGATATGTCTGAATTAAGCCCTAAGAGAGTTCATCTCATTAGTTTATTTTTACAAATCATGGTCTATGCAAAAGTATCCTTACCTGAATCTTCGTCGTCACTTATTTTTAATGAATCCACAAGAGATTTTAGCTGTATAAATACAGAACGTGCTTCAATCCACATTTGATTTGGTTTTTCCGAGTAGCTAGAGTCATTCATGTCATCATCACATTCCATTTCGAACTGCAAGGACTTTTTGCCATGCGAACTGTTGGAACTGCTCGAAATTCCATCGGTTCCCAACCTCTCAGTAAGAACGTTATTTTCTCGCTGTGATCTCTCAAGAGCTTGTAAAGTTGTCTTAGACGAAGAAGCAACATTGTTATAAAAATGTCTATAAAAGAAAATATATAAAATGGACTCACTTCAAGTTTAGTTTCTTGCTCTCGAGCATGTCTTTCCAGCATATGTATTCTATCAGAAGCTTCCTCCAAAGCTGACGTTAGTGATTCTTTTTCCTCCTGAATAAACTGTAATCGCCTTTCCAAATCCATTCGTTTCTCGGTCGTCAAATTTAATTCACTTTTAATAGACTCTAAGCTGTTAACATGTTCCTTAAACAAATATACTTCTTATTAAGTATTTGACTTCAGTTTTTGAATCTTGAAACTCCTTACTTGTAGACTGGTGTTCCTGTAGTTGTATTGGTCTTTGAGCTGCTGAATTTGTGCAATAAGTTTAGCTTCTGTCGAATGCGCTTCTTGGATTTGCTCGGTCAATCGGGAATTCTGATTAGATAATTCATCAATGAGAATTGTCTTCTCCTTCTCAGCCTGTCGAATTGCATTTTCCTATCAATATAATACATATATAATAATAAATGATTTAAAAGCAAATATACACAAAACTATGTACTTGTGCTTGCAATTTGTCTTTCAATTCGTTCAAGTCCGATTGTAGTTCCAAAACACGCTGATCGCTTTCCTCCTCCGCGATCGACAACTTTTGCCGCAGGACATGTTTTTCCTGTTCCAATTTCTGAAAGAAATTCACTTGATTACTTTTTAGTTAATATTATTTCTTATTCTGAGATTATTGTATATGTTTGTTACTGTCTCGTGTCTGTAATTTTGGAGATAGTCGTCATCATGACCAGCTTCCAGGTGCATATCATTTATCTTTTCATATACAATAAAAGAATCAACAAAACTAAACGATGATACAACAAAGGCAGTTGATGTATTTTTTCTTTGTTAAATTTGTTTATCATCGCAAATGACTTCAGCGTGTGAATAAAGAAAATATATTCGTTACTTAAAACAGCAAAAAATCACCTATATATACATATATATAATACTATTTTGAGACACACTTTCTCTGGTCGGGAAACAGCAACAGCACCATACTATTCATAGAAGGCTTAAACATTATAATGAAGAGATAATTAAAAACATTATTCGTCATCTTCGCGACATGCCAGCGGCAGCAGAAAATAACAATATAAGGTGTAATGCATCCAAAAGTATCTAAGTATACATATGTACATGTGTAACCTTAAATCGTTACACAATAAACGTAAAACTCTTTTTAGCGCGACATGTTTTTGTTTAAGAGAGAAACAATTAGTAATAAAATCGCTTTTATCTTTACATTGCATAACGACCATGAAGTCCATGAAGAGCATTAGTTGCTCCATTAATCTGGAAAGGAAAAATCTGCAACACCTCTTAATACCGTATCAAATAATAAAATATGGTCCAAGATAGAGTTCGACAGCTTCAGCATTTTGTTGAACTGGCACTGAAGACTAAGCCGCTCCGAAAGGCTAGGTTAATGCGATTATGAAATTTGTATACTTTATGCGAATGGACTTGACGAAATTGCAACCATAATAGTGTGATGATGTGAGTTTTAATTACTGTTTTTATTTTCATATCATGCCATAACTATGCTCATTTGGGATATTCATATGTCTGTACGTCGTATAGGTATACTCGTATGTATCCGCATTAAAGGTTTTTATTTTGGCTTAATCTGTTAAACTCAGTAAAGATAATCTTAATCTCTATTTCTAAAATAATTTTATAGTATAACAAGCTAAACATATTTTTGAACATATCCGATCAAAATGTGTCCTAGTTTGAATTTGGCACACCATATGCTTAAGTAAATAAACACTGAATACTCTTTATACATACAAATATGTATGTATTTACTTTTTTATGAACGTGCATACATGTGTATGCTGGATTCTATTGTGTTAATTGTCGCTATAGCAAAATTAGGGTATGTCCTGACAATTTCCAAAAATTTAATTACATATGAATACAGTAAAACTGTGATTGAATAGTTATCTGGAAGAGTGATTAGATTTACTTGAATTGTGACTCAAGTGAAACAAACACACGAAGTTTTCATTATCGCAACACTTGCCAATTTATCACAAAAATATACATAGTACATATGTACATTAATTGCAGATAAGATAATTGCAATGATTCATGACATATTTAGAATATAAAAGAGTGATAAGAAATTAATTGCACTCCTCTTCTATAGACAACGTCCCGTTATTATGCATATGTAGGCATTACAAATATTAAACAAAAAAAAAAAAGCATTTTCGATTTACTGCCAACATTGTCTTTATTAGTTAGCTTATCTGAAAGTGGATGAACGATATTACTATTATAGTATAAATATTCCACACGCAGATTAAACATTGTGTATTGCAAACATCGAAATTTAGGTAGGTTCCTCAATTGTATATCATATTTAAGGCCTGAACTAGAAATAATGCCAAACATAAAGTTAATTCGGACAAATAATTTGGTGTCGACTTTTCAGTAACAGTTTGTATTTTTATAACTTTGATTTGAGTGCTCCTTTTATAATTACTTACAGCGTTTTACATTCGCACATACATACGTACGCACCTAAGTACATACATTTTGTACAAATTCATTTTTAAGCACGCCTGTAGTTGTAATATAAATTGGGAAAATCAATGAAGTACCTTTTATGCATACCTTAAGAAAACAAATGAACGTTTTAAACAAGTACATCAAGTTAAAACTCAATATCGATTTTAATATGAATCCATTTGGTATCACACAGAAACGTTATTAAAAAAAAAAAAGAACAGTTGTATGATATTCCTTTAAATAGTTTAAATTTTCCAAAGTTTGTACATACATATATACTACAACAGCTATTTAATTTTCTCTTTGAAGAACTAGTGTGATCGCGCTTTAGCACAACGACATCATATGAACATTCGATTTGCTTAGAGGTCATCGTCCAACAATATTACCCTTACCTCTTCTTGACAACGTAAGGCAACATAATCATTACTCGAGCTTGCTTAATTGGTTACCTCGTAATGCATTTATGGAATGAGTCACCTTTCTTGCTGCTCAAAATTTCCAGACATTCAAAAATAATATTGTTCAGTTGTAAAACATTATTTATTTCATCATGTTTTTGTTTTATGTAATAACGAACTAAAGAAACATTAGTTTGAATGATATTTGCAGATTGTATTACGGGTAAATATTGTGGGCACGGTGGCCAGTGGTTAGTGTGTTGGACCACTGCGCGTGAGGTTCCATGTTCGAATCCCAGAAAACACAAACAAACAACTTTAACTGTAACACCTACGTATATCAGACAAATATCCGAGAGTATTTGTTGTCACAAGAAACCTTCTCAAAAACAAAAATTGCCCTTCGGATACGGCATAAAACTGTAAGTCCTTTCCATTCGTGCGAAAAATATAACGCACACAACACGAGTGGCCAAATTTATATTATATTATACAGATAAGTACTAAGCCATTATTCTTGACATTGATTGGAAAGTATAAACATATGAAATTAGTGCAGAAGCCAAGTGAAGAATCGGTATTAGCATTGACAGCAGACAAATACTGTTCGAAAACGAAATATGAACAGAAATTCATATCGTGCACACTGATTTCAACAAGAACTCAATTGCTAATGATTTGATTGAGAATGAGGTCCACCCTAGACTGTGGATCTATGCTATCTACATATGCTAATCATGATACGGATTGGGTAAATAATTATAGCTTTATGTTCTATTTAGTTCAATAAATGCGGAATGGCTCTTGCAGAATCAATTACATGGATACATGTTTACTAAATATAGTGCGTTTTAAGTCGGTATCATTGTATATTTTTGTTTCCTAATATCAACCGTTTAAGTGGTACAATCGAACTCTTGAAGGCCATCTGTGAGTCACTGATACAGTGCAAAATCATAAAAAAAAAGTTTCGTTGAACTCGCTGGAAAAGGTATTACTCGCTGAAGTGCCCACAGCATTGTAATTAAAACACAAATGACCAATGCTGCGGGGACAAAAAAAGACACAATTGAGGGCGTTCTACAACGTAAGCACAATTACTGCCATGTACACAACACACAGCCTTCACGGAGTCATTATTGCCATCGCATTTTGTATTTTTGCGTTGGTAGATAGTCTAATTTATTTATGGTTTGAACAATTTTAAGTTAAACTGCATGTTAAAATTGTTTGTACTTTTTGTAAGAGCACTTGCAACATCTAGAGAAAACCAGACTTCCGCATCGTATACTATTGTATTACTAGCCAGATTTTAAAACATATTGGCACGTCGAGAATAATATGAAAATGTCGGTACGGTGGATAAATCCAGTCAAATAATCATCATCTTGCCAGCTTATGGCAGCACTCTGTCAAACTTTTGCGAAAACCAATTATTTATTCCATTTCACACGTCTTATTGTTCGAATAGGAACAATGTTTATATTTATTTTTCAATACACAAATAAAAGTGAAAATGCTTTCACCTTCAATTTTGTGTACATATTTAATAGGTTAGTCTATCAAATGAATTCTGACTTTCGCCAACATGATTCCATGAAAAATTACTTACAATGGCCTGAAGATTCCTCAACATCAACATAATGAAATGATGTTGGTTTGTAAAGCGAAATTATCTTGGCACAGAGGATCTATAATACACGTTTTGCTTTGTTTTTGTTTTCTGATCTGATTTGTATGATCCACGTAATACTTAGATCAATTATTATAATTAAAAGCGCCAAGTAAATTGAGTACGCTTACGTAACAGCCTTTAAAATATGTTAATCCAATACTTAGGATTTGATTTCATGATTTTGAAACCAAATTTGTAATTATGTATGTGCATATATGTTAAAAATCCAAAATCTGCGCATTGAATAAAATGCCTATTTTTTAAAACCAAAATAATTATTTATTTATTGCATTCAGCTTAAAAAAATAATAATTCATTGTATACCTACATATTTTTAAAAACGTTTCTGTCCTTGGCTGTAGTACTTTTTAGCCTTTTTTAATTATTATTTTTTTTTTTTAATCGTTTATTTTTCCACTCATACACAAACATAATTTATGGTTCGAATAAACTTAAAACTACACTATCATAATGCCTTAAAGTAACTGACCTGAAGGGTGCTCAATACTTATATCATAATTGTTTAAAAAACTTAAACTTGAAAGCTTGTTTTATTTTAATCGATATTATTTTCTTTAAAACATACATATTTTTTTATTTTTTTTTCACTTTAAGGAAAAACGTGGGAATACATTATCTTATTATTTTTTCATAAAATTAATCTAAAAACTAAATTTAAAGAACTTAAACTACCTTAACCTAAATCCCGGGTCGGACCATGATATGTGCCCTATGAAATACTTAAAGTACTTATGAAATACTTAAAGTACCGACGTAAATTAACCTACAATAACATACAAAATCAGGATTTTCTCTTTAGGCCCAAAATTGACGGTATACTTTATTTGAGGTAGATTTTTTTTAACGATTTCGATCAAGTAAGTATTTGTTTGTTTTTGTGAACATAATTTACATTAGATAATTTTTGTTTAATTTTCAAAAGTAAAGGAATTATCTTTCTAAGACGTTTTACTAATGTACAAATGCATTTACTGGAATCTACTGCAGCACTTACATTTACTCGTATAAATATAGTGAAGATAAAGTCATTAAAAATATTGTACATTTATACACACAAAGCTTGTGCAGGATTCATACAAATCTAAGATTCGCATGAAACAATGTCATAATTAATGCCGAGTAAGTCAAGAGATAAGTAGTTGTGTTAACGGTAAAGTTGAATTGCATATAAGTGCCAAGGGTTCATTGCATGAGCTCGTGCCAAACATGAAGCACATGACGTAAAAAATGTACTCGGATACCTTAATGATGAATGGGAACATTGCTTGCATATATATTGTACATACATATTATGTATGTATGTGCGTAGGTACTATATCTAGAAACATGTACGTAAGTAAAAACAAAAGACACAAGAAGTACAAGGGAAAATGATTAGTAACATAGTAAAAAATCATTCTCACGGCACAGCTGGCTGGCTACCTTGCGCATAATGAAATTATGTGAAAAGTTTTTGTTTGTATGTATGCTAACCCTTTTACCGAATTTAGTTTTGAAGTGGAGAAAATGCAAATTTACTTCTATTGACATTGAGACACGGAAAATTCCCGAGTTTTTCTATGGAAAATAACACATTATTCACACTGATTATTATTACCAGTACCTAACTAATTAACAATTAGTGCAGCTTGTTAACTGAGTGATACTCGTACGTACTTTTTTAATTTCCTCTTTCCAAACTTTGTATGTGAATGTTGTACCAACATGAACAAATTTTAAATTCATTAAAAAATCAAGTTATTTTTGTGTAGGTGAAATATTTTAATATTTCAACCCTCTATAAAAATGATTAGATCACGATAGAATTGGTCATCTTTTCAATCACAAAGAGTAGCATCATTTTTTCAATGAGATCATCTTTTGGGCAGTATATATCCATATTTCATAATATATGTATGTATGCATGTACGCAAGTACATAGGTATGTATATACAGTGCATATACATATGTGCATTTCTGGTGTTTGATTTTCTAATAAAGTTCAACATCTAATAGGCGTAGTAAATAACTATAAATTATTGGCCAACGTCAATTAGTGCAAAGAGACTATCCTTAAATAGTAGGTATAAACATACGAATATTAATATTTGGGTATGGAACGTTAAGAAGCTAACGAAGTTACACGATTTGCGCATAGTAGCGAATAGGGTGCCGTAGTAGCAAAGAATAGCTGAAGGAAATATTTTGATTTAAAATTAGAAATGATGCAGCTACATATATAAATATACATATATATGTAAATTGATGTTGACTAGGCATGTATGTATATTGTATACCCATGTGATTATTATACGTTGAAGAAAGTGGCAATGGATTGGACACACCCTACGGCGTGAAGACAAATCCATTGCGAAATACGCCATGCAGTGGAATCCGCTCACCCAGGCAGGCAGAATAGCGGGGCGCCCTGGGCAAACGTGGCGCAGAACAGTTGAGGAGGAATCGAGCTCTTTAGGAATGAGTCGGAGGCAGCTCAAACGCGTTGCAGAACTTCGAACATGATGGCGCGCAGGCGTGGTTGACGCCCTATGCCCCCCCGAAGGGTTAAAGGAACTAATGAAAAAAAATGAATATACTCGTAGTTTTATTGAAAAAAAAAATTCTATTCTATTCTTTCTATTATAAATATGCATGTGCATTTTATTCCAAAGAGCAAGTTGAGATTACAATAAGACAGAACATCGAAAAACTAAATTTTTTTCACAAATGCCCGACATATTGTGTTCGGTTAACAATGGGCAAATAGACAAAGCACTATTTTGTATGCACATATTGTTTTTAGCCATGAGTCTTCCCCATTTGCAAACAATTTACAAACGGTCGTTTCTTTGAAAAGAAGAAATAGCACGAACAACCGTCTTTTATATGTTTTTAATATATCGCGCCCATTTTCCATCTTCACGGTCAAGCTGAGGCAATCAAATACATGGAATTAGCCATTAGGTTAATCACCTGCGTTGTAGTCGCCAAATGCCGTCATCATTTCCATAAATCTACCCATGTACATACTCGTAAGTATACATACTATTACAAATATTTAAATGGCAACGAAAAAAGAAACTCGTTTCGGATGATCCATTTTTCCGTCTCTTGTGTGCCTATTTTCCACGAAAAGAAGGTCAAAGGTAAGCACAAAAACTACTTACAACATTTCGCCTAGCTGGTTAAACCAGTTCGGACCTTTGCCAGATTTAGACAGCAGCTAAACGTATGAAGTGCATAAGTGGGCATACACATACTGTAGAAGATCATGGAACTCATGTAGGCTAAGAAGAGACTGTAAAGTTCTAACCGCTTAAGCATGTGTTGTATTGTACTTTGGTACGAGTACATATAAATAATACTCGTATATATAAAATATACGTTTCCGATTGATGCGACAATCTAGTAGATTTGTTTTGAGTAATTTTTTAACAGCTCGAGCTGAAATTCCCACCTTTTTAAGGATACATATATAGTATCTATACATACATATGTACAATATTTGTGGACTTAGTTTTACCTTTACATGAACTCCTTATTCATACATTCATATCATGATGGCTATTGTTGCTAATGGTATAACCAATATCTCTAAAGCGAAAACCCAGCTAATCTTTTCTTTTCTTTTTTTAATTCAGCATTATTTCATCGTTAAGCTTGCAACCGTTCATCGTGAAGATGATGTTCAGATAGTGGTGGTTTGGTGCTGATAGCGTTCCTAAAATTGCAAACATTTTGTAATATCGTAAATCTTTTACGGTTTCATTGGCAAACAAAAATTATTTATCGGATGGTTGTTTTGGATTTTCTTTCTTTCCTCGCTTTCTGTTGGCGGTTGATATGTAATATAATGTTGTCTTTCCGCGGCGGCAAATGTGAATGAGCTAAATTCGAACTGAACTCGGAGTAAAACGCGTCGAACGCCATAACATGAACGTGAAAACGCAATCTAATTGTATGTGCACGAATGTTTTAGATTGTAAGTACAAGGGTTTTAACGAAGCGTAAACAAAAAAGTTGTCTTATTTATTCATTTGCGGATTTGCAGTTAGCTTTTTGTCTCCCCACAATCTGTGTAAGATACACATGCATTTATATTACTGAATGAACGTTTGGTATATAGGGAAAGTAATAATGAAATCTTTGTTTATTTTGTTGTTATCCTGCAAATCTGTATCCTAACTTATAAACACAATTCGAATCACTTTTATATTCTCAGGACTCACACTACTCAGAAATCTACCATGTGGCTTTTTTGACTTCACAAATATTATTCACTTAAGTTATCTTATACATATCGTAGCGCTATAAGTTCTTCTCAAATAACACGCACACATTTTTATTCAATGAAAACATTTAACGATTCAATCGCTGTAGCCATAACCTGAATCTCATTATCTGAGACGAAACCCCATCTTTCCCCAAGTCCGTTAATGCATCGTTCTTGGCACATGTGTGTATCTTTTCGTAATCCATCTCAAGTATAGAAGGTGAAGCATTGTTGTGGCCTCTTGTTTAGTATTCAATTTCTAAACTAGATGAATATTTCCGTTTCTCCGCTATTGGTTATTTATACTACTAAATGAACGGAAGAGGATTTTTTAAATTTGAATTGTTACCTACATACAGATGTACATACTAAAAATAAGTTGGCAATTGTATGATATACATATGTATGTACATATATATGTATATATACTTAACTTACTTAACTTAAAATCCTATTGACGGTTTAAATCAATTATAAATATCGCTACAAGAAAAGATGAGAGAATATAATATAAGCAAATGTTTTTTACTGTACGAGTATTATAAAAACACTTTAACTAACATTTGCTTAAGCTATTCAACCAGCAGCAGTAGCAGTTTGCAGTTTTACTGGGACATTACGTTTCTTAGTGTATGAACAGTTGGAAAAGTATGACGCATTGAGATCAGTTTCAAGATCTGATTGCACAATATTGGAATTCAGGTGTTATTCAATGTTCTTTCACGATGAATGCTAAAAATTTGTAATCAAAACTTAAAGCATGTGTGGGGCTAAAATTAAGAGGAGTTAGTACATATTTATTTCAAGTATGGAAAAGCAGTTCAAATTATTTGTTCGTACAAAAAAACTTAAAACTTAGAAGTTTAATAGACGACTATATTTTTTTGCCATTACCCTTTGAATTGTCTTAAAGCATAAAAGTATGTGTCTGTCGTTATTATGTATAAAGAATGGTAAATTAGAAATTTTTGTTTCCTTTTTTTATTGTGCACAATATGTTCCTTTAAAAACGACTCTCATAAGCGGACATCTCTTGAGAGAATTCTAGTTTGTATGCAAGCTGAACTCGCTTAAACGGACATGTACCTTGAATGGGCACATTTTCCTGTCACTTCAGTGTCATTCAAAAGAGGTTCCATACGATTCGTTTCAGATGCATTGTAGCCATTCTGTTTTATTTCGTCCCGTTAATTTTATGCTGTTAATTTCGTCCCCTTAATTTCATGTCACTTAAAAAGAAAAATAAAAATGTTGAAGAAATTGCATTTTTTAAAAGATGGGCTTGTCAGTGGGCGTTTACTTCTGCTTCTAACCGTGCTTATGCCCATAGTATGCGCGAAATGTAGACAATGCAAGTTTTTTAATATTTTGTTATATTTTTTATTTTATTTTTTTGACTGCTTCGGGCTCTCAGAATGCCATACATATGTGAAATTGGCTCGAAATTCAAGGTCCAAAAAGATGTGACACTGTTTGCAATGACAATTTATTCTATGGGATCTAAGAGTATTTGCATTATTTTTATACGTTACAAACTATGTATCAAAATTAAGATACCATATGGGATAGGTTATAAAAAAGAGGAAACCAAGCCCCGAAGCACTGCTTTAAAGTAAGAGTGAAAAAAATGAATCACACATGATGACGGACCTGCAGTTATACCTAGTATCTTATACATATAGTATCTTATGCATAGCAAGCAAACAAACTACATACGTAAAACAATTTTGCAATAATTAAAATTAAAAATTCCTATCGCATATTTCTTAAACTCTTTTTGTTTTAGTTTTGTGTTAGTTGGGGTTAGTTACGAACTATTAAAATAAGTAATATATTCACATAATCACATAGTGCAAGAATTTCTCTTTGTATACACAAGAAGTGAAATTACACTTCACCAAAGACAGATTTTTTATATGGTCATGTGACCGTAGTAATATGGTAGGAATTTGGTGCTAAGCCATAAAACATGGGAGTTGAATGAACGCCTAAAGTAGGATAAGTGGAAAGGTAAGAATGGCAAAATTCGTTGTTGCTTTTGTAAACGCAACAAGTAACCCATGTATAATGTGTAAGTTTATTGTTAAAATGCCTTTACTAGTTTAAGACCTTCTTAGTCTATAAAAGTCGAACTTTGTCAATATATCTTGCTATCCATGTATCTTCCATTTATAGTATAATACGAAATTTGTATAACTTCGGACAGCGAGATGATGACAAGAATAATAACAATTTATATTAATTTTCGAAAGTGTAAAACAAGAAGCTTCTTATTCAATGTGTTGGTTTTCTCACACTACGATCCCAGTTTTTTTTGCAAGTATAATAAACTTAATCTTCACAATGAATACAAAAAACTGGTTATTGGTTCCTGAAATGAGTCACAGGCAGTTCGGACATAAAGCTAAACTTATAAATTGCGAAAGTACTAAAGCCATCTAAAATAAATTCCAAGGTTCACCGCTGAGTGTGAATAACAGCTTTTTATTTGCTTTCTGCTATGTTAATCGATGACTTCAGTCTAAATACTTATCCATCGAGTTGTTTAAAAAAGATTTAAATCAGTTATATTGTATTAGTAATGCTCGCAATATTTATAAAAATATGTAGTTAAATTCAATGCATGATGTGAGCAAGATATGGTACCTTTGCAGTTGATTAAGAACTAATAAGATTGCTAAGGATGATATTGTATTTTTAAGAAAAATTAGCAATAAGATATATTTACTGGAAGTTTGTGTATAGTATACAATGGTAAAAAAATGAGTACAATTTATATTCCACATTTTGCAGAATTATAAAGTGGGATTTTCTTTTCGTGAATAAACCACGAACGAGATGAACAATAAATTAGCACTACTGCGGATCCATTCCATAACTCACTGAATTAAGGTGATAAGCAGGAAATACTAAATATCGAAAATCATTGGACCAACACTAGTTAAACTTGCTTAAAGATCAAGTAATTTGAAATTGAATGAAACAGAGGTTTCTTTACATTAAAAATTGTTGGTGTGATTGTAGGAGGATTAAGGAACAGTGGTTACGTACTACATATATATGTACATATGTATATACATATATGTGTATGCATGATGATACATTCACGTCCAGATACGGTAACAAATAAAGTTCGTTAAGTAAACAGTAAGTAAAACTAATTGATAACGAGAAAAATGCATTTCGATTGTTCATTGGAGCTCGGGACTGATACAAAATCGCAATCCATAATTGTACAATAGTTGGCACCTACATAGGTTCGGATTAAAGCTCATGTGTACCTACATATGTATATGTGCTTATATTCGCTACAAATTTTGAGATGCAGTGCACTACATTCATTGTCATGTACTAATAGAATGTGTTATGGCCACAGTTTAAAGAAGGAACGTAATTATTTACTCGTTTTCCTATCCAATTATTACCTACTTTAAGAGCCTCCAATGTAGATGGATTCATATAACATTTCTTAATCAAAATAACGATGATGTCAAAACATACACGTACCAGCGCTTCCCTGTCATAGCTCCTCGAGTTATATTTTAGAACTAGGAGTGTTGTCTTACCACATCCCCATAAAAAAAAAATTACATGCATACATTCATATGAATATATGTGTATGTATGTACATAAATGGTTTACGTTGGCTATTTTATTCAAATTTTTATTTCGTGAAACACTCAAGGACATGAGATATGGCAAAATGGCGAACAAAGTTTATGTATAGTGTCCATTTACGTGTCACTAGGATATTTTGATGAGTTTTAGAATACCCAGTAGAAAATCAATAGAGAACCCTGTGAGTATTAATGATATAAGGCTTAGTGTACTCGTATGTATGTGTGTGTAATTTATTACTAGGTAGTATATTATTATTTTTTATAAAAAACAAAAAATGCATAGTTTTATTTGCATTTGCGGAAATTACCTCTAGTTTTTGTGAATAATCCTCAATTAATTTCTCCTGTTGTTTAACCAATTCTTCATTTTTCTCGAGGAGAGCCTTGCCCAGTTCCGCTGCCAAAAGGATATCCGCTTCCTTTTGCTGCAATTGAGCCCAGATATCACCATCGGATTTCTGACCAACTGATGACGATCGTGCCTCCATATCCAAAATATAATCCTCTAAATTGATGGAACTCGTGCTCTGATTACTAACATTCATTGAATGGTTTTGCTTATTCATACTTGAATAAGACATACGTGTGATTGAATCAATTATTAATTGATCAATACAAGCTATTGCACTGCCTAAATCACTTTTTTGTTTGTAATTTAAAGCGTTTATGAAATAAATAATATAACATCACACTCACATTTAAAGACACAATAGGGGTATTATATGCATAAGTGTAGGTTGTATTTTATTTTATTGAATAATATAGCATTTTAGCTGTTTTTATTATTTAAATTAACTCCGAATTACATCCAGCATAAATCAGGTAGTAAAATGACGAACGAATGACGAAGGTAATAAAAAAGTATTACATATATATTTATTTAACAGTGGGCGTAAGGCACTATACCAACTATAAAAACAAAGCGCTTTACTAACTCGCAAGTGACTTCATTTCTTTTCGGTAATTTAGTAGATACAAATTTTAAAAATGTGTTGCATCACAATAAAGGGATTTTTTTTTTAATTTTTGGATAGCAATTGAAATATATCGACAAAACACCAAACCGTGTATAAAACATTCACTACTCTTAACCAAGCGGGCTTTGTTTTGACTGAAAAGTTACCAAGCAATTTGAGATACTTCTTCTCCCACAAATACATCATACATTCAACTGTGTGAGGTGGCGCAACCAAAAGTTAGTAAAGAGTAACCTGTTATCTGCATATACCTATGGTGTTCTCTTAAATCCGCTATGGTTGTTTACCTCTACTTCTATTATAAACGAAAGTAACTACCACTAGTAGTGAGGCAGCGATCCTAAACAAGTAGGGGATACAAAGGTAGGTATGGGTTACCTGGTTGACAGAAGCAACAGCAGACTTGGCCAGTTAAAGCTTTGTAGCACACTATTGAAGCGTGAATGAGCTTTTTCGCAAAGCCTTTTTAAAGTATATGCTGTGCGAATTATCTTCAAATTGACTTTTGGCAAAAATATTTTTTATGTCAAATTCAGTATAGAACCTTTAACAAAAATAAATATTTAAACCTTTTGTAATACCGTAGTATAATTGTGAATAATATCTACAATATTTAGGTTTAATATATGAAAAGTTTTCTTATTTTTATAGATTACAAAGACATCTGTTTTTACTTATGGATTGTAGTGTTGTATGTATTTTCTCTTTTTTACCTGTACACCTGACGCGTATTAGGTTTGAAGAGTGCAATGCAGTGTAGCAGGCATACTCTCTTTGTCTAAAAAAGGGAGAACCTCATTATGGAACATTGGAATGTTTAAAAATTTAAAGCATATGGTTATGACTATGGTATGAGTCATATATTCCCTCTTGTTATATTAGGCCTCATTGGTTAATCGTCTTGTAAATTAACTGCGTTAGGTATGATGTATGGGATGTAAGTATGAATTTTGTTGAGTATGCAATGCACCTGTTATTATGGAAAACAATTCTGTTAAATGAAGATCGCCATTAGAGTTTCTAGCGTTGACTAAGAAATAAAGTTGCAGACTAACTATGTATATGTATTTTATTTTCTTGATTATACAACGAAATTAGGTCAGTAGGTGCATGATATTTGAATTAAAGAGGGAGTGCTTTAAAATTATTTTAGCAGAATCGTATTTTTTGTAAGTATGTATGTGTGTACATATATGCCTTTTCGGCAGGGATATAAAAATGGTCCAGGGTCGCAACTGGCTTTATGCTTCGTTTGACATACATACATATGTATATGTTCATGTGAAAATTCGTCGATTTTAAGGATGGCCGTTTAAAACGCTATGTGACAATGATTAATAGTAATGGTGGGCATAATCGAATTATTTAAAGAATAGAGACATTAGTACTCGAGTGATCCGTGTAATCGAATGATCATTCGAGATATGAGTGCTATCTCAAGACATCGTCTAAAATCATTCGTATGATTTACTATACCTGTTTCCTACGAAGCAGGGAGAACCAAGAACGAAAGCAAAGAGTAAACCAGAATACTCACTACTGTCTCATATCTTATCTCTCATGTCTCAGTTCTCGAATTATGAGTGCTACATTTATATGAGAACACACTCCCCAAGTGATTGAATACACGAACAAAGTTCTCGGTTCCACTCATATCACGATTCGAGGTATGAGATGTATATCCGACCAAAATAGTACTCGATTCATTTTAAAGGCGGGTAGAACAGAGAAATAGCAGAATCGAGTTGTTAGTTCCATTTCACTGTGCTACCATCCGCCTTTAAAATGAATCGAATACTATTTTACTCGGATACACATCTCATATCTCGAATCGTTATATGAGTGGAATCGAGAACTTTGTTTGTGTACTCAACGACTTGAGGATTTTCTCATATGCATATAGCACTCACATCTCGAATAATCATTCGAGAACTGAGAACTGGGGCCTTATTTTGTATTGCGTTTCTATAGCAAATGTATACAAACTCAATTTCCAAGTAATTTAAGTGACGTTTGATAGATGTTTTGACAAACTAACTTTTGGAAATTTTTGATTTTGAATTGGAAGCACTTACACCCAATCCAATAACCATACAAAATACCAATTCATTTTAGAATCGGATTACATTTCCGAATGGCAATCCGAATCCGAAAGCAGTACAAAATAAGGCCCCTGACACATGAGAAATGAGACATGAGTGATGAGACACGAGTATTTGTGTTTACTCTTTGCTTTCGTTCTTGGTTCTCGCTGCTTCGTAGGAAGTAGGTATAGTGGATCATTCGAGTGATTTTAGACGATGTCTCGAGATGTTTACCCTTTGCGCTCATTTTTACTTCTCGCTGCTTCGTAGGAAGAAGGTAAGGTATAGTAAATCATTCGAATTATTTTAGACGATGTATTGATACATTTACTCTTTGAGCTCGTTCTCGATTCTCGCTGCTTCGATAGAAGTATGTTATGTATGTATGACGATCCCTATTGGTTAACCGCAACAAGAAGACTCACTGCCTCCACGGGGCGGCCACCGGGCAACGAATGCTACAGCGAGGTAACCGGCCTAGCATTCCTTGCTTGTTCAATCGAATTCTCTTATTCTTTTGCGCCTGCTTGCAATGCACGGCCTGCATTCACGACTGTAAGTATTCGGCTAAAGTGAGCGACGTGAGGAGTAAACCTCTAGAAAAATCTCTAATCCAAGGTGGAACAGCATACGCCGAGGGATGCATGGCTAAGAGAGTGCTTAGTCGCTAGTATGCGGACTCCGAATACCCTGGCGACCTTCGGTTTCAATCCAGCCTTCCCGTGGTACATTGGGCTCTGCCATGGGTGATATCCCTTTTTCGATCAGTCGTGGGTCCATAATTCCAAACTCTATTAAAAAAAACTATGAGACAGGTGTATCTCAAATCACACCAGTTTTTGTTACTGCTGACGAGCATACAGTTGCACCTAGTCGCGATGCTATAGAGCTTCCGACGGCCACTCCATCTTCGGCCATAACCACTCAGCTTGCTGACGAGCAACCCAAGTCCTCGGATGGTTTGGATGACGGAGCCAGGCGGGCCCAATCCTTGCCGTCCACATGAGTCTATCCAGAAGTAGCGGATACCGCCGCCTATGACTCTGACACATCTACTCTCATGGATACGTACAGCGTCGCCACAGAGAAATCTGGGTGCTCCTCCATTGGGAGGAGGTTAGACGAGCTGCGAATTCAACCGGATGGTTTCGTTCGGTTCAATTCTGCCGAAAGGAGGCGGTTCAAGTTTGCCATTCGCAGAGGCGATACTAGGGAGAGTGCCCTAGCTTATGCCAAAGCCCCTCCTATTGCAAAAGATGCTAAACGAGGTAGATCAGAGGATCATACCCCACCAGCACCCGCCACCAATTAAGCCAAGGCAGTACCTACATCTGATGTTCCCACCTTCAGTCAGGTGGCTAGTGTTGTCAGGTTAGGTATCGTCCCAGCGGACTTGGAGAACAAGCCCCTAACAACGGAGCAGATGACACTCATCCAAGAGGCCGTCATCGATGTCTCAATTGAGCTGAGGAATAGAGGCGTATGGCCGAAATTCTCAGGCTCATAGCACAAGGCGGGATGGCTGGTTTTCGACTGCTCAGACAGTGCTACTGCTGGGTGGATGAGCTCGAATTTTGAGACAATAAGATCCAAAAGTGGATTGGACATCTTATTGGTGGAAGAGAGATCATTCCCTAAGACCCATATCATCCGCGGTTTCTTCCCACAAAGTCTCGAGCTCCCGTCGACAAAAATTCTGGCTTCATTGGAAGCTCAAAACGAAGGCCTAATGGCAACTTCATGGAAGGTCATGCAAAGGGTGAAGGAGGGTCCACTCCTCCATCTTGTGCTGGCGATCGATGACTCTTCCCTGAGGGTACTGAAAGCCCTCAATAGCAAAGTGTGCTGCCATTTTGGTCAGATCAAACTGATCCCAAAGACCACTGACAAGGGTCAGGAGTCTGGTCACGGTAGTCCGAAGAAGGTGGACGCAATTGGCATTACAACTGCTACTGCGACGGACCCCTTATCATCCGACTCCACCAGCAGTGCCTCCGGGCCTGCTCCGAACACCAGTTCCACTGCCAAAACCGCTGCCACGACTAATGAGTCGCTAAGTAGCACCAGTGTTCCTAAAGCTAGTACCAGCTCTGCGGGAATCCGATCAAATGATCCAGCCCGCTCTAGCACATTAGTCCCTAGACTTCTTAAGACTGGCAACGTGGCCGGTTTGTCGTTAACGACCAGCGGTGCTGGGCACGTCTCTCGAAGACACGAGGAGTCGATTGCGAACAGACCCCTGGGTCATCAAAACCTAACCGCTTGCCGTAGAGGAAAGGGTCCCAAAAAGGTCCAACTACTCCGACAAGCTCGATCCTCAGCGGAGGGCCGATGAGCACAATCAAGGTGCTACAGGCGAACTTGCATCATACTAAGGGCGCGTCCGCTACCCCTAGCAAACGGTTCGCCGAAGAAGATATAACCCTTGGTCTCATTCAGGAACCCTGGGTTATTTGCGGACAGGTTAAAGATCTCCGGAAAAGGGCAAGTACGTTGATTTCTTTTAGAATACTTTGTAAGTAGACAAATAGATATTTTGAATAAAGGCTCTAAACCTACCTTCATAAATGCGATTCGCGAGGATGTACTTGGCCTCACCCTCGCTAGTCCATTTATTTCTAACTTTATTGAAAATTGGCACGTATCAGATGAGGCCTCTCTGTCAGACCATCAGCACATCAGGTTTGACATACCTGGCCAACTCTCATATGTCTCTAATAGATACGATCCCAAATCTACGGATTGGCATCGCTATCGTGAACTAGTGTTCTCAAAAAAAGATATGCTTCTCACATCTATCGAGTCCATAGAAGACCTGGATGAAGCTGCATACCACCTTTACTGCTAACCAGCTTAACTGCTTGATTCCTAACACGACAGCTGTGTCCCAAAGACACATGTTAGCAAACGCAAAGTGCCTTGGTGGAATGACCAACTGGCGGAACTTAGGAAGAAAGTCAGAAAACTCTTCAACTCTGCAAAGCGAACGAAGAGGTGGGACGAATACAGGTTTGCTCTCACAGAATACAATCTAGTATTGAGACGATCTTAGCGAGCTGCTTGGAGGAGATGTTGCGAAACAATCGCTGACATGCCTACAGCGGCACGAATCAATAAATCGGTCGCAAACGATCATGTCAACTGTGTAGGGTTACTTAAGAAGAATGACGGAACCTACACGACGGACCATGTGGATGCACTTAGAACCTTACTTCAGGTACATTTCCCAGGCTCGTCTCTTAACACATCTCATGTGTACTCTAACACAGTTAACCACAGGGTTTATGTGGACAGTAGAGTTAATAGTTTATCTGGAAAAATATTCAGTCCAGAGAAAGTTGAATGGGCGGTAGGCAAATTCAAACCTTTTAAAGCCCCCGGCGGTGACGATTTGTTTCCAGCACTTCTCCAAAAGTCAATTGACCTCATCCTGCCGGCGTTGACAGCTTTATTTAGAGCCAGCTACAATTAGGGATACATACCACCCACCTGGAGGCAGGTTAATGTGGTTTTCATCCCCAAGGGAACACTCAGTTCAAGGGATATAGCCTTGTGTGCATTTCTTGACATCGAGGGCGCGTTCGATAACACTGGTTACGACTCGATCGCAAGGGCGATCAGTAGCAGAGGTATCGAAGAATCGACCAACCAATGGATCAGTGCCATGCTGGTAAGTCGATTCATTACTTCCTCCTCTGGGGGAGTGTCAGTGTCCATAACTGCAGCCAAAGGCTGTCCTCAAGGAGGAGTTCTTTCCCCCCTGTTATGGTCTATAGTCATCGACAACTTGTTAGTAGATCTTCACAGATCAGGCTACACCACCGTCGGTTATGCCGATGACGTGGTGCTTTTTATCAGAGGTACACACGGCACGACAATTTCCAACGTCATGCAAAGTGCAATATCTCAAGTTGTAGAATGGTGTAACAAAGAAGGACTATCCATCAATCGTAGTAAAACCGTTCTGGTGCCGTTTACAAGGAAGACACAAGTCAACCTTGAACCTATTACAATCAAAGGCACCACACTAGTTTATTCCAGCGAGGTCAAATGTCTTGGTGTAATTCTTGACAAACGCTTTAATTGGAATTCACATATCAAGTCCGCCACTGAGCGTGCTACTAGAGCACTGTGGGCCAGTAAACGCCTATACGGCAGAACTTGGGGTTTCTCTCATAAGATGATACATTGGTTGTACATAATGATGGTTAGACCCATTATTACATACGTGGCCATCGTCTGGTGGCCAAAAACTCTCCAGCAGACAACGGCAAACAAGTTGCAGAAATTACAAAGAATTGCCTGTCGTGACATTACAGGTGCGATGGGCACCTGCCCTACGACAGCTCTGGAAGCTATTGTTGGGCTTACACCCTTACCAATCTTCATTAGGAAGATGGCTACTAGATATGCCATCAGGCTGCAGCTAGATCACGAGTATAAACCGGGTGACCTTGAGGGACATTTAAAGATGCTCAACTCAATCCCTAAAAGAGACATGTTCTGCACTTTACCAGATATTATGGTCAGGCAACACTGCTTTGGTAGGTTATTCGAGGTTGAAATATTGGACCGGATTGGATTGGATTGAATTTGTCAGACGATCGCGAGAGAGAGAGATTAATCAAGCCTTACTCCTATAAGGAAATCCTTAACTTAGATAGGGAAAGCATTAAGAAGCTTGTGAGCTTTCTTACTGTGAGCATTGCGGCCTGAGATACCACCTTAACAAGATGAACCTGTGCCAAGAGAAGGACTGTCGGTTCTGTTTAGAGGAGGATGAAACTTCCCAACACATTCTTTGTGAATGCCCGGCACTACACTGGTTAAGGAAACGTATTCTCCACAAGGAGATACTTACTTCAGTGGAACTGAAATGCTCCGCTACTAAATACATACTCACTTTCATAAGGGAGGTAGTACGTCTGTTAGATTAACTCCAACCCTCCGATACAATAGATCTTTCAGGTCGCAGTGTCGTTGCCACGCGGGCATGGGTTGTACAAGGGGGAAACAAAATAGTAAATCATTCCAATGATTTCAGACGATGTCTTGAGATACCTCGAGATATCGGAAGAATCGATTATATCATTCGAATGCGCTCATCACTAATTAACTAGTTAATACATATGTAAATTGAGAGCGTTCGGCAAGATGGTGATAGAGTAGTTTAACAACCAATAAAATTGCTCGAAAGCTGTAGCAGCTACACGAGATAGCAATTCACCCTGATTACCGTTGACGTTTTTCGTCTTTCGACGATTGTCGTTTTATTTCTCAGATTTACCACGAATTCATATTCATAACTTTTTCAATGTTAAAGAGTTGTAATAATATTCCACACGACAAAAAAAAATAAATTGCTAAGTAACGTTAAGAGATCAGCAGATCGTAGTTATGAATAAAACAACAATGGTATTCGAGGTGATTTACATACTACATCTTCGCAGTCAGTAACGGAACAGCTTGTCCAGAGTGAAATTTGTATAAGTGAACTCTAAATTAAGTCTGTCTGTCTAGGACAGTAGCCCAAATAATTAGGCATTCCCTGATCTTTCAAAACTGCAAAAACTGCATACTTCTGTATGGATATTTTTCAACGTAGCGCATTTGTAATCTATGTATGTACATTGTACATACATAACCCTAGGTAGGGAATCTCAATATCTTAAAACAAAAACAAGATACAGTTTAAGATCATTCATTTAATTTTTACTTTCTTTTATGCTTTTTTGATTTTTTATGTTTAGTTTTAGATTTTTTCTTGTGGTCTTTCTTTTTCGTTTCCTTTTTTTCCTTTTTGCTCTTCTTTCTAGATTTGTCCGATTTCTCAACCCAGCTTTCAATTACTTTTGAGGCTTTCGTAGGCTTTGCAGACATTAACTCAATTATCTTCTTATCAATGTCGTTAGCCGTGGTCGTTGTAGTCCTCTCGATTATAAGATTGGTTGGTAACTTGGGACCATAAGTGTCGTCGAAGCCGGGATTATTATGTTGAAAATCTCTCTCACGTTTAGGTTTAAATGTTACTTTGTCCAAATTTGAGGAGTCGCCTATATTCGCTTCTGGGGTTTCTTCTTTATGTACAGCATTTGAGAAAAGTGCTGCAAATATTCCCCTTGGCGGTGAATTATGTCTTAATATGTTAACTGGGGCTGAAGGCTTAATTAGGGTTTTTACTATTTCATCCGAAACTGTAGTCTTTGAGATGTTTTGCGGATTCTGGTCGTCTGCTTCATCATCGTTATTTGTGTCATCATCACTGGAATCAAATATACACCTAAAAAGATCTTTCTTCTCCGAAGGGTGTTTATTTTTACTTGCTTCAACTCTCGACTCTAACTCAGTTTTAGGATTTCTTCGATTTTTAATTAAAGTTTGACGTGTTTGAATATCATCGGTTTGAGATAAAGCTATAGATATTGATGGTCCCACACTTTCACCCGTCAAGAGTTCTTTGGGCGATATTCTTTCCTTGGAACATCCTAAATTTTCCACCTGACTTTGAATAGCTTTAGGTTTTTCAATGTGTTTTGGTATGATTATTGGTGTAACGAAATCTTTCTTAGAATTGATAGAATTCTCTATATAGTCAAAAACAGAAAATTTGTTTTTTTTGGGAATCTTAGGTTCGACCAGAGTTCCACCGAATGGCTCTGCTATATTGAAACGTTTGCAAATAAGTGCACATGGTTTCCACAACTTCTTCATTCGTACTACAATGACTTTAGCTTTTTCAACCTGTTGTGTTTTCGATGTTTCTACTGGAACACTCACATTTGACTTGGAAACAAATCTGCAAATAAGTTTTTTTTTGTTTTTTCAAAGAACTTAATAGCTTTTGTGAGCTTACCTTTCGGACATCAATCCGTTAAGTGGTTTATATATATTCCGCGCTTGGACAAATTCCTTTCGCTCCATTTCTCTGTCCCATTCTGATAGGTGGACTGGTTGAATAGTTGCCAAAAATGCTTTGATCTCATCCTCATGTCGTAGATTCGCGCCAATAAATTTTTCATAGCGTTCCTGCTTTGCCTCGTAGCTTGCAAAGGGCCTGAACGTTCCTAATGAACTCCCTGTACAAAAATAATTTATATAACTCGTTTTGTGATGAGTAAAAACCTCTTACCCAATGACTTCGTAATCTCCTTAGCATCCGACATTATTTTCTGGTTTTCCATCTTGACAGTTTCGCTAAGCTTGTCTTCAGTCGACTGAATTTCAACACCTGAATTTGTAATGAGTCCACCTTTTACAAAATTATCAGCCTTAGAAGACAGTAACAGTTCTAACATTTTTATGCTTTTGACTTCTCTTTCTTTATACTTTTTGCTAATGTGCTGCAAATAAGACTGATTTTTACCAATAGCTTCTCTTTCATCCTTTTTTATTTCAACGCCTCTGTCTATGCGTTCATCAAGTATGCTGCCACGCTCATCCGGTCCGAGGTCGTGGCGCCCAAGGCCCCTTTTTTTAAATGCATCACCTTGTTTTATGATTGATGTCTTCTCCTCTGGCACGGGTTCAAACCGAGTTTTTCTTTGCAACCAATTTCTCGGTTGAAAGCTTGACTTTAGCTCAAGCCGATGTACTATGTTTTGCAGATTTGAGCTGTTGCTTGCCTCAGCGAATCCCGCAAGCACAGATTGAAGTTGGGAAGAAGTTAATTTTTGTTTTTCGCGCTTCTTTTTATCCAAACTGAAATCGTATTTCGACATATCATCCTTGGCGTATATATCCTCGTCCTCTTCCTCTAGAGCACCGACGCCAAATGCTTGTCCCCTGATAGATAGTACATTATTGCTCTTTCCCATTACTTCCAGTGGACTAAATAAGTTGATGTGAGACTTCGAATCACTAGCTAATTGTCGGCTCAGTCCACTGTAGCCTAAGCCATATGTATTGCCTTTAATACTGCACACAAATGGCTCAAAATCATCGGGTGCAAATGTAATCTCTTCTGCTTCATCTTCTTCAGATAGACCTGATGATTCTTCTGAAGCACATGCCGCTAGCTTTACGTTTGGGTCTATGTCGCAACCATATCTTTTTATTACGTACAACTCTCTGTTGTTTCGCTCATTTGATCGAGTTTTTTCCTTCTTCGTTTGACGTGCCCCGATACCTTGACCAGGTTTCCAACCCATATGCCTCAATAGCCGAATGGCAACTTTTTCTCGCGACGGTTCAAGTAATTGCTGCAGCACTGGGATTCCGGGTATGGGGCCACTATCTCTATTTACCAGCTTTCGCTTGCGGTTGGCAGTTTCATCGGTTTTCGCAAAATCTTCTCTCGCTTGTACTCGTTGGGGTGCTATTCCAAATTCACCCAAATCTTCGTCGTCCATAAAATCAGTCGGCAATTGACGCTGACGTCTCTCCGCTTTTTCAGTACGAGAACTTTTGAAACTCTGAGGTTTCCAACCCTCAAGCGATCCAACAGTGTTCCAGAAACCTGCACTAAACCCTCCAGTAAAGGCTCCATGAAATCGTCGCCTACCATTCTCGTCAGTGACAATTTGATCCTCAATCTGAATTGACTTCTTGGACGGAACATCGTCTAAAAAATACGAATTTGAGGGCGCAATAATAAATAAGAAATTCAAAACAGACCTTCTTCCAATGGCTCTAATGGAGTTCCGAAACGGCACAGTTGTGCTTCTTCCGAATTATCCATGCCTGTTACAGTTTTACAATTTTTAAAGTTTTATCAAATCGATTTGTTTTTACTTTAAGGAGGGGATGAACCGTATTTGACAGATATCAGAATTTTATTACACCTAGAAATTTATAGGTTTGTCAAATGTATGCTTATTAGCTTTGTTCGGTGAGATTTTCGGAGTACCTGTTAAAGCCCGCTACGTTGTTCGAACGAAAAGCAAAGGGAACATTTAGCAAAGAACGAGTATATTTTTTATTTTGTCTAGGTGGACTAGCAAAAAGAAGTCTACACATATATTTTCCGACTTAAATAATTATGATAAGATAATTGTAATAAGAAACAAAAAACACAAGTTCTTTCTTTATTTATTATTTAGTGCCTTAAAATTTCTTGAATAAATTTTGCTTCAGTCAACGGCGAACACAATAATCTTCCAAGATTTTTCTCCTTTCTGAAATGTCAGAAAGAGAAAAGTAATGGTAATTATTTAGAAAAGGGCATGCATCTTCGATATTATTGAAGTTTATGTTTATCTACCGAAGTAATTATTGTACGGCACATTAAAATCGCTAAAAATGTGTATGGTAAGAGACCGATTTTTTTTTGGGAATAAAGAAAACAGCAAAATTGCATTCAAGTCATCTACTCCCTTTCTTTGTGATTAACTTCTCCCACACGTATACGTACGTTCTTTACCGCGCGAAAACGTGGAATGCGTGATTTTGCGCGCGAAAGAGTGCACGTGTAATGGCACGAGTTGTGCGCGGAATGCCGTGTGCAGTACCGAGCGATGGTAGTCCCCGTTTTAGTAGTACAACTCTTTCCCACGTGATTGAGCGCACCAAATTAAAACTGGCTCTGGTAAATTCTACCGCACGTTCCAGCGAAAACTGTTGAACTGTTGCACATTCCAGCACGTTCCAGTTTCTCGCGGTATTTCACGCGCGATTGCCTATTCGACACAAACTCCTGGAGTGTATGCTCCAAGAACGCGTAATTTCGTGAGTGTAAGACTTTGTAACCAAAGTTTGGTATCACGTTCCTGGCGCACGGTATTCCACTCGTTCTTTACCACACTCAGGCGCGTACACTCCAATCATGTGGTAAAGGCCGCTGTTAGCTTCCCCCACACGCACATTCTTTACCGCGCGAAAACGTGGAATACGTGATTTCGCGCGCGAAAAAGTGCACATGTAATGGCACGAGTTGTGCAACGGAATGCGCGTGGGCTTAGGACCGAGCGATGGCGCGCGCTCCCCGTTTTAGTAGGACAACTCTTTCCCACGTGATTGAGCCCACCAAATTATTCACTGGCTCTGGTAAATTCTACCGCACGTTCCAACGAAAACTGTTGCACATCCCAGCACGTTCCAATTTCTCGCGGTATTTCACGCGCGATTGCCCATTAGACACAAACTCCTGGAGTGTACGCTACAAGAACGCCTAATTTCGCGAGTGAAAGATTTTGTAACCAAATTTTGGTATCACGTTCCCGGTGCGCGGTATTTCTCTCGTTCTTTACTACACTCCTGCGCGTACACTCCAATCATGTGGTAAAGCGATTGCGTGTAACTGCCCGAACACAATGATGAAGCTGAAGCTGAAGTGCCTCGCCTGGCAAAGTTAAATAGACACATATCCAATACTGCGAACAGAATGTGAAGCTGAAGCTTGCCGCTGAAGTAGAAGTGGAGTTAACTTCAGCTTCACAAGACAAAAAAAAAGATATGGCACATCAGTAAACAGAAAAATGAATCGATCTAGTAAAAGGGAACAATATTCTATGCGATTTGAGTAATCCTCACTATAAAAATATAACAAAAAAAAGCCAAAGTGTGGAAAAAAAAAAAAAAATTCCGAAGCATTTGGATTACCAACAACAAACACCCGTGCAGCGCTTCACCATTGTGTTCGTACTCAGCTTCACCAGTGCGCTACAGGCGTATAGCTTCAGCTCCAGCATTGTGTTCGACCAGTAAAGGCCGCTATTGTCTATGAACAGTCCCCACTATCAAAGTGACATTTAATTCAGTCATCCCCATACGTGTTGTGTTTTCCACAAACTATAAGAAAATATTATTTTACAATAAAACAATTTTCAGATCTTACAACAGATTTAATTCGCAAATCAGAGTACATTTTCTAAAATTATTCTGAATATAAAAGGAAAGGATTACAAATTAATGACTCATACCTTATTGAGCACACCTTAGTTTGTGTTACAAGGTGTTTCTTCCGTCGGGCTACGTCATTCTTGTTGGCACCATTGCATTAATAAAATTCTGCAAATTGGTAAGAGAAAAAAGAATACTATATATAACACTACAGAAAAGCTATTTGTTGCCGTTTAGGATAATTGTGAACGATGTCTGAGAAGAACATTAAGGTCAACGCAAGAGTAGAAATCGCCGGGAAAAACGTTCGTGGCAAGGTTGCCTACGTTGGTGTGACTGGTTTTGCTGGTGGGAAATGGGTGGGTGTAATTCTAGACGAACCGAAAGGTAAAAACAATGGAAGCGTTAAGGGGCAATCGTACTTTACATGCATTGATAAATATGGCACTTTTGTGCGCCCTACACAATTGATTCTCTTGGATGACTCATCGGAGGATGTCCCTGACGGTACACCGACTACACCTCAGCCTACTACTACCAGGTCTAGACTAAGTGGTTCCCGTACTTCGCTTTCTTCTAGTCGACAGAGTCTCGTCGGCTCCCGAACGCAATTGTCTACTTCATTGACGGATAGAAGCCTAGCTTCGGGAAGGAAGAGCTTAATGACGCCTCCTACAACCACAACTGCAACTACTTCATCAACAGTATCTTCGTCCGAATCACATCCATCTTCGAAAAGGGCTTCTTTTGTGGAAACAGGATTCTTGGAGATACTAAAACCGCAATTCACACCCAGCCAGCCGATGCGATCGCCCTCCTTCACAACACCTCCTACAGCGACCACTTCTTCGGCTGCAGAAGACAAGGCAACGAGCGCTGAACAGCAAAAGGTAATTGATGATCTTAAAACGCAAGTTGACGATCTTAACGAAAAAGTGGAAACGCTTAAACAACGTCGAAATGAGGACAAGGAAAGGTTGCGGGAATTCGATAAAATGAAAATTCAGTTCGAACAGCTGCAAGAGTTCAGGTCAAAAATTATGAACGCTCAAGCACAGCTGCAAAGAGAAGTACAACGGGCTAAGCAAGAGGCTAAAGATGCAATAGAAGCCAAGGAGCGGCATGCTCAGGAAATGGCTGATCTTTCAGACAACGTCGAGTTGATAACTCTTGACAAGGAAATGGCAGAAGAGAAAGCCGATACGCTGCAGTTGGAGCTGGATTCCGCCAAGGAAAAAATCGAGGAGTTGACCATAGACTTGGAACTGATGAGAGCAGAAGTTCAGAACAAGGCTGATTCTGAGCACAGTGGCCTAGCAGTTGATGGAACTGTTACAGCCTATGAAATAAAACAACTTGAGCAACAGAATCATCGGTTAAAGGAAACATTAGTTCGTCTGCGAGATTTAAGTGCACACGATAAACATGACATTCAGAAACTTGCAAAAGAACTTGAAATGAAGAAATCCGAAGTGACCGAGCTGGAACGCACTAAAGAGAAATTGTCCTCAAAGATAGATGAGCTTGAAGCGACTGTGTCTGATTTGCAGGAGCAAGTAGATGCAGCTTTAGGTGCCGAAGAGATGGTCGAACAATTGGCTGAAAAGAAAATGGAGTTAGAAGATAGAGTAAAACTTCTCGAAGAAGAGGTATCACAGCTCGAAGCACTTGAAGAGATTCACGAGCAATTGGTAGAGAGCAACCACGATTTAGAAATGGATTTGCGTGAAGAGCTTGACATGGCAAACGCTGCCAAGAAGGAAATACTTAGAGAGAGAGATGCAGCCATTGAAACTATTTATGATCGTGATCAGACTGTAATAAAATTCCGAGAATTGGTGCAAAAATTAAATGAGCAAATAATTGAACTGAGGGAGAAGAGCACTGAAAGTGTTGCAATAAAAACTTCACTCCTGGATAGTGCGACAGGGAAGAAAGATACATTGGCCAACGATTCAATCGACTACAAACAGATGTTTGCCGAGTCCAAGGCCTACACACGGGCAATCGATGTTCAATTAAGACAGATTGAGCTAACTCAAGCCAATGAAAGGGTTCAAATGCTTACAGCTTTTATGCCTGATTCATTTATGAACCGAGGCGGCGATCACGATGCAATATTGGTTATTTTATTAATCGCTCGAATCGTTTTCAAATGTGGCATAATTGTAAGTCAGACACGAGAGAGATTTCCGGCTGTAGAAAACTGCACCAAAGACGCTGTCATTCAAGGTCATGCTGTGCATCAGTTTGCTTTTAAATCAAGGTTGTTGCACTATATCCACAACCTGCAATGTGCACTTCATCAAATTTTATATGGACTAAATTCCTGCCAGCCTGATACTTTACTTAGGGCTGGTGGATCTCTCCCAGAAATGATTGCACAAGAAAAAACGGTGGACTCCATAATAGAACTACTAAAGCTTAATCAACTGGATGAAAATTCTTTCACAGAAAACATTGAGAAATGCGTATCGTTCTTTAATGCCATGAACTCTGTTTTGCTAGCTGGAGAAGATCTTTTGAACGAGACTCAAATGGTACGGGATTGCATCGCCTCATTAGGTTCTGCATGTGATTCCATTCTGACTGATGCAGCTATGATTCGAGCAATAATTAGAGAAACTGCAGATACAAGCGATTCTATACTGCTAATGCAGTACGTTATTGAAAACGCCGAAAGCATAAAGCAGCAGATTAAGTTAATAAAACGTCGTCTGCCGCAAGATCTTCACATAATTAAGTGCGGCATATCACCGCATAAAATTGAAACTATGCGCACAATAACAAGTTCATTAACAAGGATAATGTCTGCATTACACATTGCTGCAAAGCAGGCCGTGCAAACTATAACATTTTCCATCGAAAGCGATAATGCCGCAGAAACGTCTATAGAACATGTTAAATTCTGGGATATTCTATCATCTGCATGTGAACGCATCTACGAACAGGACGATAGGGGTCCGTCGCAAAACTTTAAATCCATAATGGCACCATCAAATACTGACTTATCTCAACTCGCACAATATCTTCTAGATAACGAGTATGAGATAATGTCTAGGGCCAATGCTAAAGCAGCTGAAAAGCAAGTGTCTCCAATATTACTACGGGCCCAGTTTATAAAGAAACAACTGGAGCAGAAGAATGTGCTGGCTGCTACTCTAGAAAACCGTGAAGCGGATATAAAACAGCTAAAGCTGGCTGCTAAAATGAAACAAAGTGAACTCTCTGAAATGCAAATACGAAAAGACATTGCGGAAAAAAAACTGTCTGTGTTGCAGCATGATCACGAAATCACAATTGAAAAATTAAAGCGACAGTATGAAGAAACGTACGATTTGCTTAAAAAGAAAGAAAAGGAATTCGAGGACACTATGGACCATTTGCAGAGCGACATTGAAGCTTTAGAGAGTGAAAAACTAACATTGCGTGAGAAATTAAAGATTACTAGTGGTAGTTCGACGAAGCGTAGCGATATTACAACTTCTTTGGGAATTGCATCAACTGGCAGTAGTGCAATAGTATCTGCAGGGTCGCCAATCTTGGTTGAGGAGGTCAATCTTTTAAAGGGCGTACTATTGGAGGAACGTCAAGAACGATTGCGACTGCAAGCCTATTCCATCAAACAAAAACTAAAGCAGTTTGATCCCATCCATGTTCCCCAACCTAAAGACAAACGTATTATTGAGCTGGAGAACCAGTTGGCTAAGATGAAACATGATTGGGCGCTTTCTTTAATGCGAGCGTCCCCCTCGAATAAGGTTTCGGGTATAGAACTATATAACCGACAGAGGTCTGCAATCGAAATCAAAGCTAGGAGTCTGGCGGCGGAAATCATCGGTGAATACTTCCACAGGAATCCTCATAGGGCAGCAAAGTCCGACTTTTCCGTATTTCCAACTGTTGAAGTTAAGAAAGTATTTCAAATGATGTAAAATGTCACTTACACAATTTTAAACTATACACATAAGCTTCAGACAGTGAATGCAGCTTCTGTGCTATTCCCTAAAAATCAAAATTAAACTGTAATACATTTATGTAATTTATTTATATATTAATGAAATTATTATAAAACAATTAAACTTTTTTATTCTGGTAACTTAACAGAAGAAAAAAACAAGGACCAGAGGCATATGAATTACAAAGAGCTGGCTTGAACTTGAGAAAAAAGATGTGATAGATCTGAAGAAAGAATGGTAAAACTGGTCAGTTCAAAAATCAGTATACAATCACCTCTATCGTGGAATCCGCCGGGGGGAATTATTCACCGAAAAAAATATTTCGGCATCGTCAAATCCGCAAACTGAACAGTTCCCCGTGTGGGTAATGTGAATCAGTTTCACTATATTGTGGAAAACGTTCGAATCGGATTTTTCCCACATTTCTCATCCGCATCAAAATCATTGCGGATTTCTGCCTTGGCTGTTGCACGTCGTCTTCTTTGTTTGCAAAAATGTAAGTGAAATTAAAAGAACAAACAATTTTTGTTTACATATAAATTACAGGAAAAAAACTACAACTGCTTTATTAAGCCGAACATTTTTGATAAACTTATGCAATATTGAACGTTATTAACATCAGAAATAAATAAAAAATTGTTTCTAGAAACACACATTTCATCTGGAAGTTCCATAAAATCATCCACTGCTGCTCTTAACCTCTGTCGTACTCTTCTCTGGAAAGGCCGCTATCTTCTTCCTCTTCTGCTTCCAAAAACAGCTATCCTGGGTCCTCGCTCTGTATTGCTACTCTGAAGTCAAATCATTCGAATTCGCAGAATTGTCACTCTGTAATTCAAATCGCAAATCCAAATTTATGACAGTCGAACAAACTTTTGTTGCCAACTTCAATGTCAATTTCTTATCGCAAATCTGGCACTCTGTATTGCTAAACGAAATGTCAAAGTAACTCGAATTCGCATCATTTTGTGCTATTGCTATTTGGTTTGCGGATGTTGAGGTAAGCAATTGTGTTTCTTTTAAAATGTAAGCATTTTATGACATAAAATGTTATTTTTAAATTAAAAATTCAATGAAAGTGATATACATAAAATAGTTTTGTGAAATTACTTGATTAAAACGTGTTTTAGAACATTAGGGCAGTCCACCAAAAATCAAATGTAAATGCTCCACCTTAACTTCTCTTGAAGATAGTGGATAGAATGAGTAAAGTGGGAAATACACGATACAACTCTTCTACGAACGGTTTCACAGCTTTGGTGTTGTATACGATAATTGCGTCGTGTGTATTCACACAACCGACCATTGTACCGATATCGTATTGTCGCATGGTCTTGACTGTACAACAAACTGTATGGAAATTATATGGTGCGTATGTGTAAAATGGCTGAATAAAATGTCTGGTTGTACTTAAGTCGTAAGCAAATTGTATGAGTGTGCTGCATACAACAGTATGCCGATGCCGGTACGACGGTTGTATCGTGTACTTCCTATCTATCCTGTGTATGTGACAGCGGTTGTACAGTCAGGACCATGCGACCATACGATATCGGTACAACGGTCGATTGTGTGGATACACACGAAACAATTATCATATACAACACCAAAGCTGTCAAACCGTTGGTACAACAGTTGTATTGTGTATTTTCCACTTTGCTCATTCTTTCCACTGCTACGATGAGATCCAGCAAATATGGGGCTTATTGCGAGAGTCTATTCGAAAAAGTCTATTCGACTTTTGTCGATAGTAGAATTGCTGAAATAAAAAGGAAAAGAAAAGCTCCCGAATCGAGCTTTCAAATCAAATGTCAAATCTCCGTATGATTTGTTGGTGTCTACAAAAAGATAGTTGGTTTTACGGAAAACTATGAATTTTATTTGGTTTGATGTATTTGAGGATGAATTAGAGGATGTACGATGAACTGGAATTGTGACAACACTTCGACACAGAAAAAATTTAAGAGTGCACTCCAATCCTCTAGACAAATACAAATGCCCTTTTGCCGCAAACGGATTTTTCGTAAATGTTTTCGTTTTTTTTTTTGTAACAAAAATAAATCAGTTTGCATAAAAACATTTTAACTTAAATATAAATCAAAATATATTTACTCACTTTCATCGTTATCCACTGTCTTGTTTGTTTATCATCCTTTCAAACAAAAGTCGACCAGGAATTTCCGATGGAATTGACAATTCTATCAAATAGAAAAATATCGAAACAAATAGAGGCTTGCAATACCGATAACATAGACTTTAATTCTATTCGAATTTATTTCTATTGTGAATAGACTCTAGCAATAAGCCCCTATATTCAGGGTTATTGTGAATAAATTTTCTCGGAATTTTTCCCCCGTACAAAAATTAGGTATCTATAAAAAAGAGGAAATAATTGCGCGGAAAAGAAATAGATATCATGAATGACAATTCAGGAGAATTTTCAACGCAATCGCGATATTAAATTTTTTCCCAATATTTTTTTTTTTCTATTTTTGAGGTTCGACTTCTGGCAACTCTGTGCAAAAGAAGTTTAAATATAAAAAAATTAATGAATTAAATTAAATATAATTAAAATTCAAGGTATACCAATCAAAACGTCAGCTGCTTCTACATCACTGGACACTGAAATACATAGGTTTCTGGCAAGTATTTCAGTTTTCAGGCTGGTTTGTATTGAAACCAAAAGGTAGGTGCTTCTGTGAACATTTCAATAGTAGACTTTGAACTCTAAGCTTTACTTAAACACAAACACAATAAAATCGGGCGCGTGTGTACATGAGCCCACTGATAGAATTTTAAATTAAAATTAAATAGCAATTCAAAACGCATACCGCCTGCGAGTATGCAACCAATTTCGCGAACATTAACACCACAGTAGGGGCCAACAAATATGCCAAAAGTTTTGCGCACCTCAAATATGCACAACAGATGAAGAAGAATTGGCAAAAGAAATAGAGTGGATTAGAGATACCCAGAGAGTAAAAAAGGGAAAACCTAACAATCCAATTCCTCCGCCTAAAATTACAGAATCGACAGAAATAAACTTTCAAAAGCAACCGAAAAAGTCACCACCCCTCCAATAATAATTGATGAGGTAATTGGCTATGATGATCTGTATGAAAAGATAAAGTCAATTGCTGAAGCAGAAAAATTCGACCTAAAAATCATTAGCAAAAATAATATAAGACTTAGGCCGGTAATTATCAAGCGCTCTTAAATCGATTTTAAGTTTATGTAGCTCTTAGTTTTAAATGTTTGCTACGTATTCACCAAGCACTAATAGGATTTGGTCCATCCTAATTCGAATATGCGAAAAGTTAATTTTCGGACGTCCAAACGCGTTCTAAAATGATTTTCCGAATTCTCTTTCGAACTGGGAGAAATGTAAAACAAATAAAAAATTTTTTATTTTCGTGATTTTAGTCAGAATTAATCAATATTAAGCACTTTTCTCACTTCGATTGCTATTTTTCCGCCATTTTGAATCCATATTAAACGTCAGTGTGATAGCTGCTGCTACCAACTTGTGAAAATGAAATTTCTAGTTGAACCAGGAGCGTTTTTTTTATTTTAAGATGAACTAGTTCAGTTCACGGGGAAAACAAAACGCGGCTTTTATTTCACGTAAGTAAGAAACAGAAATTAATACCAAAGTAATAGTTCACCAAACCTTACAGATAAATTGCAGGAGCCATGAACACTCTCTTTGATACATCATCTAGCAGACCTTCGTCTGCATCGTCTTCAGACACCAGCTCCGACGAGTGACAGTTCACTGCTGATTTCAAAAATAATTCCTACGAAAAACAATCCAGGCCCATCAGAGTAATGGCTAAAAACCTGAACCACTCATGGAAATATAACCGCAAATCTCAAATCTAAAGGTTTCAAGATTATTGATGCTTCAATTAAGCTCAAGCGGGAAAACAAGCAACCTTTAAACATGTTTATATTAACATTCAGCGCAGAAGAAGAAATTGAAAAAAATTATCAGCTCAAAAACATTTTGGGATGCAGAGTTGAAATAGAGACAATAGAACAATATGAGGAGTTGAAATATACTACAGAGAAAATACAAGCTACAGCAGTAAGCATAAAAACTAAACATAAAAATATTAATATCGCTGCTATTTACTGTCCTCTAATATGTGAAGTAAAATTACCACGTAAATTTCCAACATCCCAACATCGAAACCGATTCCTGTTTCTTCGATAACCCTTACAAGATGTCAATTTAACTGTCAGAGTATACGTCACGTCTGGGTGACTGCAACTTTTTACTAAAATTTTCTTCTCTGTGGATAAAACTGCATTTTCTTATTAAACAAAGTATTTGTTGTGTATTGCATATATATCCATTTAGTTCACATAGAAATAGTACAGCTATTCAGCAGTGATAAATAACGAAAGAAGACCATTGTAGTTGAGTCACAAACTTAACCCCGTTCCAAACGTAGGCGGGGTCGTTGATATTCTCGTGTGTATACAAACAAATAATTGCTTAACTGCGGTAAAGCGTTCTTCTATCAAAATGGCTCGCCCCATTTATCCCAATCAGCAGAAAATTGCTGAAAAACTCATAATTCTAAACGACCGCGGTACTGGAATCCTCACCCGCATCTACAACATTAAAAAAGCGTGTGGCGACACAAAATCAAAGCCCGGTTTTCTATCGGAAAAGTCACTTGAGTCATCTATTAAATTTATAGTAAAACGTTTTCCGAATATCGATGTAAAGGGACTGGGCGCAATTGTCAACATAAAGGCTGAGATAATAAAGTCGCTGTCTCTCTACTACCATACTTTTGTCGATCTGCTGGATTTTAAGGATAATGTGTGTGAATTGTTGACTACGATGGACGCGTGCCAAATTCATCTTGATATTACCCTAAATTTTGAACTGACTAAGAATTACTTAGATCTGGTGGTGACGTATGTTTCATTGATGATCGTTCTCTCACGCGTTGAGGACCGAAAAGCTGTCTTGGGTCTCTACAATGCAGCCCACGAACTGCAGCATAACCAAAGCGATCCCGGGTTTCCGCGGCTGGGCCAAATGATTTTGGATTATGAAGTTCCTCTGAAAAAACTATCCGAGGAGTTCATTCCACATCAAAGGCTTTTATCCAACGCAATTCGTTCGCTAACTATTATCTATCCTCTTCGAAATTCAACGGCAGACAAATGGCGAGAAATGCAAAAACTCAGTTTGGTCGGTAATCCCGCTATTCTTCTTAAGGCCGTTCGCACTGACACCATGTCCTGTGAATATATCTCTCTGGAGACAATGGACCGATGGATAATTTTCGGGCTGTTGCTTAATCACCAGATGCTGGCACAATACACTGAGGTCAACAAAATGTGGTTGTCCACATTGGAGTCTAGCTGGGTGGTAGCACTCTTTCGTGACGAAGTTTTACAGATTCATCAGTACATTCAAAACACGTTCGATGGAATCAAGGGATATGGCAAACGTATAAACGAGATTAAAGACGCGTACACCACCGCGATTCAAAAAGCATCATTCTTACACCGGGAACGACGCAAATTTTTACGCACTGCCCTTAAGGAGTTGGCACTTATTATGACCGATCAACCGGGTTTGCTGGGACCGAAGGCCATTTTCATATTCATTGGTTTGTGCCTAGCTCGTGATGAAATATTATGGCTGCTGCGACATAATGACAACCCACCTTTGGTAAAGAGTAAAGGAAAAAGTAATGAAGACCTTGTCGACCGTCAATTGCCGGAATTGCTGTTTCATATGGAAGAGCTACGTGCTTTAGTAAGAAAGTATAGTCAGGTAATGCAACGCTACTACGTTCAGTATTTATCTGGTTTCGATTCAACCGATCTCAACATCCGGATGCAGAACCTGCAGGTTTGTCCGGAAGATGAAAGTGTCATTCTATCGTCACTCTTTAATACAGCATCTAATTTAACTGTAAAACAAGTAGAAGAAAATGAGTTGTTTGATTTCAGGGCATTCCGTCTCGATTGGTTTCGCTTACAGACTTACATGAGCGTTGGTAAGGCTGCACTTCGTATTGCGGAAAATGTAGATCTTGCGCGCCTGCTTGATTCCATGGTCTTCCACACGAGGGTTGTAGACAATCTCGATGAAATTCTAGTCGAGACATCAGATCTATCAATATTTTGTTTCTATAACAAGATGTTCGATGACCAGTTCCATATGTGTCTTGAATTTCCTGCTCAAAATAGGTACATCATTGCATTCCCATTGATTTGCAGCCATTTCCAGAACTGCACTCATGAAATGTGCCCAGAAGAACGTCATCATATTCGAGAGCGATCGCTAAGCGTTGTTAACATCTTTCTAGAGGAAATGGCGAAGGAAGCGAAGAATATTATAACCACTATTTGTGACGAACAATGTACTATGGCTGACGCGCTTTTGCCGAAACACTGTGCTAAGATCTTATCAGTAGCGTCCTCTCGCAAAAAGAAGGATAAATCAAAAAAGCAGTTTGACGATATTCGAAAACCAGGTGATGAGAGCTACCGCAAAACTCGTGAAGACTTGACGACAATGGACAAATTGCATATGGCACTTACAGAACTGTGTTTTGCCATTAATTACTGTCCCACAGTTAACGTGTGGGAATTCGCCTTTGCTCCGCGTGAGTATCTCTGCCAAAATTTGGAGCACCGCTTTTCTCGTGACTTAGTTGGAATGGTGATGTTTAATCAGGAAACAATGGAAATCGCAAAGCCATCAGAACTTTTGGCTTCGGTGCGAGCTTATATGAATGTCCTTCAGACCGTGGAAAATTATGTGCATATCGACATAACAAGAGTTTTTAATAATTGTTTGCTGCAGCAAACACAGAGTCTTGACTCGCATGGCGAAAAGACCATCGCTGCTCTCTATAACACCTGGTACAGCGAAGTTCTGTTGCGGCGTGTAAGCGCTGGCAACATTGTATACTCAATGAATCAAAAAGCTTTTGTAGCAATATCACCAGAAGGATGCGTTCCATTTAATCCTCAAGAGTTTTCCGATTTGAATGAATTGCGAGCGCTTTCTGAGCTCGTCGGACCATATGGAATAAAATCGTTGAATGAGACTCTCATGTGGCACATAGCTAACCAAGTGCAAGAACTAAAGGGTCTTGTCGGCCTAAACAAGGAGGTTCTTATAACACTGCGGACCAGCTTTGATAAACCTGAAGTAATGAAAGATCAGTTCAAGAAGTTGCAACACGTGGACAACGTACTTCAACGTATGACAATAATCGGTGTCATACTCTGTTTTAGAAACTTGGTTCACGAATCGCTGGTCGATGTGTTGGAAAAAAGAATACCATTTCTACTGAGTTCGGTGAAAGATTTCCAAGAGCATCTACCCGGTGGTGACCAAATAAAAGTCGCCTCAGAAATGGCATCTGCGGCTGGTCTTCAATGCAAAGTAGACCCAACACTCGCTACCACACTTAAATCTAAAAAACCGGAATTCGATGAAGGAGAACATCTGATTGCCTGCCTTTTAATGGTATTTGTTGCTGTATCGATTCCAAAATTAGCTCGGAATGATAATTCCTTTTATCGTGCATCCATGGACGGGCATTCAAATAACACTCATTGCATGGCTGTAGCAATAAACAACATTTTCGGTGCCCTTTTCACTATTTGTGGACAAAAAGATATCGAGGATCGCATGAAGGAGTTCCTCGCCTTGGCCAGTTCGTCGCTATTGCGACTTGGACAGGAATCAGATAGAGAAGCCACCCGTAATCGAGAATCCATTTATTTACTCCTTGATGAGATTGTAAAGCAGTCACCTTTCCTCACAATGGACTTGCTCGAATCGTGCTTCCCCTATGTGCTCATTCGAAATGCTTTCCATGCTGTTTACAAACAAGAGCAAAGCGTTTAAGAGCATCGCATATACTTTAACCATTTACCATTACATACTTACATATATTTCATTACTGTACGGTATTATTGTTATTACTATTGATAATTTGGCAGATATATTAAATATTTATATATGCATTTAGTCTATCTACTCTGTGTTTTTATTTGGTTTTATTTTTTATGGGAAGGCCGTAATACAATTTCATGTCTTTGTAAAATAGGACTGATAAACGATTCCAAGTGAAGATGTGGCGAATAGCGTGAAGTAACTCCACCAGGTTGTGAAACCCAAAAAACCTTTGTAGACTACAGTTGTAAAAACCTGAAAAGAAGGAAGTGTGGAAATCTTGTCACGTTTGTATATTTATTAACTTACACTTTTCAGGCTAGCCCAAGAGCTTTGTATATTTTGTGCAGATTGGAGAATATTAAATTCTTGTTCTTCTTCCACACCACTTCCATCGATTTGCTTTAAAATTCGAGAAACAGACAGTTTCGCCAGATCCTGTTCAGCACATTCATTTTGCAACACACTATCTCTGAACAATCCCGCCCAACTAAAGCCACCCAAACTTTTGTACATAAGAGTTAGGTAAAGGCATATAATTAACGGTGCGGCAAATTGTAATGTGACAACACAAAGATAATAGAAAATCGAAGATATCTGTACAAGAATAGAGTTTTAATGTACGAAACAAAATATTTGGAAGGACTTGCCTTTTTCTGATACTCGAGGTTGGTTATTCGCCCGGCTTCAGTACGTAAATCGTCTACTCTCTCTTGTGCAATGTTGAGATAAGACTGCAAGTAGATTGGCATCAGTGCAAACCGCAGGATCACTGTCAAAACCACTAAAAGAAGCCGGAGGGTTTCGAACACATGCGATTCCAGTCTAAAAATTATATATTATTTCAACTTGTTTCAAATTAAATGATTGAATTACAATGGTTTGTCCATGCCCTCAAATACACGAACTGTCAAATAATTTCTACTGATAGGGCGTATCCAAAGTATAACTAGGACGAATGGCAAAATAAAGCTGATATTCAAAAGGATCTGCATCAAGCGATTATTTTTGCAGTACCTAAAGAAGATGAAATTGATTTTTCTGGTAAAAAAAGACAAACAAGTTACTTGAGAGAATCCCAGTGCATTTTAGCCATTCGTAATCCTGGAAAAGTGTATAGAGATCCAAGAATGCCACATCCAATTGCGATAAAGAACTTAACTACAATTTTTGATGCCGGTCCACTATAAGTTTGTCATAAGACGCAAACAAAAACGGAATAAAAAAAAACTTACGAAGAGGGAAGCCCTTGTTCTATGAGAAATTTGGAGGCGCTTTGATTAAAGCTAGAATAAGCGTCTTCTAATCCTGTTTCAAGTAAACTTTCGTCGATAATGAGAACAACCATCGCAACTAACAAATAAACTAAACAGGCGACTATGCACATGGAACGTTCACCAATAGATTCATCCGATTGAAAGTAAAGAACTGTCAGCGATACCAGGAGCTTACTGAAATGTTGAAAAATTAATTAAAGTTAAAGAATTTATTGGTTCTCATGATGTATGATACAAACAGTTAATCGTCAATGCAATGTCTTTTAAACAATACTTAAATTTGTAAATTACAAAAAGCTAAGCTATCGTCAAAATGACGTTGTCATCATAGACAATGAGAACCCTAGAGTTTACTTACAATGCAAAGAAGACAACAAGAAGGCACCATACCATACTTAGATTAATCTCATCCCCTTTAAGAGGCAAATAGAAGTGGTAAACCTACAAAATATACATCAATGAAGTCAACCCTTAGGCCCATTTCATACATGCCCGGCAATGGGTACACGACGCAACATCGTGTATCCGATTATAAGAGCAGAAAAACTAAATAGAACGATTAAACAAACGGATAACCAACGTTGAATATACTCAAGTATACCTACAAAAATAAATAATACTACTCGTTCGATGTCGTGTAACCGATGCCACACATGTATGAAACAGGCCTTAGCATAAAAACAACTCAGTTATACCTCAGAAATAACGTAGACTATACCAGCATACAGACTAAAATCCAACAGCCACTGATATTCTGTGAAATATCTTAAGTGAATGACATCGAGTTGAGTCACTGGAGATATCTCCAGCTGAACATCAATTGCCCGCGGTACAAGAAAGGTTGAAGAAGAACTTTTATCCGCAAAACCTTGCTTCTGGTAGCCACCCTTCGACTTACCAGGTTTTTCTTTAGGCACTCCCGCTCGAGTCCTAAGTTCAGCGTCCGTTGGATGAAGGTATCGATAAAGGCCCGTAGAGCAAAGGATCCATTTTGCAAATGAGAAGTGTGGAGTAAACTTTTGAATCACACTAACCATAACAAGTGTCAATACTAGTTGAGCGCCCAAAATTGCCTATGTAAATGGAAATAGATTAGAAAATATGCTATTTTTGGAAAACGTTCAATCTCATATGTATGGGCGACACGGTTATAATAAATTAGTCACTTAGCGCAATTAAATGTATTTAGCACCGTTTCTGTTATAGAAAACGCCAATACACATGACCCCATCATTGTCAAAATGCTAATGTGCTCACCATCTTTAAGTTGTAAAATCAAAATCCGTAATGCACAGCTTTAGTTACGATAGTATTCTAAAAAAAACTCATTCATTATTGTAATTAAAATAAACAAAAAAAGCTACACTTTTCTGCCCAATTTTCCGGGCGGCGAAGAAGTAAAAATACACCCACTGACAGTTGATACCACAAGTGACAGTTTTACCGACCACACAGGGATGGATGTATTTTTACTTCTTTAGTTTACTATAGTACTAAATACTACTAAATGTACTTAGTCTTTCTTTTTTTTAATTTTATGCCATGAGGCATGAATGGAATTAAGCTACTGCTCATCATTTCTTGCTGCTTCAGTATTTATTTCTATGAATATCATTTATGTGAATGTCTAGAGTTGTATTTCGTGACGAAAGTTTTCATTCTGTGGCGAAAATCAGATAATAAAAATTGTAAAAACTGTTCAAATGCGTAAATAGTATCAGAAGGTATCAAAAAGGAGTGAATTTTCAGCAAAGGGAGCTCGTATCGATAGCGTCAAAAGAAAAAGAAGAAAAAGAAAGAAATCAAAATCACCGGTTGGTGGCTGCCAAGGGTCGCTTAAGCGTGTAGAATTGTGGGTTTTCTTGAATGAAGGATGTTATTCATTCTTGCACTTTAGTTGGACGGAAGCTGGATGCCGACATTTTCAAAGTAACGTTAGGGAAAATGGATTGGAAACATTTAGCGTTGCGGACGCCTACCTGCGTGCGTACATAGACACTCGTGAAGGAAATGTCACTTTTTTTTTTTTGTAAATCAGATTATTTGAAGGCTCGTGTTGCTGCTTCCATTGACAAACTATATATGGACTGCTAGTAGCCAACTTCGCGTTGGTTCCAACGCGCTAGCTCTTGATTCGGAGCCTAAAATGGAAATTCGCACTTGTTTGAAATTTCATTGGACGCAGTTGGGTGTGCAAAGACAGTGTATTGACATATTACTTAAAAAAATGATACGTAATAAATATACGAATATTGTGCAATTTATGGGGCAACTAAAGTGCATACATACCGATTTTTTATTCAAATTTTGTTGATTCCATCTATTGGTAATTATTTGAACTAGCACATTTTCGAGGTTCAATGCTTTAACAATTTGGATTTCAACCATTTTATTGGGCAGAGATTGTATGGAACTGAAATTTCACTAGCACTCCATATACATATGTATATAGTATGTCAATGGCTGTTTCGAATGTAGAAGTTTCGTTTTCGTGTCTTCATTGTATCTACTTTGGATACATTTTGAAGGATCTGAAATTGCAAAAGCACTGTATTGTCTTAATCGCAAGGGGTTATTATTGTAACTAGCTCTTGTAAAGATTTTATTTATGATCAGCGATGCCAAGAAGATCTTAGACAAACACAGGCGGAGGGAAAGGTCGGCAAAAGAGCCTGACCTACAGACCTTGGCGGTCAACTCCAACCAAGATAAGCACTAAACAATCCACGTAGGAGGTTATTAATGCGAATCAAACGATAGTTTTAAGAGGACTGATGAACCTGGGATCTACATGTTTCATGAACTGTATAGTGCAAGAGGTAAATCAATTCAGTTTAATGTTCCAGAGATTATAATCCCTGTGTGGTGGATGTGGATTTATTTTTACTTCTTTACTTTACTTCTAGCATAGAAAATGACAGGAATTGAAAAGTAAAAGGAAAGCAAAAATACACTACCGAAAGGAATTTGTTTTCTTCCTCGCGCGAATGCAAATGTGACAAGTACAATAGTTTTTTTTTCACTCGTCTACTTAGATAGGTACAGTGACGTTAAGTATTATCATTTTGAATTTCATTAATTCGCCTTCGTTGCCAACGAGTGTTCCAGATTCCTTTGTGTCACAAACTTATTTGATTGCCCGATCGAGTTGCGCAAAGCACTCGACTCGTGATTTTCTACACGTTCAGTTGAAATTGAAATATAGTGTGAAACTTCGCCAACAGTGATATTAAAGTAATTCTAGTTAACAAAAAAAATAAAAATAAAGTTTATTCTAACTGAAACTCTCTTGGATACAATTCAGTGGACGCAGTGGAGCTGCAAAAAGAAAAAACTATTGAATTTTTGAGATTCGTTACATTTGTAATCGTTTTCATTGTAATCTCATTATATCTATATAGATTTGCTTTTTAATCAAAACGAAGGTCTATTACATAATTTGTAAGGTTCTTTTTGTTAACTACATTTATTTGCGGATTTAATTTATAGGTATGGCAAAGGTTCCGGCTATTGGCATTGATCTTGGAACGACATATTCATGCGTTGGAGTCTTCCAACATGGCAAGGTCGATATTATCGCCAATGACCAAGGCAATAGAGTCACCCCTTCGTATGTGGCGTTCACTGACACAGAACGTTTGATTGGAGACGCTGCCAAAAATCAAGTGGCAATGAATCCCAACAATACAATTTTCGGTAAGTATAAGATGCTTTTTGTGTTAACTTTCTGCCTAAAGTATTCATGTTAATTACACACAGATGCATAAAATTATCGCACAAATCAGATTTCGATCACGAATATTCTGTAATTCATAGGTGGCTGCAAAATCTAAGTACACACGATAAAAATAGACATTGTATCCTCGGTCATGTTCTAGCTCCTAAATATACTATTTGTTTTCGTGTTTTTCCTCTGTCGACATCACTCTGCCTTGCTACGAATGCAATTTGATTATGCAGCTGTGTACAATCTAAATGTTTTATGTATTTATGTATAAACTGACGGAGGAAAAACAATATTTCAATGTTTTCTTACTGTGTTTGTTGATTGTTTTGTTGTTATAAAAGAATCTGATTAAAAAGATAATGTTGCAATAAAATATAAATATTACTCTTTTCATTTCTTTGGAAAAAATAAAAATAAAATAAAAATAAAAAGAACTTCTCTTGCATAGCTGCTTTTATTGAAAACTCGTTCATTTTCAGATGCTAAACGATTAATTGGACGCAAATTTGAAGATGCAACGGTACAAAGCGATATGAAACATTGGCCGTTTGAGATATTCAGTGATGGTGGAAAACCCAAAATACGAATAGAATACAAAGGCGAGAAAAAAACATTCTTTCCCGAAGAAGTATCTTCAATGGTTCTAACAAAAATGAGAGAGACCGCTGAAGCGTTCATGGGAAAGATTGTCGCGGATGCTGTAATAACTGTACCAGCCTATTTCAACGATTCACAACGCCAAGCCACTAAAGATGCCGGTGCAATTGCAGGCTTAAATATTCTGCGAATAATAAATGAGCCCACTGCTGCAGCCATTGCCTATGGGCTGGACAAAAATGGTACTTCCGAGCGCAATGTCTTGATTTTCGATCTCGGTGGCGGAACATTTGATGTGAGTATTCTAACAATTGAGGATGGGATATTTGAAGTGAAGGCTACCGCTGGAGATACTCATTTAGGCGGAGAAGATTTTGACAACCGAATGGTTAATCATTTTGTACAAGAGTTCCGAAGAAAACACAAAAAAGACTTAATAACAAACAAGCGAGCCTTGCGTCGTTTACGTACTTCCTGCGAAAGAGCTAAACGTACATTATCTGCTTCTTCGCAAGCAAGCATTGAGATTGATTCCTTATACGAGGGAATCGATTTTTATACTTCCATTACTAGAGCGCGATTTGAAGAATTGAACGGTGACTTGTTCCGAGGCACAATGGAGCCAGTAGCTAAAGCACTTCGTGATGCGAAAATGGACAAGGGTCAAATTCATGATATTGTACTTGTCGGAGGTTCCACTAGAATACCAAAAGTTCAAAAGTTACTTCAAGACTTTTTTAACGGCAAAGAACTCAATAAGTCAATAAATCCCGATGAAGCTGTTGCTTACGGCGCTGCGGTTCAAGCAGCTATTCTACACGGCGATCAGTCAGAGGCCGTACAGGATCTTTTATTATTGGATGTAACTCCACTCTCACTGGGCATAGAGACTGCAGGTGGAGTAATGACGGTTCTTATAAAAAGGAATACTACCATCCCGACAAAACAAACCCAAGTTTTCACTACGTACTCCGATAACCAACCAGGCGTTCTTATCCAAATATTTGAAGGTGAACGCGCAATGACTAAGGATAACAACATCCTCGGAAAGTTTGAATTAAGTGGTATACCCCCAGCACCCCGAGGTGTGCCCCAAATCGAAGTTATCTTTGACATAGATGCCAATGGTATTCTCAATGTAACAGCTATCGAGAAGTCAACAGGCAGAGAAAACAAAATAATTATTACAAATGATAAGGGTCGCCTGAGTAAAGAAGATATTGAACGGATGGTTAATGAATCTGAGTCATACCGAAATGAAGACGAAAAACAACGGGAACGTATAAATTCTAAAAATGCATTAGAATCTTTTTGTTTCCAAATGAAATCGACCATCGCTGATAATAACGTAAAAGCGAAGCTTTCCGATGGTGATTATGAAATTATTGCTAAAAAATGTAACGAAACCATTTCTTGGTTGGATGGAAACCAACAGGCTGAAAAGGAAGAGTACGAGTATAAACAAAAAGAACTAGAGAAAATTTACAATCCAATAATTGGAAGATTGTATAAAGGCGGTGCTCCTCCACCTCCACAGTCTAACCAGTCGGGTAACACGGCAGGTTCTAGTGGACCTACAATTGAGGAAGTTGATTAACTTAAATAAATCAGTCATGAATGAACATTAATCCAAGTTTTCGAATTATTTATTTATTGGCCTTATCGACTAATAACAATATAATATGTGCCTTTAGTTTGTATTTGTATCTCCTGTTTTGTAATCTCACAATAAATCAGTTATAATTTATCTAAAACACAAATATTTTAATCTAAATAAAATTTCTATATCTATCTATCTGCTTCTAATGTATTAAGTTGAATACATAGGTTCTTGTATAGTAACAATTTTTAAATATGCCTATTTTCTTCGATACGTTTTTGTTATTAGGTACGTAATTAAACGTTTGTTGTGAAAAAATTTTGCGATATGTTGCACATTTCGATGGTCATTACATATTTCTGCTTAATATAGTTTTAAAATAATAATAAAAGGTAAGATAAATTATGAGACTGACTATTTAATAAAATAAAATAAAACTAAGTTCTTAAAGTTATTGTCAAGAGCTGAAATTGAAATGAGTTAAATTGGAAAAAAGACAGTCCGCCTTTGCTGAATATCATCCGTCTATGTTATTATTCTAAGGGATACATGTATATATGTATAATATTATCGGACATATGTCTAATTTAAATAAACAGACTCCATTAAAAATTGTCAAAGTATATGAGAAAGATCTCGCTCGACCCCAGCTTATATCAAACATACGTGATACATGATACGATTTCTAGCAATTCTTAATTATCAGTTAGAATTTTTATCAATATGTCAGTCTGTGTTAAAATGAAATGTTTTGCAGAATATTTCACATATTTTTTCCAGTATGTTTTCAATCTTTATTTTTAAATAATATTCCCAAAATATTATCAATGGTAAACAATAAATATCTTTTATAAATTACGTGTTACATTTTACGATTTTAATTAATATTCAACATTGAATCTGTACATATATAAATAACTATTATCTTACTTCATAACATACAAGGTAATACATTATAAATTTGTCGCATCACATAAATGTATAAAAATCATTGAATATTTAGCTGTCGACACACAAAGCTCGTATTTCTCTAAATACTTGTGATTACAGTAAGTACACATACATCAAACTTCTATTAACAGTATTCTTTGGAATAACATCATTGTAGATGAAATAGTATACCAAACACTTACAAAAACAGTTCGAATAATGTTAAACTCATTATGTTTTAATTTTTATTTATAAGACTGATAATAATACCACAGGACTCACTTTTGAATTATGTATACATATATGCTTACGTGTACACATATTAGAAAATATATAATTATGCACACGGTATATGGTATGCCAATTTTTAACTACTGATTACTTATTGACTGTTTTATGGTACAAAGTCAAGAATAATATATTCGTATGACTCTGAAGTCTCCAATGCTTAGGATAGTCATCATCATGGCGTTACAGATCCGATTGACACCGTTTAGATTTTGCGACTTGTTTTCTATTCAGCATTTGAGCACAATCACATAACAAGCCAGCTCACTTTACAACTGTTTCTTAAATTATATGGGGCAATCAAAACAAAATTGTTTCAATTTTTTTGGTCTATATATGTATCTAAAATATGAAACTGAAATTATTTTATTCTTTTAATAAATTTTTCTAAACCAGTCATAAGATTTTTTTTATCTAGATGGGAACTTACAAATCTAATCTATACACTCCATTGAGCTTACTTTCCCTTGCACTCCAGCTTTGCAAACAATAATACTTTTAATATCGTTAAATTTTTTAATTACACATATGTACTCGTAAAGTATTTCAATTTCATTTGATGTGTTTATTTGTTCCTCATTTATATTTAATTCGTATAAAATAGTTATATAGCGACCGTTTTTCCTCCTGATGCTCAAAGAGCTTCTGTTGAGGAAGTACATGGACCATTATAAGCGTTTGGGATTGTAACCTCTTCCGATTTAGAAGGAAACTTTAAAATCTCAATATTAAAATAATTTCAATCGGAAGAGAATTGACTTACTTCTTGAGTTTCATCCACTGAAGGCAATAGCTCATCTGTTGAATTCGGCGTTAAAGGGCTCGGAGTTGGCACGGTGACTCTGGCAACAGCGCCATGGTGTTGGACTATGGAGTCCCCAATTACGATTTGAGGTTTATTTTGGCTCATATGCTGCTGTTGTTGTAAGCGCGCTAGTCTCAGTTTCATTTCTTGGCGCAACTCCCTTTGTTGAGTTTCTTTTTCGAAACGCATCATACTATAACTACGAACTGATGAACTTGTGCTATGAACGGATGCTAGACTTGGTCGTCGAGAACCTGTGAGGATATTTATTAAAAAAAAAAGAAAACTATGATTTTTATTCTATACCATGAAATACATTAACAGATGTGTTTATTTATTTGTAGTTGGGCATACATATATTGTATTTTCAAAATGATTAGGAATTGTGAAAGCGTAAAACTGGACATTTCAAAGAATATAATGATTTGTACAATGGCGTCAAATTCATTATTACTTCTGACAAACTTGTTGTTGTACTATCATAATTCATTTTGTAGCCGTTTTATAACATAAGGATTTAGTAATTTCAGTCATGCTATATGAGTACATTGTACAAAAGAATCAGAATATTCCATTGAATTACCCTGATCGAAAACAAAAGAAAGCTGAAAATTGGATTGATAAGATAGTTTTTACATAATAGAAAAGTTATTATATCGTATTGCTCTTAAAACTAAAACAAGCGACATTTTTTCACAAGTAGGCAGTTTAGCTGTTAACGAGAACTTAGTGAAAAAGAAAACCAAAATACTCGTACAACATTCTTTTAGAGAAGCTTTTCCAGATTATAGAAACTGAATAGAAAAAGCCGAAAAAAATGCATAAACTTCATAGATAGAGTGAACTTCGAATTTCATAGCTCAAAGAAATGAGACAAATGTATGTTTTGTACTGTATAAACTAATAATAATGATGTTGTGTGCTTCTTTTGTATTAATTGAAAAAAGAAGAGAAAAGTTAGTGTAATTAAGATTTTAAATGTTAGAAAAATATGTCAAAAATGTAGGAATTGATATTTAAATATTTTTTGTATAGATATATTAAATATTTGAAATACGTAATAAAATTATTTCTTTCAAACATATTCACCGCCATATTGCTCTTGTGATAACATTTCTGTTAAAAATCTAAATTAAACATACATACATATGTATACAAATGAATCTGCGGAGAAGTATTTATACTATGTTTCTGAGAAAATAATAATGGAAAACATTTGTCAATTTTGTGTTTTGTTTAAAACTATAAAAAAAAATACATTCAAAGGAAGTACAAATATTAACTGTTTATATTTATAAATCATGTATTTTAGAGTAGTGTAATACGCTAATAATGTATAGGGATTAGAAAGAAGAAGGTCAAAAGAAAACGTTTGAAATACTTATATTATTACATAAGTACGAAAAACACATAACACTGACCAGACAACATATTCAAATCAGAGTCACTGTATAACTATATATTTAAGAGAAGTTATATGATCTAACATATAGGACTTAACACAAAATTCTGAAAAAAATGCCAGCAATTATAATTAGCAACTTCAATGTACATAACACTCTTATTTTTTCTTCGAATATGAAAGTATCGATTTAATTGAATTTTGCAAGCATTTTTCCCAAAAATCGAATCCGAAAAGTAATTCAAATAAAATACATGACAAACCAAATTTAATCATGTTGTTGTCTTAAGTACAATAATAAATAATAATAAAAGAAAAGAAAAAAATAAATGTTTTGATGATTTGAGAAGAGGAGGGTTTTTTACCGCGAATCTAGGCGTATCACTGGCTGGGGTTGGCAGTGCACCGATTTGTAGGCTTCCGTTTTCTAAACTATTGAATTCGTCATCATCGGATCTATTATTAATTCCGTTCATGCCCAACATTGTTCTAATTCTATTATTGTTCTTAGCTGGGGATAGTTCTAAATTAAGTAACTGCCTTTGATGATTCAATTGTTTTTGTAAATGTTTGGTCATTGTGCTATCATGAGTGAGTCCAAAACCACCACCTTCACCACCACCACCACCACCACCACCACCACCACAATTGTCTGATTGGTTTTCGTTTTTTCTAATTGCAGAAATGTGACACGATATAAGCAATATGGCGGCTGATCTAGCCGCACCTGTTCGTGATGTTGACACCAATATACCCTTCGAGCCGCTACCAGAACCTGATTGCATGGTGCTCGATGACCGCCGATTGCCATAGGAACCGATCGATCCACTGGAACGCAAGCTGGAACGTGAAGAAGGCCGTCCGGATTGAACTGTGAGTGGGATACCTGAAGACGATCAACATATCATATTCGCAGAAGATGATTGAGGGGTGTGGAGGGAGGTGGAGGTCTAGTCCCTTGCGTTACCTGTATCACTGGAATACATAATTGGCGGGGGAAGGTTGGCATCACCGAAATTCCGATGGCGAGGATACTTTGTTTTACTAAACAAGTGCAGTACCATGCAAATTAAACCAGCAAGTACGGCGATACCAGTCGACACACCCAGAAGGGTTGGAAGATCTGATGTACGTTCATCGATGTCTGTAAAAAAAATAAAAAAATAAAAATGTGTTCTGAGATCATTTTTGCATACGATACAACGCAAGCTTACAAACCTTGAGTACAAAACACTCTTCTTGTAGGCTTCGTATAGCTGACTGAATGAAAACCATTAGCACACTGACAACGTGCATTGTGACGCACTTGAACACATAGGGAGTTTTCATCACTATAGATGCAAGTTTCATGATAGAAACATTGTTCACCAAGCTTCTTAGCTAAAAGCGCAGTATTAATTTGATGCGTTAAATTTAAAGTAAAGGCAACTTACGTTTATCGCAACCTTTTGTTAGTCCGATTATTACTGGGTAGTTTTTCTCACAGCCACATATGAGAGTCTCTTTGTCACAGGACACATGCAAAAGGCTGATCTCACATTTCATGTCGTTGCATGGTGCTCCAATATACTTTCCTTTTGCTGAAATATAAAATTGTATAGAAATCCTTTTATTTGTTTTCCATGGGGAGACACCTTGTTTCCAACAGCCAATTTCTACCTGATAGATTAGTTTAAAAAATAAAAAAATTCAAACGAAAGTTCAACCCATGTAGAAACTTTCTTTACTCGTATTTACATGTACGAAGAAAAAAAACAAATTTGGTAATTTTTGCTCCATTATAGTTTAGGAATCATAAGGACGGAGAAACAGAGAGAAACAGGGTTTCCGTAGTATACGTATATTTATAAAATCCATGCAAAGATATGTTATTGAATTTCATACAAATTCTCATTGACCTTGAACGGTTTCCCCTTTGTATTGTCGGAGTTGTTTCGCTTTAGATTTTGGGCCTTACAATGGCTAACATTTGACACATTCTGAATAAAAGGGGTATACATACGTATGCGGTAATCCGATTTCATCTTATTATTGATCCAAAAATCTTTTGTTTTTTTTAGTACCTAAGATTTTTGCTATAAATTTATACATTATGTGCCTATAGTATGTATGCTATTATTGCATGTATAATAATACGAGTACAATTTTGAAACTATATGCTTTAGCTTTGCCTAATCAGACTCAAAAGAATGGTGTATAATACAACTATCCGTTTTACTTAACGGTTAATTTAAACACTTTTCCATGGAGATAAACACCAACAGACCTTGACTTGTCATTCAGAACGAAATTTGATAACAATATTAGGAAGGATCTGATATGTATACATACATGTGTACGCATAAAAATAAGAAAGCAATTACCTGACTTATTATTAATTAGTGTATCGTACTCATCCATTTCATCATCGCGATAACTTGAATCATCGTCATCATCAGGCACATTGGATACATCACGAGTTACCCTGCTGGGTTTAAAATGTTCCTCTTTTTTATATGACGTAATTCCATCTCTTCTATTCTGATGTATAAGATTTGGAAGGGGCAAATCACTGCTGTTTCCACCATTGAAGGTCCTGGTGGAAACTTCCGGTAGTATAGTCGTTGTAGCCCTAATTAGAACGCACGAATATAGAAGCAAAAGTACCGACAAGTAGAAAATATTGGAACAGCCGGAACCAGCTTTTGTAGAGTACAATTTATTTAATGGATGAATTTTTTTGTTGAGAAGGTTTAAAATGGCAATTTCTTCTTTCACTCGATGCTTACAGCGTACCCGTAAAAGTTTATTTTGGTAACTATATCTTAAATCCAAAATACTTTCTGGCATTTTCGCAAACTGACACCGATTAGTTTCAGGGCCCATTGCATTAATTTGTCTTCTTTATAGAACGCGATTAAGTGATAAAATGACATACTATGTCCACCTGCTAAAATGTTGGCTACTGACTACACTCATTCTAAACACAAGCCGTAACTTCCATCAGTGTAAAGGAAATATAAAACGTTGTAAATCCTCTTTGCCATTTTTGTCATTGGTACATATTTTACAATAGCACTCTGAAAGCATTCTTTACATAGCACGCGAGCAAGGGCTCTCGATACTTCCTTAAGATTCATTCATTCGTTTTATGCAACAGTCCATAAGAAAGCCGCCACTTTTCTTTTTCTTTTTGTCTTTTCACCTCACATTTTTGCCATTTTACTCGAATATGCCAATACAACTTGATAAACTTAATTTCAAGAAGATGTACACTGCGATAATAAATTTGGTGTTGGGTCATGGATTGTGGTAGGTTCACATAATAAATCGATTAAATTGTAATCTAAACCGAAGCACCTACAGTAAAGTTGCATAAATGCATGTGTGCTTAATTGATGTTTTAGCACTTCTATTGTTTTAAACAAATTATGTACAAATATGATTACACAACTCGAAATGTAGATTTTGTAATTTCGGCTATTTGAAAATTTCAAATCAATTGATATAGTCTATTCGCACTTTTCTTATGAATCCACGAAAATGCATTTCTTCAGTCTTACAAAAGCAAACAAATTTTAAATCTGGAACCCTTATATGTGTATAATTATCTAATTCGAGTTTTGAAGAAATCTCTATATTATATTTGTGCTCATACTAAAAATAACTATTTATTTAATTGCAGGTACAATTTTCTACGAACATCTCTCGATTTGCAAAGAAATTTCAGACCGACACATCCTGATTCGTCCAAACTAAAAACTATTTTTTTTTCGCAAAGGAAAAATGTACCAAACCGTTGTCTTGCGCACGCACAAATAAAGCTAAGGATGACAAGCTTTTAATCTTTTGGAACATTGTAAGGGTTTGTGGCACCGATAGCGTAACGGATACAATTGTTGGCACCCCTAAGTAAATTTTGAATTCAAATGCGCGTAAATTTCGCATTGATAGAACTAAGAATTACCTCGTATTTTATTATTAAAAAAGGGATACTAAAAAAAGCTTACCAAAAACTACAATTATTGGCACCCTTGAATTTAAAGAAAACAATATTTTCTTTTTTTGATTTTTATTAATAAAATAGTTAATTTATTTATAATAAGAAAAAAACATAAAAAGGAACATACATATACCGCTTCTACTAGTTTATAAAGGACAAAAACAAATAAATATTAAGTTAACAATAAATAAGTGCTATCAAAAAATAAATAAAAAAGAAAAGTCTATAACAAAAATAAATTAATTAATAATTCATAGTTATACATTTTTAAATAAAAACTTAACTACTCATTTAGTAATACACAGCGAACAGGTAAAAGTTGGAAGAAAGTTGTATTTAAGTATTTTTAAACATTTTATATGATACTCTCTAATACATTTTGCACATCTTATACCACAATTTTCAGTTCCAACTGTTTTGGTCATAAAATTTGTACAGGAAAAGCACATCTGTCCACTACAAATTTTATTTTCTCCGATTTCTTCGACTGGATTTGAAAATAAGTTTTTGATATGATTTCCAGCCTTTGGTATGGGCTGAGACTTTGTTGTACATTTCAAGCAACATCTGTTTTGTGGGAGAGCTTTGGGGCAAGATCTGTTTTTCGGAGGACACATCGATCCTAATGCGTTAAATTTATTTTATTTATTTCATTTTATTCGAATTCACAAAATTTTGACAATATGTTTGACCTGCGAAGCCGCGTGGCTCATCTGCAGAAGATTGTGTACTTATAGTATGCATATTGAATCATCATCAAAGTGAGAGTTTTATAAAGAAAAGGAAAGAAAAAAATTATGGTTGAAAACAGTTTTATACATACTTGCTTATCAATTAAAAGGATTATGAGGTTTTTTAAATTTAGGCTTGAATAGTAAAAAGTTTCTTTGAATTCAGTTAAGTTATTGACTCTAAGAAATATTGTTTAAGCTTTCGTTTTCTGACATGGACTGAGTTAAGACTTCGAAGTTGTTGAAGAAGATTATTGAGTATAATAGGCACAATGTACTTCAGTCTTCTCTTTCCATATTCGTTTATGATGCCTGGAAGTTGGAATAGACCCTCAGCTCGTCTTCTTGTGTTAAACTGATATGTAATTTGCGATCGTAGATTTGTGTCGTCGTAATACTCCAGGACTACACTCATCTCGTAGATCTGCTTTACTTGAAGGACCCTCACGCTGTTGGTTATCATAGTCGGACGATTTGGCACATCTATAGTTTTTTACTACGATTTGCGACGCTTTAAAGTTTGAGCTCCGGATGTGCATTAATTTGGTTTTTGACGCGCTTATTACCAGCCCATTGTCGTGACACCATCTTCCTGCTTCATAGCACTCTTCTTGCATGATACGTGCTGCTTCTTCTACAGATTGGTGACACACAACAATTGCCGTGTCATCTGCGTATGCAAATGGTGAGCTTTTCGTAAAACACTTCAACATCTCCTTCGTATACAAAATAAAAAGTGGAATCCTTGTGGAACTCCGTACCGCACCCTATAGGACTTACTGCAGCAACCTTTAACTTTCACGTGGAATGTCCTCTCTGCCAAGTAATCCGCAATCCAGTAAGCCAACTTTCCTCTTCCTTTCCTACTCTTTGGACAGCAACAATTAGTTTGTTATGGTCAAGGGTATAAAACGCTTTACTAAAGTCCAGAAAGAGAACTAGAGCATGATGACGTTTTCCTAGGTTGGTGTTGATCAGATTTGCAAAATCGCCAAGAAGCCAATTAATGCTTTTACCCCTTTGGAATCCATACTGGTATTTGCTTAAAAGGTTATGTTTTTTGTTGAAGTCCCACATACGATCTGATACAATTTGTTCCACGATCTTGTCGATGGCTGGTAAGATTGCAATTGGACGATAGTTCGCTGACTGCTTTTTGATACCTCCCTTATACATAGGTCGAACAACTGACTTTTTGAGTTTTTTTTGGTACCGTCGAAGTACTAAAGCTGAGGTTTATAAGTTTGGTTATTATAGGAGCAAAAATATCGGCGTTTGATCTTAGATCTGTAGCTCTGATTCCATCCGCTCGTGGCGCTTTTAGGACATTTAAACGGTATAATATATTTTCTATCTCAGCACATTCGATCTTTCCTAGACATAGTGTGTTACATAGAACTGCGTTTCGATGACTTGATGCAGTTATGTCACAAGTATGGATAACAGATGCTGCCTGTCGCGAAAAGAGATCACCGAATTCATCCACTAGTTCCGCCGTGCTTCTATTTGGTGAGAAGTTTATCCTTATAGCTTCATCTAAATCTGTTTTCATTCGTCCTAGAACTTCATTTACTAACGCCCATGTTTTCTTTGGATCGCTTTTTGTTTGTTCGAATCTTGTCTTATAATATTGGTTCTTAGTTGCTGCGATTTTTTTGTTAACCTGATTACGTAACTTCTTATAGTCTGTCTCGTACGTTAAATTACTCCGGTTGTTTTTCCACGTGTTCTCGTTCTCTACATATCTTAAGAATCTCCCTATTCATCCATGGTACACTTTTTCGGTTTTTCTTCTTGTATATGACTTTTGAATTTGAATATATTTCACTCATTTTTTCAGTGAAACAGTTGAAGAGTGAAACAGGATCCGTCTTTTCTGCAACTTGTACCCAGTCAGTGGTTCGGACTAGTTGGTTTACTTTGCTCGTCATTATGGGCGAGCATGAAGGAGTATCACTTTCTCCAGGAGATTCGTCGTAGATTGAATAGATTAAAGTTTTAATATATTGTGAACAAACGCTACTGAAGGAAGATCTTTTTCGTGTTTTCAATACAACACCTTTTCGTAAACAAAAAAAAACCGTTTTAAACTCGATCGGTAGGAAGTGAATACAAAAGTTCGTAGATAGTCTTTTGTTGCAAATGAGAAAGTGAAAAAAAAAAAATTAAAACCAAGATCAACAAGAAGAAGAAGTTAATATAATAGTTCGTAGACCGTCTTTTGTTGCAAATGACAAAGTGAACAAAAAAAATAAATATATATATAAATAAAAAACTAAAAATTTGAAAACAACGATCAGTCCACTAAACGATCGATAGAGTTAGACAAAAAAATAAATAATGCTGTTTAATGAACAGAAATAAATTACTGAAAAACCGAAGGACCAAACGAAATAATAAGCACCGACGAATCATCGGACGAAGTCTTCCTGCCCAAAGAAGATAACCACCGGATCTTAAGATCAGGACCAACGTATGCGAGGACTTCAATGCCAACAGCAGCACCGGGGATACATCAAACAAAAGTCCCAACTTCAATTTCGAAGAGAATATCATCGGACCCCTCAACATCAAACACACAGGTAAAGGCAAACTCTAGTTTTATAATTAATAAAAGACCTATAGTTAAGAACGTAAGAAATAAAAAAAATGGAAAACCTTTCTATAGTGGCAAAAAACATATCATTAATAGTGCCCAATTTTTGTGCAAAGTTGAAGTTGTTTGATTTTAAATTCGTTTCTTGGTTATCTCCACCGTTCCCCAACATATTTGACGAAGTTTAACTTTGAACAGAATGTAAACATAACAGTTAAATTCGATTTTGCTTGGCCTCTATCGACTTCATAAATGTTTCTTGATCCTTTTGCAGCTAAAACGGGTTTAGCTTTAGGGCACAATAAAAAATTTGTTTCATCCTCGTTAAACACTCTGCTTGCATCTTCAAGGATTCAGAAAAATTCCGTTTTTGATCAAATAGTCCTGTATGGAGTCAAACCAGCCAAAAATATCTGTTATCGCTACATTTGGGCTTGCTGATGAAACTGGATCAACTGCTCTAAAAGTCAAAGCGGTATGACGCTTCATTCAAAAAAGATCTAAACCATCCTTTTCCTGGTATTGCCTCGCTACCGAATGGGTGCTCCCTGTTACTTTCCTTTAGAAATTCATGGACAGAAAAAATGACATCTTCTTTTTTTTCGGAAGTCCTTTCACTTGCGAAACTTTTAGCCATTCAACAATAGTCGATTCTTCCTCTTCAGTTAAAACTGTTGCGGGTCCTGGACGTGCTTTTGTAAAATAGTCACTCAATCGGAACTGCAGAGTAGAACGCGGTATTTTATAGTTTTTGGAAGCTGCCTTTTTAGACATTTGTCCAATTTTTATGGCCAGTAGAGCTTCTTGAACATCCTTTTTTGGATAAGTCTTTCTTGTTTTCGGCATTTTTTCAATCTTTAAAAAGTAACGATTTAATTCTATAATTATTGGCAGTCTTAAAAGTAGTTGTAGTTCCATAGAACCAATAATTGGCACCCGGGTGCCATTTTTTTTTAAATATCAATTAATTTAACAAAAAAAAAATAAAAACGAATAATTTATTATATACTCATATCAAAAAACATAAATTTTTAATAAAACAAATATATATTAGTATCTAAATAAGGCTTACCAAATCTTTGGTCCGGCAATTTAAGAAAAAAATTAAATTGGCTTGCTTAGATAAATAGTTTTTGAAAAAATGGCTTATGAATGAAGGTGTGCCAATAGTTGGTGCAAAAAAGGAGATGCCAATAATTGTATCCGTTACGCTATTAAGGCTTTTAATCTGTAGAAAGAAGTTTATTTTTGTTTTCAATTTAAAGGAACCGTTTCCGAATGAAAGTTTGATTGGATAAAACTTTCTATTAATGTGGAACACGATATAAACTCTTGCGCGCACTTTTGGAGATTTCAATTATGATTCTCAATCCGTGCATTTATTTGGTTGGTTAGATTTGTGGTATCGTACACCTCATGTTAAAAATTAAGTACACTACTCGTATGTACATACGTATATATCATACTTTATATGAACGATATGATACACTTATTTCAAAGTATCAGTTCGTTTCCTTTTGGCGAACATATTGATTATATTTGTAAAAAGATATCTATAAAAATTGGTGTTTTAAGAAAAATAAGACAAAATTTGTCAGTGAACTGTGCAATAAAAGTGTATAATGTTATTATCAAACCACATTTCGAGTACTGTGCGAGTGTCTTGTATACATGTCCCCAATATCAAATAAGCAGATTACAGGTCCTGCAAAATAAAGCAATGCGCATAATATTGAAAAGTGACAGATACACCCCCATAATACTTATGCTGAACTCCCTAAATTGGTTAAGTATAAAATAGAGACTTAACATGTGTGCAATGCTATTTGTCCATAAAATAAAGAACGAAACGTGCCCAAACTACCTTCTCGAAAACGTGGAAATATCCGATGGCTCGTCGTATAGCTTGAGAAGTACAGGTGATTTAAGAATACGAAGAGCAAGAACAACCAGAGGCCAGCGATCAATTTCGTACATGGGATTTCAAGCTTTCAACAGGCTGCCTACGTATTTGAAAGCAGAATCGAATTATTATATTTTCAAAAGAAAAATTATTGATTTCACTAGAGCTAATTTTTGATTTTTGTTTGCTAATTTTCAATTGTAAATTTGTTTTTCCTTTCTTATCCTTATACTGTTTCCAAACTTATTATAAAGAAAAAGTACTATTAGTCCATATATATATATATATTAAAAAACGAATGTATCAATGTAAATAGTGTCCTGAATGGCTGTATTAAGCCAAATAAAGATAACTAATTAACTAACTAACTAACTTTTGTCTATTATTGCCCGTTTTAAAAAAAAAATGCAGTACTTACATATGTAGGTATGTAAATAATTTATTTTATATATTTTTTTCCAGATTATGTTTCTAATTTTTTTATGTTTTATATTCTACCAGGAAAGGAAAAGCAACAACAGCGTCTCGAGATGTCAGGTGAACACGGATGAGATGGGCTCTAACGGCTTGTCTAGTTGGACTCCCAAATAATAGTAGTATTGTAGTATAGGGATACGACTTCTACCCCCTATAAATAAGTTACCGGTTAAGCGTATTCCTCGTTCCTGCTCTCAGGTACTCGTAGATATACAAGTATAGGGAATATACTACAATTTATATTGTAGATAACAGGTAGCGAAATTTCACGGATGCTAATTTTGGGATTTTGGAATTACGAGTCCATATACTCGTATATTTTAAGGGGTGGCAGTAGTGCAGTGGATAGTGTGTTTGCCACACGAGTATAAAAAGGAAAACGAATAACATTTGGAGGATTTGGAGAAAGCATATGATAGAGTTCCTCGAGGCAAACCCTGGAGTGTTCTGCAGGAATATGGGATTGATGGTTTTCTGGTAAAAGCGATTCAGTCTTTACATACAAACTGTAGAAGCTGTGTTCGGGTAAACGGCGTTAAATCAATGCCTTTAACTGTGGGCGTTGGACTCCGCCAAGGGTGCGTTTTGTCACCTCTCCTCTTTATTGTATACATATATGTATGTACATATATGACCTGGATGTTACAAAGCAGCCGTGTCGGAGAATGTTTCAAAGTAAGAGGCTTAAGGATTAGTCATCTGCTTTATGCGGATGATTTGGTCCTCTCAAACCGAACTTCAGCGAGTACTCGGAATGTTTGTAGCCGTTTGTGATTATGCTGGAATGAATGTAAACGTGAAAAAATCGGAAGTAATGGTCGTTTCCAGAACCCCCATTCAGTGCACTCTGCACGTTAGTGGAGTTCCACTCGAGGTCTGATTCACGAGTGATGGAAAAAGCAATGCCAAGTTATCCTATAGAATTGCTCAGGCTGGATCAATTTTGAGAGATCTTGGTCAAACTGTTATAAGGAAGGCCGAATTGACTTACAATTGCAAATGACCACATTTTCTATTTAAACATCAATTGAACGAGAAGCTATTGTTCTAATTTATTAACTGACATTTTACAAATGCCCTGTGGCGCAGTGTTAAATGTGTCGGACCACTGCGCGGGAGGTTCAATGTTCGAATCCCAGAAAACAGTTTTTCCACGGCCTCACCTCTTGCAAATGTCTGGTAAACATCCGAGAGTTTTATTCACCCCTATCGTGGAATCCGTCGGAATTGAGTTTCACTTCACCTATTCGATTCCCTTTCACTTTCTACTGCTATCGTGGAATCCGCCGAGAACGTCTCCTTATCAACAGGTATTGGGGAAAGGTAGTCAAACAGCTGTCTTTTATTTGTCAATAAAAATTTGTGTAGCTACATTCGTTTCATAAAAGTAACATTTTTTTAAAAAGTGATTAAAATAAAAATAAAACACAAATAGACAGGATAGCTTTGTTTTTGGAAGCAGAAGAGGAAGAAGATGAGTGGTCTTCCCAGAGAAGAGTACGACAGAGGTTAAGAGCAGCAGTGGACGATTTCATCGAACTTCCAGATGAAATGTGTGTTTCTAGAACCCAATTTTTTTTATTTATTTCTGATTTTAATAAAGTTCAATATGTTCGGCTTAATAAAGCAGTTGTAGTTTTTTTTCCTGTAATTTATATGTAAACAAAAATTGTTTGTTTTTTTAATTTCGCTTACATTTTTGCAAACAAAGAAGACGACGTGCAGCAGCCAAGGCAGAAATCCGCAATGATTTTGATGCGGATGAGAAATGTGGGAAAAATCCGATTCGAACGTTTTCGACGATACAGTGAAACTGATTCACATTACCCACACGGGGAACTGTTCACTTTGCGGATTTGACGATGTCGAAATATTTTTTTTTTTTTTGTGAATAATTCCCCCCGGCGGATTCCACGATAGGGGTGATTGTCATGAGAAAGTTTCTCAAAAAACAAATTAAAAATTGCCTTTCGGATACGGTAGAAGTGGGCTGTTTGCGCCAAATATACATATATTTATGTATGTATTGTTCGAAATTATAAACTAACATTTTACAAATTTACTTTGCATTTAAATTTCCATGCTTTTCTCAATATCAGTATAGATTACATTTCTTGTAGTATGTACTCGTATGTGGAAAATTGGACAATTTGGCAAAATTCGGCATCGACGTGGACAATGAGGATGAATACTTTTGTTTGCAATAATCTCCAACTGTTCAAAATTACCTACGGCGACAAATGCATTCCATTTTATTTCAGTAGATCATATAAGAGTTCGTCACTTTAAGCAAAAGCTGTGAATGTGTCGCAGAAAGCTAAAAAAATTGGCAGATATCCGAATGTGATGGGTGCGTAAGCATAACAGAGCCTAAAATTATGTACAGTGGTAAGTAATTCGAAAATCGGCTTTCACATGTTTTACTTAGGCACGAATTCACATGGAATAATATCCTGAAGATTAGGGGGGCTATCATCTTTTGACAGTCCAACGTAGTGCTCGATCAGGTTTATTGATAATTCGATCCACCCGAATTCAGTTAAGAACCACTGACAAAAGATACAAGAATGGTTACTAAATATGTAAAATTATCACTTTTATTAAAAATATTTTTAAGTCAATGTAAGATAAAAAAAAAAAAATTATCAGTACAATTTCAATAAATGAATGTAGCTGCCTTTTTTCCTCAAAACATGGCAGCTAAAAAAATACAAAAAAAAAACTAATACTACATTTCATTTTTCGTTCTTTTTTGGTAGTTCTGTGAATTCGTTTGCGTGAAATAACTAGAATAAACACATTAAAATATTAAGACAGAGTGGCGACGGAAAACAAAGAAAATTGGAAAGCAAAAAACAAACGGACAAATTAAATAAAATTTATAACGGTCTCGCCTCACTGAGAAAAATGCTGACTGCATCTATTTATTTTTCGAATTCATTGCACGTTTTGTGAAACGACCAAGGAACATCCCCAAGATAAAGACCATTCCCAGGCAAGTAAACAATATAACAAGGAAGAACTTCTTTGCTGGCGATGTTATCACTTGGCTTACTAACTGCTCCATGTTTTCTGGCGGAAGTGCCAAAACCTGAAATATGCGTAAAAAAAGTACATATTATATTTGTATGGCTTTACTTTTAGAATTGGTAATTCTCACCGTGTCGGCATTCTGAAACATTTCAATTCGCCGTCGAAGCTTATTTCGGCAATCTTCTTCCATAGCCTTTGATTGGTCTTGCAGGATAGTCTGAAGGCATTTTAACTCTGCGAAAATATCTCAATTATGCATTTTCTTAACTAATTTAATGCTAATGAAGTTACTTACTTCTTCCATTACCGCTCTTCACATTCGAACAATACCTAAGCAAATCGACTGTACACGCTTCTTCAAGAATTGGATCCACATGAATGTCTGCTTTTGCTTCTGCAATCAATGTTGCCACTTCAATTTTGCATTCACGATTTATAATTTTCTGATTCAGAAACGCAGTTTTGAGACACTCTTCAACAATTCCATGTTCCTCAATGTCATCTCGTGGCTTACAGAGAACCTCGATTTCGGATTTGCAGAAGTTTTGCAAAAGAGGGTTCAATTTATAGTTCAATGCTTGCTCATGCAGGATACTGTTCATTTTTTGCTCACATTTCTCATCCAAACGTGCTTCACGGAATTTTACTTTCAAGCATTCAATAACCTGAAATCGAGACAATAAAAAAAGGTATGTACTTTGCGTTGTTTATTTAATGAAGGGCACGGCTGGGTCGCACATACTTGCATCTACAGATGTTCGATTACAATTGACACAGATTTATTAGAAGCTAAATACCAAATTAATACTTCGACAATTTTCTAAAACTTAGTACGCAATAACGTTTGCTTATATTATGAGTTGCGTGGAGATTCATTTCCAATCAAATCGGCCAATAAGTAAATTACAGTTATATTATTTCACGATTGTTCCAAGGTAGGGCCTAAGTAAAGTACCATTAATTGTTGAGCCAGTATTAAAATTCGCCAAAGATACGAAGCAAATTCGTTTAGCGGTTTAAGCACCCTTTCGGGTTTTTCTATAATTAAACGAAATTCCACAATCGAAAATTTCTACAAAACCAATACTTGCCCTATAGTTATGAATATGAAGTACAAGTACAAATGTTAGTGTAGCACAGTAATGCTAAAGTTCAATCAGATTCAGTGTGTTTCAACTAAGATAACAGTTGGATGATAAGTTATAAGCTGATGAGATTGTTAGAGTGCACACTTGTTTAGTTGCCAATGGCTTTCCAAACAATGAGCTTAGCAGCGACCATTATATCGCTCTCACTGCTAATAGTGCTCGCTATTATTGTTGCTAATGACGTGGATGCTACACAAAATGATGTGGTCCTTTTGGATTTACCTGGTCAAGGCCTAATACAAGGTTCAAAAACGAAAACTGCATGGACGGATCAGACAATTTTGCAATTTCTGGGCGTTCCATTTGCTGAATCACCGAGTGGGTATTTGAGATTTAAGGTTCGATTGTGCATTCTTAGTCGAAATTTGATTAACTGGTTACTTATTACAGGCACCCGTAGAACGTGCTCCATGGAAGCATATTCATGACGCTACAAAGTTCGGGCTACGGTGCCCTGTGATAACGTCAATACAGGAACAGTCACCAGAGCAACTTAATCGTGATTTGGAAGACTGTTTGAATGTGTGTGTGTACACAAAAAATGTAAGTCATTCTATTTTTAAAAACATGAGTATTATCACTATATTAATTTTATTCGTAGGTCACAGCTAAGCGTCCAGTAATGTTTTATGTTTACGGTGGTGGTTTTTACAATGGTTCCTCTTCAGACCACCCGCCGAAATATTTGCTTGAAAAAGACATAGTACTCGTGGTAACACAATATCGAGTGGGAGCAGTGGGTTGGCTATCGACGCTGACAGAAGAAATGCCTGGAAACAGCCCTGTTTTGGATGTGATGTTGGCTTTGCAGTGGGTACAAAAACACATTTATGCATTTGGTGGGGATCCAGATCAAGTAACCATATTTAGCCAATCTGCGGGAGCTACAGTTACGGGTATGCTACTTCTAAGCCCCAAAACACCTCTAGGTTTATTTAGGAGGGCAATTATGCAATCTGGCTCAATACTAGCACCTTGGGCAACAAACAATAATCCTTTGCAACAGACGCAAAATATTTGCAAACGATTAAACTGCGAAAATTGCGATAAAGCCGACGAAGTATATGACTGTCTGCGTAGAATTAATATATCATACATACTACAGGCCACCACAGACGTAAGTTTATTACTTTATTTTTCACTATTTATTCTTCTTCTTTTAGGATTCCTTTAGTATGCCAATAAATGATTTTCACGGAATAATGCCGCTTCCCCCTGCCGAACTCTTAAATGCATATGCACACTCATATCCCATTATGACTGGTGTTACAAAACACGATGGCACATTCGTTTTAGCTAGTAAAAATAATATAAAAACATTTATTGCATTTATTTTAAATATGTAATATTATTTATCTCAGCGTTTTACGATGCTATTAAAAGCTTAGTGGGAAATATGAGCCTCGTCCCCCCGAGAGAATTCGCTTCAAAGTTATTTGATGCTTCGCATGAACCTGATCCCACAGGACTAGCAAAGAATTTGATAACTGCTCTTCTTTTTAATGCTACAGAACTAGATAGTACTGACCACAAGAAGCTTATACCAGCTTACACCGATGTATGTACGTTATTTAGTGTTTTGAATTTGATTTTATTATATTTTGTGTTTTTATCCAGTTAGCGAGTGATACCGTTATGAAATCGCCCATTTTCACGTTTGCTAAACAGATGGCGAAGAAGAAATGCACTACTTATGTATACACTTTTGATTATGAAGGCGAATGGACACGATTTGGCTACGAATTCGGAAACGAGCACTATCCATTTAATGGCGGCGCTCATCATTCAAACGATAACATTTACATTTTTTCAACTCACAATTTAAATGAGAGGGATACTGAAATGTCGAAAAAACTTATAGACATTTGGACATCTTTCGCAATTGATGGAGTTCCAACCGCGAGGGAAGGTCCTACAATACAGCCACTGCAAAGTAAGCCATCCTCGTTTTAAATTTATTGTATAACCTACAGTTAACGCATATTTTAGGTGAAACTGGACCGTATTTTCATATTGATGAATCTATTTCGATTGGTAGTGATTTTCTTGGAGAGTTACGAGCTGCTGTTAACGATCCCGACAATGCAAAACTTATCAGACCTGATGTTGAATTTTAGTTAATAGGAAGTTATTTCATCTATTTTAAAAGTTTCTTGAATAAGTAAATAAAGAGATACTTATTTATTTTGATCAATTTGGATTGAAAACTCCTGAAGGGTAATGTGTCATTTGTGAATCTAATATTCTGAAGCGTAATAAGTAAGCTGAAGAGAAACTATTTAAAGGGTGTCTGTGATTATGATTTTATGTTAGTTTGAGTTTTAATATTATATTTCGATAAAATTAACTCTATTTTGCAAGATTACAATAAAAATGCTCGCTGCTTTGTGGCTGACCTTAACGTGACAAGATATTTGAAACAAGGCGACAAAGTTGTGTTTTTTAAAATATCGTACACTAAAAAAACACAAGACAAATTCGACAATAGACTGGGAGTACGATATTATTGAAAAAACGATGTGAACTTTCAATGGCACTTATGCATGCAATTAGACTGGTCCAAAAATGTATGGGAATTATAGAACATATCTTTCCTTTGGTGTGTCACGACTTTCTGAAAGTTTGGCAACTTAAACTTGTAATAAGCCCGTAAAAGAAAAAAAGAAAATGTTATTTAGAGCTAGCTCAAAGAGCTCAAAGCTAATTTTATGGTTTTGAACGACTTAAATCACTGAATTTGCTATAACTTTTAAACTGAACAAGATTTCCTAAAAATGTTGCTGAATGTTTTTTAGAAATACAGTTTAAAAATTATTAATTTCCTTATAAACGTTACTTTCTGGCAGCGGTTTAAACACGACATTTTATTCCTTAACTTATAATTTAGTATTTTTATAGGGCGATATTTCGCTTATATTATAACAGCGAATTGAATTGTTTATATTTTTTTTATTTTTATATAAGGTCTGAGCTTTAGAACCAAAGTCAAAATCGTTACTAACTAACTACTTAAGACCATTAATGCGCAAATATCAGAGGTTGCTATACGAAAACTGGAAAACCATTTGTGGTATTTGTGTGAGGAATTGATCGGTTTGTCGTTCTTCGATAGATCAGTGACGCGCCAGAATAATTTTACACTTTAGAAATTTAGACTAGTCTAATGTACATGGCTGTAAATTAGCCATTATATATATTAATTTATACTTACTTTTCCGTTCAACTCCTCATTCGGCTTCGCTTGGGTTACAATATGCGAGCAGAATTGATCAATGTTGTTGCCACATGCTAGTTGCAATGATGGATTAAAACGGAAATCCGTATTTTGCTCTATCATTCGATTAACCACTACTAAGTGGCAACGGGCATCGAACAGGGGATCATCCTTGTACACTTTGAGGCAATCGAGCAAGCGTGATGTATCATAGCTTGGGCAAAATTTGTACGTCATTTCTCGACAGGTATTTACTAGTGTGTAATCTGTGGCGCTATCACCCAGTTCAGACTTCTTAACCAGAAACATTGCATGATGACAAGAGTTGCCAAGTCGAGCTGTGTTCGCTGCGAGACATTCCAAAGCCTGATATAAAATAGAAAACATATACATATTTAGGTACACAATAAAACTAGTAATAAAGATAAAAATGAGGCGAATGAAAAATAAAATGAAATATGAAGAAACAACTTGCATTTTTCATCACCTGCCCGGGTCCGGAAGCATCACTGCAAAACTCGGAAAGCTCCTTCTTACAGGCATTAGCCAATTTTGGATCCAACGCTATACTTTCCCTCTGCTGATAAAGCTGCGCCTTTACCTGCTGTCGGCATTCCTTAGGAATGGAATGTCGCTGCCCTCGTATTGTGTCATTTCTCATGACTTCACTCAAGCAAGCTACGACGTCATTCTTTGTAGTACTGGCAGCGCAGAAACGCACAACATATGGCCTACAAGCTTCTTTGAATTTGTATGTAAAGTGATAATTTTTTAATGAAATGATTTGAAAGTGCTCAATAGCAGCACGACATTTCAAATCCTGACGAAGATCAGCGTCATTTTTATGAGAAATCAGACAGTCCATCATGTCACCTGAAAAAGTAAAACCAAACACATAAGATTCTTCCAGAAACTTATCTCAAATGGTGCATACCTTCATCCCCCCGCTTAAGTATGTGCTCGCAATGAGTTTTCATGGCATCAGAACAAACTGACATAATAACTGGATTCAGTTCGATATGTCCTGCTTCCTCTTCTGTGTAACTCGTAACAGCTGCCTGCGAATGAGATGCCCTTAGTCTCTTACCTTTCAAATCACTATGAATTACAAACCTTGCAATTGGTTTGAAGTTTCTCAAGATTTTCCTGCAAGCAAATCATTTCTTCACCTTTTTTTGTCTTATCATAGCAGAATGTGGACAAATCTTCCAAACACACGTCTTCCACCTCGGGTATTAGGTCCACCGATATGGCACGTTGTCGCATTACCCGCTTGACCTCCTTATAGCATTCATTACGTAGAGCAAGCTTCCTATCATTGTTGTACGCAATCCGATGAAGACATGGCAATATAAGCGGTCCCCGTTCGGGATCCATCTGGGCATCAGCCACGTCATCCCAAGACTTTTTCGCCCGACAATATTTGACGGCGTCTTCTTTACAACTCTTGTATAGTTGCGGGTCGAGCTTAAAATCTCTTGCCACGAAATACTGTATTAGTAACAGCGCTTGCTCACAGTCCGGTGTCATAACTTGCGTGCCAATGTGCTCCATTAGGCAAGTCATAACTCTGGCCTCTCCTCCATCGGTATCAGTACAACCAACATCTACTACTGGTTTGCAAGCCCGACGTAGCACAGGATCAACTCGCCAATCCTCCCCAACATCGGACACCTTAATTAGCTTCTCAATCGCCCTTTGGCAGGTTGAAGTCACTCGTCTTTCCTTCCGGCGCTTTGGCCGTGCGTGTTCCATTAAACAGTGAATAATTTCACCGCCAGCCGTAACTTGGATGGTATCCATGTCTCCACAGAACTTTGGAATGTCGTCAGAACACCCGATTAAGATCTCAGGCGATAGCTGGTAGTCCAGCATTAGCATACGTCGATGATCGTTTATCTCTATCCTACACTCCTCTGTAATTTTTGTTCCATTTTTGCTAACAGATTCGAGACAAAGTAGAATTTGCGCCAGACGAACGTTTTTATCTTCCGATACACCTCGCCTGCAGTGGTATACCCGGATGTCATCTTTGCAAGCTTTGGCCAGACCCCTGCTCATGCGATAATCTTTAGCAAGTAATTTATCTCGCTGTATGATCTGTTCGCGACATTTACTCGTCAAGTCTGGATTACTCTTCTGCTTCACTAAGCACTTGAAGGCTGAATTGCTGCGTGTGTGCTCATTGGCACAAAAGTGACGTAAGTCTCCATCGCAAATCTGAAAAAAGTGATAGTCTGTCTGTCTGGCTACTCCGTTCTTGCAGGTGGAACTCAAACTATCCAACGACTCCTGCAGACACGCTACGGTTTCCACTTGGGACACCTCTTTAAGTTCAACATTCATACGCCCGCAGCTTAGTTGATCAATCTCAGTCTCGCATGCTACAAGGAAGTCACCAATAAAGCGGTAATCGTTAAAAGCTACATTCTGCACTCGTTGGATCATCACTTTACAAGCATCCAAATGGTCTATCGAAGCGCCTTTCTCCACCAAGCACGTTAGGAAAGCTCCGTCGTTTGTGCCCCCAGTAGCAACAGAATTAAAGCAATCAGATAACTGCCTTTCATACTGAACACACAGCTTGTCTACTAGCTGACGAACTGATTGGTCAGACAGCAAAGCCTTCTTGTGATCCCAGATAGTGTGCTGGCACTTGTTGGTTAACGACTCTAGTTGGTTCGATTGAAACGTCTCTATACACTCGAGGATGGATAGGTCGTCCGTTGATTTTACATGCCCGCACAGGGTCCGCAATTCCTGGCACACAGGTTCATCCACGATTTTTAACCCAACGTAGTTGCTCCCCGCCGCTCGTGGTAATCGAATGAGTTTGTTCGCCGCATAGCCAGTGCCACTCACCCAACGCGATAAGAGAACGAAAGCAAACAAAAGGAGATATTGTAGTGCATTCATTGCTTTCTGATTTGATTTGATTGGTATATTCAAGAATGCATTTCATGTACCTAATAAATATACGCGAAATGAAAATTGCTTCGTGGTTTTTTTTAAAAACCAAATAATTTACCAAAACCGAATGCGGGGAAAAATTTACACAAATGTTGACGTGCCGTATTCGGATTCGAATGCTATGACATTTAACTGGTGAGTAAAATGGAAGTGATACCAGACCTAAAATAATATATTTACCATGATGCTTTCAAGCAAACTACCAAACAATTTCGAAGCACAGTCGCAAGCGAAAAGAAAGACCTGTAGAGAAAATTAATTCATTGTCTCGGGCTGGCGGAACTTTAGTGGAGAGATTTTGGATTATGTCTCGAATTTTGGTTTGCTCGAACAGTGTGGGACAGGCTTAGAGTTTCCCTACATTATTATGGGAATGAAAGTCGCGTCGCGCCAAACAGGTAGATTTTATGCGAGCCAAAAGAGGGCAGTCATTAAAATAAAAGATAAATCAGAAGTTACGGGAATATAAATATGCACCACTTCGAGACTTATGCCATCTACTAATTACTTTGGGAAAACCCATACAAACCTACTTGCAGATGCGAAAATCAGAAGAGATACATAGCATAAAAAAATGTTTTTTTTTTTTTTTTAACTACAAACATTTTTATATGCGTCTATCTAGGACTTCAACGATATGTTATGTTTTAGATTTCAGCGTATCCCATCTGTCAAAATTGCTTTCATTCCCAGGAAGCATTTTACTGTGTGTAGCCACTGCGCTCATGGGTAGACAAGCGAGTTGTAGGCAAGCCTGCACACAATATGCGTTTTTCTTTTTTCGTTCACAGAACAGAACAGACCTCGAGTACATCGAGTGTGCTCTAAACGTGCTCAGAGCGCTCTGATTTATTTATGAAACACAGTTGAGCACTCTGATGTCATTTGATTAGCAATTAAAGGTTGAGCTGTCAAAATATGAATAGAATATCTATTGATAGTTATTTTTTATGTTATATTTACTTTCTGCACCAAAACGACAAATTTCGTCCGCCATTTCAATTGTTTTGCAATTTTTTTTTTCTTTGTCCTCCTGTCAAATATGAAAAATGGCTGTGCTCAGGATTTTGCTCTGAACGCTCAGTCAAATTATTCAGAACTCATAGAGTGAGCTCTGAGCATATTCTGAACGAAAAAAGAAAAACAAATTCAGAGCTCTGATGTGTCTGAGCTAAAAAAGAAACACAACTTTTTTTTGACAACTCAGGCTCTGCTCTGAACTAAAAAAGAAAAATGCCTAATGGTGTAGTTGTAGCGGCAGTAGTAGCAGTAATACGAGCTACTACTGCTACTGCTACCTGCTACACAGCTGTAGAGCATTTTGTTCAGAAAATTAATGTGCGAATCCCAGAAAACCCCAACCGATTATCGTCCACGGTCCCGCCTCACGTGAACGTCCGAGGTTCACGCTTTGTTTTTTTTTAAATAATAAAAAATTATTGCCAACCGGATACGGAATAAAACTGTAGGTACAACTTCAATTGTGGGAAAAATATAAGCTGGGTCTAGGTCCTTTATGGGCTGTTTACGACAAAATGTTTGTTTATTTATTTTAAGCCCTAGAAGCTCTAGCCACCAAATGATCTTGAACTTTCCTCAAACAACTAGCTGTGTAAACTCCCTCGTGCCAGGAAGCGACCAGATGATCTAGAAAGCTAAAACTATGCGCACTTACAGAAAATTCCACAGAGTAGATTTTACGCCAATCAATTTTGCAGTTAACAAAGTGTTAGTGAGCAAGGAAATGCAAGAAATCAGGGGTCGAATCGTCGTATCCCTGAACGGATGACAGGTCACGTAATTTGTTTTGTGTTGTGTCTAGCAACAACACAAATTTAAATTTCGTGTAGAGTCTTCCGTTTACGGATATGGCGATTCGACCTCAGAATAAAGAGTCGCCGAATTTATTCACATATTTACTTGGCACATGGTTCCCAAAGTAGGTTGATTAGTATATGTGAATATAGGGACTGGTGTCAACACAAGTTTCATATATTGCTAGCTGTACCGCGGGTCTCGTTTAAGAATTTAGTCTTCTTCTTCTTCCTTTTTATCAGCGAGGTTATGATCCGAAAACAGGGATCACAACCCTCCCACTTCACCGCATTTCTACTGATCCGCATGTGGGGTTCGCCTACGTTTAAGAATTTAGTATGCTTCCCATATTCATTTGTGAATTTCCCAGCTCCAGGACAACGTACTAAAATTATTTATGGTTTTAAATCTTTGATGACATTTACTTTAAATCATAAAATTAATTTCATGGAAAAATAATAATTGAGGCTATCTTAATTAATGTGGGCGCCGTAGCGCAAGTGGTTAGTGTAGTGTTTCAAGATCGAATCCCAGAAAACCCCAAACGTTTTTTTTTCTCGCGAACGTCTGACAAACATTCGAGAGTATTGTTGTCACGAGAAAGCTTCTCAAAATAAATTGCCCTTCGGATACGGCACTAAACTGTAGGTTCCTTCTATTCGTGTGAAAAATATAACACACCAAAAACGAGTGGTTTCGAGAAGCTAGGCTCAGGCACTTAAAGATCTGGTGCGCGAAATATTAATTTATTTATCTAGTAGTAGTTATCTACCTATTGCATAAGGCCTGTATTTATTCTACCCGGGCGAAGCTGGGTACCACACGTACTAGATACTAAACATTTTTAAACTCAATTATAACTTCCTTAATGTGACTCCCCACCAGATCCCACACAAGCACGTACACGGCCCGTCAAGCAGATATAATAGAGAAGGAAACCGAAACCATCCCTTCCGTTAGCCAATAGGCTCTTAAACATAATGAAGAGACAGCGAAACGAGAATAAAGAAAGAGAGAAAATGATTACCTGAATATTCGAGATCTTAGTCATGAAAAAATTAAGTAAATTCTGAATTTTGCAAAAGATATTTTTGATAAAATCTCAGCTTCTGGTGGCGGATTACGTTGAAACATACACCATTTCTTATTCCAATCCAATGCAACTGCGAAAACCCCGTTGAATTTTGTGTAGTCGTTTTTGCGTGATGTTTGTTGAAATAAACATATATGTACATATCATTTTTTGTCAACAATCTGATTGGTCAGTTCAGTATACTTTTCCGAAAAATCCGCCAGAAAGCAAAATATTCATTTTGCAGCGATGGTGGTACTCTGGAGTGTCAATCAATAAGTGAATTTTGTGAACTAGTAAAATGCTTCGTTTTTACCAGTATTTATTTACGAGTATTTTCAATACGAAGCTAACCAAAGCAAATTCAAATATCTTACCTAGAAGGTAAGCAACGGAGAACTTATTGTTTTTCATATGTGTTTATTTTGTAATATGTGTGTATAAACAAAACATTTGTCTTAGAACTTAAATTCAACATATTGTCGTGTACAGCAAGCTGGAAAATAGAAGAAATATGGTATGTTTGTAGTAATTGTACAATAGTAATTTGTACTGCCGTAAACGAAAAGGTTTCATTGCATGCCTCTATAGGCGTCTATTAACGGGAAAATAGCTGGCCTAAAGGTTGATAGCCATTGTCACCAATGGCTAATGCGACCAACCACCACTTCGTACATATACATGTCATTTCCATCACAAAGCACCCCCTAAGAGTCACAATGTTTAGATTTTCCAATCAACCCAGTCAGGGTTCTGGGATTAATTTAAAGGATTTAGCTAATCAGAAACTGGTGCAGTTGTAGGGTTTCAGATTGACAGAAAGAAATACTTTTGAAAGTGGTCTGGACGTATTCTAATTTGATTTCGCTTAAGTATGTATTATATATTCGTATCGCAGAAACATTGTGTAGTGGAGATATTATACTAACAAAGAGGTTTCTTGACATTCATTTTAGGTTGTTACAATATTATAGCCACATGTATTTCGGTTTATTTTCTTGTTTGCTTTGATACAGTGAATAATCCATTTTTCATCAATTTAAATGCAAAACAGAATGCAGTACTACAAAATAAAGATATTCTCTGATTTTGATTTAATTAATTTGAACATATTACATATTTTTGAAATGCCAGCAAATTTGAAGACTATCCTTCCAATTCGAGCCCCTTGCACCTATGTTGTGTAGGCACACGCTATTTCCCTTACGCCATGAACAAAAAAGCGGGTAACTATAAATTGAAAATCTTTATTCCTTGCAACAGAAGAAAAAAAAGTAATCCTTAATCATCACACCGTATGTCGCTTTCGATGTTCACTTCAGGATGCCTTTTTGTAAATTTCCTGCGTGGAGTAATATGCGAGGTCTGCCATAAGGTAAGAAGGATCGTAAAACAGATCAGCGAAACGGAGAAATTTTTTTAATGACGGATGGCACACGACAAGATACAAAGTTCCTGTTTTTAGAATACCCGTCCAGTTTAGCTGTTTTTATTTACTTTTGGGATTTCTAGTACGATAGTTGCAAGTGTGACATACGAGTTAAGACAAACCTCACTGGCAACTTAGAGGAATTTATACGATTTTTAACATCTGTTGCTATCTTTAAACTCAATGTAGGAAGCCATATTCCTACTGGTGGCATATATACGTATTAGCATGAGATACGGGTCCTAATGGTTATTCATGTGCGTGACTCTTCTTAAGAGAAAAATATAATATGAGGTAGTCGTTCAACCGGGGGTAGTTACACGTTCAAATGTAAATAGAACTGCGGCTTGTTGAAGTTCATTACCATCATGTGATGACAACTGGAAGAAGATAAAACTAAAGCTAGAGATATTTTCAGCAATGGATTGTACATATATATGTATATACCAGCTGTGTTCTCAATAATTACACCAATATGGTTAGATTAGTAAAAGTGCTAATCTCTTAATTTATAATGGACACTTAAGGATTTGGGCACCGCTGCGCAAGTGGTTAGTGTGTTAGATCACTGCACATGAAGTTCAATGTTCGAATCCCAGGAAACACTAAAAGTTGTTTTTACGGTCCCACCTCTCATGCTATTGTTGTCACGATAAAGCTTCTCAAAATAAATTGCCCTTCGGATACTGTAGGTCCCTTCTATTCGTGTGAAAAATATAAAGCACACAACACGACTGGTCGCGAGAGTTAGGCCCCGGTACTTAAAGAGCTGTTGCGCCAAATGTTTATTTTTATTTAAGGATTTGCATATTCGTATACATATGTTGTTTCGACCAAAGGACGTAAACTATGGTAATTGAAAAATATAATGCAATCTGTGTCCTCAGTCAGATCTAAAATCATATTTCTATTGTTCATACGCTCTTTTTTATATACTTTTTTGTTATTCACTTCTTCAAAAATATTGAACCTACAAAAATGATCTAACTCTTTCAATAAATTTGTTATTCTAGATATCAAAAACATGTAAGAATTACGAGTACATCTATTCGGAATAGTAATTGAACTGCGAATCACCATCTACAATATTTTGCAGTCGCTAACAGGACCGAGTACTACAAAATGTCTGACTTTCTACAACCAGTATCTTTGCCTTAGTTTCATGTTCCTAAATTTAAACTTACGTTTCAATTTTCTTACAAAATATTAAACATACCAATTAATTCGAACGAGGTGCAAATGTATTTAGTTTGTTCTTTGATTGTATTTATAGTCACCGCTGTCGGCATTATCTTAAGATGAAAGCTGCATTACAACAAGCCGTATGATATCGCGGAAAAAAGAGCACGTATTTTAAGATTTTCTTTTTGTGACCAATTTTGGGGCAAAAAAGTGATCAATTTGTATCGACGATTGTCGCATAGCATAATTGTGCCGAAAACAAAAGCGTGTTTTCGCTAATTTGATGTTATTGGACGCCGGCGTATGATCGATCGGCAATTTCAATGGTCAGCGTAGCCTCTGTAAAGAAGTCCGCCCCATGGCTTTTAAAGATAGAGAATTTTGAGAATTTCATCATTGCGTACAAGTGCATTTTTTCCAGATTTTTTCATCGCCAAATCGTCGATTTAGTCCAGTGACCGGACACTGTATCAATCATGATCGCCAGTATGATTTTTGTGGTATTTGTGTGGCGGTAAATAATGAAAGGATGCAGCCTGATGAGGGTAAAGTTAATTGAAACTTGCTTTAATTTCAGTGTACATACTGTGGTCAGTTACTGGTCACCACCTCCAAAGAAATACAGACAAACATTTGATTTCGGAATGGTTTTTGTGTCCCCTTTATAAATTGATTATAAGTATTTTAGTGTCACGTATTCACTTAAAGAATGCGTAACCGAAAATTATATATGTATGTATTTTCTATATACCTGTAGGTATGTGCACACCTATGAATCTAAACCACAATTTTTTATACTCAGGATTATGTTTGATGAGTCAACACCTGCACCTGGGCCCACATGTTATACTTTACTATCCAGTGTTATAGAATCTTCCCTAACATTAAAATACCCCTATATAAACAAATATAAATGTGAGACCCTACTATACATAGTTACAAAGTATGTCCTGCGCTACTTCCTATTTTATGTGAATGTATGACCATTTTTTGTAATACACCTGCAGATCCATTCTTTTAAACGATAACAAACAATTTTCTAGTGATCGGCACATTTTTCAAACATCATAAAAACTGAAACTATAATTACAATACCTCCGAATTATTAACAATTTGTAAGAAATCTGTAACCTATCAAAGTAGAACTTTTCTTCTACGAAATATATTAGAACAAGTTGTTATAATAGGCCTTGGATAAAATATTTCCAGCTGACAGACCCTTCTACAATTTAATCTGTCGAAATACCAAATCTCTAGACTTGACCTCATACATTTCCATGTGCTCGTACCTTTCCGGGAATAGCTTCATTGGTAGAACGTTGGTTAAACCATAAGTATCAGAGCTTCATTTCCAGCCTCAGGATACATTTTTTTCTTCTTTGAGCAATTTTCAATCTTACGTACAAACGTATATTCATATTAATATTAACTTTAAAGTAACACACGACATGGCACACGGACCTCAGAAAACAACCTACACTTTTAAAAACGTAACTTTCCTTTATATGGATATAAGATTTATCTTTGCTACACGTGTAACACATATATATATATACATATGTACATATGTATGTAATCAGACTCCATTCGTTTAATTTCTTTTTTTTTCTCGTCTAAAAAAATGTATTATATTATAGTATACGTTTATTTCTTCCCTTTTTGTGAAGAATAAATTTAAAATACCAATGCATGCCGAGTCCATTATGCTATAATTTGCACATAGATAAGGTAAAAAAATTAGTCAAGCTCCTTCAAATTAATTTATTTATTTTACTTAACTTACAAAATATTCAGCATAGATCATTCTTACATTTTCTTACGAGTAACAAACACAAATTCGATTTAAACTTAAGAGCATTAAATAACCGCTAAATAAATATTTATATAATTTTAAATACCTTATAAGATACACATTTATATTTTAACAACACTAATTCATCTTTACAACATTCTACCAAGTTATTTTTATAAGAATAACTTGTATTTTAAAAATGAAGGTAATACATTAAATTTATAAAAATTATCTTTGGTTTGATTAGCTGCTCTGTCTCATTTATTTCAGTTATTACAAAGATAAATATGAAAACCAAAAACATAAGACTAGACAAAACTATTTAAGTATGTACATTAGCTTTAGTTTTAAAATTAAAAAGAAAAAAAAAACTTTGGTTTTAGAGACTAACAATTAAACTCAAAAAGTAAATGTACGTGAAAATATTTACCTTAAAAAAACTTCATGAATATAATGAAAACTAATAAATATCTTATATAAGGAGTCGACCATTAGCAGCTACTTGAAACTTCCATTTTAGTCAATGCCGAATTTTCCTCTCCATGTCGATTCTCCCGGTGGCGCCTTAAGTCGACCTTTCGCTGGAATGATTGATCACAAAGCCCACATGCAAAGGGCTTGTATCCTGTGTGCTTGCGCATATGGGTGATAAGATTTGAACTCTGACTAAAGGCTTTCAAACAAACGGTGCACTTATGAGGTTTTTCCCCTGCAATCAGTACGGAAATTAAAAATCAAGTTAATGAAATTGTTTTAGCCTTTATTGAATGTACAATACACACATGCAATCACATATAACCAATTAGTTAAATTAAATCAGATAACCATATTAATTGTCCGAATGACCACCGTGCATAGATTGAAATGCTTTTGTCACCGGTACGAGTAGCTAGTATTTGATGGTGTATTTTGTCTTTTAATCATGACAATTCACCGAGTTCTATTGACACTTTTTTAATTTGGGTTTATTTCTTGTATAAATTGAGCATGTATATATGTATGCATAAAAGAATGTATGAGGTGAAAATAAGGCATAATTGTAGAAGTCAACTTACCTGTGTGTATGTAAGTATGCTTTTTCATGTCAGATTTCTGATGAAATCGCTTTCCACAATATTGGCAAGGATATGGCCGTGTATCGCTGTGTATAAGCAGATGAGTTGAAAGTGTGGAGGAACGCTTAAAGGTTTTACCACATTGTTTGCACTGAAAATGAGATATCAAAACTTCAACACTCAGAAAGAGAATATAATATAAAATAATATATAATGTAATGTGAATTGTAAGTCGCTGTTTGCTAATAATCTAGGTAGATACAAATTTATCAAAAATTAGCTGCAACTGCGATTCTGCCCGCTTGTGACAATTATTTGTTTATTTATCAGCTTCAGGATAACGTACGAAAATGACCTATGGCTTTTATACACACAACAATAAAGAGATACAAACACTAACAACAACACTTTTGAACTAACAGAAATTAGAGTCATCCATTATACACACAACAATAAAGAGATACAAATACTAACAACAACACTTTTGAACTAAAAGAAATTAGAAGAATCCATTACTATTCATCCATAAACACAGATGCAGAAAAGATATTATATCTCGTAAACTGTAAAAAAAAAGATGATTAGATGCTTTCTTCGTCTTCGGTTGGGCCATACATACGAGTACTTAACGCACAGTCATATGTATATGTACTTGCCAAAAATGACCACTAAACTGTCACATTTGCAACGAAAACTATGTCTTTACAACAACATCTATTGGAATATTAGAAGATAAACGATACTGCAAAGATCCTAGTTAGCTCCACATTCGAAGACCTATGTACTAAAAACCACCACAGAAACTAATATTAAACTATATTAAAAATAAATTTCGATTACCTACTTACATGTTTTCAAAATTCTTCTTTGTTCGGAATGATTTTACGATATAATTGGAATTGTTACGCTAGGTGTATGGACTCACATGTCCCAGGGATGTATAATTATCCATGAGTATGTACTCCATAGCCAAGCTAAAATCAAGTTAATGGATCGCAGACTTTATAAAAGCCTTGATTTGCAATATATTAGGTGAAGGTGCAGAACCCGTGGCAAAAGCTGGCTTGCATACAATGAAGGTATTGCTGTCTGTTTGGTGGGATTCTAGGGGAGTCATTTTTTTTGAGCTGCTTTCACCTGACAAAACAATCACTGTGAAGAAGAACTGTGGGCAAATCTCTAAGCTCAATGAGAAAGTTCAAGAAAATTATCCGGGTTTGGCCAATCGAAAAGGCGTCATCTTCCAGCATGATATCGCCAGGCTGCATGTCGCCCAACAGACGCTGCAAAAGCTGAAGGAGTTAAAATGGGAAATCCTTCAGCACCCACCGTATTTTCCAGACCTTGTTCCTTCAGATTTTCACCTGTTACGGTCTCCTTAGAATGGTTTGAATGATATGAAATTTGGTTTCGTGGAAGCTGCCGAAAACAGCCTTACCACGTTTTTTGAAGGAAAATCACGCAGTTTCTATGAAAACGGTATTTGCAAACTTGTGAAACGTTAGGAGACAGTTGTAGAAAATGAGGGGGACTATATAATCGATTAATAAAATTGTTTTCTGATACCTGATACCTATGTCTTCTTAGTACCTAATAGATATTTATTTCGCACCCCTTCCACAAATCAAAAAGTGTGTATTAGTTCTGAACCACTGGAATATTTAAGATAGAGATATAGATTCATCAAAGACATGATTTTAAATATTTACTCGTCGACAATTTTTCACTTGCCTGAATAAAGCAGAAACAGAACAATGATTCGATCAGAAATCACTTTGCTTCTCGCGTAGAACAAAAAAAAAAACATTATATAAACACAGCTAAATCAATATGAAACCTCGATTGCTATAGAAATATGATACAGATTTCAAAGATACGCATCATAAATCTAATAAAAAAAAGTCTGTTCTGTTGTTGTCTAACACATTCTTCAGGACGGAACGACCTACCCGTATGTAGATACGCGATAGACAGATTTTTTAACATTCTGATGATGTATGCCTAATAACCATTTCAAAAACAGAATAAAGTAAAGTCAATGCCTTCTAGGCACGTTGACACAAGTGACGCTATAAAGACTTTAACTGTTTGTCAGCTTGGTCACTTAGCCATTCAGTGAGGTTCTGGGATTAGGTTGATCTCTGTATTGTTTCTGTTTGTTTTTCTCTCTGGGCTTACTTCACTTTACGGCGGATGACATGTTTGTGCTTGCGGCCTTAGTTAAATACTAATTAAGAAATTATTGTTACAGTATAACAATCGTTTGTCAATACTTTCTATTTACTGGGATTTCCACTTCCGACCAACAGATATGATTCATATATACATATGTACGAGTATGTACATATGTAATGTAAGAGACAGCAGTTCGTCGGTGCGTTCTGAATCTATGAGGAAGAAAATCTCTTCCGTTTTGACTTTTAAGTACAACCATTCCCGATAAGCAAATAAAATGAATTTTTTATTTAGTAAGGTATTTAAGATTTTGTCTCAAAATCAAAATCGGAGTAAAAAAGTCTTTATTGTAATAAACCAACAGACCCTCATTCGATCATGTACCCTACCTACCCTCACACACGCATATGTATATAAGTCCTAAGCGAAGTGTCTAAAAAAGGAAAACTCTGGATATTTCCCATAAGGGAAGAAGCCCTTTCTACTGTGTCAAGTTTCATCTGAACCCAATGAGAATGCAGCCAATTACTATTAAAGCTGTTGAGAAGGTCTCCGTATAAAAGTTGGGTAATTTTTTCCTTGCCGCCTGTCTTTCGCGTGCGACAGTTTTCCTTTCGTGTGCCTTTTTGTGCTTATAATTAAATGATAATTACATATAAGGTATTGAGCATATTTATAATCCCGCCCACGATGCACTTATCTGACAATGAAACAACTTGTTTACGCCAAAGGATTGCACTTCGATCAAATGATTCGGGTCATCTTTTTAATCTTATTATGAATACATTTGGATTGGGAAGTAATATCGAACCCCTCATAGTATAAAAAGCAAACTGTGGAATAAGAGTCGCTTGCACGAAATATATCAATTAAAACGGAAATCGCTGTCCTCACTCGACCCTCTTTTAATTGGGACAATGATTTTGTGCGCCTTTGTTTTGAGAGTCTTGCTAATAAAATGTTTATTGGACATTAATAACGACAATTCTATACGAATTATGAAAGTGTTTTCAATTTGTTTAATTTTGCTTCTCCGCACACGCAATCCCTTGCGAAGAAGTATGTACAATATGCTATTATATAAACGGACGGACTATCGTGCTGCAGTATTTGTAATAAATTAATTAAACCATTTGAAGGTGGCGTGAGTAAGGGTAAATAAATTGTAGTAAGTATTTTGATTCGGTTTGCTTTGAGTTCTTACCTGGAAATTGCGGTGCCCTCGTCTTTCCTCCTCCTTGAACGATGAACATCTATTGTTGGTGGAATTTATGAGGGATGCGGTTGAATCTGGATGCTGTTCGTGAACCAAGTCTTTTTCATATTTCACACTTAGATCAAATGCACTTTTATTATTGTCACTACGGTTTAAATTACTATCATTTGAATTGTAATTATTATTATTGTTGTTGTTCAGCGGGAAGATATCAGTGCGATTTTGTCGCAATATTTCGAGATCACGTTGATTATTGGGTATTTGTAGTTGACGCGAGAGGAATTCCAGCTGGGGATACATGCGTTGACCATAATGTGCCGTAACGGGCTCAGAAGAAGTTGGACAAACGTCCATAGATGATGTGATAATATTTGATATCTGATGTTTACGGTGTTTATTGTATTTGAACTTTTTTACAATTGGATCAATATTTATTGTGGATGAACTAGATGTTTCTCTTTCACACATACTTGCTGGCGACCAAATTATAGAAGACTGGGAACGATGTTTTTCATCGTTTGGATTAAGATCGTCCTTTAGTACATTAACGTCTGATAAATAGTTTCTTTCATTTTGGTATGGTGATGCGTTGGGCTTTATTTTCGTCGACAGATTAAGGGGCATATCATCCGTTATGCTAAAATCTTCTTTTTCAGGAGTAAGCGTATAGTCTCGGTCTCGTAGATTTGTGTAAGCAGGAGATTTGGGTGTAGTTGGAGTGGTAGGCGTCGCTAAGCCCGAAGCGGATGAAAAAAAAAATTGTGGCCAAAGGAGGGCACTTGAGTACAATAGGGGATTGTACAAAAAGGGCAGATCTATTTTGAAAATATTTCATGCTAAGTTCAATTTTTTAACACGCCTTAAGTTTCCTTACCTCGACCGCTAAGTTTGTGGCCAGCTGTCGCTAGAGCTGAACTAAATGCTGAAGCACGTTGTATCCATTGTTTCGAAGATGTAATATTCATATCAAGCACCGTGTTGAATGGAGCTATGTGCCCCTGTTGTGATTGTGGCGATGGCGGTGGGGAAAGGTGATCCATTTTTTTCCCCCGTTCTAACTGAAATAAAATATAGCCTTGGTAATCATAGGTGTGTGACAAGCGAATGTAATTTCTTTTTATTTCTTATTGTCATCGTTTGAATGAGTGCTTTCTTGTTTTAGAACAAAATCCATCCCCTTGAGTTATACAATATGCAAATAATTATACGTTATTTAGACTGCGACTGTGATCCCTTGTGCAATTGTTTATAGCACGAATATTGCACACACAAATTGATATACATAAATAAATAACACGAAGAAAATGTATCTATTTTTCTAATTTTCAATATATAATAATATGTACATAGGTGCAAATGTAAATATTTACATATGTATGTACATACACACGTACTTTAGCGAAACAGAAAAACCTTAGGATTTTAGTCATCGACTAAGCAGTTTCAAATTTGGAATTTTATCAATTTTTTATAAAAACATAAATCTAAAATACCAGAATTAAATGATTGCTCTGAAACCACTCTTGCAGTTTGATTATAGGGATATGTACATATACATATATGCATGTACATAATATGTTCATTTAACAATTCATTTGCATAATTTAATGTAGAACAAAGTTCAAAACGCGGATTTGGGTTTAAAAAAAAATCAGTTCACTCTAAGTAAACATTTGCAAAGAAACAAATAACTGACATTTTTTCTTAAATATTATTTAGGTACCGTCGTAACCCACTTTTCTACTCATATATTATAGCTTTCTTACCGTTTCGCTCAGTAACGTCTTTTAGGATTTTCTCCGTTTTTTGTATTGAACTTTATTCTTAGTGGTGTATCCAAGTACATATTCGATTTTTTTCGCGTAAAACACACTCAACACATATTTTAAATTTTCGTATATTTAAAGCACTAAAGGCATCTTTGTTAATTATTCTAAAACATTCGAAGAAAATTGAATTAAATTTAACCCGAGACGCGTAATGTATCCACAGAATGATATTCACTATCGGCTTATTCTACAACCGATGGATAATGTATGACAAAATAAAACACGTGCGCTCGATTCGGTGCTTAGCACCTGACTGAAACTCTTACCGGTGTTTCAGTTCTAAAAGGCCATGGTTGAGGATCCGACTCAAGTCCTTCGTATGTTGGCTGAGCTAGCAGCCAGGTTCAAACGTAAACGCATACGCAATACCAATACCTGTACAAGAGGCGAGGAAGCCAAATCGAACAAAATACACACACACACGCACGTAGGAGGACAGAAAAGGTGAACGTAACACCGGCACAGATGATGGACTCCTTATGTTTTTTATTTTATTTTTCATTTTTTTATTTTTTGCCGCCAAAATAAGGAAATAAAAAATACCAAACCACCGGCACACTTTAAACAAATTGGCTCCCTGCGAATCGAACACTGAAGAAGGTAACGACAGAGGAAAGGTGTACGCAAGTGAGTATCTACTTTGTTTTTGTCATCTTGACTCAGTATAGAGGAGTATTTAATTAGGCAAAATACCTATTACGTGTTTGCTTTCTGCTACGAATTATACTCGTTGATTTTCTATTAGAAGTGAGATTTATTGAGAGGGTGGATTGTTATATGCAAATACTCATACATATAAGTATATCGGATACTGGCATGTACGTTTATTAAGGAATGTAGGAAGATACGTAGATACATATTGTCGACCGAGTACTTAAGTGTCATACATATATACTTGCAATTTTTTCATGTTTGATTTACAAATTGATTGATAATGAAAACATGTTCTAAATTTAAATACTTATAGAGATTAACACCTCGATTCCTGGCCATTATGTTTTCCATTAGGCATTTGTTGTTGGTTGTTCTGATCGTTGCCTGAGAAACACATGGATGCATGAATGTATATAGTAGCTACATAATTTTGGGGGTATCTTGGTCGTACGGAAGAATAGGCAGTCATCTAATAACTTGTCGCAAAACGATCAAAATGAACCCAAAAAGAAATCAAACATACATATAATATTAAGGCGTAAGTATGAGTGAACTATCATATGTGTAGTTTATTTTTATCAAAAGAATGCAGTGGGAAACTTTATTTTCGTAAACACGGGAGAAGAAAAGGTTAAGACAGGTTAAAAATATCAAGTAAACATTAATCTTAATCTTCAAAACATGGGCGCCGTGGCGCAGTGGTTAGTGTGTCGGACCATTGCGCGTGAGGTTCCATGTTCGAATCCCAGAAAACACCAAACAGTTTTTCCACGGTCACGCCTCTCGCGAACATCAGAAAGTATTGTTATGATGAAAAAGCTTTTCACAAATAAAATAAAATAAAAAAGGCCCTTCGGCAAGGTAGGTCCCATCCATTCATGTAAAAAATAAATAGCATAGATGCCCTCTGAGGTCTGGAAAAAGATGGGAGACGTCGGGTTCAGATGGCTCAGAATTCTCATCTCCAAATTTGTGATAGGTGATCCAATGCTGTATCAATGGAGGGAAAGTTACCTTCTCCCTGTATACAAAGGGAAGGGTGATACGCGAAACTGTGATAAGTACGGTTCGATCAAGCTGATGTCACACACCATGAAGATCTTTGAGCGGGTATTAGGTGGCCGATTGCGAAAAATAATACGGCTATCTGATGATCAGTGAGGGTTTGTCTCGCGTAAATCAACCACAGATGCAATACAAAGTATAAGGATCATAACGGAAAAACATCGTGATTCCTTAAAGGTTTTGCATATTGTATTGGTTGACTTTGGAAAGGCATTCGACAGACAACCACGAGATCTGATATGGGTGGCGCTAAGACATCGAGGGGTTCCAGAAACCTATGTGCAGATGATCATGGACCTTTACGAAGGAGCAAAGACAAGAGTTAGATGCCCCGCTAGAGTAACCGAAGAGTTCCCAATCAAAGTCGGGGTGCACCTGGGAAGCGTTTTAAGTCCTTTACTCTTTATTACAGTCCTTGATTATCTGCTTGAAAGTAAAGTGATGGACCCCAAGGTACATCAGTTATTCTTTGCTGACGATGGAGCCATGATAAGTGAGGATCCTACAACCCTGCAACGAACACTTGATGTGTGGGTGGACGTTCTGGAGGGAAATGGGTATCGTATTAGTTCAAAAAGACAGAGTACTTGTGCTGCCCGTTCTCTGATCCACTCAGGCCTATTCCAGACATTTATTTGAATGGAACAGTGCTTCCCAAGTGCGAAAAGTTTAAATATATGGGATATATGATCAATAGCAAAGCAACTTGTGATGACGACATCAATCATCGCGTAAGCGTAAGGTGGATGAAGTGGCGAGAAAATTCCGCTATCTTCTGTGACAGAAAAATGCCACCTAAGTTGAAAGGAAGGCTCTACGCCGAAGTCGTGCGTCCAGCGCTCACATACGGTTCACAATGTTGGACGATGTACAAAACGTATGAGAGTAAATTAACGGCAGCTGAGATGGAGATGCTTCGCATGACAGCAGAAGTGACAAAGATTGATCGAATAAGAAGTTCGAAGATCCGTGGAAGCTTTCACATCAAGGAAACCATCGTACAAAAGATAGAGCGCGACCGGCTCAGCTGGTATTGCCACGTTCAAAGAAGAGATCATTTGTTAAAAAGGTAATTTCAATGCACGTTCCAAAGACATAGCGATATAGGAAAGGCAGACCTATAAACGCCTGGATCACACAAATGCGACGACATCGGCATTTCATTGACATCAGTAACCGAGTGATCCAAAATCGGCAGGCCTGCCGATATTTTCTGAGGTCAAATAGGCGAACCCCACAAGCGGATCAGTAGAAATGCGGTGAAGTGGGAGGGTTGTGATCCCTTATTTTAACCTCGCTGACTAAAGGAAGAAGAAGAAGAAAGAGTCTAAGCGCTAGCTCTCACCAAACCAAGCCAAACTCCACTGTACAATTTTCAGATTTCATAAAATTGTAGTAACTGCCCCATACCCGAAGCATCTGATCCTTTGCTACGCATATTGGAGTAAAATATTTTATTAACTTGTGGCTTTGAATTCCGTTCCAATGTGCCGGCGCAGGACAAAGTTCGTACACCAGCACAATACTAAAAAACCGCTATCAGAAGCTTCTTAATTCCACCGTTTCGATCAGATGTACATAAATAAAAATATTTTTTTTTAAATCGTCAACCTTAAGGTATTAATATAAGTATTTGATATTTTTCAGGGCAATGTGAGACACATAATGATTTTCCAGGATATTGTATTTCCACTCTAACTACTTCTAATTTATAGTCAATGGTTCGCGAACTTTTACGGACCATAAAAATGCTTGCGAGCAGAACGAATAGGGCTCATTAAGCGAACGCGAGCATTAAACAAAAAATTATGTTTGTGAGCAAGAACATGTTCTGGAAAGCCGATTTTCTGGGCTCGCGAGCAGAGATTTTTTTGCCAATATTTTTTTATTTTTTTTCTGTACTTTGTCTTAAATGTCGCAGAGGCATGGACTTTGTCAAATTCGGATAAGGATACCCTTGGTTACTTTGAGAGAAAAGTTCTTCGACGGCGAGTGGAGGAGTAGGTACAATGCCGAACTATACGGCCTATACAAGGACATTGAGTTAGCCAGAAGAGTTCACACACAGCGAATAAGATGGCTGGGTTATGTAAAGCGGATGGAGCCCAATGTTTCAGCCTGGAAAGTCTTCAAATCCACCCCGGATGTACGGTGCAGTAGCGAACGACCTCGCGAAAGGTGGCGCAAGCAAGTGGAGGGGGACCTCAACCAACTTGGCGTGCGCAACTGGAGGCAGCTAGCTTGTAACCGGGCTGGCTGGAGATGTTTGTTGGTTGAGGACCAGGCCCACCCCGGACTGTAGCCCCACCTAAGTAAGTAAGTGAATATTATCTATTGAACAAAATTGAAAATTTCTTTTACTATACCTACACCTATGGCCAAAGGTGAAGTCCGCTTATAGCATTGTTCAGTTATTTTTATGTTTATCACTATTACTTATTAAATATTGTGAGCAACTTCTCCCTTTGCGCATCAAATCCAGGACCTGTCTCCGATATTTCAGCTCTTTAAACTTTCATGTGTACGAGTACATGTGACGGCAGACGGCAATTAATCCCATGCTAATAAGTTATTTTGTTAAATAAAATATTATCTTTTAATGAATTGAAATAAAGAATAATAATAATAATAATACATATGTATATCTATATGTATTCAAAGGGTTTGCCATCAAATTTCATACCTGTATCTAAGCACGACTTTCGATACATGCCCATTTTCTTTTTCAATTTGAGAGCAGTTACAGAAACTAATTGAAGACAACTTTCCACCTTCTTTGTGGTATTTTTTTGCGACAGCTTACGTATACAGGGTAGACCTGGAAAATACCATAGACCAGTTCAATTCATGGCTTAATAAGAAGCTGAAATTCGTTGTGCGAATGGAACTGCAGAATCGTAAGATCCTGTGGTATAACAATTAACCTCATATCTATGATTTGGTTTTACAATAAAATCAGTAGACCTTTTAAATCATTATTCTTGACATTCTGAGGGTAATTACGTATTCTCTAAAAAAGCATTTAAAGTAAATGCAAATTATAACGCCCAAAGGTAAGGCTGCCATCAAATTCCCTTATTTCAATTTTACATATTACTCTAGGGACCCCGGATATTTAAAAGAGGCTATTAATACTTATCTTTTGTTGTTTATTGGAGGTTTGTCCTCGTGGAACTCCAGTTAGACGCATGTATGTACCTAAATGCAATTTTTTAGATTGAACGTCATTGCCCTTGCCAATTATATATGTATATACGGTACATTATATTAGTTTTTATAAATAAAGTCATATAGGTACCCAGCAAAATTACTAAAAACATCTCGTTGCATATTAGGTATCTATCTATACAACAAACTGATGCTTTTATTTAATTACCAACTGTCAAAATAGATTTAATCAAGGACTAAGAAAGCTCAATTCAAAGAACTGAGATCCATATGGACAAATGTGCATACATAGGAAGGTATACAACTAGCTGAACATATCTATTTAGTTAATAAATGATCGATCGCATCAAAAAAATCATTAGCATAACAGATACATATTGTAGAGCTATGTATAAACATATATGTAACTATGTACATATGTATAGTACATACTCGTACCTATGTACACAAAATACACAATGCATTTGTAATTTAAATATATAAAGTAAATAGATGTAATTCGTACATATGTACATATTATGTATGTAACATGTGTAGGTATTTAAACAAATTTGGCGGCAAAAAGCCGATGCGTTGGGACACGTGCCATGAATAATGATTCCCCTAAACACATTCGTCCAGAACGTTGAAGTGGCGGGAATGCAATTAGACCCCAAGATCTCGTTCCCTACACAAACTTAACTGGAGGCATACCCTCGCGACAGCGTGCATTTGATAATCATATGGGGTAACTGTTTAACAACATTTGTTGTCACGCGCCATGCTCTTTTAGCCACAAGGGTGAGACATGAAGGCTGTAACGGATTCCATCACATGACGTCGGTAGATTCCATGTATGTATGTATTGTACACACATGAAGTTGATAAGAAAACAACTTTCTCTCTCTCTTTAAATGATGTTTCTGTAAAGCTGAAATATAAAGCAGAAGACATCTTTAGAGCAATGACTGTATTTAATCACACTCGTACGTAACACAACTTGGATTGTTGTTGAATGCGCGGTGTGAAAAAAAAAATTAAACAACCCCGGCGAGCATAGATTGCCTAATGGAATATTGGGAATGGGATTCACATTCACCATCGCTATGTAAACAAAGGGGCGGAGTAGCGCAGATATTACTTGTGCAGGTTGGCCAATGAGATACTCGTATCGAGCTGCTTTGTATTGTGGAATGGAACTCATGCAGTATCAAACTCATACAATTGTTGTTCGAGCCAGTTCGGTTGCAAGCACACTCTCACAATACTACGAAGTGGCGCTTTCTCAATAGAATACGAACGAGATGTGTTTAGATATTAGATTTGTACAAGTCAAGTAGTGAGGATGTAGGATTTCACTTAGTTTATTTGGTGCCTAGGTAAAGTAAATATGAATGGAAGGAACCCAAAAACCATTCCTTTTAATTACTTATCAAAGTGTCATATACGTACATACATGTATTGTACTTATACATTCTGCATTTAGCCGAACACAGGTTGGAACTAATGATAGGCAGATGAACAGATGAATGAATTTCTATGGCACTAAAAGAGGAAACAATATAAGGCAGTGCAACGAACTATGTATCTATCTAATGATAGATCCAACGAAATACAATTCTTTCAAATCAAATTTAATTAGATATGTTGATCAAATTATTGACCCTTGGCTATGGTCAAAATATGAATTCGGAGGACAACAGTATAACCATAACCGGATTTAAATATAGGTATGTACATACATTTATCTAAGCAATCGAATGCACTTTATGTACTGGTAAGTACATGCAGCTGTGTTAGGAGAGAGTGGAGTCCTTTCGGGCAAGGAGCACAATGGGAAACCTCCATTAATTCGAAAACGGAACAATTTTTGGAATATATACAGTTTGGCAGAATTTAAAAATACTTAGTTTTACCTTTTTTTTGTGGGGATAGGAAACGCTCGACTGGAGCACTCAGACGCAACTGGTCCATTGTACTACCAGAGAGCAAACCCCGGTTTACCTATTTTATTGGAATTTCCTGTTCTAAGTACCAGCACACATCACATCAGCACCGAAGATCTGCCACCTGATACGAGCAAAGGCCGGACACTCCCAGAGATAATGTTCCGCAGTGTCGTCCCTCTCTCCACAAGCGTTGCAGATTGTATGGTCATTTAAGCCCAGCACGTTAAGGTACCTACTTGGCGAAAGCGAAGTGGCCTGTCAAGACGCCAATAAGTTGTCTCCTGAGACACAGCAAGAATGCTGCTGATTTTTTACAGACGTCTGGAAGCATTCGTTTAGTCAACCTACATCCTGGAGAGACATTCCATCACACACAATTGTGTTCGTGAGAAACCCAATCGTCAATGGAAGCCCTAACCGAGGACGCAGGGAGACCCAATGGGTTCGGGACCTGAGAAAGCCTCCTCTGAGCCTTGTTTAGCCATCTTATTGGAGATCTCGTTCCCCAGGATCACAGTGTGACCAGGGACCCAGATAAGAGACAGAGAATTCAGCCTTGCGACCGAGTTCAAAGAGTTTTTGGTTTATGAGCTATTTTGGAAGTAGTTAAAGGATTCGGCAAGGCCTGACCGTCACTACAGACACAAAATACTACGGCCCTTCAACCTGTTCTTCATAACATAGTTCATGGCCATTAGGATTGCATAAGTTTCTGCTTGGAAAACAGACGCATATTTGCCTAACGATAAAAGAATTTTAATGTTGTTGTCCTTCACGAAGACACCAGTGCCAAACCCTTGACTGGTTTTGGAACGGTCCGTGAAAATACGACGGCCTCCTATTCCTGGCTCAGACTCTGGCCGAAGGCAGTACTGAACATGAGAAAAGTCGACTCTGAATTTGCGTATCAGCTGAAGTTCTGGTGTCAATGCATCAGACGACATATCCATGAGACCGGAGTCGTAAGATAAGTTTCGCGCAAGTTCACCAAATTCTAGTGTGAAGTATACCAAAAACCAACCCGCTTTAGACGATGGATGGCTTTGATAGTGCAGCGCATGATATAAGTAAGTAACAAGAGGAGGTAAGTTCAGCAAAGTATCTATAATAGAGCGGAACTAAACGTACTCCGAAAAGCTACTGTGCAGCCGAGACAAGCCGTTATTTGGGACACATACGTATGTATCTACACATATTCGTGCCTATTGAATGTATGTATTCTTGTATATAAATTTAACAACATTAGTTACTTACGCAGTTACTAACTATAACCCACTCTCTTTAACACTTCAATAACTAATGCTACTTTTTTATTGGAAATTATATTCCACACCCGTTTTGAATAAGATGGCTTCATCTCATCACCTGTTTATACAAACAATGACTCTCAAATATGTTAATCGCATTTAACACTTTTTCTTCTCATAATAAATATTCTAACTCAAAAAGTACGTTTTTTTATTCAAGTTTTACGACCTCAAAAAGACACCAGTAAATATTTTAAAAGACATATGGAGGTTCTGTGTCATTTTTTTCCAGTTTTTCTTTCGAAGGGATGAACTAACACCCTGACTTGCAATAACATATGTTTACCTCAACTGCAGCGGCATGCTATTTATGCAGGTACGGGGAACTAAAGGATCAGAAAAATCGGAAGAGTCAGGGTCCCTTTATAGAGATAAAGTGATGATCGAAACCAACGGTTTTAATTCAAAATTCTGAGTGTGCATGTGCTTGTGATTAACGGAGGGGAGAAACGTCTGGTAATTGATAAAACGTCATTGCTTTTGCTCCTTTTTAATTTTGGTCAAATGTAACGTTTTGTGGGTATCTCAGTGTAGCTGCATGTGTTAAGGAGTCGAACTTTTAAGAGTATACATACGTGTACGAACAGAAAAAAAAATACGCTGCCGATACTCTAGTAGTCTGCACCTGTCCTAACCACATACGGACTTTGTCAGAGGATCACAGAAGGACGGCTGAAAAATTGAGATGAGGAAAAGAAATAAAGGAAATAAGATTCCGATATCATAAAGATGACAACGAAGACGGGGTAGGTAAGTTGGGGAAACTACCGCACAACTAAAGGTTCGTGCCCTTGTCCACTTTCCAACGTCTTTTTTTCACCGATTTTTTTTTATTTTTGTTTTTTTAATTTTCCTTCACTTGATTTTGCTTGACCGCAGTTGATGCCCCTCTTGTCCCATCGTTTATTAAGATTACTGTCTTGCTTCACAGCCGCCGTTGCCTTGTGTCTGACCTTCTTCTTGAATTTGTCTAAAGTCGCGTGCTTAACCACGTGCCATTAAACGAACAAAAAGAAACACCTTGCCACAACAATGCGCCTTAGGGTGAATCCCTTTTGGGTTTGGGTTACGCTAGGCTAACTGGTTTTTAAGTGTGTATGCATGCACTCGTGTGTCCTGACAATTTATGTTATCTGAATTATTCGATAAACGATTTAGGTGATTGTTGAAGAAATTGCTTTAAACTACTTTCTTGTTGAAGGAAAATATGTATCTTATATAATAATAATGACAAAAAGGCATATATGTATGTATGATCTTTTTTCTTCTATTTATGAACAAATTTGTTATCGTATATTAAATTTAAATAAATACAGAGTGATCAACATTAAAATAATAAAAAAAATAAATTGTATAGAGTGGAAGCTCTTCCTGTCAGGAGTCGCACCCTCAATGTCTGCTCGGGCGGGAGTGGGGATACTCACAAGTCCCAGGTTGACAGACAGAGTATTGGAGTGGATACCATTAGGAGGGAGAGTTGCGATCTTAAAGCTCAAGCTTGAAAGATCAATTTTGGCATTGGTGCAAGTGTATGCACCGAACCTTCAGTCAGAGTATGCAGCTTTCTTAAATGAAGTTGATGCTGCCCTTGAAAAGGTTGCAGATATGAATTCTTTTGTCCTGATGGGTGACTTCAATGCTCATGTGGGTGTAGATGTTATGACATGGGGGAGTGAACGGTGATCCTGATCAAAACGCGAACGGTGAGAAGTTGTTGGATTTTTGTTGTGAAAATGGCTTATCCATCATGAACACTATCTTTCCACACAAAGACATTCACAAATACACGAGGTACCGCCAGAGTATTCAGCAGAAGTCGCTGATCGATTTCTTTGTAGTACCATCGTGTCTGAAGAGAATGGTTTGATTGAAAGGGGCCGAACTGTCAACTGATCATCACTTAGTGCTGTGAAAATTGCATCTTAGCGAGAGAGTGCCTCCCCTACCAAAGCGCAAACCAAGGATGGTTTCACGCATACGATGGGAGAAGTTACAGGACGATGAGATACGGGAGACAATTGCGCGGTAAATATCTGAAAGGTTTGAACGAATTCCAACTGTTCCATTAAATGTAGAGGAGAGAGAGGAGAGAAGAACGCTGTTGAAAACAGGGTTATTGCCTCTGCGGGAGATGTTTGTGGAGTGAAGCGGTTTGGTGTGGCGGCTGGTGCTTGGTTTAAAACGCCCGGAGTTCAAGAAGCCATCAGAGAGGCGAAGAGAGCCTTTAAGCTGTGGATTCACTTGGGGAACTCCGATTCTCGAAATCGGTACACTGATGCGCGAAGAACTTGCAAATTAGCTATGAAAACAGCGAAAGAGCAGTCTTGGAAGGAGTTTGGCGAGAAATTGGAACGTGACAACAGATCTGCAAATAAGATGTTCTGGCAGACCATCCATCGTTGTGGGAGTCAAATCCAAAGACTGTACACTTCTTTCCAATGAGGAGGACATCTTACGCAGATGGAGCGAGGACTTTCGGAAGTGCTCAATCACGAACAGGATGGCAAACGACTAACAAAGGCCTCGTAGGGGCAGCATCTCCCGATAGGTGCTGGTCCGCTAAGTAACGAGTAGGAGCCACTGCAGCCGAAAACCTAGCAGCTCTGTTAGTAAGCCCTACTCCCACCTCCTGGTGGTGCCATCTGGGAATTTCTTCGGAAATTGCTAACGGGAGAGGACGAATGGCGAGCTTCATGCGCCAAAAAACAGGATAAGTATCGGTTGGTCTGTGGCCCAGCGAGCCGCAACCATAAAAAAAATCATTGCTCCGAAACGGAAACATACGCCTTGGATACGGACTGATCATTTGTTGACGACCTTTGGCTATCGGACACGGACAACGATCGGATTCTGGAACGTTAAGACCCTCCTGGACTCACTCAAGGAAGGGCCTTATAACGTCAGATTCCTCCAATTGGAGCGTGAATTCGCACGGTATAAAATCGACATCTTAGGGCTGAGCGAGATAAGATGGTACGATGCTGGGGAATACATCTCCCCAACAAAAAGCACTGTGATGCTCTACTTTGGTAAACCAGCTGGAAGTGCACGGAGTTCTGGCGTAGGACTCATGCTAAATCCAGCAGCACGTAGTAGCCTCATATCCTGGATACCCCATAGTGACCGGATATTGACGGCTAGGTTCCAGAGTAGAGTTAGAAAAATTGCCATCATACAGTGTTATGCTCCGACTCTAGACGCGACTGAGGATGAAAAGGATAATTTTTATAGCCACTTAGGTGCCGCCTACAACCAAACGCCTAATGGGGACATCGTAATGGTAATGGGAGATCTCAATGGTGGGTAGCGACAACACCATGCTTAAGCACGTGATGGGAGTTCACGGCGTGGGAGACCGTAATGACAATGGTGAGCGGTTTGTGGACTTCTGCAATACCAACCGCCTAGTCATCGGAGGTACGCTGTTTAAGCATAACACCTGCCATAAGATCAGTTGGGTCTCTACTCAAAGGCAACGAACATCCAACCAGATCGACCACATTGCGATCAGTCGCTGCTTTAGAAATTGTCTCCTGGACGTCCGAAACAGACGTGGAGCTGACGTCGGACAAGAACGAGACCACCATCTTATGGTAGCTCATTTACGCCTTCGTACTGCATCCGTCAACAGCAACCGCTCAAACCTACTTAATATCACCAGGTTGAATATCGACAGGCTCAAGGTTCCCCAAGTGCGCCAACAGTTCAGGGACCATCTTGCCTTAGAAGCAGAAGCAATCAGCAGCATAGAGAACATGGATGACCACTGGAGTGCTGTGGAAAATGCTTTTGCGACTGGGGCACGCACGTATGTCGGTAAAAAGCAGAAACACCACCGCACATGGCTTTCTACAGACACCTGGAGACGGATCGATGAGCGTACAGCAATCAACGCTCGGATTGCAGCGGCCTCAGAAGTAGAGAGAACCGAGCTTGAAGCCCAATACCGTGCGAAGAAGAAAGAAGTGCAGCATAGTGTGAGACGTGACAAATGTCAATATGTCAACTCACTGGCCTCAAGGGCTGAAGAAGCAGCGAGTAGGTGCGACAGTAGGACTGTTTACAACATCACTAAGGAGCTCATTGGTGGTCGTAACTCCAAACAACATCCAGTGAAGAGTCTAGACGGTAACCTTCTGATCTCGGATGAGGATCAGCTCACTAGATGGAGAGAACATTTTGCTACAGTGCTAAATCACTTAGGCGACGGCGATATGATCTTGAATTCGAATGAGCAGTTCGAAGCAACAAATTCCCGAATTCTCACCGTACCTCCCAGTAAAACTGAAATAATAACAGCAATCAAGTCCCTCAAGAAAAACAAAGCGGTGGGTATTGATGGCATCCCTGCCAAGCTATTTCAAGCGGCGCCAAATACATCGGCAGATTTGCTGCATCCGCTAATACGGAGAGCTTGGGATAGTGAACAATTTCCACAGGAGTGGAAAAGGGGGATGATCATTAAGCTTCCAAAGAAGGGTAACTTGATGGAGTGCGGTAACTGGAGAGGTATATGTGTTCTTCCAGCTGTAGCCAAAATAATAGCTAGAATAATTCTAGAACGAATTAAAGAACATTTAGATTCAACTCTCGATGTCGAACAGGCAGGCTTTCGCGCTGGATCCTCCTGCATTGACCACATAAACACCTTACGGATCATAATCGAACAATGCGTTGACTGAGTATAGGTCTCCGCTACATTTACTGTTTATCGACTTCGAGAAGGCTTTCGACAGCTTGAATCGAGATGCTATCTGGTTGGCCTTGCGCAGGAGAGGCATTCCAGAAAAGCTTATAGCTATTATCAAGGCTACATATGAGGGCGGCAAGTGTCACGTCGTGCACAATGATAAGGTGTCGGACGATTTTGATGTCCAAAGTGGAGTACGTCAAGGGTGCATACTGTCCCCACTATTGTTCTTGGTGGTTATCAGCGATGTACTCCGTGCAGCATTGACGGAAGCTAATTCTGGAATTCGTTGGACTATGACATCTTACCTTAAACACCTAGATTACGCTGACGATGTTTGTCTACTTTCACATCGGATAATGGATCTTCATTTGATGGCCCAAAATCTAGAAGCTGAGGCAAACAAAGTGGGGCTAAAAATAAACACAGCCAAAACAAAAGCCCTGAGTACTTCCAATACCCGCGCTCAACTTAACATTGCCGGAAAGCAAGTCGAGAAAGTTGATAACTTACTATATCTAGGAAGTGTCGTCTCGGCTAGTCGCGGTGGCACCGAACTGGATGTGTGCAGCAGAATCGGGAAGGCTAAAGCTGCGTTCGGAATGCTGTCCAAAATCTGGAGAAGCAATGTTATTAGCTTAAGAACCAAGCTACGACTGTTCCGCTCCAACGTAGAATCAGTACTGCTTTATGGGTGCAGTACCTGGAACGTTGACACCATTAACACTCGCATGCTGCAAGTCTTCGTAAACAAATGCTTAAGAATCATCTTGAGGATTTTTTGGCCGAACCGCATCTCCAACGAACAACTTTATTTGAGAACGGGCCAAGAACCTATAAGCATTACTATACGAAGAAGAAAGTGGCAATGGATTGGACACACCCTACGGCGCGAAGACAACTACATGGCGAAATACGCCATGCAGTGGAATCCGCTCACCCAGGCAGGCAGAATAGCGGACGCCCTAGGCAAACGTGCCGCAGAACAGTTGAAGAGGAATCGAGCTCTTTAGGAATGAGTTGGAGGCAGCTCAAACGCGTTGCAGAACTCCGAACACGATGGCGCGCAGGCGTCGTTGACGCCCTATGCCCTAGGGGTTAAAGGATATAAGTAAGTAATCCCGAACAGGGCACCGAAGATGACAGACCTATGGTCGAGAGTAGGGCGGAAAGTAGTCCTACCGTAGAGGAAGTAACTTTGGCGATCAAAACGCTAAAAGTTGGCAAATCTGCTGGTGTGGATGAAATTCGGCCAGAAATGCTCAAAGCTTTAGGTAAAGAGGGAGTGCGATTGCTCTCGCGTGTCATTAAAGTGGCCTGGGAATGCGGTGAAACACCTGGTGATTGGCAAATGTTCCTCTTTTTAAAAAAGGGGACAAAAGAGATTGCGCCAACTATAGGGGTATATCCCTTTTAAGTCTGCCTGGAAAAGTCTTCGCTAAGGTGTAGGAAATGCCTTCCAGAGCTGTGGTTGAGGACAGTTTGGGGGATGAGCAGTGCGGTTTTCGTCCCGGTAGAAAAACGAGGGTAGTTTCCAGAACACGCGTTCAGTGCGCGTCCTGTTAATGGAGTCTCATTAAAGCAGGAGCAGAAGTTTGATTACCTTGAAGTTTTATTCATGGGTGATGAAAAAATGCCAATACTTAGTTATCCTGTAGGATCGGTTAGGCTGGATTTATTTTAAGAGAGCTTAGTTGATCTCTTATAAGAAAGGACGAACTTAGCCATTGAAAAAATACGATTGCGGATACAAACTACCGAAATGAGATTCCTTTGTGGTGCTGCTGGAATAACTCGCAGGTATCGAATAAGAAACGCCAGAATGCGCGGGGCACTCCATGCTGTGCAGCCACTTCTCCGAACAGAACGATCTATACTTTGACAAACCAGTTTTCAAAACCTGTCGTTATAGCCGTGCCATTAAAGAAGCGACCTCTTGGTATGCCTAGGGATAGAAGTTAATCAAAGTCCAACATCTCTCCTAGACACGTCTGGGGATTCCACCTGATTTGCAGAGTTCACCCATGTATCCTATTCCCGCGACCCTTACAAAGAATAAGCAAGTATGTACATACATACATACATAGAAGAATCTATAGCCATAGGAGCTTATATCAAGGCATAAAGTAGTATAAGGATTCATCTATTCATCTAAAAGTATAAAAAATATAGATACTCAAAGCTCATACTCGTAGAGTCAAAATTAGTAAATTAATGTGAAAAACAAGATATGTGTGCTGTTGAGTAAAATTAGGTTATTTGCCTGTAGAAGATAGTTACTTACCATGCTATGTTATGAAATGCAAAACAAGTCATAATTTCCTGTCTTTTTAGCAATACAAATTTAAAGGACCCCACAAAAACCACCTTCATAGCTATGTACTCGTACATACGGCATATCCGAGTCTCGCTGCATCAAAACGATTTACCATAGAACGACTGCAATAAACACAATAGTATTTATTTCCTCTTGCATGCAAATCTGTTTGCGGCACCAAAAACAGAGCGCCACTGATGGCTGTTTACTTCGAGTCCACAAGCAGTTGTAATCGTAATGTAACAAAAGAAGGCTTACCTACAGGAATGAATCGTAGGTAGGCGAGTAGGTACCACACATTAGCCGCTACGGTCGTCGGTTCGGTACGCATATTTAAAAGAGAGAAAGCTAATAAAAAGACACAAATAGTTTCTATTGAGAAGACGGACACCAGAAAGCCACCAGCGATAAGAATCGCTCGATTTAATACCAGTTTTCTGCACAAAATCTGAATTATGACAAAAGCCGGAATCTGTGCTGCGATTTTTTAACATACTCGTATCTTATATAAGTGAGTGTTGGACTGTTGATTTAATAGTCGCAGATTACACCGCTCATAAGAATTTTAAAAGAAGAAATAATTCCGGTATACTAACATGAATGGTCTCACTAAAATGATAAAAAGTTTCTTTGTTGCATAATTTAGACTCCCATTGAGTCAGCAGATTGTTTGCGGCACTACATGCCGCTGTTGAGACTACACATGACACATTGGTTACAAACGATGCTCGTTTGTTCACTCATTTCATTGCGAACACACTGACTCTGGTCAATTGAGCTGGGATTGCTCCCTCCGTAGGAGCACTTCATCGTTGTTCGGACTGCCGCCTTGTACTTTTGCTTCTTTCGTTAAATGCTGACCACCAGACTGTTTCCGCGCATTCAACTACGTATGTCTCGGAATGCAAATGCAAATGTTGTGTGGCGTTTTGTTTGAACATCATTCTCAAAAAGACGAGTAGGTGAGTGTTCGTACCTCCCCTGCGCTCAATAATTGCAGGGAATATCCTTAGATGCAATTAATAAATGTCATGCTCATAAGTTTACTTTTCCTCCTTACGAGATTAATAACAAATGAAGCCGCATTAGCAGTACCATAAAAAGTGCATCCAAACGGTAGCAGCTCTATATAAAGGCATCAAGTCAGTTTATTAGGTAAATCTTTGGGGGAATCGACTGCACGTATTATGTGTGTATCTCAGGCCGTTACTGGGCAGATAGTTAATGAATTTTAATAAATCCATGTGGCCTGCACTTATCATACGAGTATATACACACAATGCTCAGTCAGGTGGTAAATAGTGGATATTTTTATAACACTTTCGATTTTTTACTAACGTAAATGTTGACAAAAAAAATGTGTTTTGGCAACAAGTATGTGTCTAATAATAATGCTCGTGTATAATATCTATTCCACAAATATATGGCAATACATGTTCTTATATATGTAGGTATAGTTGTCATTTTCCCATCTGCTTAAATAAAAGTCCACAATAACTCAATGTTATTGTGGATGACCCCTGCCGGTAATGCGTTGACATTTTTATACACACATACCAACATGTATACATTTCTCAATTGAAGGGCTACTGCTGTAGACACAAGAGCTGGGGCACGAGCTCGGCTGTCCTGTGTAGAAGGAACGAACGACATACGGCTACGATCAAAAGACACCTCACCACACTCCGAAAGGGAAAGAAAGTTATATCACTTTCTGTGGTAAGGCCAGTTTCACTTATGAAGAGGCAGAATGGTGCAGATGTGGTATAGTAAGATGGAATACACCGCTACTTGATTCCGATGGCGTGCAAGGTACATGATAAACCAAGCGGCTGGTATGACAACTCTTGCTGGATGTGCTGTTTCAACAGTTTACTCGTAAATTGTATATTTATTGTATCATACTCACATGCATTTTAATCCAACTCATGGGCAGGTGTATGAAATGCGCTGTTGCGATTATACTCTCATTTTTATTGATAAGGCACTGACTTAGTCATCGCAATGTTAAGATTATAGTTTACAATTAGGTAAACGATTTACGTTATTTAGTTAACTTGAAGAAGTGAATTTTGTTCATCAACACATCGAGTAAATTGTTCTATATCTCTAGATAACAGTGGTGGACATGTAAAATCTTTAGTATGTAATCCAAGACTTCTTTCAAATACCTGCGGATATTACGAATCAAGGTTAAACGTTTACTTATGAACACACAGTGTATAGGTATTATAAGGTATTGTAATTGCGCCGCTTTAAGAAAAATGTTATTATCAGTTATGCAGATTTTAGATATTTCAGGTTTGCCTTTTTTATATATACATATATATATATTTTTTTCTTTTTTTTAAGCAAATCCAAATCTCAGTGCATCCATACTCTCTGGTCCATTGTATTGCCAAGTAGGAACTGTTTTTTTGTGCAGGGTTTCGTTTTAGGTTAGCTTAATCTGCAAAACAGATAGCAGAAAGTTAAGCAATTAAGTTAAAGAAAACAAAGAATATTGAGGTAAAAGTGAGTTTTATAAGAAATAAAATTAAACTAAAACCTACTATGCGTATATCTTGGGCCACAAAAATATAACCGCCAAAATCGATTTTCACTGAAAACACGAACTAACAACTCCCAAAGTGTATACCTTTAAAGCCGAATCACTCTCTATATGCAAATACATACATACATACATACGTACATACATAATCCGTTCCTCTTATACCCTAAGGTGTCGAGGTGTTCTGGGTGTTTCTCTCCTTTTTATCTTCTCGTGAAGTTTCTCCACTGGGTCCTGTCTCTTGCTATTTGTTTAGCCGAATGCCAGCTTTCCCCTGCTTCTTTCAGGATTTTTTCGACGGTACTGTTCCATGAGGTCTTGGGTCTTCCTCTTTTGTTTTTTCCTTCCGGTCTTGTTTCCCAAATTTTCTTCACTTGTCGATTCTCTTCCACGCGCACTAGGTCCCCAAACCATCTTAATTTATTTTCCTCTAGGGTTAGCTTAGCCGCTTTGACATGTAGTTCCTTTCTAATATCTTCTTTTCTTGTTTATTCTTCTGGCTCCTATAACTCTCCTGAGCTATTTCATATCCTTATCTTGTATTTGTTTTTCTTGTCTTTCTGTGAGTATTCAGTTTTCACCTCCGTGTAACAGCAGTGGTAAGTATATCGAGTTGAAAATTGATATTTTTGTTTTTTGTGTGATTTCTTTGTGGTCTAAAAATTTCCTTCTCAATGCTGCATGCAATCTATTTGCCGCTTTAATCCTCGCCATCAGTTCGTCTTCCGAATTACCTCTGCTGTTGCTTATACTATCTAGGTACTTGTATCTTTGCGCCTTTTACTTACTTAGGTGGCGCTACAGTTCGGGGTGAACCTGGGCTTCAACCAACAAGCCTCTCCATTTAGCTCGGTCTTTAGCTAATTGCCTCCAGTTGCGCACTCCAAGTTGGTCGAGGTCCCCTTGAACTTGTGCGCGCCACCTACGGCGATGATTCCCTCTACTGCGTCGTCCCTCGGGGTTAGATTCGCAGACTCTGTGGACCGGAGCGTTGGTGTCCATTCGCTCTACATGTCCCAGCCATCTCAGACGTCCAATAGGCAGTTTTTTGACTTGGTCGATGTCGCTGTACAGCTCGTATAGCTCGTGATTAAATCTTCTCCTCCAAAACCCGTCAACGCAAACGGGACCGAAAATCTTACAAAGAATTTTTCTCTCGAAGCGACCAAGGATATCTTCATCGTCTTTTAATAAAGTCCATGTTTCAGCGCCGTAAAGCAGGACTGGGATGATCAAGGTCTTATATAGAGTCTCCTTAGTTGTACGAGATAGGGCTTTACTGTTCAATTGCCTTATTTTGCCAGGGATGTCAAAACTACACCACGATAAAGAGGTGGTAGTATCGATTGGAATTCTTGGATTTTGTCCAGGATCTGCCGAAGTGTGAAGATTTGATCGATGGTGGACTTTCCTGGCCTGAAACCGCACTGATAGGGTCCAATCAGGCTGTTGATAAAAGGTTTCAGGCGTTCACACAATATCGCAGAAAAGATCTTGTATGCGATGTTGAGGAGACTGATGCCTCTATAATTGGCGCAGTTGAGGGGGTCTCCTTTCTTGTGGATCGGGCAAACGATGCTGAGGTTCCATTCATCAGGCATACACTCGTTTGACCAAATCTTAGAGATGAGTTGGTGTATGCACTCTACCAATTCATCCCCAGCTGCCTTAAAAAGTTCGGCCGGTAAGCCGTCAGGTCCAGCAGCCCTGTTGTTTTGGTCAGGTGGACGGAAATTTTGACTATCATCATCTATGTTGAATGGTTCATTCTGCCTGACAGCGGGATGTTGGTCTTCGTCGCCGTTATACAGTCTGCAGAAGTAGTTTTTCCATATTCTCAGCACCGACTGTGATTCTACTACGAGGTTTCCAGTTTCATCTCTACAGGTTTCTGTACGGGTATTGCTTCTCTGACACGTTCTTTTTACCTTTTGGTAAAACTTCCGTACATTGTTCCTGGAGTATAAACTCTCGATATTCTCGAACGCGCGCTTCTCATGCTCTTTCTTCTTCTTTTGGAGAACCCCGATGTTCTTCCCGTCTCTTTCGCTCTTAGAGCTCACGAGCAGCTTTTGTCTTCCCTTGCAGCGCTGCTTTGCATGCCCCTTGTTTTGCTGCATGCACTCGCCGGCATTCTTCGTCAAACCAGGGGATTCGCGGTGGTGGGCGAGCGAGACCCAGCACATCAGTCGCGGCGTTTCTGATGGCATGTTGGCAGCGTTGCCACTGGTCTTTGGCACTTGATGCTGGCGGCATAGGAGTGACTGAAAGATTTCGGGATACGTGTTCAACGAAGAGTCTGGCGGTCTCTTGCGATTGTAGCTTTTGGACGTTAAATTTTCTCACAGTAATTCTTCTTCGTTGCTCAGATTGGGATATCCGCATTCGTACCTTGGCTACAACAAGATAATGATCTGAGTCTATGTTGGCCGCTTGGAAGGTCCGGACATCCAGAATACTGGAGGCATGTCTGGCGTCGATCGCAATATGATCAATTTGGTTGATCGTTACATGATCATTGGACCGCCATATCTGCTTATGAATATCGAGATGAGAAAACCATGTGCTTGCTATTGTGACATTTCGCTCCACAGCGAAATCAATTAGCCTTAGTCCGTTATCAGACGTCGTGTCGTGTAGGCTATGCTTACCGACTGCCCTACCAAAGACGTCATCCTTCCTATTTTGGCGTTAAAATCGCTCAATACGATCTTAACGTCGTATTTAGGACATTGCTCATATGTTTTGTCGAGGAGCTCGTAGAAACAATCTTTGGTGGCAGGGTCCTTTCCTTCCGTGGGGGCATGAACACATATTAGGCTTATGTTAGCGAATTTAGCCTTGATCCGGATAGTCATAATACGCTCGCCTACGTGTCGAAAGCTTAAGACTTCTTGCCTAAGTCTGCCGCGTGTGACAAATCCGCATCCGAATAAGCGTTGCCTGTTGCCTCTGTAGCAATCACCGTAGTAGATATCACATTTTTCATTCTCTTTTGCCCGGCCCATCCCATCGCACTTCCTGGATGGCGGTAATATCTGCTTTATAGCAGTCTAGGGCCTCTGCTAGTTGTTCGGCTGCACGTGGTCTGTAAAGGGACAGAACATTCCACGTACAGATCCGAAGGTCGTTGTCCTTATTTCGTTTGCTGGGGTCGTCATTAGTTGAGTCATCCTTATCCGAGGCTTTTGGTTGTTTCGGAACCAGGAGTTTTTTACGTGGTAGGGAAGTTACCCCGACGGCACAACCCCCAACCTGGAGGGCCAGTTCCTTAATTATTCCCCTAGGACGAGGGGTACACCGGTGCCAGTAGTCCACTACGGGAGTATGAGCGCTGCCGTTGGCCCATTAAGGGCTCCTCCGCCATCATCTCTATTCCAATGTTCTGACATTGGAAATTCCTTACCGACCTGTGATACGAATACGTCGGAGCAGCAGTCTGAAAGCAGTCTCCCCCCCCCCCCCCCCCCCCCCCCCCCTCTTATGTGCTGCCACCAAGAATCCGCCAAACGGGGTTAGTTACCCACTTCTTGGATTAAGGTACTAGGCACCCGGCTGTCACCGCGTGGAGGTTGAAAGTAGGAGTTGGTAGGCCTCAACTGAGTGATAACGCTTATGTTTTCATATGATCGCATGCACTACCGTTTGACCAGCGCCTGCTCAAAGACTTCTCCATCCACCGTTACTCTTGCTACTCCTGTCTCATTTCCGATCACCACAACCTTTGTCTTTTCGACATTGAGCTCCAATTTCTGCGTTGCTAATGTATCTTTCCATAGTTTTACACTCTTTTGCATACCTTCCTCACTCTTTGCAAACAGCACTATATCATCCGCAAACGCACAAGCTTGGAGATAGATAGGTTCTAGCTGTCTGTACCCAACTCTGAACTTTTCCATCCTTACTTGACAATATCTAATGGCATCGTCCATTGCGCAGGTAAATAGGAGGGGGCATACATATGTAAACGCATATGCATGTACATACACAAATCATCAGTGCCAGAAGTAGAGTCATTCGCGGAAGTGGTTGACACCTTCACGCTAGTCCAAGTATCGGCAGAAAATTCAGCTCACCACCTCACCCAGTCCATCAATGCCCAGGAGGGCCCCAAGTAGAAGACGCCTGCCTTGCTACTAGTGGTACTTAGAGCAGAGTGTCTACGGGCAAGACGCAAAGTACAAAGATCGCGAAACACACCCAACTTTCAGGAGTACCTATCGTCCTTTAAGCTGGCGCGAAAACAGTTAAGCAGAGTTATCAAGGAGAGCAAAGCAAGATATTTCAGGCAGCTCTGCGATGAAGCTAACGTAGACCCTTGGGGTACGGCGTATAGGATTGTGATGAGAAAGCTTAAGGGCGGCAACTCCCCGCAGATAACATGCCCGATAATGCTGAAGTCAATAGTAGAACATCTTTTTCCAAGGAGAGCATCTACTATGTGCGCAATCACCAGAGAAAACTTTACAGAGGTAATTCCAGTGATTACAACAGAGGATTTGACAATCGCATCCAGAAAGATAGATGACAACAAGACGCCCGGACCTGACGGCATCCCTAACAAAGCAGTGAAAGCAACAATGCAAAAGTGCCTAGAAGAAGGAATTTTCCCTAAGCAATGGAAACTGCAACACCTCGTTTTATTGCCAAAAGGAAACAAACCCCCAGGAGACCCATCGTCGTATCGCCCGATATGCCTACTGGACACAATGGGAAAGATCCTGGAGCGAATCATTTACAACAGATTGCTCACAATAGCGGAGGAGAAAGGGGCTTTGTCCAACCACCAATTCGGATTCCGAAAGTCTCGCTCAACAATTGACGCCATTAAAGCTGTAGTTAATATTGCAGCGGAAGCAATTGAAGGTGCAAGATGGCGATACGGCACCAAGGAATACTGCGCAGTAGTGACGCTAGATGTCAAAAACGCGTTTAATTCGGCAGACTGGCCCACTATAAGAAGATCTCTTGCTAGGATGGATACACCATTTCACTTGCTGCAGATAATGGCGAGCTACTTTACCAACAGGAAACTGAGGTATGATACCGACGAAGGAGTAAAGTACTACAATGTTACAGCTGGGGTCCCGCAAGGATCGGTGCTGGGTCCATTACTATGGAACATAATGTACGACGGAGTTTTACGACTACCACTGCCACCTAAAGTGAATATAATTGGATTTGCTGACGACATCGCTGTTGTTACAGTAGCAAAACAAATCAGTGAAGTAGAATCAGCTACAAACGTGGCAATCAGTCAAATCAAAAGCTGGCTAGGATCCGCCGGTTTAGAATTAGCTGACCACAAAACTGAAGCTGTTCTAATAACCAGTCGGAAATCTGTGGAATATATGAATGTCCAGGTTGGAACCCAAATCATCAGATCCAAAGAAGCAATCAAATATCTAGGAGTAATGCTCGACAATAGATTGCGGTTTAAACAGCATGTTGATTATTCGAGCAAAAAAGCGTCACGACTTCAGGCAGCACTCTCAAGGATAATGCCCAACATTGGAGGACCTGGATACGCCAGGAGGATCCTACTATCCAGAGTTGTCAGCTCAGTCCTTCTTTATGCAGCTCCGGTTTGGGCGGGGGCTCTCGCGACCAAAGAAACAAGAAGGAAACTTACATCAGTCTACAGACTCTGCGCTATAAGGAACATCAGTGGTTTTAGAACTGTCTCTGACGAAGCAGCCTCTGTCATAGCAGGAATGGTTCCGATCGACATCCTCGCGAACGAGATGCAGAGAATCTACAATCGGAGAGGCTCGAGCCATCAAGAGGCTAGCGAAAGAAGAAGGGTTATAGATGAAGAAAAAGCAGCTTCAAGAGCTGTGTGGCAAGATCGATGGGATAATGCGGTTAAAGGCAGATGGACCTATAAATTAATCCCAACCATCGAAATTTGGATTAAACGAGCACATGGGAACTGCACCTACCACCTAACGCAGTTCCTGTCTAGCCATGGAGGTTATCGCAAATATCTTTACCGGTTTGGACACGATAGCTCTCCGTTGTGTCCAGAATGTCCAGGCCAGGAGGAAGATACGGAGCATGCAGTCATCTACTGTAGGCGATTTGAAAACAGGAGAAACGAACTTCCCAGTCCCCCATTCCTCATAGATTGTATGGTACAATCTGAGGAAAAATGGATGGAAATTTGCGCGTTTATTACGCACGTGCAAACGCAGCTTCGAATTCAAGAAAGAATACGTCGAGAAGCAGAAAGTACAGCATAAATTGCTAACCAGCACCGCGAAGTAATACCTAACGGCAGTCCCGCGGGGAGAGTGGTTGAAGTGTGTAGGGTGTGTATTTAGTACGTAGGCGTATTCCTGGAATCGATTACTCAGGACTCGGGCTATTAGTATCTATGAAGATTACACACATTCCTGGCGCAACCTAAAAAAAAAAAAAGAAATAGAGTCAGTTCAGTCATATCCGTCTGTCCGTTAGTCTGTTCATCTATCCGTATGTCACCAGTTTTGACCTTAAATAAAATAAAAATACATGAATCATCTAAACATAAAAAGCAGATTATCTTAGAAAAAATCAAAACTTTGTTTGCCCTACAAAACTAAGCGCCGCATATTCCAGGTCCAATCCGCAGTGCTTAATCGCATACATAATAGGTGCATATATATACATATATGTGCATCATGTGCATAGTTAGTTCGAATTTGGTAAGCAAAAGTCCAACATCTGCATCAGTCATATTACAGAAATATGTGAACCACCACACCACTAGCCCGACGTGAATCCTCACTGAAGAATTCTCCCATTTATATCGCAGCATCACCAAGGTACTATTCTTATCCACTGTATTCGTACTGTGCTCATGTTAATCTTATGAGTTTGCTCCCAACAAAAGTTAGCAATTAAAATCAAATAAAATTGAAATAAATTCACTTTGAAATGCAAATTATTGCGATTTGTTTCTCCATGCATTGCTGCGCTACTGTCTGCGCTTGTTAGAATTCCCCTCTGCTCCTCCTATTTGTAACCACTTTGTACTACAACCAATTGAATAGATTCGCAGATTTGAATCATGCGTCCCAAAACAGTACGTGAATAGGCCACATGTGGGTTCACAAAGCCAATCCGTGTAGCGTAGCCGCAGATAATGCGATGCCTTTGCAGCGGGGGAGGCATTGAGGGTCATTCTTTACCCACAAATAGCTACATATAGTAAAAACAAACCCACAAAAAGTAAGTTCACCATGGAGGTCCTCTCATAAAATTAATTCGTTTTATTGTTACTCCTCATCTGCAGATTGCCTGCCTTAAAGTAGCAACGACGACAGTCATGATTTTTTGCTTCTTGGCACGATAAACATATGCTAAACGGAACAGAAAACAATAAATGCGACAGAAAAAGTATGCTTGGTAAGTTCTTCGATGGTCGAAATTCGATAGCCAGATTTGAGCAAAAAATTGTCGTCGTTTAATAATTGGATGCAATCTTAATGACTATTCTTCGACTTCATGCTGGCAATTGCATATTATACCAACCAAAGTAATCATAGATGAAAAGGAAAAGCACGCTTGGATATATTCAATTAAGAAAAATTTTAGAGACACAAGATCATAATACGTATACCTTGCCCTATATATGTAACGACGTAATGTGCAGTGCTACATGTGTATGTATGTACATATCTATAGTACATACTCATACTATGTAGATTCCGCTTACACAAAGTGATATGTTAGCTGTTCTCAAGAAGTTTTAATTGTTGTAAGGCGATCCTTTGCCTTCGGCTTCGAATATAACATGAACTGCAGTTATAGCTCCAAAATTGCCAGAGAAAGAGAGGGGATGATCTCTGCTCAGTAAGCGAATCCATGTTTGGATGTAGACCACCGATTGATAAAAAGTTTAATTTCTCCATTGATGGCGCGACGTGTGCTACGAGTACATTTATCCTTCTTTACAATCATGTACTTAAATCTCGTACAATGCAATCGCAAGCAGGAAGAGAAAATTGGTAGGGTAGCACAGGAAAGCACGCAACACGATGGCAATGTGTTACGAACGTGAAATAAATTGACACCTGTTATCAGAAACATAGAGTGTGGCTTCGCTCGAAAAGGACATTGTATGTCTGTGAAGTAGTTCGTTGCTGCAGTGTCCTAATCGGGTGTGCCTTTCCCAATTAATGTTATCTTCTTATGCGGTGGCTTACTGTTTTATGGCAAACCTTTGAGACTATGCTCAAACTAATAAAACGCTTTATACTCGTAGCATATTGCTTTAGGTATAAAATAAAGAAAAATGCAGAAAAAGAAAGAACCATGCTATGTATGTACGTGTGTATTAACGAGTATCTTAGATCCTTCCCTAAACTGTAACACAAGATGTACTGCACACTAACGGATGATAGAACATACTTGTTTGGATTCACATTTGTATTAAGACGTTCCACCTCCAAATCATATGTTACTGTATTAAAACATTATAGCACCTTCATTGTATAGGTATGTAAGTATGTAAATACATACAAGGTAGTCCAGATTACAATTTAAATTAAACGGGATATGATTCATTGAACCATAAAAAAATGAATTGAAAGGGAGGGGAATGGGTCTGTTTCTCTTCTATTATAGTTATATATAATAGCTTACAAAGCAAACTGTTTAACGTTTAACATAGTGTAAAGATTTGGACGAAGTTGAAACATACTCGTATATTGTTGTGCGTCTGTTGATAGAGTATGTATGTACAGTACAGTAGAATCTCGGAAAGAATTTGCAATGTGAAGCCCACGTTTCCACAATTTTAAGCTTGAGAAACATAAGAGGGAATGTTATGATATGATCAATCAACTTTCTTCTGAGCGGCAAACCACGATCAACTATTTAAGAACACCTCTGAATAAACTTTATTACATAAATTTGTTTTTTCCCACTTTTTTTTTTTTTGTTCTGTTGTTTTTAATGGCGCAAAACTATAGTCACCGTATCAGCTTCCAAACGAGTCCGCAATGAATTTTAGTCAAACAAACCCAAAAATGACAGAAAGTTCAAAGTCGATACTAAAAGGTAATATGGGCTTTCGTTCGTTTTAAGTTTAGTACGGGGTTATAAAGATAAAGTGAGTATTATATTAACTATAATTAAGATAACACAAATTTTAACTTTGGTACGTACTAAAATAATTTTAAAGTGCACTTTATCCGACTATAATTCTGCGCCAATAATTTTAACATTTACACGAATTATAAAAGCTTTATAGTAATTCACATAGTATTTCTTTCGCCAGTCAAATGCCTAAACAGGACATCACCAAACGCATTAGAGCCACACAATCTCTGACGCTGATGGGCAACGAGTTCCACGAGCGAACGGCATAAAGGAAAGTTTGACATTCAGTAGCTAGGCATGTAAATTGCGGTTGAATTAAGATAAACGATCTTGTTGAAATGGAGAAACGAAGTTTGTTAGATAAGTAGGTGGGCTGTTTGCTCGTCATCGTTTGGTTCATTCATTAGAACATTAAAGTTCTATAAATAAGGATACGTGATCAAAGCGACGTAGGTTAAAAACGTAACGGACAACGTTATTGAAAACAACAGTTCATTTTCTTTTGCACTCGGCACTATTGCCAATGAAAATTTGACAGCCATGTGCAATTATGGGTACAACAAGAGATTTAACTAAAATTATTTTCGTGCTCAGAGGAGTGTAATGCTTCGACATGGATAAGTTCCTAAGGCAAAAGTACACCTTCCCAATGACTGATTGGATGTGGTCGTCCCATTCTAAAGTTCGATTGAAACAAATGCCCAAGATCTCAGCTTTATCGACATATTGGAGCACTGAACTTCCAAGGTAGACTGGTGGGAAGCTGCTTAGTTCAAATTTGTATTTGTATATAACGAGACAACTAGACTTATTCGGGTTCAATCTTAGGGAGTTTTTCTCGGACCAATGAAAGATCTCTTTCAAATCGTCGTTCAATCTGCTCACACTGTCCTTAATCATTCCTACCTTACTGCTGGTATACTCGTAAATTTGGACGTCGTCAGCATACATGTGCAAGGATGAATTCGAAACTGTGTGTGGCAGGTCGTTTATAAAAATAGAGAACAACAGCGGGCCCAAGATCGAACCTTGTGGTACTCCTGTTATGGTATCAATGAACTGAGATCGTTTATTTTGCATGACGACAGACTGTTTTCTTTCGGTGAGGTAAGAACCAATTAATTTTAGGGCAGAAGAAGAGAAGAGGCAGCCGGTTTTGAGTTTTTGGAGCAATAAGGCATGGTTGACCGTACCAAAAGCTTTAGAGAAATCAAGCAAAGTTAAAAAGGTGATGTTGTCGTTGTCCATAGCGGTACAAATATCATCGGTCACTTTCAATAGCGCTGTTTTGCAGCTTTTTTTTGCCTAAAACCGGATTACTACTTATTAAGGCGGTGCTACAGTTCGGGGTGAACCTGGGCTTCAACCAACAACCTTCTCCATTTAGCTCGGTCTTTAGCTATTTGCCTCCAGTTGCGCACTCCAAGTTGGTCGAGGTCCCCTTGAACTTGTGCGCGCCACCTACGGCGATGATTTCCTCTACTGCGTCATCCCTCGGGGTTAAATTCGAAGACTCTGCCGGCCGGAGCGTTGGTGTCCATTCGCTCTTCATGACCCAGCTATCTCAGACGTCCAACACGCAGTTTTTTGACTAGGTCGATGTCGCTGTACAGCTCGTATAGTTCGTGATTGAATCTTCTCCTCCTAAACCCGTCAACGCAAACGGGACCGAAAATCTTACAAAGAATTTTCTCTCGAAGCGACCAAGGATATCTTCATCCTCTTTTAATAAAGTCCATGTTTCAGCACCGTAAAGGAGGACTGGGATGATCAGGGTTTTATACAGAATCTCGTAAGTTGTTCGAGATAGGGTTTTACTGTTGAATTGCCTTATAAGCCCAAAAAAACAGCGATTGGCAAGAGTTATTCTTCGCTTGATTTCTGCGCTGATCTTGTTTTTCGAGTTTATAGCAGAGCCAAGGTAGACAAAGTCCCTTACTACCTCGTCGTTGTAGCTGCCGACTGTGACGTTCGTCGGTGTTGGCCGTCCCTTCTTGTTGACAACAAACCCATTTTGGCCGCTTCCGCCTCAATACTTGCAAACACACCGGTGACAGCCCGCTGAGTTCTTCCGATAATGTCTATATCGTCGGCGTATGCAAGTAGTTGTACAGACTTGTAATAGATTGTGCCTCCGGTGTTGGCTTGTGAGTTCCGCACAATCCGTTCAAGTACAATATTAAAGAAGTCACATGACAGCGCGGCACTTTGTCTAAAGCCTTTTTGGACATCAAAGGTCTCGGTGAGGTCATTACCGACCTTGATGGAGCAGCGAGCATTCTCCATCGTCAGCCTGCACAGACGGACAAGTTTGGTAAGGATGTCAAAACTAGACATGGCTCTATAAAGCTCTTCTCTATAGATGCTGTCATAGGTGGCCTTGAAATCGATAAAGAGGTGGTGAGTATCGATTTGGAATTCTTGGGTTTTCTCCAGGATCTGCCGAAGTGTGAAGATTTGATCGATGGTGGACTTTTCTGGCCTGAAACCGCACTGATAGGGTCCAATCAGGCTGTTGATAAAAGGTTTCAGGCGTTCACACAATATCGCAGAAAAGATCTTGTATGCGATGTTGAGGAGACTGATGCCTCTATAATTGGCGCAGTTGAGCGGGTCTTCTCTCTTGTGGATCGGGCAAACGATGCTGAGGTTCCATTCATCAGGCATACACTCGTCTGACCAAATCTTAGAGATGAGTTGGTGTATGCACTCTACCAATTCATCCCCAGCTGCCTTGAAAAGTTCGGCCGGTAAGCCGTCAGATCCAGCAGCCCTGTTGTTTTGGTCAGGTGGACGGAAATTTTGACTATCATCATCTATGTTGAATGGTTCATTCTGCCTGACAGCGGGATGTTGGTCTTCGTCGCCGTTATACAGTCTGCAGAAGTAGTTTTTCCATATTCTCAGCACCGACTGTGATTCTACTACGAGGTTTCCAGTTTCATCTCTACAGGTTTCTGTACGGGTATTGCTTCTCTGACACGTTCTTTTTACCTTTTGGTAAAACTTCCGTACATTGTTCCTGGAGTATAAACTCTCGATATTCTCGAACGCGCGCTTCTCATGCTCTTTCTTCTTCTTTTGGAGAACCCCGATGTTCTTCCCGTCTCTTTCGCTCTTAGAGCTCACGAGCAGCTTTTGTCTTCCCTTGCAGCGCTGCTTTGCATTCCCCTTGTTTTGCTGCATGCACTCGCCGGCATTCTTCGTCAAACCAGGGGTTTCGCGGTGGTGGGCGAGTGAGACCCAGCACATCAGTCGCGGCGTTTCTGATGGCATGTTGGCAGCGTTGCCACTAGTCTTCGGCACTTGATGCTGGCGGCATAGGAGTGACTGAGAGATTTCGGGATACGTGTTCAACGAAGAGTCTGGCGGTCTCTTGCGATTGCAGCTTTTCGACGTTAAATTTTCTCATAGTGATTCTTCTTTGTTGCTCAGATTGAGATATCCGCATTCGTACCTTGGCTACAACAAGGTAGTAATCCGAATCTATGTTGGCCGCTTGGAAGGTCCGAACATTTAGAATACTGGAGGCATGTCTGGCGTCGATCGCAATATGATCAACTTGGTTGATCGTTACAAGATCATTGGACCGCCATGTCTACTTATGAATATCGAGATGAGGAAACCATGTGCTTGCTATTGTGACATTTTGCTCCACAGCGAAATCAATTAGCCTTAGTCCGTTATCAGACGTGGTGTCGTGTAGGCTATGCTTACCGACTGCCCTACCAAAGACGTCATCCTTTCCTATTTTGGCGTTAAAATCGCCCAATACGATTTTAACGTCGTATTTAGGACATTGCTCATATGTTTTGTCGAGGAGCTCGTAGAAACACTCTTTGGTGGCAGGGTCCTTTTCTTCCGTGGGGGCATGAACACATATTAGGCTTATGTGAGCGAATTTAGCCTTGATCCGGATAGTCATAATACGCTCACCTACGTGTCGAAAGCTTAAGACTTCTCGCCTAAGTCTGCCGCCTCTGTAGCAATCACCGTAGTAGATGTCACAGTTTTTCATCCTCTTTTGCCCGGCCCATCCCATCGCACTTCCTGGATGGCGGTAATATCTGCTTTATAGCAGTCTAGGGCCTCAGCTAGTTGTTCGGCTGCACATGGTCTGTAAAGGGGCAAGACATTCCACGTACAGATCCCAAGGTCGTTGTCCTTATTTCGTTTGCTGGGGTCGTCATTAGTTGAGTCATCCTTATTCGAGGCTTTTGGTTGTTTCGGAACCATAGGCTTTTTACGTGGTAGGGAAGTTACCCCGACGGCACAACCCCCAACCTAGAGGACCAGTTCCTTAATTATTCCCCTAGGACGAGGGGCCGGGTACACCGGTGCCAGTAGTATACTACGGGAGTATGAGCGCTGCCGTTGGCCCATTAAGGGCTCCCCCGCCACCATCTCTAATCCAAGGTCCTGACCAACATTGGAAATTCCTTACCGACCTGTGATCCAAATACGTCGAAGCAGCTCGCGCAAGGTATTCACTAAGTTCAACCTAACTGGAACTATAAACGCCACCGTTGACTCCGTCTAGGGAATTCGTTCGCTGCTGGCTGGAGCAGGAAGAAGTGCTCTAGTGAGAAAGCACTCTTCCCCCCTCTCTCATCTGCTGCCGCCAAACGGAGTTGGTTACCCATTTCTTGGATTAAGGTACTAGGCACTAGGCGGCTGTCACCGCGTGGAGGTTGAGAGTAGGAGTTGGTAGGCCTCAGCTAAGTGAAAACGCTTATGTTTGCCTAAAACCGGATTGACTTTGGCAAAGAAAGTTGTATCTGTGCAGATGGTCTGATAACTGCTTATGGATTAATTTCTCCAAAACTTTAGATAGGAATGTAAGTGTGGAAATAGGCCTTTATTCGGGTGGAGAATGCCTGTAGTGGTAGTATGGCTTTCACAAATGTTGGATGAATCTCATCAAATAGATTTGGATTTAATTTTAAGAACTGCATCAAGTATATCGGTCTAATCAACATTGCGAAATTGAAAACCGTTTTGAGATTCAGATTTATTGCTATAAATGTTCTTATTCTCAAGATTTGTATGCAAAGTGGTAGGGACTGCCGCTTGCGAATTCAAAATTCATTATTTAGCTGATCGCGATCAACATCTTCAGGGTCATGTTTTTTATTGCGACCTACACCTATAACTCTAAGATTTTTCCACAGTTTTTTAAGGCGCGTTGGTTCATTAATTGGATGATATCGTTTATGCACCACCCATTTGCACGATGCTTAGTATGTTTGGTTTTCAGAGGAACATGCTTGTTGAACAAATACAGGATCTTATTTCGAAGAAAATCAGCTTGTGAGTCGGAGGACAGCAAGAAGTATATTTGTTGCCAGTTCACCTGCAAGATGTCCAATTCAAGGAGACCAGCGTTGATGTGATTGTATTATCGGTATGTAGATGTTTGTGGAGGACAAGAAGCCATGTTGAATGTGGCAAAAATCAAGTCGTGCCGTGAAAACACTGGGGCAGATAACTGATTGTAGAAGAGAACATTTTAACAATCACTTACAAAAAATAATTCCAACAGTGTACTGGTGGCATTGGAGAAATGTGTCGGGATATTTGAGTTGACTGGGTGTAAACTTAAGATTTTCATGTTCACCATAAATGGCGTAGAAACGACATCATTTAAAACATTACAATTAAAATCTCCACAAACAATTACATTAGTGAATGAAGAAGACAAATTTTCTAAAACAGAATAGAGAGGTGAGAGGTCAACGCGAGAGTGTGGTCTATAGATCACACCAATCAGACAGTCATATTCAGTAATGTTGATAAAACAGTAATCTATTAAACTACCAGGAGTTGATTTGGTTACTATTTTGCAATAAATTCCAAGGCGTTAATGTGACTTACTTTAAGTCCAGTACGCTGCTTACAAAAGATATTCAACATTATACGCAAATTTTCATCCATCCCATCGCTCACAAAACCATTTCCATTAACCGTGGTCACTGATCATGGATATAATTCAGGCAAGACAACTTTACCCTCTAGCGCGAAAGATCATATAATATACAAGAAAGATGAATATTTTCAGACAAATGGCTGTTTGTGAGTACCAGTGAAATATTATAAGCTGTTGAAAAAATAAAGAAACTGGCGCAAAGTTATAGTCGTCTGATTTTAAAGAATGTTAGTAGCCACTAACTAATATCCCTTTAACTTTAAAGCCGGTACTTAACTTTAAATTGAATTGAATTGGTGAGTGGAAGAACAGTACATGTACAAAATATGGCTTTCGAGAAAAACAGAAATAACTAAAGGCATTTGTACTGTGCTTCCATACAATCAGCGAAAAGCGTAGTCCATTTTTGTATACATTCGGCTCTCTAACGTTATTGTTATTTTGCTGATTGGTAGGTTTACATATGTAGAACATTTTGGCTATTTCAGTCCAAAATTCAATTTTTGGCGCTTGTATTGTTCTTCCACTCACCGATTCAATTATAAACAATTTTTAACCTACATACCTACAACTAGTATCGACTCAAACCCAAAAATTTAAAGTTTGAGAACAAAAATGCAGTTGAGGGAACAATCTTTCAAATTTAAATGAATAGAAATTTGAATTTGAAAAAGTGAAAAAGAATGGCGGATGACAGATGGTTAAAAACCCACTCTAAAAGTTAAAAGGCACTTTTGGTGGTTTTAAAGTTAGCACGAGGTGATAACTATTAAGCGTCTTTTATGTCGACTATAAATAGGAAAACACCAATATTGACTTTGTTATGTACTAAAATCCTTTTAAAGTGTACTTTATGCGGCTATAATTTTGCGCCACTGAGTATAAACATTCTTGATGAAAAATTGTAATGTTAGCAAAAAAGAAAAGAATAAATTTACGATGATTGACTTCGAGGTGAGTTTTGTAACGTTACAGCAGATCGATGATTGTTCGTGGTCACTGAGTCCAAGCATTCGCATGAATCCACCATAAAAGCTCTACTGTCAGTTGTAGTTTTAACATACACACGCCCTCCTCTGGTGAAAACAGACGTAAGCTTTTCGGTGGATAATGTGATTATGGGAGGTGAGGCTTTCGTTGATGTGAATTCGGTTGTCAGACTCGTACCCAACATTTTTCAGGTAAAGTGTTTTTTTTTTGTCTTTACAGTGCTGACTTGCCGATTTAAGAACCGGCATAGCAGGTTGAATAATTGGGTGAGGTCTTCTCCATCTCTCTTGGGCACACCAAGTAAAACGGCATCGGCGGATATATTTCTTTGCTCCAAGAAATCAGTTTTGTGGAGAATTGAAAGTTCAGTTTTTAATTGTTGACTAGCTTTCGGTGAACTTTCCCATTGATCAACCCGTCCACTAAGTTTGGACATTGCACTATTTACATCATTAAGACGAGAGTTAATTTGATGTACATATAATATTGTCGAGTTTTTCACTGAGCGTATCGATCATGTTTTGCACATGGGAGTTAACTTGCGCAATGATTTCACTCGACCGCTTATGAATTTCTTGTTTGATCGTCTTGAAAATGTTATCATTTATAGATCCGGCAGTCGCAGGAGAGTTTTGATGGGCATTGTTTTTATTTGGCCTTAAGCGACTTGCAGGGGGCTATTTGGTGCTATTTTTCAGATGAATGGAAAAAAATTAAAAAAATAGGATCAAGGTAATCGGGGCAAGTAATTGTGTTAAAAAGCGCGTAAAAATTTAAACCTAAGTAGACAACACGTTGGAAAAGATTTAGTACGAGTTTTATTTAATTTGGAGATATGAACAGAGCACGAACTTCACTTGCTTATCTCGTCGACGCAATCTTGTCATACAAACTAAAGCATTCACCAAAGACTTTACATAGCTCCACAAGAAGTAATCGAGTGGAGTCAAATCGCACGATCTCGGTGGCCAATTCACTGGTCCATTTTGCGATATAACGTTGTCGTTGAATCGAGTCCTCAATCCACGAACTCTCGACGCAAGCCACGATCTCGTGGCTTTAGTTCCTGCACCAGCTGAATCTTGTATGGGTGAAGGTCAAGATGTTTTCGCAACATTTTTTCTACGTGGTGGATGATTTGTCAAAAATTAGAGTACGGTTTGAAAGTTATCCCTGTTGGAAAAACTATCAGTATTAAAACAACACCCTTTATATATGTATATATGTGTGTATGTATGTACATATCGTCAGCGGAAAGCCAAATTTGTCTATGCCCACTTTTTTCGAAAATGAGTTAATAATGCGGTTTAAACTAATTTGAGGTTTCTCTTTCCAAATCTGAAATCCGTTTTGGTGTATCTCATTCTTTTTATCAGATAATCTGTACACCCTTTGTTCTAAGAGCCAAGTTTTTAAAGGCAAACTCATTCCAAATTGTTTGAAGAGACATGATTGTATGGAATAGAACAATTTTTCATACACCTTCAAGAGTCCAATTTACAGCGTCACTTAGACCAATTAGGAATTACATACGATTCGCAAGGACATTTTGTTCTAAGCAACAAAGAATCCCTCTTTGGTCTATCTCAAACGAGTGCACAGTTGAATTTTATTCTATGTCCATTCTGTTTTTTAGGAGGATGTACACTTGTATGGGAATGGGTTCTATCTCCATTTTTGTGTTTTTTGCTTATCAAATTATTTAAAAATAGTAGATACAGTTATTTATAAAGCAATTTTTTTTTATTTAAAAAATAATTGGTTAGAGAACTTTAAAAAAAAATTACATGAGCAATCAACGAGCCAAGAAATGTGGCTATAATTCAATTTACTGTAATCCCTCGATTTACGTCGAGAGGTGTTCCAAGGAATGGGGATGCAAATCGAGACGACGTAAACCGAGAAGTACAAAAATTACATACAATGTCTTATTTTAATTTGTGTGAATCCCCAAATACTTGAAAAATATCCCTCTTCAACTGTCAAGAAAAAACAAATCACATACAATGTCAAATTTTAGTTTTTGTGAATCCCCAAATACTTGAAAAATATCACTCTTCAACTGTCAAGAAAAAACAAACCATGGGAATCGCCGATTAAGTTTCAATTTTCAAATTTAAACTGGTTAAATGAAGCAATTTCAAATCTAAAAGGCCAAGAAAATCCCCGAATATGACAACGTAAATCGAGAGATAGGACGACGTTAAGCGAGGCAAGGTTCATAAGGTTGTGTCAAACAACGCAAATCGAGACGACGTAAACAGAGGTAACGTAAATCGAGGGATTACAGTAAAACCAAAACATCATCTCCTGTAAAATATCGTTTTTGTGATTTAGACCAAATAAACTATGCAACACTGAAAAATTCACTGGTATTCTGATTACTTATTTATGCTACACTCATCTAGTAAATTCAAATAATCAGCAATTTACTTTGGTATCACATCTCTAATTAAAAATATACCGTTTTTTTTTTTTAATTTTGACTGCAGTTAGAACAAGGCTATTTATGTTGGTAAATAGAAACGTTTTCGTCGGCTCTGCACAAAATCCGTTATTTTATTTAATTGGAAGTTCTAGCTTAATGATCTCTGCCCTGATCCCTCTTTTGTTACCATCCTAAGCCTAACAGAAAAAGAAGCACGGATGGTTTTTGTTGAAGTAACAAGAACTTTTTTAGCCAATTACAGATCCTCTGAGTTTCAAGACAAAATAAAAAAAATGCTAGAATCATATCACAAAATGGGATGTAACATGTTATTGAAGATACATTTCTTGCATTCGCACTTAAGTTTCTTCTCAGACATCGCTCATGTGAGCGATGAGCATGGAGAACGTTTCCATCAAGACATCGCAACGATTGAAAGACGTTACCAAGGAAGATAGGAGCCTACCACGCTTCCAGATTATTGCTTGTCGCTTTTAAGAGATACTACTAAGTCGGACTACAAATGAAAAGGTAATCGTTCTAAAAAAGTAGATACTTTCAAAAAATCGCAAATTTATGGATATTCTAAAAGGAGTATACTTCCGTATACTAATTATTTCATTGCTCTTAAAGAGAACTGAACATTTTTTGTTAACTTCGTTGTTGCTGTAATCGTTTAATAGTACACTTCTAGTTCCTACCATTTGTTTCGTGTGTGGGGCTCAGTTTCTCATCGCCTTAGACTTTTAGAGAACCTAAAAGATATTGCTTATTGACTTCAGTCAGACTTACTATTTTTTATTTTACCATAAAAGAAGAAATAACCCAAAGCACTACCTACATTTAGTGCTCACCCCATAACAAAAATTTCGTTTCCGGTGTTGATTTAGGAAACAATGGCTTACGTCTAGAATATTTGTACAGTTAGGGACAAGAGCATTACATTTCTTCTTGCGCCTGTACCCATCGGTTAAATTTGTGGCCACACCGCATAACCAACTTAGTCGAGCTCTGCTTTCCCAAGTTTATGCTATTTTTTACTCCACTATTTGTTGTCGTTACCAAATTATGGGCAAAGAAACAAGACTAAAATTCCAAATCTCATACGTTTTCGGGAAAAACGAAAGCTTCAAACTTGTTTTTTTGAGAATATGTGAAAATCTACTAAAGGCGGTTATTCCTTGTGGCCACAAAACAAATTTATTGTTGAGTTTCTGATTAAATTTGGAGTTGTCGTCCGTCTGTATGCCTAATACCATCAACTGTGAACAATTTTACTTCAAGTGTCATATCTGGAATTTCTGAGAAATCTGAAAGCTAATCTCAAGACAAAGTAATCGGTGTTTGAAATCCAAAGAGATTTTATAAAAGTAATAAAATTGCAAAAGATTATTTAACGAGTAATAGTTAGGTTAAAGAAAACTAGATTCTCGTTCAAGGAAACAGTGCATTGAAATATAATTAATATTGAAAGTTTCATGTTCAAATGTAACATTATTTTTAAATAAGATGTATACAAAATTTGATTTTTGTTGTAAATTTGCCAATTATGTAACAAATAGGGATAGTATTAGGTAGTAGTCAATTGTTTATTTTCAAAAAAATATTACGAAACATTAATACTTACATATATACTTATAATAACAAATAAGTTAACAACAACACACTAATGTGCATAAATTTATGAGTTGTACGTTGTACTCATCGACTAGACTTTTTCGGCAGTAGATAACACCCTTAACACGTTTGCTGCCTTTATCCCTGAGAGGCCGTGTGCACCGCCGACGGGCACAAAATGGTAATTTTTTGTATGAATAGTACAAAATTAAAAAACGACGAAAGCAAAAAACACAACACTGTTTATTAAGACATAAATATTTATGCAGGGTGCCAGGGTGAGGAAAAAAATGTTGTACTATGGCAGCGAACGTGTTAGTGTAATTATGTGAAGTTCCCCAGCACCTTTCTCCGTTGAGTAGGCAGTTCCCGCTTTCCAAAAAAAACTTTAGCCGCAACCATTTCAAAATTCGACATTTTCCTATGAAATGGATTACGTATTCTTCCTCTCTCAGGGTGCAAGGAGTACAGTTTCTGCGTTTACCCTTCCGATACTTACTTGTATTTGTTTCTTCATAATTTGTTTTGAAAGTTAATATATATACATATATGGTAAGGAAGTTAAATTTATATAGAGCATGCATACATTATGAATGTACTCCATTTGAAGCCTTAGGTACTGTTTACAGCTAATGCATATCGGGAACACCGGTTTCAGAAACAAATAGGGATACTTTTTATGCGTATGTACTTTGTATGTTCGTTTGATTATTACAATGAAAAGCTCATCATTCATCAGTATCATCATGCTTTTTCAAAAGGGGAATGACAAGTGACGATAAAAGTGGAGTAAGTTGGAGTTGTGGGCGCCGTGGCGCAAGTGGTTAGTGTGTCGTGAGGTTCCAAGTTCGAATCCCAGAAAACACCAAACAGTTTTTTCATGGTCCCACCTCTCGCGAACGTCTGACAAACATCCGAGAGTATTGGTGTCACAACAAAGCTTCTCAAAACAAGTTGCCCTTCGGATACGGCACTAAAATGTAGGTCCCTTCCATTCATGTGAAAAATATAACGCACACAGGACGAGTAGTTACGAGAAGCTAAGCCCAAGCACTTAAAGAGCTGTTGCGCCAAATATAATACAATATATTCATTTTTGAAGTTGGAGAAAATATTGCTATTTGGATGGCTTTCCTTTCCGCCTAAGTTTTTTATAAGTACTCGTATATCAAAATAATGTATGGAGGATTTGTTCACAATAAAAAGGTTTACAAAAATGAACACGACAGTATATACCTATCTTTTAAAGGTAACTTTTAACAACCACTGCTAGTAGTGCTTAAAATTAGACTAGCGGAACCAATATGAAAACATAGGGTCCTTTAGCGCCGGACATGGGTTACCAATTTAAAATACAACTTTTTTTAAACAAATGCTTTATTTTGAAATTTCATTCCTAATTTTTTGTTAATACAAACGTTTTTACAAAATGACACACTTGACGGATTGATTTACCTGTTGCTTAGAATATGAATGTTTTAAGAAAACCGTGTGCTGCATATTTTATGAAAGTTTTGTCCGTGAAGTACTGTACAGAATACAAAATTTGTACAGTTCTGTAGAGACGGTATATGAACTATTGCATTTTTGCGAAAGCTGATTGAAGCATTTGATTGCATAGGGCTGCGTACGGGTTTATTTCAACAAGCTGCGAAAATCCACTTAACAACTTTAAGTTAATTTTATAAAATAACATTAATACCTGAGTTCTTGCGAACTTGCTGCCCAATTTTGCAGCTTTTTCAAAGTCCTCTTTGGCAGCATCAACATTATCCATTTTCCTATTCAGCAAACCTCGTTGGCATAAAGCCTGACATCTTGTGCGTGGTTGTTGTCCAGATAATTCAATGGATTTTATTAGATCAGCTAATGCACCTATAATATGGGCCTTTGTTTATAATAACTATATCAGAGATAATGTAAAGGCCGTTTCTATTGCCATTAAGTTAATCTTTTATTCTTACCTCCATCATTTCCTTTCAACCTTAAAGCCTGCGCTCTATTATTATAAACAGAACCTCGATTTTGGGTCACTTTAATGGCCTTGTTAAATAACAGTATGGCTTCATTGAAATTTCCTGCCTCAGCTAGCTGAATCCCTTTCACCTCCAGCCTCAGTGATTCTTTTACTTCTGGAGTTTTTTCTTCCGGAATATCTGCTACGTCAGCTTCAATATCTAAGTTAAATGGTTTTGCAACGTTGCCGCCAATTTCAAAAGGTGCAAAGAGGGACTCCAAAACTTTTTGGTCGTGTTCACTTAAATTCTCACGAAGTATCTGTTTGTTCATTTTGACGCTTTTACAGAGAGCGTTCAAATTATACTAGAAATCAACAGCAATCAATTTCACGCAGAATGATAAAATATTCTAAAACTTGTTTGGTTAATTATATGCAATGAAAACAGGTATAATTTGTTTTCATCAAATGTTAATTATTTTACTTATTTCACATCGAATTAGTAAACAAAAATTATAATCCTACCTATTACCCTGTGCACTTACACATACATATGAGGTGGTTAAAGTCATAGTGCTGTAAGTCATTTCTCAAAAATGTCCAGAGATGATACTACACGTGCCAAACTGTTGCATGAAAATCTGAAGTAAGTTTAAATATTACTCCTCCGCAGGTTTGATAGTTAAACGGAAAAGTTCAAGTTCTTAACATGAACTAAATATGACTTACACCACAATTATTTTAACCGCCTCATATGTACATATACTCGTTTTCAAATGCAGGCACATGTAAACATATACAAATAAAAATATTCGTACTAATGATGCATCACGTTAGTAAATTTTAACCTGTTATATTGTTACCTTTCGTTAGTTCAGTAGTATTAAGATTTGAAATTTGTATCACATTAAATAGGTATAACCTCGTGCCAAATTTCAAGTGCGCACGACACGTTTACAGATAAAACATTAGTTCTAATGGATTCATATGGCTGAAGAGACATTCTACATATATCAACATATTCAAAATAATCTAATATATAAAATACAATGTATGTTTGTTTGTATGTTTCTTTGTTTGTTTGTTATGGACTCGGAAACCACTGAACCGATTGAGCTCATTTCAATTTTCAAGCAATCTTCGGTATTGTCCCGAGAGTGTTCCTGTGAAGTATGGTCAAAATCGGCCCACTACTTTAATAGTAATTAAGTAGTGAAGTACTTTCGTACTTTTTGTGAGGTGCAGCAACGCACGCCGCTTGGTATCCTTAGTCTAGCAGTCTACCCACTACTTTCGTATTATAGTACTTTAGTACTAAAAAGATTTAATATGCATATTTAAGGTTGGACCACTTACCCACTATTGCCCGGTACAAAACTGTTCTCTAACAGACAGCCCCAGGGGCCTGCCTGACAATTGTAGCCACAGGCGGCTGCCTACAGTTATTCTTCTTTTTTTTCTGTTAGGCGCAGCAACGCACGCCGGGTGCCCGCTAGTTATTAATAAAAACAACAATGATTTTTTTTTTTAAAAACAGTTTATTACACAATATCATTTTATTTGTAACAAGTTATAATATCTATGGAAATAATTAAGTGACACAAACATAATTGATGAGAAATAAATTAATAAAATCAAAAAATACCCTAGTTGCATTAAAGGTCCTTTAAAATAAACGTACATAATCTTGTTTCTTTATACATAATACAAATTTAAAATATTATGCTTAATAGATGTCTAATTTATGTTAACTGTTATTTGACTTATTAGAATTGATTATGGCAATTTGTGGAATTGGAAATAAGAAAAATATAATCACTTGACTTTTAGTGCTGTCAGAATAATTGCCTGCTTCCCTTCTCATGCATATGTTTAAATCACTTTATCATAATAACGTGGAAATTTAATACCTGTATATTCGCAAGAACTTGCAATAATAATTATTATAATTTTACAATTAGCTCAGTATTACAAAATGTCCGCTATGCCTTTATTTTTTTATTTTCTTGTTTACTAAATATTTTGTTAGTAATTTTATACACATATCTACAGTACTTACATTGTATTTGGATTCACATTATTTTTAATTTAGTAATTTCCATAATATTTTAACAATTTCAGTTATATTCAAATCAGAAGCAGTGCAATGCTACTATGTATTATTATTCTTATTCTTCATATTTTTATATTAATTTTGTCTACGTTTTGAAATGTGTGTAATGCATATCTTTATTTTGTTTTATAAAAAGAAACAAAAAAACATTATCTCAAATATAAAATTCATTTACTCGTAGTTCCTCCAAAGCTATAACGTATTTTTCTTTTTTTTTCATAAAAACGCTACTCGTGCTGCAAGAAGCCTTATGCGATATATTTTCTTTTCTCTTTTTTATACGGATGGCATTGAAAGTTAGTTTTTTTTAATAATTTACAACGTTTCAATCTTTCCAAGAACTTATTCGTATAGTGTTGAGCAAAAACAATCGAAATTAACAATCAATTATTTAATTTAAGCCAGACCGTTAAAAACGTCAAACTTCAATTGGTGGAGTTCGATTATTAATTAAAATTAAACTAAAATCACTTTTTACAAATAATTTCTTGAATTCCAACTAATTTTAATACTTTCATTATAAACCATTGCTAATAAATTTACTTTATCCACTCAACAGTTGTAGCTAGCCTGGTAAAGTGGCAAAGGGAAATGGAATATGTAAATGTGTATGTAAAAACCAAAAAAAAAAATTTTAATTAAAATATTGGTATCAAAGTTTTGTTAAGGACTCGAACAGATGAAGTGTCTGTCAAATGCTATCCTTGTATGTGAATAACAATGGGCAATTTTTACTAACGCATGTGTGAAGGAATTATAGTATAGTATTATGGGCGATATACATGTGCATGTATTGTAGATTTTCTTTGCTTGCTATACTTAAATGTTGGACATATGTATGTATGTATGTTTATAGAAATTCTTTCTTGCCGTTTAAACTATATTCAACACATAAGTAATTCTTAAATGTGATTCTATGTGTGTTGGAGCATTTATTTTACGAGCATAGCATTTGCTATAAGTTAGAGACTAGAGACTTTGCTATAAATAAAGACTAGTTTCCATATAGCACATCCTTGCTTTTAAAGCACATACATATTTCTTATCAATAATTTATTTTACCAATAAATTTTGTTGGGTTAATTCAATAGGAATTTTAGCAGATATTTATTTTGTCAAATATAATTTTCTTTGTATGTTTTTGTTAAATTCAATCTAATTTTGAAATAAGTCTCAGAAAATAGGTGGGTTTTCTTTGATTTTTTAATTAATGGAAAATATTAACATAACATTCAAATAAACTATATATCAACATACCGTGCAACTTCTATAAAGCTTTATACAGTACACTCTTTCCGCTTTAAACAATAACTTTTACATAAAAATTCTTTTTATTTTCCTATATAATCGCTTAAAAACAAGCCTTTTTTACATAGTTGCAATGAAAAATGCAAATGGTATATTTCTCTTTATGAATATAGTAATACATATAATGTGTACTGCAATAATAAATAACAAATGTTGGTGTTGTTCGTATTCTACTCCTATATATTCTAATTTTTTTTTTGTCCCGATAATTTATTTAAAAGTGTACAAAATTATACAGAAGTGATATTCAAACACAAACATTATATGTAATGTGAATCGTGCATTTCCTATTATAAAATATGTTTTATAAACTGTTTTCCTAAAAAAAAAAATCAATCTAGACATTTAGAAGTTATGTACAGTACAAGTTCTGTACTACATCTTCATTACACACTTGTTCGACTCAAGTTTGAAAGGTGATGCTCAGTATGTAGTATATTGTATCATAAAAGTAATCTAAATGTGGAAATAATCAATGTGAAAGTACTTTTTCCCTTTTGATATATTGAGAGGGGAACGCTAATAATATCTACATATCAAACGATTCGTTCCCCTCCCAAATTAAGATTTCATTTTCCTAAATTCGTTTAACTACAAATTGAAATTAAAATACGACTACGTACCTTTCATTGATGGAAACCCAAATATTAAAAACCTGGAAGTCATAACTGCCATATACATATGGTATGTACTTAACTTCTAGTGCCTACATACATATGTATGTGCGCGCAAAAAAGCTAATGCCATCCAATATCTTGCACTTGAGGGATTAAATAAGTAGGCACCAGATATGAGAAAAACACTCGCAATGAAGAGAGTGCCTATAAAATAGTTTTTGGGTGATATTATCTATTACACTACGTACTAGTCCAGCCTTAGAAATCAAGTTTCACCAAAGTTCGTTTGAGCAGGGAATATAAATGTTGTTTTTAGCTTAAAGCACTTCTCATAGTTTGGGTAATGCACCAATTGTTTTTCAATACACTTAACTCAGCTTATTTACATTCTTTTAATTTTCAATGATATCTAGCATTTTTAGACTAGAAATCAGAGCTAAGTTTAAGTGGTTCCAACACCCGTCTTCGCAATATTGAGTTTATTTTTGTAATTCCTCCTCTCCCAAATTGAAGACTAACAGCCAGCGCTGTTAGTTTTAATTAATTTGCTAATTGGGCCGGGTGTATAGTGTATAATTTAATTGCATTAATTCATTAGGGATATACAGGTTAACAGGTTTTCAGTTTTTAATTTACAATATTAATTTTATTATTTATATGAGTTTTAAACCATGAGTTGTTATTTTTAAATATCAAAATGAAATTATATTTACACACTTTGTGGTTAGAAGAACCAGTGGCAAGTGTATTTTACAAAGCTAGGGAGCCGCACTAAGAGGAGAGACGGATTTTAGAGAGAAGAAGACGGTATATATATGTGAGATAGTAATGAATAAGCACTATATTACTACTTGCATTAATGCCCCTACATCAGATTATTATGTTCCACATAAATTGGTTGCTCAAAATAATATAAAACTAGCAACAGTAATCTGCTGTTCGCCTTTTATTAAAATATCGTCGTTGGGCTTGCAAAATCTGCTATGTGCAAAATAACAAATTTTACAATGAAAAGTTAATAACATTTTGTTTACTCAACGATCGTAATGATATCAATATCATTAATTTATATCGTTTATATCTTTATTTCCACGGTAATAATAATAAGTCAGATTTACGAAAGAAATAATAAAAAAAAAAAATATTAATTTTATTTGTCTTCACATGGCAGATTTACAATATGACAAAGCAGGTTTTGTACGCCCGACGATGGCATGCTCCAGCCAATCCTTTGCTTCAGAAAACAATACTCGTGAAAAAAAATTAAGCAGTGCCACAATCCCTCTTAATTTTATAAAAAAAAATTGGCTACATAGGCAGAATAAGAAAAAATTACAAAATCTTTTTCACACTTGAATCGAAAACTGTGTTGCTATTGATCAGTTTATACAAGAGACGTTAATGAGATTTTTTTTTTTTAATTTTAGGCAGTGAAATTTTATGTTTAAGTCTAGATCATGTTATATTTCCTAAGAAAAGTTGGAATCAAGGAAAAAAGCTACAAAAGAAGTTCCTGTTTACCAAATCACTGCGCTGGCTACAAATACCTACTATTTCATTAAAATTTTCCACAACTTCAAGCAAAGCAAAAAAAAATAAAAAATATATATATACACTTATATATATATATATACTTATATATATATATATATATATATATATATATAATTTTATTCCCGACAGTATTCTTGGTAATTAAAATTACTGGATTCTGCAGCTTTTGTTAAATCGATTCCACGTGCACGATATATATACTGCTCATTCGTTAACGCTGGGTCGCTAGCCGGCAAAGCAAGCAAATGTTAGGCTTCTAGAAATATAAGGGCTGTTGGCTTGGGCTCTAAATTTGATTTTTTCGCTTCCACAACTAAAAATGTAATATCAGCCTTTTCACGATTTGCAAAGCATTCCGCTATTAGTCGAGCGACATCCTGTTCATAATTGAAACTTGAAAAACAAACGACTAAATAGCTTACATAGTTACAAAACATACTTGATGATGTAGACCTTCAACTTTGTTGCCATCGACTTCGAGGATAAGTTGTCCTACTTCTAGGCCACCGGCTTCAAATGCTGCACCATGTTCCTGAGAAAATAGGCACTTATAAAACATAAGCACAAGTATATACCCTGTATGTTATATGCCCTGATTACAAAACTTACATGGATATTAATTATTCTCGGTAATGGATGTTTCGTATTAGCACCACCTTCGATTGCAATACCTAAAATTGGTTTAGTTTTCTTAACAGTAACATGTAAGTTGCCTCTATGATCAGGTACGACGTTGGGATTGTGTTCATGGGGTTGGTCTGTCGTAGAACCATTTTGTTCAACCGATAAACGCTGCATGGACTGAAATAAATACAGATTTTCTTATGGTAATAACTTCCCACATTACTAGATTTGAATGTGTTATATTTCTCTTTTATTTGCTCAGATGGTTCGTTGCCAGAGAAAAGTTATTCAATACTATCAATATTTAATTTAAGAAAAATTAAGATCAAAGTTTTTTAAATTATTCACCAACCAAGCAAATTTCAACAAATTTAAAGGTAAATAAATATGATAATATGTTAACGAACTTAAATTAAACAGCCAATCATTCAATTTGTCTAAGTATATATAAAAAATATTTAAAATTATATCTGCAAAATTAAAAACCTATAAGTTATCAGCGATATAAATGCCGTTGTAGGTATAGTGTCGAACAAGTACACATTACGAAATTGTTTGATGCTTTGCTAAAATGTTTTTGAACAAAAAAAAAAATATATGTATACATATATATTCTAAGACGACCAATATTCTAAAGCGTTTTCTACAAACCTGTCAAGTACAGCCAATATTAAGGGACATACTCGTACGTATATTCGTTTAGGTAATTTGTTTTATAGATAGTAAAACTTATAATTTGATCAAACAAAATGTGATATGTAAACGCTTAAATGTGACTTAAAATTACTGTGGCATAGTAAATTGGTGAAAATCATTGAAAAAAACTATTATGTGGTAAATCCCATCCTATAATATGGCTAAATATGCCGAACATGACAAAGAAAGACAGCTAACATTTATTTTCTTGTATCTGTCACAGTTATGCATACATATGTAAGTTAATGATATTGATCTTCATAAACAAAGGAAATTTCAAATGATGAGCAAGAGAAACAAAAGTGTCCAATACTTTTCAAGGTCTATTTAATCGCCTATTGTTTTTAATACGATATGTAGCGGGATATGTTATATTTATACTGAAAACAAAGATTCAATAAAATCAAAGTTAAAACTCGGAAGAATTTATTACCAACATGGCATGCCATGTTCATTCATTTACATTGATTGTTTGCATTTGCATCTAGTTTGTGTTTTTTGTATAAGAAAAAATAGCCAAGCAGTGTTTGTATGATAACATAATTAATGAATTACAATTGTTATAATAAATTCTTTGTTTTTTTTTTTTTTTTACATTACATCTCTTATAAAATTGTATGGAAAGAATGAGTGGGATCTTTAAATACAGGGATGCGTACTCACCTGATGCCTTCGAACTCCCTTCTCGCCAAGTAATGTGCCTCCTTCCTCCTTCATATCAAAACTTCTAGAGAGTTTTGTTGCCAACTCCTAGTTTAGGTTTGCAATTACGGGTACATGTTTAATGGTTGATTGATTGTTTGGTTGGTTGGTTTGGATTGAAATTGGTTGTTCGAAATATGAAGAAAATTCAATTCAAAAATCAAAATTCCAAACGAAATCAAAAACGGTAAGTAAAACGATATTGCTTTTGCTTTATGTATTATGTATTAGGTGAATAAACTTATTTTTAAGTTGCCATTTGTTTGTTTGTTTTTTTTTTTAAGAGTTTACTTTTTACAAACTTTATGTGAATATCTGAATATCAGTCTATGATCTTAAAACTGCTTAAGCATCAATGGGATGAAAAGAAAGCGTGCAATTGTGTTGTTTTCTTTTTACATAGCTGAAGGAAAGACCAAATATGTAGAAGGGGAAGAGATTATGCGTAGCACAATTTGTCTCCTTTTTGTCTTAAAGGAACAATTAAATAAATATTAGAAATCAAAAACTTGTGGAATTTTCTTTGAAAACATTTTAAGGTGTTAGAAACTCTGTGAAGCAAATGCCTCAAATCAATCCGCAAAATATTTGGGAAATATACAAACATATCTGCGGCAGAGTGCCAAAATATTCCCTTGATTTCGAAACATTTCAAAATTATAGTTATGATGAAGAAAAAAATTGGGTATATTTTACTTTTTTATACTTACGTTATATTATTTTATGTATCTAACAAATATTGGAATTTGCACTCAGAATAATTAGAATAATTGCAAATATTAGGGGTACTCATGATTTGTGATAAATTTAATTAAATTGTAAAATATTAACCCCGAATTATTTGAAAATCAATAGAAATTTTTATGGTAATCTCCCAAGTGGGCTTATAAGAAATAAAGGCGAATAATTAATAACTGATTGGCTAACAAAATCCCAGTTCTTTAATTTAACATATGTACATAATTAAGAAGAATTACACAAATAATATACATATATATATAGATCATGAGTAACCCTTTTGTGTCTTCTTGTTTATGAACGTATTTAATAAAAGCTCAAAAGCGATAGTAAAATAAATCAACAGTGGTTATAAGCGTAAGTCGAAAAACAAATTTTTAGTCTAATTGTATTTTTCTTCTTCCCTTTCGGAGAGGTTATGATCTAAGTTCATAACCCTCCCACTTCACTGTATTTCTACTGATCCGTGTATGGAGATGGCATACTCTCTGATTTTATTACGTACATACATATGTATATTACATATTTATAACCAATGTATTTTCATTTTCGGAGATACTTTCAAAACGCAAATGTTTCTGTTATTTGTATGCCATAGCAAGTCTAAATTGGGTTTTATACGTGTATTACAAGATGAATGAAAGAAATTCTGAAGGAAGTAACTATCCAATAGGAACCTATAATACATTGTATCTATACTCTAATCGATTTCATTATAACTCATTGAAAGATTATTTTTTCAAATTTTTCTTAAAAAATATACAATTGATTTATGTTTTTTTTTTTATTAAATATTGATGTACATACTACTCTAGAGTGCAAATATGGAGCTACGAAAGTTTTCTGTTAAGAGTTAAGAGTGGGTGACTCATGCGTACAGTGCAATTATATTTTTTTAAGCTAGATATTTAATTATAATTAAAAGACTAATGTCAACAAATTTAATATTAAAACTCATATTCTCATTGTTCTATGCATTGCTAATAAAACAATTCGCAAAATAAGCATTATAATTACAAAAAAAAAATTAACTATATAAGTAATCATCTAATAAAAATTTCTACTCACACAAATCAGGCCAAATTGAATGTTTATATAAAACAATAAAAATTATAATAACTCATTGATCTATTTTAATAGCAATGCTTTTGGCAAACGATTTCATGTTTCACAACAAATAATCATGAATTAAAAAAAGTTTCCTTCAAGTTGGATGGCTTCTTAAAATATAAAAAAAATAACAAAAATACAATTGCACTTACAAGAGGCCGTCCCCAATACCACGACTTGACACGTTGCGTTAAACCACCCAAATGTGAACGAAGTCCATCTAAGTAGCCACCCTGTAATACAAAAGGTAACAAAGAAAGAAAAACGAAAAAAAGAACACAAACCAAACAAAAGTAATTTGCGAAATATTATTTCATCAATTATGAAACTTTTCTACGTAAGTACAATAAGAAATGTACTATATGTATTTAAGCATTTTTTTTTAATTATAATATTCATGAAACTACATACTCTTCTTACTAAAATAAAACTATCCAACAATACACCCTAACTAATATTTATATGAGTACATATGTATAATACTTTCTACGACTAAATGACCTAGGTTCGCGTAATGAATGAATGGTAATGCTTCCTTTAACAAGCAGGCATTTTACTAGCGTCAATTGGTTATAATTTAATTCTTATCGTTTTTTTTACATATGTTTTCTACAAACGACTGTAACAAATTAAAGTGATTGGATGTCTGATGTATTTATGCAATTGTTTTTCCAAGTGTATTTGTTTTAATTTATTATTATTTAATGTCCTATTTTTCCAATTTGCTTTACTCGTATCAACGTGAATATTTTTTTTAGCCTATTGGTCTTGTCCTTCTCTGAGCTATTGAAGATAGTATAAGTACAATGTACGAAACTTGCACTTATTTATTGACAGTTCAAATAATACATATATTCCTTAAACGCTTTTATTTTGTTAAAGTCTTACCTGCTCCTATAATATAAATACCAGTTTAAGCGCATGAAAAATAAAGTAAATATCTTTTATCGTGTGAATTTGAAAATTGATGTACTTTTAAGTAGAAAAGAAATACATTTGGAACACAAACAACCCGCAAGAATTGTAAATTTAGATTACACCTTGGAGTACAAAACTACAGACCGCAGATGTGAATTTAGTAATAAAACCGTCCATCTGTTTAAGCTGCAGATGCAGGCAGACGAATGGTGGGATTAGCTTTTCAGAAGCTTGCTACAAAAGTATTATGAAATTTGATCAACATTTCGAGATTAAGAAAATTATTAAACTAAGAATTCATCTAGGATCAAATTGTAAGAGCGTTTGCGGTCCTACTTGCATGCATCTTCTTCTACGTATGTACATATGTATATAATTTAAAAACTAAACGCGCAGATGCCATGGGTTCAGACTAGAAATGCACGTGTATATTAGTTAATACATATGTATGTACGTACTTTGAAAACCAAAATATATTCTTATGCATGCATACATAAGACAATCTTGCCTTGTACCGATCATGTGAACTAGAAACAAAACCTAGGAGCACTTTGTAGATCCTATAATCTATGAGGTCAATTCGCAATAATAAGAATCCGTATCCCATTTCATGACATCGTTTAACTTATTCTTCCAATGGTTGAATAAATAATGCAATCAATGGCAATGGACTACAAACAGCTGGAAGTCTACCTTTGTGTTGTCATTAGTTTTCTTTTCCCCTACCACATAGGGTATATACGTATCAGTTTTGGGATTAAATTTTTAGCATAGAGAAGTAAATATATATGTAAATATATATTTTTATCCATTATAATATGCAGGTGCTGAAGTAAATGTTATTCAAAGTTTAAAAAATAAATAAAACTTGTCAATCTGTCCATATAAGGCACATTTTACTATTGGAACTTACTTACTTACTTAGGTGGCGCTACAGTTCGGGGTGAACCGGGGCCTCAACCAACAAGCCTCTCCATTTAGCTCGGTCTTTAGCTAGTTGCCTCCAGTTGCGCACTCCAAGTTGGTCGAGGTCCCCTTGAACTTGCGCGCGCCACCTACGGCGATGATTCCCTCTACTGCGTCGTCCCTCGGGATTAGATTCGAAGACTCTGCCGGCCGGAGCGTTGATGTCCATTCGCTCTACATGTCCTAGCCATCTCAGACGTCCAATAGACAGTTTTTTTGACTAGGTCGATGTCGCTGTACAGCTCGTATAGTTCGTGATTGAATCGTCTCCTCCAAAACCCGTCAACGCAAACGGGACCGAAAATATTACGAAGAATACGCAAACGGGACCGAAAATCTTACTATTGGAACGAAGAGATATATTTTCACGAAATACATATGCATATGAGCATACATATACATATCACCATATATAAAAATAAATAAATATTTGGCGCAACAGCTCATTAAGTGCCAGGGCCTAGCTTCTCTCAAGCACTTATGTTGTGTGCGTTATATTTTTCACACGAATGGAAGGGATCTACAGTTTAGTGCCGTATCCAAACGGCAATTTGGTTTGAGAAGCTTTTCGAGACAACAATTCTCTCGGATGTTTGTCAGACGAGAGGTGGGACCGTGAAAAAACGTTTTGGTATATTCTGGGATTCGAACTTGAAACCTCACGCGCAGTGATCCGACACACTAACCACTTACGCCACGGTGCCCACAACGTACGAGTATATATCAACATAATATATAAGTAGACGTTAAATTGCTGAGTGATTCACAATAACAACTTTGCACAATTTCTTCTAATGTAAACTCTCAAATTGTTTTAGATTATTTAAATGTGTTTCTTTTCAAAGAAGAGGTGTAGGATACCATTCGATCTGCTTCTAACCGATTGTAACTTTTCTGTATGTGTTTTTTTAATGTATCTATCTCATGGCGTAGCTCTCACGTTAAGCATAGCATGCTGTGTCATGCCTTCTTTTAGTTTGGCTTCGATTGTTTGAGGTGTTCGGACTGTTGGATTGGTTGCTAAGTTGATAGCGAGTGTTTTTTTATGTTACCAGACTACTCTTAGCCTCGATAAAAGTTTAAAGAACAAAGTAAGAAAAAATCTCTATGCAGATAAAATATTTAGGGCCGTCAGTTTAAAATGACCCTTTTCCATTTCGACCATTTTTGTTGGTCTAAGTTTTAGCACGAGAAAAAGGAAACATAAATCAGTTTTGCAAATTGTGAAAAGAAAAACCCACTATTTTGTTTAATTATTAAACCAAATCTTTTTTGTTTTGTTTTAGTTTGTAAAGTGGTTTATATTAAGCAGTTGGAGTTAAATCAAGTTAGTTATCCGGACGTCGTCCTATAATTAATTATTACTACAAAACTTAATCCTTATTCGTGCAACATGTAGCACGTTTAACTTAAGATCCATGGTAAACTCTACCAACGTTAAGTAATATCATGGATGTGAAATTTGATAGCACATCGAATTTTTGTGTTAGTTTTATGATTACAAGGTCTTGGGTGAAGCAGGCATTGGCATAAAAAACGAAGGAAATAATTAGTATCAACCAAAACTTATTCATAATTTCACCATGGCTGAAATGAAAATACAAATGGTAAATACGAAAAATCTTCTTTTCTAAAGTCTTGTATTCGAAAGTGTAATAGGTCTACCGTTTATAAAATAATGCTTATAAAATAAACTGTGAAAGGGTTAATACAATATAAATATGTTCCTCGAATTTTTTACTTCCTCAGTATAAATAGTATTTACATACATATGTACGGAATAATTGCCTTTTGAGATGTTAAGGTTGATCTTAAGAGTTCTTCAAATTTTGTATGTCTCTTTAGGTACATACGTAAAAGAATCAAGCATTTCTTGAAAATAAGTTGAATCAATAAGATTCGCGTAAGGTAAGACGAATGGGAAAATGATCCTAAAAAGCAATGCTAGAAATATAAAAGTTGGAGATAGACTATCATACATACACTGAAGCATTCAATATAATTTATACATTAAATTGCATGTGTCAGTTTTAGTGTTAATTCATTTCTTTTTAATAACGGTATAAGTTGCAGAAAATGTTACCTAATGTAGTTTGTGTGGTACATCATAATAATTTTTAGTCCTGGTTTTCAGTGAGATAATCACATTCAATCTGGTGAAATAATAAGTTTCAAAATAAATTACAGCCCTATTACAAATAGAAGTTGTGTTTAACGCCCGTATCCCACACAGCTTACATAATAAGATACATTGCATTGCTTGTACCAAATGAATGCATAATTCCAGCTAATGTTTACATAATTTCAGATAATTTGCATATGGATTACACAACTTGAAAAATCGTGTAACAATTTAATCATCTTCCGATTGAACTATACCGTAAAATGAATCTCAAGAAAATAATGCCGCTTTCCATGAAAGTCGGATGTTGCATTTTATCAATGTTGGTTGCAAGATTAAACTTACACCTTGAAATTCAATTAGTATATGCCAATGGGAGCTCTGTACTTGTCTTAGCATGATGCTCTGGGCGAAATGCTGTACCTACAGTGAAAACTTACCAAACAAGGTCAGAAACCCGTTAGAATCTAGTTTGTTTATGTACCTTGCTATCATCTCTTATTCTTGCCTTTGTACTCGCATTCAGGTGACCGAAGGTAGTGAGTGGTTGGTATGGGAAAGTAGAACCAAAAGAAGCAGTAGAAAGAGCTTTACCTTTGAAATGTTATTTTTATTTTCTTACATATCTGGTTTTTGTCGTATCTGGGTCATTATAATTTTACTCAATCTGCGATGCTTTCCCTTGATCAAGCTAAGATGTATCTACTCGTATAGCGTATAGCTGTATATCTACTCCATACATATACATACATATGTATATTGTATGAATGTTTACATACACCGCATGGCAGATGTGACGGAAATCCAATCTATCAGGGTTAATAGAATTTTTATATGAGTTTACCTACAATACATGACTACATTAGAAAGTATGTTGTCCAGAAAAAAGAAATAAACAACAGATTTACTAAGCTTTATGAGTACCAGCGAATTTAGTCAATTAAAAGTTACAAAGACAATTTTTTTGTACGGAATAAGGAGTATTTATTATTTTTATCTTTCTTTCAATTTACTAGTTAAAACGTAAACTCAGTGGAGCACAAATAATGATACGAGTATAACGTAATTTAGTCTCGTTTCGCATTCATTTTCCTCCAGCGAGCATTCACTACGATTACAGGTATCTAGTAGCCAAGGTAGGTTTATCGTAATACAACAGTAACTGTGTGGATTGCACTGAGCGGAAATTTGATACAGTCTGGAAAATCTTGCAACACACATGTATATATAACAGGAGTAGGTAATATGTTGAGCAGGGTAATCATTGAACGCTTTCACTTTTCGGTCTTGCAACTTTCCATTGCCAGTAATGACGCAGTATTGGAGTTCAACCTCAAAACTAACCGATTTTCATTTATTTATGCTGTAAAGGCGTAATTCGATATTGCACTGTGGCTATTGCTCCTTCGTTTTAATTACACTTGTAGTCAATTTGACGTGTAGTGTATACTGTATTTCTTACTTTGTAAGATTATGTACATATGTATGTATTTATTTATTTGTTATTTAATTTGATTTATGATTTCTCATATTTTTTGATCAGGAATCGTAAAATGGAATCGTGGCTTACTGATGTGAAGCAATTGCGGATTCCCCGACCTAAATTCGGTCCAAATGGAAGCCCACCATCTTCGCGTCATTTTAGACGACCTTGTGAACCACCCCGTGATTATAATAATACGTCTACATCAAGCGAGGACACACCAAGTGTACACGTTCGGAACATGAAATTTCAATCTGGCGCACAAGACTTGCGACAGTCGATGCATGACAAATATTAGAACGTTGTCGTTATTTCGTTGCGTATAGACTTAGTGTAATTAATTTAGTAAAAATGTATGTAAGTAGAATAAATTGGGGACTTAACAATTTCAAATAAATGTTTTAAAAATATTTACTTGATACGTTTCTTTTATACATGATTTGACCCAATTATCTTTTATCATAGTTTCAATTAACACGTTTTTCTTACTTAAAATATGATAAATACAGGGGGAGTGCATTATGATTCAATATGCTAGCCGGGTTACTCAATAGGAGATCAAAATGTCGTTGGTGGTAACTACTGTGATAAATATGGTATTTCTATTAAGGTAAGTGCCTTATTTTCTTTTAATCCATGCACCACCCGGACATCACAGTCTGTCGCAAGGAACGGATGCTATGTACGATATATATGTATATGATACATGTTCGAACCTCCAAGGTTCAAATACCAGAAAAAACAAACTAGTTTTTTTCACGGTCGCACCTCAAGACAGTTATGCTGAGGAAGCTTGAAAAAGCTTTTCAAAATTGATTGTAATGCGAAAAAAATCGTATGGGAGGGGGGGGTCTATCTTCCCCCGTTTAGGCGGAATGGCAATTTTGTAAAAAATTGACTTAAAATGAAAAAAAATTATTAAAAATTTTTGAAAAATATTTTGAATTTCTTTTTTCAAGTTGATTTTTTTCAAAATTTTGCGTTATTAACTGCCACGGATATGGATATGGATATTTAATATTTCAAAAACTAAGAAAGCTTTTCACATCGGGTTTTCGGTATTTAATTGAGAATTGATAAGAGCATTGAAAAATAAAAATATCCGTGGCAGTTAATAACGCAAAATTTTGAAAAAAATCAACTTGAAAAAAAAAAATTCAAAATATTTTTCAAAAATGTTGACTTTGAAATTTAATTTTACAAAAACTATTCACTGAAACAACTTGATTTAAAAAGTATATAAAAGAATGGGATATAATCTTTCAAAAAAGTACTTTTAATAATTCTTTTTTCATTTTAAGTCAATTTTTTACTAAATTGCCCCCCCCTCCCATACGAATTTTTTCTTGTCTCGACCCAACCTATCTGTCCTAGGCTTTTGTCGCATCTTATGCAAATCACCCTGTATAATATAATCCAATGATTGCGAGAATGTGGGCCATATATCCTATATCGATTGCTTGTCTGTACCAAATAAATATATACTTTTTTTATCACGTCAAAATATCAATGGTAATATATTTTGGTAAATTAACAAAAGAGTTATGTATCGTTTTCCACTTTCTAGGACAGACATACTCGTACAATAGAAAGATAGCTTTAGAAGTGGCACGGCATCTAAATCGACTGGATGTTATTTTCATAATATATAAAGTACTCTTAAGAGGTTGTTTGCAAGAAAAGTTTAAAATTATTATTCAGCTTTATTTATTGGTACTCACCGTATCTTGCTCATATTCCGAGCGCGGTAACTGAGTTTCACTGCCTCTTCTCGAGCGGGGCTCATCACAGTTGTATTCCTGTTAAAATTTTGAATAATGGACGAATGATATAAACGTTGTAATATATAACAAATAGACTTAGATTTTATGTAATTCATAAAACGGAAATTTTCTTATCATGAATCAGAATTTAAAAAGCAACTGGGGGTAATAAACAAAGAATCAACACAGGGATCATCATAGAAATAAAGAAAGAATGGATGGATTCACAAGGAACAAAACATTAAAATTATTGAATCAAACAATATCCTGTCTAGAGTTGGCTCAAACTAACAACAAAATAATTTAAAACAGGAAAGACAGAAAGAAGTAAGTACATGTAATAGCCGATTAAGCCGTTACCGACGGTCTTGTGCCTAAGTCTGTTTTATGTGAAATGCAAAAGTGTGATCGTCGAATGTCAATTTTTGATTAGTTCTTTTTTTAAATATAGAAAACTGAGATACCCTGTTCCTTATATGTATTGTATGTATTTTAATTAAAATTTGTTTATTTAAATTGATAAGATGGGTTGGTTAATTATTTACAGAATTCAATGTTAATTTTGCATTCACCTTATCACTGGTCTCGTCGTAATTATTTTTAACCCCTGCTCGAGCGTTCTTGGTCGGCGTATTTGTCCCGATAGATTTGGTTGGTGTCAAACGCACCTGTGATCCTCCCAAATGGCGCAGTGATGAATGATGGTGATGATAATGTGAGCGGTGCAGAATGGGCCCTGCTGATAGCGGTCGATATGGCAGTGGGTATGCGGGGCTAATGATTTTCATTAATTGTGTGTTATTGTACATTACATTTGGTATCAGATTTAAACACAATGCGATATTGAAATAAATTAAAATTAATCTAAGTTTTAAAGAAACTGCTACAGTAAGAAATCAAAGACTGAAATATTAGGTACCGATGCTTAATATCCGAAACAGTCATCCCGAGACCTGAGTCTGATGATGGACTGCGACCAGTTGCTGCAATTATTTCCAAATCCACGTCGGTGACCTGAAGATGATATTACAATGCAACAAGCACGTAGCGAGTATTAGGCAAGTTTTTTAATTGCTTTTTGTTGTTGATTTTATTTGTGAAAAACACTATAACTGCCATGTGTCCTGCTGTTTTAATAGTCATGGGGTGAGAATACTTGTGTTTTAAGGGTGCAAAACTAGAAAATTGTGTAGTAAGGGTATAATATAAGTGATATGATATGCATTGACAATCGCATTAAATGTCCTCGTTTAGTGTTACTATCCAAATACAAAAACAATAAAAAATAAATTTAAAAATAAACGTAAGAAAAGTGATATACAAGACCTGAAAACTATGTTAATTATTCTCGTAGCTAATGCTGATTAATAGATAGGAAGAGTTGAATGTAATTATAATGTCCCAATTGCAAAAATTTATTAGGGATGATCAACTTCTTGGGCACAGTTTGAAAAATCAGTGTAGGTAAGTTAGATTTACAAGGTTTTTTTAGAATGCGTTTCTATAAAGTAGCCCACAAACGATATGTTTTCTCAGTAGAAATACCTTTCCAGATAAGGTTGTGAGTAATCTTATTATAGAGCAAATTCATGTAGCTAGTCCTGCCATAAGTTCTGTTACAAGTGCAAAACCAGGGATATTGACAACGCTGCTGTGGTTAAAGCACTTTTGAAGCCCGCCAAATTTCGGTGGGGTTTCTTGCAGGCACTTATTCTCCAACACTGACCACAAGGAATTATTCAAAAGATTTAAATTTAGGCTTCCTGGGGGCTTATCTTCGGATACAATAAAAGCAGAAATACTAATTCTAAGCCACTGCTGAGTTTCTTTGGCTTTACGTACTGAAGCAGAGTCTTGTTTGATAACCCATCTTGCCCAATTAATAAAGTATTGGTCAAGCCTCTAACGACGCCTTCTAGAACCATTTTCTTGATACATCTTTTCCTAATTTGATGGGATACCCCCCACCAAGCCAACAGCCCCGGGAACTGTATTTATGCTTCATTAAGTGTCCTGGCATACATTTTATCGTTTATTTGTTTCTTAAAAACTTCATCGGCGGTTAAAATCATTTCGTCCGTAAAAAGAATATTTTTGTGGGCGTTGTCTGTGTGCCAGTGCAAGATTCGTTTGTATCTTTCAAGCCTAATTTGATTTAAATTAGTCATCAATCCAGTTGACCGACGAAATGCTTTCATGTTGAATGAGCCTTGACATGGATTTGGTGGATATATCCAACTCATGTGACATAATTTTCGGTTTTCGAAGGGGATTTCTTCTTCACTTCTAGAACTGTCTTCAAATTGAGACGATTCAACAAATCTCGCGAGCGTCTGACAAACATCCGAGAGTATTTTTGTCTCGAAAAGGCTTCTCAAAACACAACATGAGTGGTTGCGAGAAGCTAGTCCCTGGCACTTAATGAGCTGTTGTGCCAATTTTTTTTTTTTTTATTTGTACTGTGTTCTAAAAAAAAAGTTAACGATACTATTCTTAATATTCAGTTTGCGCTGGAAGTTTTGTAACAGAACTTATGACAGGAATATGAATAGATATAGAAGAAAATTTTCTTCGGAGATTGATTTTTCCATTGTGTGGTCGTACGACGTTTTAGTGGCAGTGATACCCCACCAAGACTAGATACCCAAAGGAACGACTATTACAAGCATATGTACCTGATCATGTGGATACAAAATTAATAAATATCAAGTACATACGTATGTATATATGGTTGCAGCACGTGGAGAGTGACCACCACTATCACCAGAAAGCTGCAAACGTTCGTTAATAGGTGCCTGCGCAATATCTTAAGGATTTTCTGGCCCAATCGTATCTCTAACGAACACCTTTACGAGAGAACGGGTCAGGAACCAATAGGCACAACTATCCAACGGCGGAAGTGGCAGTGGATTAGTCACACGTTCCGAAAGGGTGACAGCTCCATAGCGAACCATGTTATGCAATGGAACCCTCTAACTCAGGATGGCAGAAGACCTGGCGGTCCGAGGAGAACATGGCGCAGAACAGTCGAGAAGGAGGCACGGCAGTTAGGGAAAAGTTGGGGAGAACTCAGACACATTGCCAGAAACCGTACACGATGGCGCGTAAGCGTAGTAGAGGCCCTAGGACCCACAAGGGGATACAGGACATAAGTAAGTAAGTATGTACATATATACATACTTTAATATAATATCTTGTGTTTATCCCATTAACAATGCGTTCATAGCTGAATATGTTTGAAATCTATCTAGAAATCTTGAGTACATTACAAATTCTTTCTGTTCTTTTCGAAACACTAAAACTAAATAATCAAATAAATGGATATGGCGAACAATTTATTTACATATGTATGTATGTACCTACTTGGAAGAAACCTCTCAGACGGGAAAAGTCAAAAATCGGATTGAAGGCATGTCAGTAAATATTTAATATTTTCTAAGTCACCCGTTTGTATGAAACAATTACTAAAGAAAAAAACATTTTCTAAAAATAAAAATTACAAATGAATTCAATTTTTTTATTACGCCTCCCAGAAATATAGTAGACCATTGACTTATTATATATAGACTGCTAGTGCCCAACTTCACGCATGTTCCAACATCTCAAGCTCCCTTGTTTCACAGCGGCAAAAATTGGAAACTGGTACTTTGACAGTTCGCGAGCCAATAGAAAAAAAAATAAGTTGTGTTTTTGATTGGGGAAAAATAAACTGGGAACATTTAATTGTGGAATAAATAATAACTCTAACTAAAAGGAGGAGGATATAGATAAAATGAAGTGCTATGTGGTTGGCTGTGATTCACAATACAGATTGTGTTGCAACGAAATTCAAATTCGTAATATTGTAACTGTAGGAAACAAGAAAATATTTGCGGTCTATGGCAAAGAATATTTAAACTATTTAAATGTTAACAGTTTTTTATCGCCAGTACACTTGAACAAACACAGATGACGCAAGTTTCTATGGGGGGTGGCTACGATGGCGGATATTTTGTTTCTGTTTAATACCGCACTAAAACAAGGGAGCTGGAGATGTTGGAACTCATTTTTCTGCAGACATAGTATGAAAGTGACATTTCACTAGCAGTCCATATCGCACCCTAAGATAAAAAGTGTCGTTACTTCCAAAAGCAGGTCTTCGTGGTATGTAGTATACAAGAGTCTATTTCTCAGAGGCTGTGCATTTTTTTTAACTGTAAAACTTTGGTTGGCTGAATAGCGCCTAAACGGTTAAAGAAATGAAGCTACAATTGGGTTCCAATGAGAAGACTGTTAATAATACATGAGAACCGATCAAAATCTCAAAATTGTCATTTTGGAAGTTACGACACTTGTCATCTCAGGGTGCGATATATAATACGTCAATGTAGTAGACGCATCTTTCAATGGGGCTAAAATGATGCAGATCAATACGTAAAATCAAATTACTCTAAACTGTTCTTCTTCTTCTTACGCTCACTAGTCAACATTAGAAATCTGACTATATTAAGTATTAATCTCATACTTGATAAAAATCATAAAGAATCGTACATATTATTATGTACATATACTGCAAATAGCTGACAGATTGAAGTCAGAATGTCCCCGTAGATTCTTCGTATATACATATGCACTTGTACTGAGTTTTATGGTGAAAAAATTGACATTCGATGCTTTATTGGCGAATTCAAACGAAATGAAGGGGAAAATACTAGTATACAACAAATTTCTATAAAAAAAAAAAAACAACAACTCATTTTTCAATTTATTCTTTAAGACCAGACTTTATTGGTATTATCATTGCAAGTATGCATGCACAAGTGAATAGTAACAAAAAAAATCATTTTACATGTACAATTATATTTAAGTAGTACATAAAAAAGAAAAGTTAAGCACTAATAAACCTCTTTTAGGCATTCAATATTGACTTTATGATTTCATTTTCATTCACTATACATAAACACAATTATTTTTCGTATTGATAATTGAATTCTACGCACACTTAAGGCATAAAGAAATCTAAGAACTAATCATAATACTTAGACAAAAATTCAGACGAACAAGACGATTCATTGAAATAATAATTACAATCATAGCTAGGGTAATATTCATAGAAGCTTACCGGCAAATCGCGCATGGGATCCCCTTTTCGCTAAAATTATACAGAAATTATGGATGATGAATTAAAATGAAATCAAGTATATATTGAAGTCAAAGATTTAGTAAAGCATTTAGGAATACCGAAAGTATAAGCGAGTGAGTGATGGATTGAATTATGTATCAAAAAAAGAGCCTAATACCTACCACCGTAGTCTAATATAGTAAAATTGCTAATTATATTATATAGTGAAGTTTGAGTTCTTACAGTGCTTCCCAAGAGCTATCTATGATCAATAGCAAAGCAACTTGTGATGACGACATCAATCATCGCGTAAGCGTGGGGTGCATGAAGTGGCGAGAAAATGCCGCTATCTTCTGTGACAGAAAAATGCCCCCTAAGTTGAAGGGAAGGCTCTACACCGCAGTTGTGCGTCCAGCGCTCACATACGGTTCACAATGTTGGACGATGTACGAAACGTATGAGAGTAAATTAACGGCAGCTGAGATGAAGATGCTTCGCATGACAGCAGGAGTGACAAAGCTTGATCGAATAAGAAGTTCCGTGGAAGCTTTCACATCAAGGAAACCATCGTACAAAAGATAGAGCGCGACCGGCTCAGCTGGTATTGCCACGTTCAAAGAAGAGATCATTTGAACCCCGTTAAAAAGGCAGTATCAATGCACGTTCCAAAGACATCGCGATGTAGGATAGGCAGGCCTATAAACGCCTAGATCAGACAAATGCGACGACATCGGTATTTCATTGGCCTCAGTAACCGAGTGATCCAAAATCGGCGGGCCCGTCGATATTTTCTGAGGTCAAATAGGCGAACCCCACAGGCGGATCAGTAGAAATGCGGTGAAGTGGGAGGGTTGTGATCCCTTGCTTTCGGATCAGGGCCTCGCTGATAAAAGGAAGAAGAAGTGAAGTTTGAGTTCTTTGTCTTAAAGAGAGCACTTGTCAAATACATTCAGAAAACTACAGTGATAGCAATTATGAAGCTACCTAGATAAGCATAGGCAATATCAGACGTTCGACATACTGTAACATGCCACTGTGCTATTCACTTTTTGCTTAAGTCAGTTATTTAATGGTTTTATTTACTAAATACTGTATTTAGATTATGTTACTTCTAAACTTTGTACGTCCAAGACTAAACCACCCTATACATATACACGTGCAGTCTATTTGCAAGTTATGTGGATAGATCCAGGAATATCTCTTTTTGTAAATCATTGGTGGCTAAACCCATAACTATGATACGTTTGGTTCCTGACCCTGGACAAAATGTTTTCTCTTTGTGCAATTTTTCAACAATATTTCCTTTTTACTAATACTTTGGAGTAGATCGGGATGCTTAAGTGAAATGTTATTTTCACTTTGTGGCCTAACGCGTCGCTTTCCCTAAAGAATTCAATTTCTCTACAAAACATAACGTTTTTTATATAATCTTTCAAATCTCTCAGCAGCAAACAATTTTTTTGTTTACATACATATTAGCAAGAGCAGACTTTAACTTATCTGATTATTAACAAAAAAACCAAATCTATTTCTCTGACGCTACACAGGGCATGCACATTCAAGGTATGTTTATTGGGTCAAAATTAAGCAAACTATTAGGAACCGCTAAACAAACAAAAATTTTGCATTTTTAGCATGTATAGTACGTAGATTACATATTTAAGAAGATGTACAAAAGATACTGAGTGTTTCTCCTCTGTGCTAAAGTAAGAAAGCTTAGAACACAAAAATGCTGTGGAAGCCCTCAGACTTTGTCTTTAAAATTCGATTTCAGATGTCATGACACTCATGAAGACAATTTTTCAAATCTAGCGTTGAATTTGTCTACTGTGTTGAATCCAATAAAATGAATCAACCTAATGCAGACTTATTTGACGCAACATCTCTGCTTATAATACTATACATTACATTATAGAAGTTATTAAGAAGGTAAAGCTAATTGTAAATTATAGCACATAGTTTTATTTCTATACATATATACATATATGTACATATGTGTTTAGAAAAGTAATAGAAAAAAAAACAGTTAACGTGACATAATACAAAATTTGTTAGTTTAATTGAACAGTACCTGCTGCTTAGTTAAAACGTAAACATTAGATATGTGAGTAGTGCAAAATTGAGTAGTGTGCTGGGTGTAGCGGTATAGCTTAGTAAATAAATAAGGAGAAATAAATATCTCAGTTCTGGATTAAAGGAAAAAATGGGTGGTGATCAAAGGCTGAGAAAAATAATAATGCTTTACTTACTCTATGTCTCTCTGTAGTGTAAGGATCCCGTTCTCTCCTGTACACAAGTTCATCGTATCTGATGCGATCTTCAGGAAAAACCAACTCACGAATTTCCGTAACTAAAGAGTGCTAGAATAATAAATGTACATTAATATCAAATTCGTTTGGCTCTTACTTTTAAAGGATAACTACTTTTTCATATGTGTCTAACATTTCTAATAAGACGGCAACAAAGGCATCTATGGTCATTGCTCGCGCACCGTATTCAGTTATATAGTACGAAAGACTTGCAAACTGATGTCTAGGCAGCAGAGAGCGAGCTTTCTCCTCCACCATTACAGATATTTGTCCTTTTCTTCGAGCTCTACAAGCAGAAAGTTACCAAGTTTAACTATACCAACGATGTGTCATATATGCATATGTACAAACCTAGTGCCAGTTGGACTGTAAGCATCCCAAGGCTCTAACTCTATCGATGTACATGAGTGTGGAACTTTACCAACGTCACGTATCACTAATGACATTCTTTTATGGTACTTAAGTTGGCTAACAGCTTCATCATGAGTGACATCCAGAAACGATTGGCCGTTTACTTCTAAAATTTCATCGCCAACCATAAGTCCGGCACGATCTGCTACGCTGTCTTTATCAACTCCAGTAATAAAGATACCAAGGCCATACTCAACACCTCCCCTTATCATAAGGCCCAATGACTGTCCCGGTTCGATAAGTAATTCAACTCGTCGTATTCTATTAAATTCAGTTTTCACTACATGTGAACCAAATTGACTTTAAGCCGTTATACCTATCTCTACGATCACTGCGACGGCCCCCGTACTCCATGGGCGGAGAGGCTGGTCTCCCCTGTCTGTCCATCCAGGAACATGTTTGTCGAAATGGTGGTGAGTTAGGACCACCTAATGATCCGGGAAACGGTAGCGGCGGTTGTACTATTGATGATGATTGCGACTGTTGTAACAAAGGAGCTGTCGAGGCATACGTTGGATCTCGCGAAGGTGGTCCAAAGCCATGCAGTGGCGCTGTTGAATTTAACGTTGGAGGCGCTCGCACCGTCATGCTGATTTGACGTGACGATTTCAATATCTGCACACATCTCTGCGTTAAGAAAAAATGTGGCAATAGAAGAGACGAGAGAGAGAAAGAGAAAGAGGAAATACAAAACATAAAAAGAAAAACAAAAAAAAAAACTTAAGACAGGGAACGCAAATATGGTATAGGAAGTTCAGTGTTATTACTTCGTTGTTGGATAATTGCAAGTCCAAAAACTATTGGTCGGACTATGACGGCAGTAGAAAAGATCTTCTTCAAATTTGTGCAGTATCGTTCACAAATTGTACGAAGATTTAATATTCTGCGACAAAAATGCTTAACGAAAAAAAAATCTTTGAATACCGCAAAAGTATTTTATTTACATACTCGTATTTGATAATCATTTACATATTTAATACAGAATCTGTTCTACTCGTATATAACCTTGGAAAACAAACTTTTATATCGGTACGAATTTGTGGACTGATTCAGCGGTTTCATGATCAAGAACTTCTTCAAACTTCTCACAAAAAAGTTCCGCATAAACGGAAGTGGAATAAAGTAGCCAAATTTGAAGTTTCCCAAAACTTTTTATTATTAAAAAAAAAATGTAATGTGTAGGTATTAGCTTTATGTGGAGACACAAGAAAAATGCCTGGACGAGTTATCAGCGTGCAATAGTTTTACGCAAATCTTACATACAAGTGCAAAATGTAATCTTGATCAGTAAAAAAATATACATAAATAAAAATGATTTATTTGTTCATGTGTATTTACAAAAATAACAAACAAGCAAAGTGTGTTTGGTTTTGAGGTGTTAATATAGATACATCTGCATTTTTCCAAGAATGATATCCAACTGAATAAAGTACTTTTCAAATAAATATCAACAAAAATTTAAAAGTGTAATTGGGTACAATTAAAAAATTAAGAACAAACTAATATGGGAAGTGTTCAACATAATCGGTTCTGGTAAAAAATAGGTTGGTTAAAAAAAAAAAGTTTTCTATTGCCAATTTTTTCCTTAAATACGTACATTTTTTCACTTTACATTTATAATGTAGTATTACAAAGTTTTAAACATTATTCCAATCAGTATTTGCAGAAATTAACTTTCAAGCACACCTGGTTGACTGAATAATGATACATGTATGTTATGTATACACGGTCCATACAAATGAGTTAAATGTTGGATTGAATGCAGAAATAAATAGAATAATGGACATTGCAGGTAAATTGAAGTGGCTAGGCGATGGAATGTATTGCAAAGATTGACCCTTTCATTAAAAGAAAAACACTTTTTACAAGACACAATTCAAAAATGGAGCTTTTAAATATGAAATGAAACAAATTAAAGCAGAACACATTTATGTTTCAGTCTGTTTAAATGTGGTGTACGAGTAGGATGCCCAGACAACAATTAAATACAATAAGACGTGGGTGATAAAGTAAGGCAAATTATATATTACAAGCAAATAGATAGAATTTAGTGAAAATACATACTTTAAGTGCCTCGTCGTGACTGATTGAAGTAAAGGGGGTGCCGTTCACTTCTAGGATAGTATCACCTGGACGTAGTCCCGCTCGTTCAGCAACTGAATTTTCCTCTATTCTAGAAATATAAACACCTAAGCCTAAAGAAAATGAAAGTATAATTATTAAATGGAACCAGAACAGACAGAAGTGTAAAGCATATTTTGTGTAAATAACATGACTGTTCTCGATATAAAATCATAAAAGCACAAACTTAAAGTTTAAATTGCGTTTAAGCAACGTCAATGGAAAGTGTTTTATCTATATTAAGTACTCTTTGTTATAAAATTATACAACGACATTGTAGCATAGTTCTTCATAATACTACTTAACAATGAAAAGAACCATACATTCACAATGCATTATGAGTAGTGTGCAAAGTATAATGTAGGTATAAAAAACCATGTACAAATCAATAGTGAAATATTTCAAACAGATAATTCGCCCTAATTCTGCGATAGAATCGTTGTATTGTGCTACTAAGTATCGATTCGATTGGATGCATTTGAGTGTTCAAAACAAAAAAACAATTTTTGCAAGTATTTGAGATGTATGATTTGCTAGTAAGTTTACTTTCTTTCTAGGTAGACTCATTTAGGATTTAAAACAGTCATGATAATAAATGTATATGAATAAATCTTAAAAACAATAACATATGTAGGTACGAGTACAAATAAAACTTTCAAATTAACTTTAGTGGCAGTCGAAATTTTAAATTATTGATCAATATTTTCCTGTTGACAACCCTCATTGGATTGATCTTAATGACAAACGGTTACAGCATTGCCAAACTATAATTGGATTACAATCATTACCTACATGTATTCCCAATGGTTGTACCACGTACCACCTTGATCAAAAAGTTCCCGGAATAAAAACCGTGTGGCGCTTCCATCGTTCCGATTTGAGTTCTGTTTTCTTTGTTAAGTTGGTACATCTGTTGTTGATATTCCCACTAAATATTAGCGTCATAGCTTGACATTTGCAAAAGTTACATAGTCAAGAGGATTTAAATGGATTTAAATTTGCAACAACGAACTTGTATTAAATTTTGCGTAAAAAACGGATTTAATGGTGCGCGAACGTTGGAAATGTTAGAAAAGTGTTTCGGCAACGATTCTCGAAAGAAAACCGTCGTTTACCAGTGGTACGAGCGGTTCAAAAGTGGTCGCGAGTCAATCGAAGATGATGAACGCAGTGGCAGACCATCGACTTCGAAAACCGACGAAAACATTGATAAAGTAAAAGAAATGTTGGTCAATAACCGCAAATTAACCATCAGAGAGATAGCGGAGGACTTGAACATTGCCTATGGATCCGTCCAAGACATTTTGGTTAATGATTTGGGTTTCCGTCGTGTAGCAGCAAAGTTGGTGCCAAAAGACCTCAAAGACCATGATAACGCACCGTCGCACAGTGCCATCATTATTCGTCATTTTTTGACGAGAAATGCAACAAATACCATCCAACAGCCACTGAATTCACCTGATTTGGCTCCCTGTGACTTCTTTCTGTTCAATCGAGTTAAAAAACCATTACGGGGAACGCGTTTCAGCAGCCGAGAGGAAGTAATGGAAAAATCGCAGGAAGCACTGATGGACATACCGAAAACCGAATATAAAAAATGTTTCGAAGATTCGATCAAGCGCTGGCATAAGTGTGTTGCAGTCGATAGGGATTACTTTGAAGGGGATAATATAGATTTAGATGAATAAACTTGTATTTTTAATTTTCTGAATAAATTCCGGGAACTTTTTGATCAAGTGGTATGTACAATACATTCATAATCTACATGTTGCCTCATATTCCCAAAAACCTCAGAAATTGATTCAAGCAGCAAACTAGAAATGTTCACACATTGATAAAATGCAGGCGTTATGCATTTACCTGAGTCTTTTCCACCCTTAACGCATATGCCAAATCCATGACTACTATCCGATTGCTGATCTCTTGACATCGTAACCGTTCTTGTGGAAAGCTCGTGAATATTTGGTATGCTACGATCTCTATCTCGATCCCGGTATACCTTCATCGTGTAAAACAAAAATTGTATTTAAATAAAAGAAAAGAAGTTAAATCTAAATTGCTGCAATAAGTTTGATATAACTAAATATAAATACATGTAATACCTGATGGGTTGTTGAGGGGGGACTACTAGCAGGACTCCTACGACCACCTCGATCTCTTGTGCCATTGCTGTAATGATAACTTGTAGGAACTGAAGATGAGGTTGTTGCACCGAACATTCGCAACACTTGTTCTGGTGATATTGGACGCTTTTTGCCGTTATGTCTGCTAGAGTTTGGAACAGTGCCTGAGCCAGTAATACCCAACGACGCTGGTATATGGCTGGATGATGAAGACTGCAAATATGTGGATCCGCGACCAGGCAAAGATCCTCCCTTTGAAGGAACACCGGCCGTATTGTAGTAATAATGTGGTGAGTGTGGCCGCTCAACGATTGTATATGATGTTCCAGGCGGTGAATAATATAAGCCAGAACGACCACCTCGCAGGGAGCTTGTACTATTAGCTACACGAGTACCACTTATTCCATAAGGGCCACTGTTAGGAATAGTATTGGCGACTGGAATGCAGCCAAGGTCTTCTGCCTCAAAGCTATTGGACCGATGATGACTGGGATGCAGTCCTATGTTAGGCGGTACTGCAGATGTTGAATGGCCAACAACGCTTGCATGTAGTGATGAGCTGTGTGAGGGATGATATCCACGTGAACTCCAACGAGATGGGCCTAGGTCGCATAATTCGGCATAGTCATTTCCAGCTGCGCTCATTGTTAGGGGGTCTCCGCCACCGGGGGCACCCCCTAAGCGCATTACCGCAGACCTAAATGGATAACAAGAATTTTAAAGTGGTACCACGGTAACTTTTACAAGCGGATTTATATTTTAATTTATTGTCGTTCATTTAAACAATTCTCATAGACATATTTGTAAGAAGATTCAACCCTAAGAGTTACCGAAATACATAAACATATATTACTTACTTACTTACTTACGAGTTATTTTTCGCTCGATTTCTACACTAATATCATTGTCAGAATTAATAGCTTACTACCTACCTCGATATTTTAGCTGCCCATTGTGACGTTCTGTCCAAATTATCGATGTTGGTAGTCTCTTCTTATTTACTGCATATGCTTGGTTTTCCACTCGTTTACCGCTAAACCCATTTTGACCGCTTTTGCTTCAATGCTTGCAAGCGCACCAGTGACAGCCCAATTCACTTGTGAGTTTTGCACAATCCTTTCAATTATGATATTAAAGGAGTCACATGACAGCGCATAACCTTGTCTAAAACCTTTTTTGACATCAAAGATCTCGGTGAGATCATTCCCGACTATCTGCATAGACGGACACGTTTGGCAGGGATGTCAAAACTAGACTTAACTCTATAAAGCTTTTCTGTATAGATGCTGTCATAGGCGACCTTGAAATCAATTAAAAGATGATGAGTATCGATTTGAACTTCTTGGGTTTTTTTCAGAATCTGTCGAAGTGTGTAGATTTGATCGATAGTGGACTTTCCTGGTCTGAAACTGGACTGATAGAGGCCAATCAGACTGTTGATGATAGGTTTCAGGCGTTCACACAATATCATAGAAATATCTAGAATCTTGGGTTAACTGATGTCTCTATAATTGGCGCAGTTGCGGGGGTCTCCTTTGTTGTGGATCGGGCAAACGATGCTGAGATTCCATTCATCAGGTATACAATCGTCTGACCAAATCTTAGAAATGAGTTGGTATATGCTCTCTACCAATTCATCAGCAGCCTTGTTTGATTTCAGCTTGGGTATTGCTATCCTCACTTCGTTCTGGTAAATATGGAATGGTTCATTCTGCCTGATTGCGGAATGTTGGTCGGCGTCTGCATAAGTGGTTTTTCCATATTCTCAGCACCAACTGTGATTCTACTCCGACGTTTCCCTCTTCATCTCTAAAGTTTTCTGTATGTGTATTTGCTCTTTTGACAACTTCTTTTTACCTTCTGGTAAAACTTCCGTACATTGTTCCTGGAGTATACGCTCTCAATACCCTCGATAGTGCACTTTTCATGCGCTTTCATTTTATTTTGTAGAAGCCGCTGTTCTTCCCGTCTCTTTTGCTCGTAGAGCTCGCGAGCAGCTCTCGTCTTCCTTTACAGCGCCGCTTAATATGCGTCTTGTTTTGCTGCATGTACTCGCCGACATTCTTCGTCAAACCAGGGGTTTTGAGATGTAGGTCGGCCGAAACCAAGCACATCAGTTGCGGTTTCTGATGGCGTGTTGGCAGCATTGCCACTGGTCCGCGCCACTTGATGCTGACGGCATAGGTGTGATTGAGATTTTGAGATATTCGTTTGTCAAAAACGGTTTCACAATAATTCTTCTTTACTGGGTCGTTTGAGATATCCGCATTCTTATCTTGGCTACCACAGGTATAAACATATGTATTTATTTGTATTTGTAGGTAAACATATTATGTACCAACGAACAATGAATCAATCCATCAAATCAGGGTGAAGGACGAACAGCACATTCCTACTTCATTTGACAAAGATTGCATTTAACTAAAAATGGTCTATAGCAAAAAACTGTATTACGTTTTATAAAATCTAATTCATACTCGTACATAGCATGTATAATAGAGTATGATACGTTGTTCCTATGGAATGGTGAACTATAAGATTTTACGCTACTAAATCTCCATTGGAAGTAAAACGTAATTATGATATTAATAAAATAGTCTGAAAATGTGCACAACTTGTCTATTTACATATTAATCTCCACATAGTTTATATGGAAGTATTGCTACATTATGTATGTATGTATGTATGTATGTACACATTGAACGAATTAAGTGCGGCAAGTATGCTTTACTTATATTATACCAGTATTCATTAAGTACTGTTTAGGTGTGCAAAGGCGAACCCCACAGGCTGATCAGTAGAACAGCGGTGAAGTGTGAGGGCTATGATCCCTTGATTTCGGATCATAACCTCGACGATATAAGTAGAAGAAGAATGTTTAAGTGTACAAAAATATGCATATGTATGTAAATGAACATAAATATGCAATTTCGTGACAGAAATCTCTGTTTGTGGACGTTAAATGGCGCTTCCGAAACTACAGGAGGACCTTTTCAGATTTTCTGTATTTTTTTTTTTTTTTTTGTATAATTGACACCGTTAATTTTAAAGAATGAAAATTTCCAATTTCGCTTTAAATTGCGATCCATGAATTTTAAAGCAAATCCGTCCAGTCTCTTAGACTGTAGCTGAGCTTATATAGGCACAGACAAAAATAAGAGAATATCAAGTTCAGTAATATCAAGTTTCCTAAAAATCACAACATCAAAAATGATCGTGAAACTAATACCAATGTACCACAAATTTGCATCTAGGTAATTTTTAATCAATTTTTTTTTTTTGCGCGGCTCTGGCGATCCCGTGCATCTCTGTGTTTTAATAATACAATACCCTTCAGTGAAAGCCTTTTTTTAATGTTCTCCATTGTTCAGGTCTAGGAAAATTGAGGCAATTTTAAATGTACATTTCTTTCATCAATTAAGGAAACGGAAGTGTCTATCACTATGTACCTTTGCCTCCATTCATTTTGGTTTCTTCGGTGTTCGTATTCGGAGATATTATTTAATACATACATATACATAAGTGCAATACATTATACTTCATTCTAACAGGATAAATTCCCTTTTTATACAAGCAATTGTATGTATGTCATGTGTGTGTCAAAGTTCAATTGCGACTGCATTCTTTAGGCAATCACCTATTTCTATTTAAAGAAATATGTCTATAAAATTCTTATTGAATAGGAATTTTACTAGCCGGGGTATTGAACGTGGTACTTAGTTGCCCTTTACTGCAAAAAAAGTACTTAGAAGGAGTATACATTGGTTTTTTTTTTTATTCCAGCTGCATTGTTTTAATTTGTACATTTCGTTTTTAATACACACACTTACAGACCTATAAATTAACTTCATGTGAATTTCAATAGATGCGTAAAGAAATTGGTATGGTTGGTATGGAAACGTATTTGATATTTGAAGTTTCCAATTTAAATATTAGATGTATGTATGTGTACGGCATAGTGTATCAAGATATTTTAGGAAGTGAATACGTAGTAAGCACGGATTTTCTTAGAATCGAATTTTTCGCCAGACGTGACGATGTACGAATATAATTTTATTTTGAATAGATTACTTAAAATTAAAATAAATCTGATTAAATGGCCAATAGTTATTTTTAATAATCAATAATGGTTTAGATTATATAATCAATTTTTCTTAGCGTAAATCTCTAAAAACGATTAATCTGAGTAGTTTAAATCTTTAAGGAAGACATTTTTGTGATTTTCATCATATTTTTTTAAAAACACAAAAACGGTAAGCGAAAATGTAATCTGCTAAGCTTTAATTCAACAGGCCTCAGGGGCAATCGTAACGTAACTCACAGTCATCCAGAGAAGCTATAAGCATTGTGTTAAAATATTAAATCGACTCTTCTGATGCCTATAATTCTTTATCCTGTCTAAATTTCTCACAATCTTTTCCTATATATATTTTAAGAGAACGTGAAGTTCGCTGTCGTGCTAACAATTTGATAGCATGTCATGTTACCTATTCAGAAAAAAAAAATGAATATGAAATAAATAACGCGGCGAATCTAAGAAACCGTTTATCCTAAGCTGCAAAACATCGTAGTCGACGTACACGTGAAGTGAATGCCCTTCAGGACATAAAAGAGTGGTACTTGGTGACTGAATATTTATAAAAAAAAATATTTAATACCTATGCGATTTCATATGTCTTAGCAAGTTAAATTCGTAAAAAATACTTGTTTACTATGCTTTTCATTCACGCAGCTCACATGACAAGTATCGATTTTTTAAATTAAATATTAATAGAGCGGGGGATGGTGGATTCTAGATTGACCAAGGGAGTGGGTGTTTGTAAAAGAAAATGTAATTACTCAAGCGCATAATAGTCGTTATCGTCACGAAAATAGTTTAGCCAAGTGATAGATGAATCACAGAAGTTATATACATACATACCTATATATTTTTTACCTGAGGATAAAAAGTAGTATCAAGAGACTTACTTGACTTAAGTTATATTCGAGAATACATTTATTTAGGTTTAATAGAACTCTGCAAACAATTGTTGGAGGGCTTTTGCGTCTTTTTATTATCTTGACATTGTTTTCTGTTTTTGGAATCTCATTGACTTTTTGTTAATAGCTTATCACCTTGAACTCAATGGAATGCGTCTTAACAATCCGCCTCTGAATTGACGAAAGCACTCCCGTTTGCTTTTTTTCCGAAGAACTATATTGATGAAATTTATTTCTAATAAACACAATCGAAACGGATTTGATTTCTATTACTGAATTTTTCGTTTGCAACTAATTATTTCACTAGAAAACTCACTTTAATATGTCATTCACCTAATATACGAGGTAAAATCAAAAGGCATCCCATTCACTTTGTGTATTAAATAATAGTCGAGATTATCAGTTAAAATGATTTTTATTACGTTTTGTTGGACTGTTTTTATTAAATCGTGGTGTATCTAGAGAAAAAAAGCTTTTGAATTGGTTTTTTTTTCTATCCGTGTTTTTCTGCTTTTCTTTGGAGAGAATTATTGCCTCGCTAAAGGAGTTGGTACATCCCTTTCAACAGTACTTTTCTTAAAATCTATAATTTATTTGAATTTTTCAGCGGATTTTATATTATTAGCTTTGTTCTATCTATTCTATCACAGATTTGTTTAAATAATACCGTTTAGATGTTTACAGAACGACTCCTTTGCTCGAACTAATTTCCTTCTATACAACAAAGCTTAATTGGCTAAAAGTTTATTTTCCAACTCAATATGGCGGCATTTTCCAGAGGTGAGTCCTCACCCTAATCAGTGAGAGGGTGTTATAGTAGTTTATTGGGGGTGTGGTGAAAAGCTGAAACATGAATTGTTAAGTGAGACTGAAACGTGCGATGACAACAAATCTTTTCTCACAAAATCACCTAAATGTTGGTCATACTAAAAGTGAAGTTAGCTACGGATTGAAAAAGCTTGAGTAGACAGTTTTAATGTTTTATTCTGAGTTTTGCTTTGCTAATTAGTTGACGGTTGAGTTGCTTAGGATCTCGACTAATTCACATGATTTTAAATTTATTAGGTGACATGTATGAAGATATTACATAGTTAAGGAAATACACCCGATTCAGCTCCTAAGACAATCAACTTCCATTTCTACGTCTTGCTAGCTAAACGTCTTACTTATAGAATAAATATATCTAATTGAAAACGCTTTGTCAAGAAATTTATTTCTTATTTAGAATAATCGTTTCTACGTAGGTATTCAAGTGTATTCCAAAATGCAGTGGCTGCTTTTTTATTATTGGGAATAGTAACACTTTGAACTCCCGCTACTACATCGACTGTAATATTGATTTCAAATAGAAATAAGGGCAACTGAACTTTGAGGATTTGCGTTGTCAACTCCCACAAAACTGATGTCATTTCTTTAATGTCGCTTTTTCCTGTTCATTGTTCTCCGACTTTTGCCTTCTATGTGTACATTAATACATATGTATATGCATCTATAAGTACAATGTGCAAATATGTACATACATACATACATGTTGTTTGAAATTCATAGATACTCGTATGAGCGAAACTAAAATTTACAAAGTAGAGCAAGCCAGCTTAATTTAAAGGAACTTTCAATCAAGAGACATTCAGTTGAGGTAACGTCTACAGTATATGCTCGTAGAAGATGTTTAGCAAAAGATGTACCAAATCTCACTACAATGTTAACGTTAACGCTGAAAAGCCTTGGCCTAAATTTCACTTAAAATAAGGACATCTGTACTTACAGCTTGGTGCTTTTGATTAATGTATTTTGTCTGCTACATACATATACAACCATCTGTTCTTCATACTTACCCTTAGCTGTATAGCAGCTCAAATTTGCACAGAATCAGTGAACTCTATTCACGAAGCAAGACAAACAAAATGTTACAACCTGTCTGGAATGGATCGTATATTGCTACCTAAAAACTTCAATGTTTTATAAAAGTCCTTTCAAAATCAGCGTGGTGTTCTGTAACAAAAACCTGCTGCATACACAAATGCTATTTATTACTCTCTACACTATGTATGAGAATTTTAAAAATTCCAGTACCTATCAGGGTTATCACGAATAAAATTTCCCTCGGAATTTTCCCCCCGAACAAAAATAAGGTACCTTCAAAAATAGGGAAAAAATTCATCGGGGAAAAATTAAATATCGCGATTGCGTTGAAAATTCCCCTGAATTCTCATTCATGATATCTATTTCTTTTCCGCGGAATTATTTCCTCTTTTTCAAAGATACCCAATTTTTGTTCAGGGAAAAAATTCCGAAGGTAAATTTATTCACGATAACCCTGTATATTAAAGGCTTAAAAACTGGTGACACGCGGAAATAAATCGTTGACTGAATATTTACATACTTATGTATGTGTTTTTTTTTCTTTGTAGATACATATACATACGTGTATATTTTTCCATTCTAACTCATCTCATGTGTCAAAATTAATGTACTACAATGTAATAGAACTAATAGGATACTAATGATGTTATAGGCTTTCGTTTGTGCTGATTTGTCAAATACTTCATACAAAAATTAAAATAACATGGTCGAAAGAATCGATTCGCATATAATTTGGCCAATTTTAAAGAAAAAAATGTTCTTGAGTTTATTCCGCTTTAACACTCCTACTTAACGGATTTGACTCGTGAGTGAATTTGAATTTTAACAGCAGGGTTATTATGAATAAATTTTTCTTCGGAATTTTCCACCCGAACAAAAATTAGGTTTCTTCAAAACATAGGAAATATTTCCCCGGATAAGAAATAAGTATCATGAATGACAATTCAGAGAATTTTCAACGCAATTGCGATATCTTTTTATTTCCTGATGATTTTTTTCCTTTTTTTGAAGATATCTAATTTATGTTCGGGGGAAAAATCCCGAGCGAAAATTTATTCATGATAACTCTGCATATGTAGGAAATGCTGTTATTTAGAACTTTTTTAATTGAACTTCCGTTCCATACGCATCAAACGCCACCAGCAGCTAAGTGTAATGGTGTTAGTGAGAGAAGCGACAAATATACAAAAATCGAGATATGCGAAAATTGATCTAGATCAAAAAGATTGATTTTTTGTGCCAAGCACAAAAAGTGGTAATCTTTGTACCCAATCGAAAACAACATTAACAATTCTGAAAAGATATCTATATACTATGTTTCTGCCCTCGTCATTGACACCCAATTAAGTTATTTTACGCGCTGTAATTATTTGTATATCCTATGTATATTTTTCTTTCCGAAATGTATTTATTCAACTTTTTTCACAGTAAAAATGGTTTAAATTTCTATACATAAATATACATACATATGTATGTACGTACAAGGTTACATGAATACTAAGTTTATATAAATATAATATACAAAATGTTAGATATATTTACTTATATTAATAATAATTGCATTTACACGTCCTGCTCTTAAAGTAGCAAAAAACACTCCTATAAATAATTGTTCATTCATTTTATATTGACTTCTAAAATATGTTTACATGGTTTTTGTATATTCGCACCATGTCAGTATATACGTATGTATGCATTTTTTTATCTTTAGTATATCAATAAATAAGATTAAAGCAAATAATATCATTTCAAATAACGTTCACATAAATAATATCAAAATATTGGTCATTTCATTAGCAATCTAAACAAATAGATTTTTTTTCAAAAACTATTGTGTACCAATCTGTGGCCAACCAGCACTCTTCTATAGTGCGGTCTTTTTCTCTAGTGGTCAGCTATTTTCCTTTTTTGGACGCAAAATAAAATTTAGATTAAAGTTTGTATTTACAGCATAATAGACATTAGCATTTTGCGGCATCACTAACTCTTTATCGGGTAGCACTTGAGCTAGGGTAAAACGATCCGGGTCTCCCTCCAGTCCCAATTTCATCATCGCATTTCGAATAACGTGCGGGGTTCGTTCGTTATTACCCAGCATTATACTCTTATAGAGGACTATTCCATCGAGTTCGATATTATCAGTCTCATAAGTCACTCGTATAATATAAAAGTCTGGAATAGCATTTTTAGCACCAGGAGATTGAACCAACTGTGCGTTGATGAGTGGTATGCCATTAGCAATGTTTTTACCATTCGCAACAATTTTTGAGTTGACTCCGCCTGTTTTCTGGCCGCCCGAATTACTTGAGTCCAGTGAAAGATTCGAAACACTACTCGAGGCAGAGAGAACCGAAACATTTGGCGGTTGGACATCACGGTCAAGAGAATTATTTCTGGAACTATGCCTAGAAGCGCCAAAACTGCTGCTAATTTCACAATAAAATTGTGAACCTGCACCACTACTAGAATTTGATGCTATGGAATCAGTCTTACGATGGCCCAGCGATGCGGATGTGGTCGAAGTGGATTTCCTTGATTCAGGTGGAGGTTCTAATTGACATGATAAGGCATGAGCTTCACGCTCGTCTAAGACTAGCATTGCTGCAAACCAGCGGTCAAAATTGGAATCTTCTCGCAGATTGTATGTGTTGGCAGCACCTTGCAGTAGTTTTATTTGCGCCAGTACTTCGAACTCTTTTCTTTTCTTATCAAAATTGATGAGATTATCGTCGGTCACACGGTCAGGTATTGCTGCATGAATCATGGTTAAATCAGTGAGAAATGTTCCTAAATATGGTATTGTACCATGTGAAGTTTGAGTGCTCTTTAAGAAAAAAAAGGCGGTTTAAATTAAAGTATTTTTACTAATTAATATTGACAATTCGGGTCTGAAGTACTAACCTGTTTTTGTATAATTTTTTGTAAATGCCTGTCATGTTCACCAACAGTATCTGCAAACTTAGCTGTACCTTCCCGCATCAAAACTTCACGTTGAGTCCATGCATTATTGTCTTCTGAGAAAATTCTGGCGAGTTCACTGAAAATTTCCATCTACGGCAATACGAAATGATCTGTAAAATATTAATAGTTTTCTAAGTTAAAAGGTTTACCTTTTCTTTGGGAAGAACTGCCCATATTTTCGACAAACGATATATTGCATTTGACTGGAGTCCTGAAATTATTGCTTTTAACGAAGAAAAATTCTTCAGTAATCGCAACTCTTGAGCTATATCAATCCACGTAGCTAAATATAATGCTCTTTCCTATAGAATATCAAATCAAAACTTTAACGATTAAATTCGTATTATGCTGAGATCCTTTACCTGTGGTTTAAGTCTAGGTTCAATTAATATACTTGATATTACTCTAAAGGAAACCGCATTGAATTGGGTTACCGTGGCAACTACGGTCTCAGCGCCGTGTTTATCACGTCGAGCCCATGTCGCCCCTAAACACTGGTGAGGAATTAGTCTTTTAAATAATTCGGAGTCCATTCTAGTTAATTGTTCGGCGAAATGCTTAACAGGTACATGAGGAAACCGATACACCTGCAACAAATGAGACGGACCGCGAAATGCAGGGGCTAAACAAAGACCAGCGAATTGTTCCGCAAAATCGTTATACTGATGGTGACCAATCCAAGGCAAGTTGTCTTCCGAAAATACCTGTTGCGCTTGTAGCCGTAAAACCCGTTCAAGGCGATGTAAAACCTTTACATGTAGGTCAGATCTTGGTAGTCGTCTTGATGCAAAACTTAATATTTGTCTTAAATTCTCCTCATTCCAATCCTCAGGAAATCCATCTAACCACACGTGTAATGCAGAGACTAGAGTCTTTTTGTGCTGCTCATACACTGACGTATTGGGATCAAATGTATCGCTATTAGCCCCTTCTTGAATCTCATGATTTAACTTCTCATTAAGCGTATCATAACGTTTGACTAAAAGTTCCAAAACATCTTTTGGTGTTGAAAATGTGCGATAAGTCGAAAGGAATACGTTTATGAACGTACTCTCTAATTCGCCATCATCTGTTGCTAGAGCTTCCACCAACCTGGGTAACGAGGCGGCTTTGACAAAACGTACTCTGACTGTTTCCCACTCTAAATGAGAAATTTCATCATCTGAGTCCTAAAAGATAAAATATAGTATGTTCAGTTGTGTGAGAACAAAATATAATCGCTTACACTAACACTACTCGCACGTGGTGTTGGCCGATGGTATCGAACTTTTTTAAGATAAACCGTAAAAATCGCATCTTTTTCACGCTCCTCGCCCCAAAGTCGCCACGTGGGCTGCTAATAGAAATATACGTATTAACTAAATGGTAATTGGAGTTCCTTTTAATTTGTTATTATCATTATATGTATTAAAAATACTTTAAAACTAAAAATTATTAGACTATATGCACAATTCGCAGTTGCGTGACGCTTATAAAATAAAAAATTAGGCTACATAAAGCCTTTTTTAAAAGTAAGCAAATTTTCAACTTGGTATGCCATAGGAGATAATTTTGCATTGACGATGATTTTACATTTGGACAGGTTGGAACGAGGTATACTTAAGGATAGGTATGTTTTTAGCATACAGACATCCCCATTGTACAACCACATTTGCAAACTCAAGAGTAAAAAGTTAAGATGGTTAAAAGAGAAGCATAGTTACCTTTATATACCACTTCGCATTTGAATTACTGCCTTCTTTAATCTTACGGGATATACTACGAAGAGTATCCCCTGTGCAAGCACATAGATATTTTAAACCACCCTTTACTTCTGCATTTTGATGCTGTTCTAGTTGTTGTATAGTACACTGTAACTGGTGGGTGGATGACTTTTGATGTTGTTGTATTTGTTGGGAACATTTTTGAGCTAGTTGTTTTGTTTTTTCTGTCAGACTCTGAATTCTCTCATTAGTTCCACAAAACATTTGCACTTGGCTGTGATTGTGAATAGTTTTAGTGTATTACCGATATTTATGCAATCAGCGCTACGAAAAAACCGCATGTCATTATTTTTTGTTGTCAAATGAATGTGTATAAATAAATACACGAGTATACATATGTATATAACAATAAATAATCACGTGTATACAACATATATATATATATTTGCTCAATTCAGAATATTGATACCTATTGGTACTTAAAATATACATATGTACATATCCATCTTATACAAAATATCTCATGAGAAATATCCGCTTATTATTTCGAATATTTTTAATGACCTGCTTCTCCCTAATTTCATTATCAAATTCGCCGCATGTCTATTCGCTAAGAGAACCAAAAGTATCTTACACAACAGTGTGTACGCACTTAAACGGATTATATTCATCAGTCGTTTGCAATGTAATGATCAAGTCTTCCCACACCTCTGGCGCAATAAGGAATATTGCCTCGGGGCAAGCGAAGTGTTTGAAAAGCAAAAAATTACCGTCTTCACTTCTACCGAGTTCATTAGTACTCTTGACTTTGACAACACTTTCGGCCTTGGATTTTTTTTACACATATGAACGTAATATTCGTAAATCGAAAGAAGTGTGATTATAGTTAAGTATCGCAAAGCGATACTATATTGCTATCTAAGTGCGATCGTAAACTGTTATTGTTACGTACATATGTATGTATGTACATATTCATGTTCATCAGGTTGACTCTTAGGCAATGAAGGTGTAAACAAATTGTACTCACAATTAAAAACAAAGCCAGCAATGAAAATAGCTTAAGAAATAAACAATATTTCGCCCATAAACTCAACATGGAAAAACTCAATGTACTCGTAGAGAACAAGAATGACACTACCATACATACATATGTATGTTTATTTCAAAACACATGCAAAATCAATTTGAGGTGCTCGTAACTCCAAATAACCGTATTATGAACACAATCGATTGTTTGAGACACGACAACATTCGTCATTTAAAAATGAGTGCATCACAAACATATGCCTATGAATCACAATGGAACCGCAAAACAATAAAATAAATACTCCCAACATATTTACCTACATCAACATGTAAGTAGGTATAATCCCATAAAAACAATGTTATAACAAAATAATACTTGAATTTAAAGTTTTTCACTGATTTACATTAGACATCCCTTTTGAACCAACTCAACATTTACTATCATGCGGTAGGGTAAAATCAATAACAATCTCATCGAAATAAAAAAAAATCTTAGCTGTAGACGATTTTATTGAATGTTCAATTTTTTGTACTCGGTTCAAAGAAACTGTGTACTTAGTAATACAGCATTTTGCTTAAAAAATTACAACAAAATCAAAGTTTAAAATAAAAATCCAGAATTCACTCGCACATCCGCTACCACTCTATAAATGATTCGAGAATAGACGCTAAACTGACGTGAGTACTTCGGCACGATGAACGAAGAACGATGTAAGTTTCTCTCAGTCTCTACATATACGAGTAGTATATCTGAGACTTGCGCTATCAGCTGTTAAAGCATCTTAGAATGTTTATTTAAATTTTTGTTCTATTCGTTAATTACATATGTACGAGAATGTATGTGCATACATGTTCATGTCTACATATGTATTACACATACACATGTATGTAGGTAATTACTTTATAAAGTAATACTTGAGATGTTGGTTGTAATAATAACAGATGAGCGAAATAGCGATTAGCATTTCATTGGCCTCAGTAACCGAGTGATACAAAATCGGCAGGCCTGCTGATATTTTCTGAGGTCAAATAGGCGAACCCCACAGGCGGATCAGTAGAAATGCAGTGAAGTGGGTGGGCTATGATCCCTTATTTTCGGATTATAACCTCGCTGAAAAAGGAAGAAAAAGAGCGAAATCAACTTACAGTGTGCAATAAAATGCAAATCAAAAACAGCACTTCTTTGAGTTATCAAGCTATTTTATGAAAATTAAAAAGCGATGGTATAAAGTCTTGCTAAAATATGTAAAATGCTTATTCAAGTGAAGTTCTTACGCATTTACATAAGAATAAGTATGTATAATATATATCCAAAATCTAATAAAATGCGTAAAACTGCCAGTTTTTTCAGATTTGTAGTATTATATCGGCATAAAGGCATGAATGCACTACTACTGAAAGTTAGGAATTACAAATAATGATATCTGCATCGTTCGAAAAGATACTCATATTTTAAGTGAATGTGAAGGAATAAAAAATGAAACAATTGGACAGGTAACTATGCAAGGAAATTAAATGTTTCGGAGTGATTAGGTTCGCACTTCCCTTTCTACCCTCAGGTTTGGCTGGCCGCATGACGTCAGATGGCATACCAAGATATCTGCGAAAAAAAAATCGTATAACCCTACTTATTATTCTGGATTTAAAATATTACTATCTATCAACTATTTTTCAGTCGATTTGATTGATTAAAATGTAAGCATTATATGACATATGGTATACATGGACATGACATACCTACCAAGTTTTGGAAATACAGTACGTGCACTCTCGATTTTTGCAACTAATGAAAACACGATCCTGTTGCAAAAATCGAAAAAGTTGCATTAATCGAACAGAAAATTAAAACACTTTAAAAAGGCTTACGCAATAAACTCTATGACGTATAAATAAAAATACATATCTACATTACATTTAAGAATTTAATTTTTATTAAAAAAAAAAGTTACATATTTTACAAAAAAAATATATTAATTTATACAAAACTTAGATGCAGGTAAATACAAAAATAAATCTTTATGTGCAGCTTAAGTTTTTAAGAAAATTTTTTAGATTTTGGTTTGCAGCTGTTTTGCAGAAGATAGTAAAGCATGTACACACATATGTACATATGTATGTACATACTTTGTGTCGTACAATTTCAAAGTTGCGAAAATCTAGACCTTTAAATGGATTTAAATCGAAAAAAGTAAATCCATTAAGTGTGTTGCAAATTTGAATATTTGCAAAGGAACATCATTTGGTTCTTTTTGTAATGACTACAACCGAGGAATTCAAATTGGATCCAGATACATTAATTCGTGCTGCACATAAGCAGGGAAGTGATTGTTTCCCCCTACTGCTATTAATTTGTCTGTTCTTCTGTTATGAATTTGACCTCATTATGGGGATTTTATAAGAGTTAGCAGATTTCAAGATATGACATAGCCTTGATTTTCTTATACAACTTACTTTACGTATAATTTGAATAGAGTTGAGCTCTAAAACGAAATTCATGCAACTTTAGCTATCCATCAGTTTTCAAGTAAACATGGTGAACTTATTGTAGAACACGTAACATGTTATTATCTAATTCGCTTTTTTGAAAATTATTTCAATGTTCCTTCATAGGTAACTTCCTTGTGAATTGGTGGCTAACCCATATTGTGAATATTTGTTATAAATACGTATACATTTTAATAATACTACTGCAATACTACTGTTACCTCCATTTACTTTAAGCTTTTTTTTCAATTATAGGTATAAATTTATATTGATAATGGAAACTAGATTTATATCTCACCAAACTTTCAGCAGCATTTTCATTCATTATTAATCCACCGCTCAGCCATAAATTTTACTTTATCACATTTTGTACTGCGAAAAGCCGAAAAGCTTGGATTGCTTATGATTTCGTCTTCGTGTTTAATTAGCATTATTATCAAAACTAAGTTTCACCATCTGATACACGGAATGTCTACTAAAATATTATTATCTGGGAATAAAACACATTTCTTAGTAAGCGAAAGCTAATAATATACCTATTGGAATTGTACACAATTGTAAACATAAATATTTCCTTTTTATAACAGCTATTGTACACTTTAAAATATACAGGTTTCTATCCAGTGGATATTAACGTACATACATATTATGTACATTCATATGTAGGTATATTATAGCCTACGTCAACTGTTCATTAATTGCTCACTATATGTATAAATTATGCAACCATTTTTACCTTTTGAACATATTTAAAGAGAATTATTATACGTACATATGTTCAAAATCAGTCTGACAGGAAAAAAAATTACTTGCAAATTTTTGTAAAACATACATTGAGACAAAAACAATAAAATTAAATTAACCAATGCTATTAGAAATCAGGAAATCTTCAATTAGGTATGCAGACGCAGTTTTATTTCTCATTCGTGAGGCTGTTTTTAACTTAATTAAACTATCATTGTTTAATTAAGATTATATAGTTTAATGACCAAATTAAGACTTAAAATAGTTAGTTCCTTGCCTACTTTATAGAAATTTATGAATTCTAATTTCTAATGGTAATATAGGCCCACAATAATTTAGTACACACCACGAAACCAGCAATGATCGATTAAGAGAAGCACTGTATACAATCATAACCGACGAACACACTACAGCAACAGCACTGCTACCACACAACTACATTCGCATCCCTTTATGGGAAGAATGAAAACGCTGAGCAGGTAAACTGACAATATTGTATTATACGGTGTTTAATTTTTGCCAACTCGATCGCTTTTCACTTTTTTTTACCTGAGAGTACTGAAAATAAAGTCAGGTATTTGCACTTGTTTATATTTTATTTTACGGATGTGGTTACCAGAACTTTAAATGGGACAGGATTTAATATTGCATCAGAAAAAATAATCTGGATTCGTAAAAGATAAGTAAAAAAAAAAAATTGTTAATGTACTGCGATAGTTAAAACTCTGATCTGGTGTCGTCAAAGAATCTCAAACAGACTATACTAAAATCTCTTTCAGTCGACTGGACTCGATCAACGCACAGTTAGGTTGGGTTGGGTTAACCTCGAATTTCTCTCCCGTTTGAGTTTGAGTTTGAGCTGGACTGAAACACATTGGGTTGATTCGAAGCGGTGTATGTAAGCACGTTTAAATAGGTAAAGTGCACTGTTCGATTTTACTCAAACCTTATTAACACAAGGGTTTTATAATGAAGCATAGGATTTTGATTTATCCAATGTAATTATACAAATTATAAAATAATATTAGTTTTGAGATCATAGTATGTAACAGAGAAATAATAGAGCTAGACCTTTCGAAGTACTTTCACATAGCCATGCATAAATTATTATTAGTACCTAGTCTAAGGAGGTTCCAAGTTCGAATCCCAGAAAACACCAAAAAGTTTTTTCAAGGTCCCACCTCTCGCGAGCGTCTGACAAACATCCGAGAGTATTGTTGTCACGAAAAAGCTTCTCAAATCGCCGTTCGGATTCGGCTTTAAACTGTAGGTCCCTTCCATTCGTGTAAGAAATATAACGCACACAACATGAGTGGTTGCGAGAAGCTAGGCCCTGGCACTTTAAAGAGCTGTTGCGCCAAATATTTGTATTTGTATTTGTAGTCTTTTTTTATGTTGTCTACTTTGTCATATAACCTCCACTGATTTTAATTTTTATTTGTTTCTTATAATAAACGTAAATTATAAATATAAAACAAAATTTTTAATAACTGACCCCTGAGGAGTGTTAAATACTTATTACATTTTTTTTTTATTAAGTATACATATGCATATTGTTTCTTTTTTTAAGGATAATAACTAGATATATTTTCCCTTTTTTTGTGTTAAGAGATATGTATCACATGGTCTTTCGCCTGTCGATACACAAGTTTGGTAATGGAAATTTATTTCACTAACTCTTCCAAATGATCAAGAAACGAAAGTTTACATAGAAATACCCTAGCATAACTTAACTTAAGCGTTGGCAACAGCCCTCCCGAGCCGCCAACAGAACGGAATCGGACTAGAATTTGCAGGTACGGGAACAGACCTAGTATCTCAAGCTCAGCAATTCGATTTTCCGAGTAACTGGCTGAACACAATGCATGCCGCGGCCGCGCCGCGGTAGCGTAGTACGTAGAGCTGTCAAATGGTGTGGCGCTGCACTCACAAAATTCGCCCACAATGGTGAAGCGCGTAGTAATGTCAAATAATGCCAGCTGATTACAATTGTGTTTTTCTTTTTGAGTGTTATTGAGATTTGAATATTTTTGTGAGATTATTGTGCTATAATAATACAATAAAAATAATAAGAAATGGATAAATTTATTTTCCTTTCACTAGCAAAATCAATTTTTCCACGGCGTGCTCTTCCATTTTGACTGTAACGAATATTTCAAATTTATTGCGCTACTGCTGAACTCAGTTCAAGAATCCACCACGAAAACATCGTATAGAAAACCAAAACAGTCTTCAACAGTCGCCAATTTCTCTATCTGTCACTTGTGGCGCTGCACAAGTTAAAAGTAAACCAACTTCGTACTACACCACTGCTACCGCCACGCCGCAGCTACCTCATTGTTGGCGCTCTAGTGAGTTCCCATATATTTTAACTCTGTGACAGGTCGTACTACGCTACCGCGTGCATTATGTTCAGCCAGTAACTGGCTGAACACAATGCATGCCGCGGCCGCGCCGCGGTAGCGTAGTACGTAGAGCTGTCAAATGGTGTGGCGCTGCACTCACAAAATTCGCCCACAATGGTGTAGCGCGTAGTAATGTCAAATAATGTCAGCTGATTAAAATTGTGTTTTTCTTTTTGAGTGTTATTGAGATTTGATTATTTTTGTGAGATTATTGTGCTATAATAATACAATAAAAATAATAAGAAATGGATAAATTTATTTTCCTTTCACTAGCAAAATAATTTTTTCCACGGCATGCTCTTCCATTTTGACTGTAACGAATATTTAAAATTTATTGCGCTACTGCTGAACTCAGTTCAAGAATCCACCACGAAAACATCGTATAGAAAACCAAAACAGTCTTCAACAGTCGCCAATTTCTCTATCTGTCACTTGTGGCGCTGCACAAGTTAAAAGTAAACCAACTTCGTACTACACCACTGCTACCGCCACGCCGCAGCTACCTCATTGTGGGCGCTCTAGTGAGTTCCCATATATTTTAACTTTGTGACAGGTCGTACTACGCTACCGCGGCGCGGCCGCGGCATGCATTGTGTTCAGCCAGTAACTCGTACGCTTAGCTGACATCATTCTAGCAATATAAGGCGAACAGAGATCGAGCACATCGAGTGTGCTCTGAACGTGCTCTGAACCGAGTGTGCTCAGAGCGCTCTGATTTGTTTATGAAACGCATTTGAGCATTCTGATGTCATTTGGTCCACTTAAGCCCTAAAACAAAGTTAATGCATGGAAAGAATATCTATTGATAGTTATTTTTTATGTTATATTTACCTTCTGCACCAGAACAATAAATTTCGTCCGCCATTTCAATCGTTTTGGAATTTTTTTTCCTTGTCCTCTCCTGTCAAATATGAAAAATGGCTGTGCTCAGGATTTTGCTCTGAACGCTTGGTCAATTTATTCTGAGCTCATAAAGTACGCTCTGAGCATACTCTGAACGAAAAAAGAAAAATGAATTCAGTGCTCTGATGTGTCTGAGCTCTGAACGAAAAAAGAAAAACGCCTATAGTATACACATAATATGTAAGTTTGTCATGTCTGAATACAAAAACTCTTCGAACTCTTAAAAACTAGCTTCGCTAAAGTGGGCGCACTTTTTCCCCCATGGGTATCACAATGGGTCAACGCTGAACAGAGTGTGGCAGAGAGCGTCCTTGCCTGCCAGCCCACATACCTAACCTAACCGAGTACTTGGTAACGTATGACCCTCTCGTCAGATCTCAGATATGTAAAGTAGGAAGGCTTTTGCAAATACATAATTTTTATATTCATTATAGTGAAAAAACTTGTCCAAATGAACACCTAATTACTTAACAACGATCTTGTTGATCGCCACCTACGGCGATGATTCCCTCTACTGCGTCGTCCCTCGGGATTAGATTCGAAGACTCTGCGGGCCGGAGCGTTGATGTCCATTCGCTCTACATGTCCTAGCCATCTCAGACGTCCAGTACGCAGTTTTTTGACTAGGTCGATGTCGCTGTACAGGTCGTATAGTTCGTGATTGAATCTTCTCCTCCAAAACTCGTCAACGCAAACGGGACCAAAAATCTTACGAAGAATTTTTCTCTCGAAGCGACCAAGGATATCTTCATCCTCTTTTAATAAAGTCCATGTTTCAGCACCGTAAAGCAGGACTGGGATAATCAGGGTCTTATACAGTCTCCTTAGTTGTTTGAAATAGGGCTCTGCTGTTGAATTGCCTTATAAGCCCAAAAAAACAGCGATTGGCAAGAGTTATTCTTCGCTCGATTTCTGCGCTGATGTTGATCTCAGAGTTTATAGCAGAGCCAAGGTAGACAAAGTCCCTTACTACCTCGAAGTTATAATTGCCCGCTGTGACGTTCTGTCCAATTCGTCGGTGTTGGCTGTCCCTTCTTGTTCACAGTATATACTTGGTTTTGGCCTCGTTTATCGCTAAACCCATTTTGGCCGCTTCCGCCTCAATGCTTGCAAACGCAAAATAGAGTGCGACACAGATAATTTCAAATGTAATGTTCTTTCATTCCATTACATATGAAAGTGATTCAGATTAGGAAAGAGTTTGCTTAGAAAATAGATATATTTGCTCCCCGAAAATCACACTAGCTTCAATGGACAACATATTTTTGACTAGATTTTACATAGCCGGACACATTGACACTTTCATACTATGTCTGCCGAAAAATGTGTTCCAAGATCTCCAGCTCGCTTGTTTCAGCGCGGTATTAAACAGAAACAAAATATCCGCCATAGAAACTTACGCCATCTGTGTTCGATTAAGCGTACTGGCTGTAAAAAACTGTTAACATTTAAATAGTTCCAATATTCGTTGCCATAGACGTTTCTGCAAATATTTTCTTGTTTCCTACAGTTATAATAGCCACGTTTTGTTTTCCCCGTGAACTGGTTTAGTTCATATTTTTACACAGGATGCAAAAACTACAATTGAACCAGCACTTGAGCTGGTCCAATTTTCGTGAACCAGCATTTCTATCCCATACCTCACCACTAGATGGCTTTTCGCAAAAAAAATTATATGTAAAGCTTGGCAGCTCTGCTGAATGGTAGAAGTAAATCATAGTTATTTATTGTATCCTCACTTTCTGACATTAGCAGGTATCTAAAAACACTTAATTATTAAACAAGCACTTTTCTCACTTCGATTGCTATTTTTCCGCCATTTTTAATCCATATTAAACGTCAGTGTGTAGCAGCTGCTACCTACTTGTGAAAATGAAATTTCTGGGTGAACCAGGGGCGTTTCTTTATTTTGTGATGAACTAGTTCAGTTTACGGGGGAAATAAAATGCGGCTATTGATTTTAAGTTAGATAAACCTTGCCGTGCCGAATTAAATGACTTAATTATAGATTCTTATATTTGTCCGAAAGACTTGTAACGAAGTGACATGTTTCCCTACCTTCAATTACCAACCGAGAAAGGAAACAGGGTATACGGCCAGGTGTTTTGGCAGAGGACGACCCATGCCACCAAAAGGGTTGCATACTTTCGGGTACCTCTACAACGACGACCAACTCATAAGGAAGTATGGTATACCCTAAGGCACGCCAATATAAAATAAAGCCAGAAAGTCAACGAGTCACAAACAACAACAAAACACGAAGGAGTTTTAAAAAGTCACACTTCGTTCTTACGACGATGTCCCATAAGTAAGAGAACGTAAGTGGCAGTTGGGAGAGTCTGCGCAGTGGTGATAAGTGTAGCAATCCAGCGTACCTGGAACAGACTCTCCCCCGAATTCGGTCACCAACATTTCTGGTTTTGGTTTTCGTGCCTTCACCCCAGTGAGTGGGTATTCAGCTAAGGGTCTGTTTTGATCACAGCCAGCCCGTCCCTTGATAAGTGTCCCCATTCCTTTGGGACAAATCCTCCAGACCGGCATTTAGCGGAGTTTTGCCGCCAGCTTTTCCCGCTCCAAGCTTACGCTTGGCTCCCCTTCCTGAGAAGCAGCCCGGACCCTGTCCGGACTCGCCAGTCAGCCCGTGCCTTGCACGGACTAGCCAGGGGGCCCGTGCCCTGCACGGACAAACCCGTACCAGTACCGCGTGTGGACCGCACGACTTGTCAAGCCGTTCCAAGACACCGCAACCCCAGAGACCCGCCAAGGAGGCCAGTCCAAGCCTGAGTTAGGGGTTTAAGTATTATTGTAGTGTAGAATTAAGCTTATCCATGAATTGTTAAGTATAAGATTTGTTAGTATAAGAATCTTGCATTGTTAAAAGGAACACTGTAATATTAGTCTTATAGTCTTAATAAAGTACCTCTTTCCCAAAGTTTTAGGGTATTTCTTTGGGGCTGACCCTGGAGCCGGCGAGCTCACCTCAGCCTTCGATAAAAAAGACCTTTACCGACTTTAAAATAGAGCCTTTAGATTATGAAACGAAAATAAATTTAAGCGACGATATTCCGTTCCATTATGCCCCCCGACGACTCTCTCACTTTGAGCGTACGAAGGTACAGTCAATAGTTAGTCAGTTAGAGAAAGATGAAATACTTAGACCAAGTAGGTCACCTTATGCTTCCGCTATCGTGTTAATTAAAAAGAAGAACGGAGAGACCCGAATGTTTGTCGACTATCGAGGTCTTAATAAGAAGACTATTCGAGACAATCAACCCATGCCGCTTATTGAGGGTTGTATAGAATACCTTGGAGGAAAGAAATACTTCTCACTCTTAGATTTGAAGAGCGGGTTTCACCAAGTTAAGGTTTCTGAGGAATCTGTACCTCTCACTGCGTTTGTAACTCCCAGTGGAATGTGGGAATACCTTAGAATGCCGTTTGGGCTGAAGAATGCGCCGGCTGTATTTCAACGGTTCTTTAATGTTATTTTTCGCGACCTGATTGATTCAGGTAAACTAGTTGCCTATATGGACGATATATTGATTGCTACTGGCGATTTTGACGAACATTTGATTTTATTACGAACTGTGCTGAGACGAATTACGCAACGAAATCTTAAATTAAACCTTGCGAAGTGTAAGTTTTGCTATACAGAGATAGAGTACCTAGGGTATGTCGTTACACTTCATGGTGTTGCGCTGAGTGACTCTCATATTGCCGCTAAAAGAGATACCCAGTTCCGACAAACCAGAAGCAATTGCATTCCTGCCAAGGGTTGTTTTCTTATTTTAGTCGATTTGTGCCTTCATTTTTCCGAATTGCAAAGCCGTTACAAAATCTATTAAAGAGAAATGCCGATTTGGACTTTGATGAACAATGCCGTATCGCGTTTATGGAACTGAAGTCTAGACTGGTCGAGGCGCCCGTCCTTGCCATCTATGACCCTACGAAAGAGACGGAACTACATTGTGATGCCAGCTCAATTGGATTTGGAGCCGTTCTGCTGCAAATACAGAACGATGGGAAACTCCACCCGGTATCATACTTTTCGAAAACTGCCTCTGCTGCTGAATCTAGATACCACAGCTTTGAGCTCGAGACGCTTGCAATAATTTATGCACTGAGACGATTTCGGGTATATTAAGAAGGATTACCCTTTAAAATGATGACGGAATGTAGCTTATTATCAATGACGTTAGATAAAAAACAAGTTAATCCACGGATTGTCCACTGGGCATTAGAGCTCGAGAATTATAACTATAAGATTCAGCACCGTAGTGGTGTTTCCATGTGGCACGTCGATGCCCTGAGCCGATGCCGGATTGCTGCCGTTTGGGATGTTGACGACGTGGATTTTCAAATTCAGATAGCCCAAGGCCGAGACGAGGCAGTTAAAAGTCTGCGGGATCGTATGGAGATCGAGGAAGTTAAGGACTTTGAGTTGACGGACGGACTTGTATTTAAAGTTAGGAAAAATGGTCGTAAAGCGCTATATGTCCCGAATGAAATGGAGGGTGATGTCATTTGGTTGATCCATGAAAAGTTCGGGCATCAGGCGGTTGATAGGTGTTTTGATAAGTTTGTCACTTGTTATTGGTTTCCGAATATGCGTCAGAAAATAAAAAGATTTATCCAAAACTGCCTCAAGTGCATTATGTATGCCGCTCCTGTTCGCTCTAGCGAAAGGAATTTGTATAGTATACCTAAAAAGCCACTGCCGTTTGATACTATCCATTTGGACCATTTTGGTCCGCTGCCGTCCGTAAATTCGAGAAGGAAACATATCCTGGTTGTCGTAGACGCCTTTACGAAATTCATTAAATTGTACCCGACAAGGTCCACCAGCACGAGAGAAGTGCAGGGCGCACTGGAAAAATACTTCCAGTACTCCCCTAGTATGTTGCTGTTTGGCTTTGAGCAGCGAGGGGAGTTAATAGATGAAATTACGGAACATTTAGACGATAAATTGGGTTCGGATACTCCGCGTGATTTCCTACAAATCAGGGCAGTTGTCTCAGAGGGATTGATAGTTCTCAGAAATATAACTTGACTTATTTTCTTAGGCACAGCAAGGAAGTAAAAAATTATCAGGTTGGCGATTTTGTTGTCATGCTGAATGTCGATACTGCGACGGGAACAAATAAAAAAAATGTTGCCGAAATTGCGTGGATCTTATGTTGCATATAATGTTTTGGGAAATGCTAGATATGTACTACGAGACGTTGAAAATTGCCAGTTGACTCAGCTCCCTTACGATGGGGTCGTTGAAGCCAATAGAATGCGGAAGTGGCTTTCGAAACTCGACAACAAGGCTGTAGATATCGATAACCGGGGCAACACTCCAAAGACCTTAAGTAGTATGTAATTTAAACTTAAAGTTTTGTACCATTTTAAAATTTGATTGTTCGTGGTCGACCAATTGTCAGATCGGCCGAGTTGTAAGCATTTTATTATCCGTTTTATCTGTTTTAGTTGAACGCGTTCATTCGTGTGAGCGCCATCTAGGTGTTATTGTATTGTTTAGCACCCAACTTCGGGTCGATCCATTTCTGCTCACTTAAACAGAAACAGCCGAGAAACAAGGAAGGGGGCCTTCAGCCAAAAACCAAAATTTATAATCCTCTACCATCCATTATTTCAATAAAGAATTAAGTGTTTAAAGATGCAAATGTCGATACGACTGAATTAAATTTTGAAATTTTGAATGTGTAGTTCTGTCAAACGCCACAGCGGATATCTATGATGGCGGATATTTTGTTTCTGTTTAATACCGTACTGAAACAATGGCGCTTGAGATGTTGGAACATGTGTGAAGTTTGGCACTAGGAGTCCATATATAATACGTCAATGGCCGGAAATGTCGAAAAAAGTGATTTTGTTTTTCCCGAGTCCGATAGCATAACTTGTGCCGACCTAAAAGTGCAAAAAAAATGTTAACACTGTTGTTTTAGGAAGACGTAACCCACCCCAAAGTTAAAAAAAAAGCCATTCGAAATGGTACTCATATCTTGGGTATGTGGCCTACAAATCTTATAATTATGAATTCGTTGCATAGACTGCGTAATTCTGCTTTTTTCTTTCCCTTGCAGTCATTTTTCGGTGAAATTTTCTCGCATGGTGGAAATGCGATCGACTTTTGGTATATTTATTTTAACTATAACATTGGTTTTTATGGGCCAATCTTGATTAATTTTTTTGTTTTTTTGTTATTTGGTGCACTTTTTTGTCTATACAACGCAATTATAACTAAGGAATTCGAACAAAGCATGTCGTAGACATTGGTACCATTTTCACATTACATTTACATTTTTTACATTACATACATTACACTTTTTTTTTCTATGGAATTTTTTAAACTTTGGGGGCGGTTACGCGTTATCGGAAAGCTAGTGGACTTTTGAGCGCAGCGTAAACTATTCTACCTGACTAAAAAAATGAGGGCAATTTTCGACATTTCCGATAAAGTAAAATGTTACCATATATTTTTTATATATTTATGTTACTTTGACTCTAGCTGATTTTTACCGACTGTTTCATTGAAAAGCGCACTTCTTGACTCTGAAGGCAATTTCTGAACTTTCAACAAACAGAGCGGAATGATTTTCATTGAAAAATTGACAGACTTCACCAGTTGCTTTGACAGTATTGCTTCCCGCCAACATATCGACAGCTTTTCATTGAAATAGTTTAATATTTGTTATCTCTTAAAATGCAAACAGATTTGAATATACCCAATTTATCAGAATTTCTAAACCATGAATCGAAATACAAGCAGCTTTTGGACGATCCCGAAACTTGGCGCAGTATACCTCTTCTCAATTACACGCCCATTCACGAACTTAAGGATTCATCCATGGTTCGATTTCGAGGCATGATACAGGATATGCTCGACCCAGAAATCTACCTAGAGCAATACCAGGTCATTGGTACGACTGGTCATGGTAATAGCAGGGTTCAAAATGGTAAATACCGGGATTGTTTAGTACTCGAGCCAAACGAGAACGTGGACTTCGAGAGTAATGAAAACGTACAAGCGGAACGGAGAACAATGTTTGTGGTGTCGCTGCCTGCGATCAATCCATGGGCATCAGAATTTGAAGACACGAATTCTAAAAAACCTAGTTACCTGGCGTTTCTAAACAACAGGCCACAATCACAGCCTAAACGCCCCGTAACGGATGAAGATGATACAGACATGATTGGCATAGAATCTGACAGAGGAAAGCAGCATAAGCGACAACATATCGAAAACCGACCATGCAGTGCTGAAGGCACTTCCTCATTGTCTAGGGAATATTTGTTAAACTCTCCCATCCCTCAACGTCCAAGCAAAGCTTGTTTGGTTAAATTGTACGGGGACTTCGATGGTTATATTTTAAACTCTATAGTAGATGTTATCGGGTTCCTATCGGTGGATCCAGCACTGGATGCATCAACATTTGACTGCACTCCCGATGAATTTGAGAACAGCAGTGAGATACTGGTGCAAAATCCTCCGCCATCTCTTATACCACGACTTCATGCTGTCGTCGTAAAAAAATTGACTCACAACAACCCTTTGCTCGATCCACTGGTGTGTGAAATAAATGTGCCCAGTGTGAATTACGAGTCCGTCTATAAGGATCTTAAGATTCTTCTCACTCAATGCCTGCTTGGCGATGATCTAGCTGCGGAATATCTACTGGCACATCTCATATCAACTGTGTAAGTTTCGCCCTCAATAGATTATATACGTTTTAAAATGTTGTTCAATTGGTCTATTTAAGGTACATACGTTCAGATTTACATAGCATTGGAAAATTCGCTCTGAACATTTGCAACTTGCCGAAAGAGGTCCTTCCAAGTTACACACAGGACCTCTACGACATTCTGGAACTGTTTTTAACAGCTAGTCATTATTTACCATTGACCTTGGACACCATAAATACGCTGCAATTTTTTCCAAAGTAAACCTAATTCGTTTTTATAATACATATAATCTATATTACTCCGCCTTTCATGCCTATAGGAAAGACTATCAGACAAGTAAACTTCTTTCAGGCATTCTTCAGCTAGCCCCACATACACACCTCGTTTTAGATGAAACACGACTGGAACCAGGTAAGTTGGAGGCTAACGGAGTTCGAGGAGTACAAAACCTGGCACATTTCATTAAATCGCAACAAATAAAGTGCAATTTCCACTATTACGAGATCGATTTCGACACGGATATCCCCGTCTTGGTGCTGAGCGAAGGAAAGAGTATGCTGCCAGTAAGAAACTATGAAACTTTCAATCTGCAATGCAAAGAATTTATATTGTATTTCTAGAACGATTTTCTTGTGCCTCTTAGTGCTGATCCAGACTGTATTGGTTTAATTGACGAAACACTGAAAGCGGCGAAACATTACGCTCAACCAAAGTTAGATGCGATTCGTCGATATCTAACCTCTGCAAAAATTTGTAACTTCAGCATGAACCCGGCCGACAGCGAAATGATTCAAACGGATTTTGTAGAAATGCGTAAAACCAATTCTAATGTTGGTGCCGATGAACTGCATGGTCTACTGGTATTATCACGCCTATTGGCTATTGCCAGTGGTAAATCTACGCTCGATAGAGAATGCTGGGACCATGCTAAGAGAATGGAGGCGTTAAGAAGAGTTCGTGTAGAAAGCATGCCAAAATCAAACAGAAACTTTTGATTTATTATATTATTTTCTTTATCTCTCTTAGATTTGTCTTAAGACTACTTACAAAAAACAAATTAAAAATTCAAGTTATAAAATGATTGCAATCAATTAAAAAAAAAATTAATTAACATAATGTGGGATATTTAGGGCCTTACTATATTTCGCGAGTACACCTTTAATCGAACAGCTACTAATCGGCAATAATAATAGGGCCTCTTATCACAAAAGGTAATCAAAACGTACCGGCCGCTTACAAAGACCTGTAGGTAAATACAAGCATGAAAGCGGACTTACTCATACTCTAGTATGTTTTTATGATAAAACAAAAGGTAACTGAAAAGATATAAATTAAATAAGTTTTGCAATATAATATAAATTACTCACCCCTCGCTATCCAGCACTTGACTGAGGGTTGCAGTCGTAATTATATGATCGTCACATTTAACCCAAGTATCTTTATGGTGACGTACATAGGCAGTATAGTGTCCTGTATCAATGGTGCCTTCATGGTTTACAACGGCGTATAAGGAGTACCTATAATCCCCATACGGATTATTTTTTTCCGACATGAAAGGTTTCATATCGAATTCGGCTGGGAATGAGATGAAAGTTGAAATTTTTTTATCGAACAAACTCGAGTGTTCGAACCGCTTCAGGTGAAAGCTCGCTACACTTGGCAGTGTCCGCAGTGACAACTGCTTAGTTGATTCTTGATAGCTTTTACAAGTTGAACACTTAATTTTGGCACTAGACCCGAGATGTTCCGCTCGGGTATATCTTTCAAGGCAGTCAATTAGACTTTTTGGAGAGGTGCCACCCTGAACTTCACCCAAATCTAGAGAGATATCCCAGAAAGGATCTATTGTTGTAGAAACATTCTTACAAGCTTGGCACACAACGTCACTCTGCAGCATCCCAGTGAATATTTGGTCGATAATGCACGTACATTGAGTGGGGCACGTTTCATTGCTGTTAAATACTGCAATTTTATTTCGCTCCTCATTTCTAGAGCTAATACAATGCAAGTGTAAGATCTCTAACGTTGCTATGAAAAATTCATGTGCATCCTGTTGCTCGTACCCGGCTAAGTGCTTTGCGTGATTCCAAATTAGATGTAGTAATCGATGTAAAGAAAGTGGACAACGGGAACCAGAATAAAATTCCTGTCATCCAAATCAGTGACAAATCCATGAAAAGGAAGTGTATATTTCATTCTGCTTACCTGAAACAACCGTGAAACTTCACAAACCAAACACTTTAACGACGATTTGATAGTGCACTCGTGCCGCTCTGACAGAAAGTAATCGCTTAAAAGCGGAGTGTGAATCAGAGCCTCAAGAAAAAGTTACATATTATAAACTCTGGAACATCAAACCGAATTGATTTACCTACTTGCACTATACAGTTCATGAAACATGTAGATCCCAGGTTCATTAGTCCTCTTAAACCTATCGTTTGATTCGCCTTGATGCACCTTCTACGTGGATTGCTTACTAGTAGACTTATCTCTGTTGGACTTGGCCGCCAAGGTCTGTAGGTCAGGCTCTTTTGCAGATCTTTTGCCTCAAGCAACCTGTGTTTGTCTAAGATCTCTTGGCATCGCTGGTCATAAATAAAGTCTTTACAAGAGTTACAATATATAACCCCGTGCGAAAGTTCAAGTGCAATACAGTGCTTTTGCAATTTCAGGTGCTCCAAAATATGGGGACCCTTGCATCCAAAGTAGATGCAATGAAGACACGAATAGATCTGCAAACCGAAACTTCCACATTCGAAGCAGCAACACGATAATGCCTTCAAATAATCAGATTCAACAAAAAAGTTTTTCCATTGTGAAATGAATATACCTTTCTGTCCCGAGCGTCTTTGGATACGCATGCAGAGAAGTAGGCGTCCACAACGCTAAACGTTTCCAATCCATATTCCTTAACGTAACTTTGGAAATGTCGGCATCCACTTTCCGTCATAATTATATTGTGAATTAAGTTTATTACTCAATGTGGAAGGATGAAATAGCAGAACTGTTTTATCATCTTCATTCAAGAAAATCCACAATATTACACGCTCAAACGAAAATAAATACCCTTTATGAGTAGCCGCCAGCCGGTGATTTTGACAACTTTCTGTTTGACCGATGCAGGAAAATCGTATTCGCCCCATTAATTGTGCTGAAAATGGGTGAATTCGGAATGTATAAGTGTCGGTAGAACAGACCTTCTATTTGGCATTATTAATTATAAAAAGGTCGAAACATTTTTGAAAAAAATTCCAACAGCTCGTTGATATTTATGAATCAACCCAAGTTGTCAATAGCACGGAGATAAAATCCATACCGACACACTTTTTTATACCAGTTGGTGTAATAGTACGTTTGTACCAATCTTCGGTCCCTATACATTTTTCAGATTTCGAAATCCGTGATTTATTTGATAAGTGGGAAATACACGATACAACTGTTGTACCAAAGGTTTGACAGCTGTAGTATTGTATAAGATAATTGTATCGTGTGTATCCACACAACCGACCGCTGTACCGATATCGTAAGGTCACATGGTCTTGACTGTACAACAGCTGTCACATGTAGAGATCGTATGGAAATTATATGGTGTGTATGTGTAAAATGACTGAATAAAATGTCTGATTGTACGTAAATCGTACGCAGATTGTATAATATTTGTGCTGCATACAACAGTCAGTACGACGATTGTATCGTGTATTTCCCACTATAAGTGAATTCCGCTTTTAGTTGGCAATTTATCAAAATGAATACACATATTAAAAGTTGTATTGAAGTTCTGACAAGAAAAATATATCTTAAAGTAGTGGCTCTGTAAATGCTTTTATTAGATCTATCTCTAAATGCTTTGTATCCATTTTCAATAGAAAAACAATTTCACAATTGAATAAAAAATACATTCAAAATTTGTCAGCTGATGACAACAAACCCAGATTTCCCTCTGTGGGAAAATTTCAGTGTGTTTTTGAGATCCTTTCTTCCAAATCACAGATTTCGATCTAGTGGAAACGTATTATTATATTACTTTTCCATACAATCTGATGGGAGCTGTGGCGCTGTGGTTAGTGTGTCGGAACACTGCTCGTGATGTTCAATTTTTCGAATCCCATGAAACACCAAAAAGTTTTTTCACGGTTCCACCTCTCGCGAATCCATGAGTATTGTTTTCACGAAAAAGCTTCTCAATTGTCCTTCGAATAAGGCACAGAGCTGTAGGTCAATTCGTGTAAGAAATACAACGCACACAACACGAATGGTAGCGACAAGCTAGGCCTAGGGCCCTCTATGGGTTGTTCCGCCAAATATGTATGTATGTATATTTCAATATATGTAATTGTATGCTATCTCCTTTTCTGCTTCCTGAGATATTCTCACGGAATAGGTCCAAAGTTCAATATTCAAAGTTTATTTAAAGAATATTTAAGAATAGCACATGCAGTTATATCCCGCGAAGCCCATAGGGCTTGTCTGCAAAAATTTTAAATAAAAAATAGAACAGATTATTGTAAGAGAAGTGATCTTAATCAATAAATGCTGCCTCTGCGTAATCCTAAAATATTCCGAATGTATAAAAATAAGTTTTTGAGAACCATAATGCAAATTCTAAACTTTTTTCCTGATACGAAAGTATGTTTTGAAACGAAATCTCCGATTTCTCCGAACTCTCAGAAAATCGAGGAAAAAAGTGCTTTTTGCATGTGCTCTAGCCTTAATGCCGACGATATTCTGCTACTGTATAATGAAAAAAACCTTTCCCGGGAAATTTCAACGTTTTGACATTTCGGACCGTTGATCATGAGTTTGGCGGAGAGTGAATATCCTTTCTGTTTAAAATTTTAAGATAAAATAAATGGCTCTGCCGCGGAAACTAAAACTAATGAGTTATAATATTTACGTGTTGATAAATTTATAAATAGTTAATTCATTATGAATTCAGAAGCAAATTCGCATACTCCATCGGGCTACAAACATAGTTCTCCGGTGATGAATTTCTTCAGTAAAAGCAATAGAACGCTGTTGAGCAAAAGTAACAACAGTCAGGCTGCCAGTGTAATGTCTCACGGTCACAGCTCGCGGAGGTTCAAGGAGACAAATTCATTGCATGTGTTCCCTGTTGTGAAAACGCCACCAGCAAAACGCTTCTCAAAAGTTGTGAATCCATTCGAAGCGGCCATAGCCGAGCGTCTTCATCTGCCGCTAATCGGAAGGTATGTAATATATAAACCGAATCTGCAGCTTTCTAAACATAATTTTTTGTCAGTCCAACGCTGTTTCAGCGGCCACCAACGCCTCAACATTCTTCGACGCAATTCGCATGGACGATTGACGACGTTTCCTCTCTGCAGCCAGCCAACGTTGAGCCTCACGAGACACAATTTCATGATTCGCCAGATCCCGACTACGAAGCTAAAGCCCAGTCAGCCATTAGCTCGTATTTCAAAGAGCAACAGATTGTCCCTAGTCCCATTGATTGCCCACTTCGAAACCAACGCATTATTCTCTCCGAGTTAAGTGGAAATACTCCAATCTCGAAGCCGGGTCGTAGAATACGGGACAACGTTGCACAAACTGTTTTATCGCTGCCGCCTGTGTTGCCCAAGGAATTGGAAGCGGCTCTGGCTCCGTATTTGTCCTTTACTGAAAATCAGCAAACCGCCGAGATTTTCTCAAATGTTTCGGCTGATTGTTCCATTAGTGCCATTGAACACGATGTAAGAGATGCATCGCTTAGACGCAAACTCTTCGACTATCATACCGCACACTACACAGACGACGAGACCTTTGCCAACGCAGAGAATTGCGTTTTAACAGTAAACAGTCCTCCACCACAGTCTCCAGAAGTGGTCAAACCTGTATCGTCTGATGAACCGTTCCATAATTCAAAACCGTCAGATTCAGTGGATAAGAGTTCGTTTGGCTCGCTTTCGCCTATCGTTCAAAGCTCTTCTCCTCCAAATCTGAAACGTAAATCAAGTTTTCAGAATAGCGGTCTTGTATCTCATGCGTTTTCTGGCTATCGTTGTCCTAAATCCTTAGAGAATGCAGACAGTCCACTTTGCAAAATATCATCAATGTGTCGCTTCACTACACCCGACCGAAGCTTGGCGCGACAAAGTTCATCTCCATACCAGGGGGCAGATGAAATGTCAACTGACTCAATTTCGAACGTGAAAATGAGCTGCCTACTGGTAGATACAACAAAAAGACTGAAACCTTCGTTTGAAACGGAACTATTCGGAGACGAGACCCTGGACGTTGATGACGATGATATGCAAGTTAGTCAATTGTCTGCAATGAGTAATATTTCATCGGAGTCCGACACGCCACGCAGCAAACGTCGTTCTGCCAATCGGAAAAATCTATCTCATTCGTTCTCATTTCAGTGTTCCCCGAACAGCGAAGAGGATTACGAAGTAGGTCTCGGGCATGAGAATGATTTATTAGACCCAAATAAAGTATTTGTGCAGGCGAACCAGGGTCTCACAATCGATTCAAATTGCAAGAATCAGGGAGACCAAGGTCCAGCAGAACGCTCAATATTTTGTCGTACTGATAGTGGATTTAATGAGATGACTACTAGCAGTATGCACTATGATATTAAGCTCCCAAATGAACAACTACTAGAATTTGATAATAATAATACTGATGTAAGTATGATATGTTGCTCAACACCATCTAAACACTTCGACATTCCTTAAAAAAGAAGGATCTGCTAGATTAAATTTAGAAAAATGATAAATTTATTGCAATTCACTGGGCTACATTCTAGGATAGTGCAACGAAACTTGTTTTTCTTTTTAGTGTTACTCAACTTTCATTGTCAAATTATTGAAAATGTGTTTAATCAACTTTGTGTCATACTTACTTTAAATATTTAGACAAATTTGTTATTTTTTTTTTCGACGAAATCCTTTTGTTGTAGAAATCAATAATAAAAATACATATTGTTTAGAGAAACCGTGTATCTATTTTTGGCGCCAACACGCACGCTGTACCAATATGTAACTGAAAATATTGTCTAGATACGGTTATACAACTGGTGCAATGTGAGCAGAATAAAGGTGTTATTAAACCTCAGTTAAGAAGAGTTAATTGTAATTATTACAATGAACTATTCTATTATTTTATTATCAAAAGTTAAACACTATAAAATTAATAAAAATATACTTCAAATTTTGAAGTATATTTTTGAATATACATATACCTAGTATATATATTTTTTTTGCTTTTTATGCATTTGCATACATATGTATGTAACTACTTTATCATTATTATTTGGCGCTTTTCTTAAAATAGTCGGAGATTACTCAGACTGAGTGAGCGTGTCGTGAGTTCGAGGTTGTATTCCAGCTTTTTCCATCATTATCAACAAAGATATACATTTCATGCACGTCATATGAGTAGAGTAATTGTTATTCCAAAGATGTATCATGTATGTACATATGTAAGTATTATACGAGTACAGTCACACTGCAGCAAAATTTAATTATCGGGCCTAGCTTGAAACCATTATTGCTTAGTTCGACTGTGGATATCGTTGCAAAAGAAAGGTTTCAAGCATTGTTCTCATTCAGGTTTTTTTTTTTTTTCTTGCTCGCCTCATCTGTCTTGTTTTTCTCCAAGTGTGGATAAGAATCTTGGAATTTTCTATCGGGTATATCGTTGAAAGTAATTTTAAGTAAGAGTGTTAATGTTGAGGTCATTGCAATGGTCAGCAATTCACATATAATTGTTAAGCTGCTATTTGGTATGATTTTCGTGCTTTTCGTGGGAAATTTGAATGCAGCCCGTGTTCGCGTAAAACGTATAGTTGGAGGTAAATTGGCAGCTAAACCTCCACCTGATGATCCAGTTGTATTCACCCGAACGTATAATCGTGACGCACGTGTAGAGGGTTTTCGCAACAAAGAAACCGGAATTTATTCTTTTCTAGGGCTGCGATTCGCTGACCCTCCGTCAGGACCCAACCGTTTCACTAGACCGAGGTATAGACGCTTGGAAGGCGATATCAATGCGACCACCCACGGACCGCCATGTCCGCAACCACACCCTCGGAATCCGAATCTTGTGGTTGGTAATGAGGATTGTCTACTGCTTAATATTTACACGCCACAGATGCCTGATGAAACTACAGGCCTTCCAGTCTATGTTTGGATTCACCCAGGTGGTTTTCGATATGGTTCCGCAGCACAATATGATGCCGAGCCATTAGCACAGGGAGGTGTGATATTTGTTCCTGTCCAATACAGACTCGGAACATTAGGAATTATTGGCGATGGTACCAAAGAGTTTAATGGTAATTTAGCCATGTTCGATATGGCAGCCGCTTTAAGGTGGGTGACGGACTATATATCTTTTTTTGGTGGAGATCCGAAGCAAATCAAAGTTATCGGTCATGGCTCAGGGGCAGCCAGCGCAATGTATCTATCCATGTCACGTTTACCTCGTAGCGGTTCAATTACTGGTGTAGTGGCGATGTCAGGATCTGCGTTGTCACAGTATGCAAAAGATGAGGAGCCAGTACAATCATTGCAAGAAATCGCTCAAATAAATGAGTGTCCGACAAACAACGAGACTGAAATTGTCAATTGCCTTAGAACGGTAAGTTTATAATGAAGTATTTTACAATATCACTGAGATGTATTTTTATATTGAAGAAAACTATTAAAGATATTGTAATGAAAGATTCTAAAATTCAAACCGAACGTCTTCAAGGACGTGCTATGATTGAGGGAATTGCCGGTGGTGTTGGATTCAATCCACATGTAGAAGCACCAGACGATGGAAGAGCTCTGCCAGGAATTATCACAAACAGACCCCAGGCTTCTATTGCGAAAAGAAACTTTTCAATGATACCTCTTCTAATCGGCGTATCCAAACAGGAGACAGGGAACGCAATAACTCTAAATGATATAAACAACATATGGGGATCTGCCGAGAACTTATTAAATTCTCTTGTAGATACTTTGCAAGGGCTTAAGTCGTTTTTGCGTGTTGATGAACTAACTGGATCCATTACAAAACCAATTTTACCAGGTGTTGAGGGTCTTAATCTAGGATTATCAGATTTATTAAGAGTACCCGATACAATTCAGCCATTTGAGGTGTTATCAAAGGTATGGCTGTTGAATTTAATTAAATTTCAGATATAATATTAAATACTATCCTTAGGTTACGGAGATGACTACCGACGCTCTTTTTAATTTGCCAGCCATCTTATCTGCCCAAACATGGGGAAAAACAGAATCAGCTTTTCTCTACAGCTTCGAATATAAAGGTTCGACATCGAAGGGTATAAACTTTCTACGTGGACTACCAATTGTGTCTTTAAATAATCGCAACAAAGACAATAATTATACCGCCCATGGAGATGAACTCGGATACATATTTAATGCAAACGACATTGAGGGTAATCCCTTGCCAGAAGCACGTCTTACTATCCCGGAAGACTTACAAGTACGAAAGAATCTTATCTCGTTGTTGACAACATTTGCGAAACCTATAAGCCAGAATAAAAGTACTATTCTCCGAAGTGTAGGCGCTGGTAAAGAGGGTACCCCATTCATAAAAATCGATACAAAATTGGAGCTATCAGCGGATTTCCGAGTCTGTGAGCTTTTGCTCTGGGGTGTTCCTTTAAATCCGTTATCCTCGACCACATGCGAAGGTCTGGCAAGTACTTTGGGCTCTATAACAAATATTCTTAGCAACGTTACTACCGGGTTAACAGATACGTTAGGTTTAGGTGGTGGTCGAAAACCTGGCGGAGGACTACTCAATGCTGGCGGTTTACTGGGATAAAGAAAAACTTCAGTTGCATTATATACAATTTATACTTGAAAACTTGTTTTGAGTATATGGTTTGTTTTTTTTTAAATACATTACCTATACCGTAATAAATCTCATGAAGCAGTATAAGAGTGTATCTGCATTGTCACTGCATTCTAAAACAGCATGCAATGTGCAATAATTTGCGTTTTCGAACAGATCCATACTTACCACGCTAAGTAATCACAGTAAATGTTTTCTTTGGTATTCTGATGTCTATATTAATGCCAGTGTATTTCAGTACTCATTTCGATTCCTCTTAAAGAGAAAAAAATCGTATCTAAAAAAACTAACATTTCTCCATATATTCGAAGCAATTAAGAAATTATAATGCATTCAAATTTACAACTATCAAATTTAATTTCATGTTTTATATATTAAATAAAATAATTATCATAAGTTTTTCCATATACATATATACATACATATGCATATATATATATATATATGTATGTACATATGTAGATATATTAAATCAAATGTATGAATCTATATGTGAATTATATATTTATAACTTAATGGGCGCGGACTTTTTGATTCTGTTCTTACATGCATACTATTGTAGTTTAGTTGGCTATACTGATGGAATAATAATAATAAAAAAAAACAGTAATTAGAGACAGTTATGTAGAATTAATGTTTTAGACAATGTCCGCTTATTCAGAAGAATAACACGAATGTGTTATAACAAACAAGAAAATCACGTTGTTGCATTATTATTTTCGGTGTTGTTCTCATGGAAATTGGCTCCGTTTACAATAAAAGATGTACCTAACCCATAAAGATGACCACAGTACTTAGCGTTGTCAATGTTATCCTCGAAAAACATCTACAGAAATAGAAAAAAAAAAAAAAAAAAAACAAAAAAAAAAAAATATATATATACAAATAGTCGATTCGGTAATTGTAATATCTCTTTGGAATGGGTTGGCAGAATTGGTGATGATGGGGTTTGATGCAAATGTCTTTTTGCATGCGGTTAGTATTGATCGGAAAAAAGGATAAATGAAATTCAAAGAAAAAAAAAAAACTAAATAATTATATTCATTTTGTTTCATTTAATAATTCATTATTAACGATAAAATCCATTTAAAAGAGCTATAAATGTAGTAAAATATAATAATAATAAAAAAAAAAAACAACAACAAAGGCGAATAGCCTTAAAATTCAAAATTCACCGTATTAACAATGAAATTAAGTTAAAAAAAAAAAAAAAAACGAAAAGAAAAATCAGCGGTAATTAAAATTTAACATGAGGAAAAAGGGAAACAATAATGAGAGCGTTAGTAAAAAAAATTAAAATGACAGTTGTGATGGTCTCATTATGCTTCAAATACAACCGAATTAAATTCGATTGCATGGTCTAGGTATGGTGGGGTGAGTTCAATATTAAATTTTTTATCGTTTGATGACAATTTTTGTACCTCACGCATTTTAAAGAATGCCATTCCAGTCAGAAGTGCATCGGAACCAGCTTGGTGCTGCGGACCTACGCGACGTAGCTCCAGTTGATCAGCCACCTCTTGTAGACCACCCTTAAGGTTCTTGCAAGACTTCATAAGATATTTTATATCATAGATGTTCGGGAAGTATATGCGGAGAAGTTCGAAAAATTCACTCTCATCAGCAGGTAGATTCTGATCGGTCAAAAGTTTTAGCAAATAACCAAAGTCATAGCCAGAATGGAAACAGAGCCACTTAATGTTGTCCACCAAAACAATGCCAGATGACATTAGTAATTCGGCGAAATCTAATGGATCAATACCGTCTTCTTCGTGCTTCTTAAACTGAATTCCAGAATTTTGCAATAGGTCAATAGAATCTTGTGCATACATATCTTCTCTGAAAAATATATGCCATTTTTTTTTGTGTCGTCTTGCTAAAGAAAGTTTTAATTACTTACGAAAGATTAAATTTAAAATTGAATTGCCATGTTGAATATCCTGGTGGAGTTTTACCCTCGTCATCCATGAACGTCAAGCCCAATTGTATTATGCGGAGAAGATCAACATTGCACCTAAGAAGCTGATAATGATAGTCAGCCGTCGATCGGAATTCCCCAACAGGACGAGCCACGACTCCAGGAAACTCGGTATCCATAGCCACATAGTGGTACTTTTGAACTACTTTACGTATAGTGCGAAATTCATCCTCGAGATTATGCTTCCAAACGTCACGAATTCCGCATTCTTCATTACTCGGAATACTGACCGAGTGTGATGAGTGGCCACCGCCACCGCTTATTGCTGAAGGCATTGCCTACAAGAGACCGAGAGTATGTAATACTTTGGGTAGCACCAAACAACTAAACAACTTCTTAAAATTTCGTGCGGGATTTTGATTTTGTTAAAACATAATTTATGGTTAGTCGCCCTCTGCGTTTTGGAAATGTGGAATTTAACCATCTTTAATAGAATTTAATCGGGAAAAGGTTTCGCTTGCCAATTACAAAAAAAGTAACAATAAAATAAATAAAAATGCAAAATAAAGAATAAAATGCAAATCTAAAAAAGGTAGTAGGTATATACATATATCTTCGAGAAAATAATAGAAAAATAAATCATTCTCTATGTGATTTGTTTTAAATAAGGAATTGTAGCGGCGATGGTAGAACAACAACAAATCAAGAATAATAGAAAATTACTTACATCAGTTGTTGAATTAGTAGTTACTTCACTGGCTTCAGCCACGGTGCTGTCAGCCGATGTGTATTCAGAATTTCTTTATAGATATAAAGATATATATCTGCACGCAATCAATAGGATTATTTAATTATTAAATTGAACTTATGATTAATTCCCGAAGAGGAAGAGTATGGTATGGTAGGTATAGCAGTAGCACGCTACGCTCTACTAGTGCGCACCTGAAGAAATTATTTTTTTTCCAAATTTCCAGTTTGCGTATTGAATGCAGCTATTTTGCTATAAATTCATTGGGTGTTTAAGTCCTGTAGTTGTTTCAAGAAATTGCAAAATGCAACATTTTAATGTCACGATCACGAAGGGAAGAGTTGTAATAAATTGATTTAGCATACGAAATGAAATGAAATGCAGTTGTTTTGTTTTGTTCATATCTACTTACCCATTTCATAGTTGTGAAGCAAAAGAAGACAAGCTAGATGTTATTTGCTGTTCTTCTATTTTTATAATAGCAAACGTAATTTACTTCTAAAGAGTACAAACAAAATTATAGCTATAAAACAAATATTTTGACTTCACGCCACAAAATAATTTCCGAATTTGCCCTTTTGTGATTGACTCGGTTTTTCTGTGTTGATTGTGGCGAAATCAAATGTCAAAAGCTCAATTCGCCAGTTACACTTACAACAATTCAACGGTTGAATAATCACACTTCAAGAAAATGATGCCAAATTCACTTATAACTCTGGAAAAATCACAAAACAGTTAATATCAGAGAAAAAAAGTTCAAGCAGAGTAATGATTGCATTAAATATTAGTGCACCTTTTCCTTTGTCAACATTGGTTTTGAAAAAACTTGCAAATAAAAGGAATCGCATTTTCCTTGACATAAAATAAGAGGCAATGTAATTCCAATCTATGTAACTACCAGGTACACCGCTTACTTATAATGACTAAAGAGGTGAACAGAATGGTGCATCTGCGTCTGAGTCTTGCATCGCTGTCAAAATTTGCCGCGCATTCTGCGGGTAGAGTAAACACAATGAAAGCGACTGTCAAAATTGCATTTTGTGTTTTTACTTCTCCAAAATACTTACATTGTAAAAGAAGTTGTTATTTCTTATGGACGATCAAGAAGAAATTGGTTTTATCATGTGTGTTCTGAACATGTGTTACTTAGCACTAAAAATAGTAAAGGAAAGGAAACGCAGATGGTGGGTTCGTCCCGTTTAGAAGGAAAGAAAAGAAAGAGAATTTTTTGAAACATGGATAAAAACAAAATTTTTAAATACTTATTTGCTATTCCAAATTGCTGGGATATATCCCACTATTTTTCCATTTTCTTTTATGATTTTTGTACTGTGGGTGCGATAAATTCCAAAGAATTTCATTTTCGCATACATTCTCCACAAATTTTTCGACTTCCATTTAGCGCAAACAATAGCTTTTGTATACAAAAACATAAACGTCAAATTTGCATCGCTGCTGGAAGCTGAACAGAATTCAGCTTCACGATGCACGACTCAGACGCAGACGCACATTGTGTTGCTGCTTACGGCTTTCCATACATTTAATATTTTGACAGCTTCAGACTCCGACGCAGATGCACCATTCTGTTCACCTCTTGAGAACAATTTAGAACAAGCTTCTCTAATTGAATTTCTCTTAGTTAATTTGCACTGGTGCTTACACTATTTGCTTACACTGTAGTCGCACAATTTTCTATTCGGCAGTCATACTTTTATTAGTTAAATTGATGTTTATTTCTCTTCAAATTGTGCACCGACATATTTGAATTATTTAATCTTATTTTCATTAATTAAATTACAATTTTAGCTGGATACATACCATATACATGTCTTTCTTATGGAAGGCAGATTCTTGTAGTACTAACTCGCTTCTTCTTTTATCCGCTAGGTATCGCAGACCAAATTTGTTATTAGCCAATTAAGACCGGGCAAGTGCATCTAGCTGCTCTCATTGTCAAGTAAATGGGACGTGCATTTTATTTATAGTTCAGTGTTCCGCTGGGTGGCAACTAACCGGGTGGAGGGATTTTCCTTCAAGAAAATGTAAAAAGATTAATGTTAAATTCTTATGTCCTATTTTCCTGGGGCTAGGCTGAGGATACCAGGGGGGTCAGCAAGGTGGCGGATGGCTGAACGGTCTATAGATATGTAGGTTAGCTGCGAATACTGAATAAGCAGTCCCCGACCAAGAGCGGCAGGGGTGGAGGGCGTGAGTAAAAACCACAAAAGCTCAATGAAATTCCCTCTGACAGGACGAGTCTATGCCGCCCTTTAAATAAGTGTCAAAATCCCAATTTAAAAAAAAAAAAAAAAAAAAAACCCTGGCAGTAGGTATAAAATGCAACCGTTATTTCGATGCAATGGACAAAACAACTGATAATATTACCCCAGGTGGCAGACCAGTTACACTGGAAAATCCACCCTCAAATGAGGCAGGTCCTACGGATTCTGGGGAGGACCAACTATTGCGTTTAAACGACCCATTCATAAGGAGAGGAAGGGTATCCAGATCTCCACCAACACGATCTGACCCCCTCATCGCTGCCCTGGGAGTGAAACACTTGGCTCCCACGGATTGTAAAGCTTTTACAAGTGAGACAGGAGAAAATCGTTTCAAAAAGAGCTATCATCTGCGAAGATCACCACCGCCTTTAAAACAGGATGAACCCGAATCGGCACCACGGGAGAAACCCGCCACAGCCCGGAAAATCATCGCAGAAAACCCTTCAATAGGGAGCACCACCCTAACGAAACCATCAAATGGTAACCAACATGAGTCCTCCGATGTTAGTGAAGCCCAGCTGACGGAAAACTCACTGGAGAAGGAGCTACAGAAATGCAAGGAGACGATTAAGAAAATGAAATTCGCGACGGACAGGCAGAAGAATATCAGCACTGATATTAAGAAAGGTCTTGCTGAACTAGAGGAATCATTGGACGTAATCAGCTTCCTTAAAAAGGGGCGGGATAGCGACCTGAGGCTACACCGATCACAACAACCTGAACTTCAGATGCGACAGGTCAACAGAACAGATGCGAACCACCAGGAGCCTCCAAAAAGTAGGACACCGAGCGGAATTCGGGAACCCAAGAAGAGACTACCATCTAGCCCCCTTGAAAAGGAGCCGGAAAAGAAGAAGAAGAAGTCACCGAAGGTTGCAACTCCTCCAACTAGGCTTCAAACCGTGCGGAGAAGGGATGTAGCCCACAAAGATCTTGGACCCAATATAGGCCAGAAGGACAACCCCTTCTCGAAAGGAAAATAACCTAAAAAGCTGATCGAGAGCAAGAAGGCCAATGGTAAAGCGCGGACAGCCTCGGTGAAAGAGCACGAGAAGCAGAAAAAGGAGGAAGGAATGATAATTAGCCAAAAAAAAAGATAAGAGACCAGCGAGGCACCGGCGCGAAGCAATCATCATAAGACCAAGAGGAGCAGAAACGTACGCGGAGATAAACACAAACGGAGATAAGAGCTGTCCGTCAAACGGGGTCCGGAGATGTCTTGCTTGAGCTCGGTGCAAATACAAAAGATAAGGAAGGTTTTAGCTCATCCCTTAAGGCCATCTTGGGGGAGAAGGCAACGGTCCGAAACCTTGAACCAAAAACGATACTGGAGATCAGAGACATGGATGACCTGACAACAGTAAATGGAGTCGAGGAAGCTATCAAACGAGCAATCAATGACCAGAGGGTGGAACTTCAAATCACCTTAATGAAGGCCAACAGCGCAAAAAATTGCTTTAGTTCAGCTGAACGACCGAGTGGCAGGTGAGCTGCTAAAAATCGCTCGTATAAGAGTCGGGTGGGTTTTCTGCAGAGTTCGCCGAAGAGTAGTGGTCACGCGCTGCTACAGATGTTTCGGCTATGGCCACCAGCAAGGGGCCCGACAGAAAGTACCGGGGAATATGCTTCAAGTGCGGAGTACAAGGCCATAAAAAATCCGATTGCAAAGCTATTGCGAAGTGCTGCTTATGTGCGGAGCTGAAGCTCGGGCCAGCACTGCTAGCCCATTTACCAGGGTCAGGAAACTGTCAGGTGTTTAGAGGAGTACTTGAAAAGGCGAAGAGAAGCAGCGCACCATGATGAAAATCCTACAAGCAAATCTCCATAGAAGTCGCACGGCTGACAACCTACTCTCACAACTTAGACTCGATCTTAAAGTGGATGTGGTGGCCATAAGTGAACAGTATAAAAACAAGGACGGGCCCAGTTGGTTCTCGGATACACTCGGCACAGCTGCAATATGGATACCGGACGCAAAGACGACCCGCATAAAAACCCACGGCGCAGCTAGTGGCATTGTTTGGGTGAAATGCGAAGGAATCACGATATTTAGCTGTTATTTTACGCCGAACGAGAGTATCAGTAATTTTCGAGCAAAGCTAGACCGCTTAGAGGACACCGTGAGAGATATTGAGGGCGGGATCTTGGTTGCCGGCGATTTTAACGCCAAGGCCTTAGATTGGGGGATGCCTAGCACAGACTCACGAGGTAAGCAGATACTCGAGATGGCTGCCAGACTGGGGCTCTACGTGTTGAACGAAGGAAATACACCCACCTTCAGGCGTCCCGGATATACCGAAACAATACCGGATGTTACTTTCGCGTCAGAAGAGCTACTAGCAAAGGTGGAAAACTGGAGAGTCATCGAGCAGTATACCGGGAGCGACCACAGAGGACCCGACGAGTCTCTAACGGACACCAGAGGCGAGCACCGAGGTGGAAAGTCAGCCGGTTAAATGAAGAAGTTCTCACGGCCACGCTAGAGGGAGGGAAGGAAGCCATCCAGGAAATGACGGGGACAGCTGAAATAAAAGCCCAAGCGACGATGCAACTCTTACACCGCGCATGCGATGCGTCGATGCCTTGAGTTAGAAACTCAATGGGAGGGCGAAAACCAGTCTACTGGCCTACACCATAGACGCAAGGTCACCAGGGGAAGGCGAAGACACGCTGAAATCACGGAAGGCGCACTCGCGGAATACAAAACCGCAAGATCCGAGCTCAAGAGGGCCATCAATTTGAGCAAGAACAAAAGTGGGAGGACCTTCGCCGGGAGATCAACAGCGACCCCTGGGGACTCGGCTATAGGGTTGTCATGAAAAAATTAGGAGCGCAGGCGTCACCCCCCCACGATGACCGCAGAGCTAATGAAGAGCATAGTAGACACACTCTTCCCGGCCCACACTGTTAAGTCAATGGAGATCTCTCCTGCCCAACAACAAGACATCCCATGGTTCAGCGAAGAAGAGCTGATTCTAGCAGCTAAATCTCTTCAGAACAATAAGGCTCCCGGCCCCGACGGCATACCAGCGGAAGTATTGAAAACGGTTGCCAAAACTTGCCCACAGATACTTCAAAGTATGTATAATGGCTGTCTAAAGGAAGGGATCTTTCTCAAGAAGTGGAAGGTACAACGCTTGGTACTCATAAGCAAGGGAAAAGGAGACCCGGATTCCCCATCAGCATACAGACCTCTGTGCATGCTGGACACGGCAGGAAAACTCCTCGAGAAGATGCTAAAGCCTCGAATCACAGAAGCAATCCAAAGAGCAGGTGGCGTATCCGATCGACAACAAGGATTCAGAAAAGGCCACTCCACGATAGGAGTAATTGAGGAAGTAGTCAAAACCACCCACCTCGCCCAAAGGGGAAATCACTGCTCAAAGCGAATCGTCGTGCTGGCAGCTCTGGATGTGAGAAATGCCTTCAATTCGGCCAGATGGGGAGATATGTTAGATGCGCTCGAGAACACCTCAGGATACCGCAATATCTTCTGCAAATTGTGAAGGACTATCTCAAAGACAGGGAACTTCTGTACGACACCATGGAGGGTACTCACAGATAGGAAATCACTGCTGGAGCAGCACAGGGCGCAATCCTTGGACCCGATCTGTGGAATATCTCATACGATGGAATACTTCGCATGGAGATGCCCGACGATACCTTCTTAGTCGGGTACGCAGATGACATCGGTGCGGTGATTAGCGCAAGGGACATCGAAGGGGCCCAGCTGAAACTGAACCAGGTAATGAGACGAGTAGTCGCCTGGATGGAAGCCCATGGTCTTAGTCTCGCCGCGGAAAAAAAACAGAGATAGTTCTTCTGACTAGGAAACGGATCCCGACCATTGCCGAGTTCCGAGCAGGTCCAGAAGTTATAATTAGCAAACCAGCAGTAAGGTATCTAGGAATCGCCCTGGACTCTAAACTCTCTTTCTGGCAACAGATTAAGTCCGCATCTGAGCGAGCTGCGAAGGTCACGTCAAGGCTGAGTAAGCTTATGGCAAATATCGGAGGCCCAACAATGAGTAGGCGACGACTCCTCATGTCCATCACCCACGCCATTCTTCTGTATGGGTGTAAGATCTGGGCAGACGCACTTAGACAGGAGAAGTACAGAAAGCAAATTGCCGCAGTAAAAAGGCGAGGAGCTCTCCGAGTTGCAAGCTCCTATCGCACAGTGTCGGAACCAGCCGTCCTCGTAGTTGCGGGTGTGACCCCCATCGACCTCCTAGCGACAGAGAGGAAGTACGCCCACGACAAGAAGGCTGAAGTAGGGGCTCAACTGGCAGTCGCTGAAGCGAAAGAGCTTACCAAGCAGGCTTGGCAGAGAAGGTGGAGCGCTGAAACGAGGGGGAGGTGGACAGCGAGGCTGATTACAGACGTCACGGCTTGGACAGAGCGGGAACACGGCGAAGTGAACTACTTTGTCACTCAATTCCTAACCGGACATGGGTATTTCAACCGATACCTTCACAAAATGGGTAAAGTAGAGAGCGCAGCCTGCCAGTATGGAGACTCAGCGGAAGACGACGCTTTCCACACCTTTTTCGCCTGTAGCAGATGGACAGAGCAGAGGAGTAGACTGGAGTCGGAAATAGGCGATTTTTCCCCGGAAAATGCTATAAGCAAGATGATCTCGAGTACCGACACGTGGAATTGAATATCTTCCTTTATCGAGACGGTACTAAGATCCAAAAAGAGAGAGGAACAACATTCCCTCACAAATTACATAAAGTAGATAAAAGCCTTACCGGCAAGAGTGTATAAACCCGCACCAGGAGCTGAATATGAAAAAGCCGGTCCCCGGAGGGGAAAGAAAACGATACCACTCTGAAGTAATGCGATAAGCGGTTCCGGAGTGGATGGTGTCAAGTAGAAAGAAGGGGTTAAAGGTGGTTTTTTAGTGAGTAGTGAGTCTCACACTACTAGAAACAGAGCGGGACTGTTTCCCGTGCGCATTAGCGTTTTTCCACTACCCCCTAGGCAAAAAAAAAATAAAAATTTTCCAAAGCAAAAATTATGTTTCATGTGTATAAAAATAAATACAAAAATTTATATATATTACCGAACAAATCTATTTTTCGTAGTCTCAATTGTTGATCACCTTGATCCTCCCTCTATCTACGTCACTAGCATACATACATATGTATACATATTTTACCAAAATTACCGCCATTTCATCCTAAGTTGTTTCAGTTAAATGCAGCAAACTTTTAAAGTATTAGGTTCCATGTTCGAATTCCAGAAAACACCAACAACTTTTTTACAGCACAAAACTGTAAGTCCCTTCCATTCGTGCGAAAAATACAAAAAATTGGCACACCTTAAAATTTTGCAATAACAAAAAAAAAACGTTTTTTTAATACAGTTTTGTTAACTGATATAAAAATAAGTAATTCATGTCAACAAAAAAAGGAAGGACTTAGAAATAAGACATAAGTTAACGAAAACGGACAAGCATTTCATAAATCAACATTTTACATATTTATTGTTATTTAGTTTTTTAACGATTCCTCGTTCCTTTAGTAGGGGGTATTGCGTCCCCTAGCATTTAACAAAGCAGTTATTCGCCTGAAAATATCTTAGATAAGATTTGTTACGATGGTGTCGTCCAAATTGTACAGAAGTCATCACGTCAATTTCCACTTCTTTCAAGTACTCGGTAACGCGCGTGGCTACGTGTGGTCTAGCATGTGCGCCCTGCATCAACAAGAAGTTTTCCCAATAGCGAATGGAATAGAACCACATATTCCTCCAGGATGTTGTTGATGCAGTAGATAGAATTCACCGGTCCTTCCATGTTGCACAGCTCGGTTTTACCGCACATGGAAATTCTTGCCCACACCATGACGAAAACTCCACAGAAATTTTCCCGTTGGGCAACTGTTTCCGGAAAGTATCTCTCACCCGATCGTCCCCACACTCTGCTACGTCCATCTGGTGAGCGCAGAAAAAACCTGGACTCATCAGTGAAAATGAATATACCCCAGTCGGCCTCTATCCAATCCTGGTGAAGCAAATTCAATTCGACGTCGTTTATGCTGTACCGTGAGTCTCGGTACACGAGCAGGTCTTCTTGCCACTTTCCACTAATTGTCGCCTCACCGTTTGAGCATTCACAGCTTTCAAGCGCCAAATATCGGTCATCGCTTGCAAAAGTTACTCTAAGGAGACCCGAACCTTGGCGCCGTACCTTTGAATTGCTCTTCGTAACGTCATCTCTGATTTTCTAATCATAATATCGGCTTACCGCATGCTTCGACCATCCTCAACCAAAGCCAGGGTCCTGGCGACTTCTTCTGCCGTTATTTGCATATTTTTTTTTACACAAAAATCACTAACAACTAATAAATAATTAAATTAAAATAAATCTATAACAATAAATTTATCAAAGCACTTACGGGATCACGGTATATCTAACGTATGTAAAAACGATTACAATGCGGTTTTCCTCAATGTGATGCAAATATCACGAGGAAAATGAAAAGATATTACGCAAACAGGCACACAAATAAACCATTAAACTACTAAAAATAAGTAAAAAATAGCGGCATAGTACCAAAATGATAGCAACACATGACAAAGTATGACTGCGCTACTTTTTTTGTAACTCAGTGTATAACGCATACAACACGAGTGGTTGCGAGAAGCTAGGCCTAGGTACTTAATGAGCTGTGCCGAATTTATATTATATAATGTTGTAAGGTATTAGAAATCTATGAAAAATTTTCGAATTGTACGGAAGTTCTTGATTTGATGTTATCAGATCATTGAAAAATTGTAAGTGTAAACGTAGAAATTGGTAAGCATTTCATGAAGATAAGGCAAGAAGAATTTGATAGGAGCAAAAGCTATAGAATATAGTGGGCGCCGTGGTGTAAGTGGTTAGTATGTCGGATCACTACGCAAGAGGTTCCAAGTTCGAATCCCAGAAAACACCAAAAAGTTTTTTCACGGTTTCACCTCTCGCGAGCATCTGACAAACATCCGAGAGTATTGTTGTCTCGAAAAAGCTTCTCAAATCGCCGTTCGGATACGGCACTAAACTGTAGGTCCTTTCCATTCGCGTGAAAAATAAAAACGCACACAACATGAGTGGTTGCGAGAAGCTAGGCCCTGGCACTTAAAGAGCTGCTGCGCCAAATATTTTTATTTTTTTATTTTTAAAAGCTATACTATGTATATATAACAGTCGTAATCAAAAACTGTTGTTTTATTTATCGTATGAAGTTTACAGTAGCAAGATACAGATGTACAAGAAGTGTTGACAAGTTACATGAGGAATTACATAATACAACTTTTACTATAACAATTTTACTAAAAGGATTTCACAAGTTGATGTCAAGTTATCTGAGCCAGTCTATTGAGCTAGGTGTTGCCTCTGCGAAATCAGACAGGTTTTCGGGATACGACCTTAGTGGACATTCCGTTACAACGTGTCTGATTGCTTGCCGTTCAGCTACACAGTGGCAGCTTGATGAAGTTGAGACACCCCAACCTTATGGAGTGTATCAGCATATACACCATAGTTAGATCGTCTGCGGTTGAGTGGTACCAATACATTTCAGGATAAGTTAAAGCCAGCGAGATGTATCGTAGGGTCCACAATTTGGATTAATTCAGTTGTATGACTACGTCAAATTTGACTGAGACTAAGGCGGCGCCCGGCGGTGCGTATTCCCACTTCTTTCAAGTACTCGGTAACGCGCGTGGCTACGTGTGGTCTAGCATGTGCGCCCTGCATCAACAAGAAGTTTTCCCAATAGCGAATGGAATAGAACCACATATTCCTCCAGGATGTTGTTGATGCAGTAGATAGAATTCACCGGTCCTTCCATGTTGCACAGCTCGGTTTTACCGCACATGGAAATTCTTGCCCACACCATGACGAAAACTCCACAGAAATTTTCCCGTTGGGCAACTGTTTCCGGAAAGTATCTCTCACCCGATCGTCCCCACACTCTGCTACGTCCATCTGGTGAGCGCAGAAAAAACCTGGACTCATCAGTGAAAATGAATATACCCCAGTCGGCCTCTATCCAATCCTGGTGAAGCAAATTCAATTCGACGTCGTTTATGCTGTACCGTGAGTCTCGGTACACGAGCAGGTCTTCTTGCCACTTTCCACTAATTGTCGCCTCACCGTTTGAGCATTCACAGCTTTCAAGCGCCAAATATCGGTCATCGCTTGCAAAAGTTACTCTAAGGAGACCCGAACCTTGGCGCCGTACCTTTGAATTGCTCTTCGTAACGTCATCTCTGATTTTCTAATCATAATATCGGCTTACCGCATGCTTCGACCATCCTCAACCAAAGCCAGGGTCCTGGCGACTTCTTCTGCCGTTATTTGCATATTTTTTTTTACACAAAAATCACTAACAACTAATAAATAATTAAATTAAAATAAATCTATAACAATAAATTTATCAAAGCACTTACGGGATCACGGTATATCTAACGTATGTAAAAACGATTACAATGCGGTTTTCCTCAATGTGATGCAAATATCACGAGGAAAATGAAAAGATATTACGCAAACAGGCACACAAATAAACCATTAAACTACTAAAAATAAGTAAAAAATAGCGGCATAGTACCAAAATGATAGCAACACATGACAAAGTATGACTGCGCTACTTTTTTTGTAACTCAGTGTATAACGCATACAACACGAGTGGTTGCGAGAAGCTAGGCCTAGGTACTTAATGAGCTGTGCCGAATTTATATTATATAATGTTGTAAGGTATTAGAAATCTATGAAAAATTTTCGAATTGTACGGAAGTTCTTGATTTGATGTTATCAGATCATTGAAAAATTGTAAGTGTAAACGTAGAAATTGGTAAGCATTTCATGAAGATAAGGCAAGAAGAATTTGATAGGAGCAAAAGCTATAGAATATAGTGGGCGCCGTGGTGTAAGTGGTTAGTATGTCGGATCACTACGCAAGAGGTTCCAAGTTCGAATCCCAGAAAACACCAAAAAGTTTTTTCACGGTTTCACCTCTCGCGAGCATCTGACAAACATCCGAGAGTATTGTTGTCTCGAAAAAGCTTCTCAAATCGCCGTTCGGATACGGCACTAAACTGTAGGTCCTTTCCATTCGCGTGAAAAATAAAAACGCACACAACATGAGTGGTTGCGAGAAGCTAGGCCCTGGCACTTAAAGAGCTGCTGCGCCAAATATTTTTATTTTTTTATTTTTAAAAGCTATACTATGTATATATAACAGTCGTAATCAAAAACTGTTGTTTTATTTATCGTATGAAGTTTACAGTAGCAAGATACAGATGTACAAGAAGTGTTGACAAGTTACATGAGGAATTACATAATACAACTTTTACTATAACAATTTTACTAAAAGGATTTCACAAGTTGATGTCAAGTTATCTGAGCCAGTCTATTGAGCTAGGTGTTGCCTCTGCGAAATCAGACAGGTTTTCGGGATACGACCTTAGTGGACATTCCGTTACAACGTGTCTGATTGCTTGCCGTTCAGCTACACAGTGGCAGCTTGATGAAGTTGAGACACCCCAACCTTATGGAGTGTATCAGCATATACACCATAGTTAGATCGTCTGCGGTTGAGTGGTACCAATACATTTCAGGATAAGTTAAAGCCAGCGAGATGTATCGTAGGGTCCACAATTTGGATTAATTCAGTTGTATGACTACGTCAAATTTGACTGAGACTAAGGCGGCGCCCGGCGGTGCGTAGGGTTGGTCTTCTAGATTTGAGTCTCGAGGGCTGATCCAGAGTGGAGATATCGTTGTGAACCGGCAGCAGGTTGAGCTAGGTGTTGCCTCTGCGAAATCAGACAGGTTTTCGGGATACGACCTTAGTGGACATTCCGTTACAACGTGTCTGATTGTTTGCCGTTCAGCTACACAGTGGCAGCTTGATGAAGTTGAGACACCCCAACCTTATGGAGTGTATCAGCATATACACCATAGTTAGATCGTCTGCGGTTGAGTGGTACCAATACATTTCAGGATAAGTTAAAGCCAGCGAGATGTATCGTAGGGTCCACAATTTGGATTAATTCAGTTGTATAACTACGTCAAATTTGACTGATACTAAGGCGGCGCCCGGCGGTGCGTAGGGTTGGTCTTCTAGATTTGAGTCTCGAGGGCTGATCCAGAGTGGAGATATCGTTGTGAACCGGCAGCAGGTTGTTGTTTACTGTTTTGGCGTGTTCTCAGAATAGTGCATGGTGCTATGTGACTTAGCACTCGAAGCCAATGCGTTGGTGTAGACTTCAGGGCCTGTTATGATCCGCATGGTGTTGTTAAGTTGGACATCTACTTTTGGGGTATGTGAGCTATTCGTCCACACCGGGGAACAGTATTCAGCTGCCGAATACTCGAGTCCGATTGCGGCAGAGCAAAGCGATGTAGAACTAGCTCCCCATGATGTCCCAGTGACTTTTTGAATGATGTTATTTCTTGTCTTTAGTTTTCCAGCTGTTTTTGTAAGATGTTCTAGGTAACATAATGCTCTATCTAGCGTTACTCCAAGATATTTTGGGTATGGGTTGTGAGTTGGAAGGGTGCCGTTGATATTTACTCCTAGTTTGTAAGATGCCAATTTGCTATTCAGATGGAAACAGCAAACCTCAGTCTTTGTCCTGCTTGGACACAGACGCCATTCACTAGAGTATGTATTTAACACTTTAAAATCGTCGTTCAACATGTTTTCGGTTATTGTGATATTTTGATGCTGTGTGGTTATAGCGATGTCATCGGCATATGAAAACTTTCTTGACAGGGTTGGAGGTATGTCGTGGGTATACAGATTGAACAGAGTTGTTGGCAATACCGACCCTTGTGGTAATCTTCTTCGTATCACTTTTAACATCGTTCAGGAAAACTTGGAACTTCCAGTTTGACAGCATAATGCTCACCAGTCTTTTTGCGACAGGGAATAATCTTTAAGAGCTTATAGAGCAGGCCGTGCCTGCATACCATGTCATAAGCTGCTGTGAGATCGATAAACGCCACTGATGTCTTGAGCATTTTTTTAAACCCTGCTTCGATATGCGTCGTTAAGGCAAGTACCTGATCGGTGCAGCTTCGGCCAGTTTGAAAGCCAGCTTGTTCAATGGCAATGTGCTCGTTTATGGTTGGACTGATTCTGTTGAAAATAATCCGTTCAATTAGTTTATAGCATGAACTCAAAAGGGCAATGGGGCGGCAGCTTTCGGGTTTATTTGCCGGTTTACCGGGTTTTAGTAAAGCAATTATTTTTGTTTCCTTAAACGATTTTGGAAGTTCTTCCGTCTTTAATATTTTCGAGAATAAGGACGCCAGCCATCGGTGTGTGTTGGGGCCTGCATGCTTCAGGAATTCTGGATATATGTTGTCGAAACCAGCTGCCTTACCCATCTTCACAGAAACCAAGGCTACTTCCATTTCATCGATTGTGATTGGGTTGGAATACTGAGATATTTCCGAGCACCCTGCTCTCAACCTCTTTAGATCCCGTTTGATTTTAATCGTATGCCGTTTGTCTGGTGGTGTTCTGGACATTTTTTTAATATGGTTAGCAATATCGTTGGGATTTATTGGAGGTTTTCCAACGTTGACTATATTTCCTCCTCCAAGTTTTCTCAGCAGACTCCATGCTTTTCTACTTAAGTGAGTAAAGTCAAGGCCTTCCATCGCAGTTTGCCACTTATGCAGGTGACTTTTATCAAGTGAGAGTCACGAGAGTTTCTTCAAACTCCTTATATAATCCGAGTGCTCTCTGCGCTCCATCCAGGGATATATTCTTTCTTGTATACGCGTGGTATGTGTTTTTTAGCAATCGATATTACCAGTCCGGAGAATCGTTCATAGTTGGATATCTTAGGTGGGATACAACAGTCTAATTGCTTAGAGAACTGTTCCCAAGCAGCTTTGCTGAAGTTCCAGAGAGGTCTAGGTACTGAGTTGATGAGTGGGACTTGGATGCCGATTGTGATTGCAACTGGTCGGTGTTGGCTATGCGGTAAGTCTAACAGAACGGTTCTGTATGTTGGGAATGGACGGTTTGCAAGGTCGCAGGATACGAAACACAAGTCAGGGTTGTAGTCTCGCCGCCATCTTCTGGAGTGGAAATTCCATCGATGTTTAGCATCGAAGGTTAGATGGATATTGTTGATATAAATCCGCCCAGTCAGCTACTTCTTCGCCATTTCTATCATTCGCTGCATATTTCCAGAGGTTATGGTGGCTGTTAAAATCGCGTGGGTTGGTTGTGTGTGCCTAGAACATTATTCGACCATAGTGAAGCTGGAGGTTTGTAGACGTTAACGATGTTTAGGCTAGCAATGTTGATGGTGACCATGTGGATGTTATCTTCAGCATTCTCATCTACCAGGTGAACATTATTCAAGTTATTTCGGACAAATGTGGCTATTCCGTAGGTATGGTGATATGTTGCGCCAATCAGGGAGAAGCCTTGGATGTTACCACGGGACTTAAGGCTCATGTGTATTGCAGCGTGTGTCTCTTGGATGACAGCTACGTCTATGTCGTTGTCTTTCAAAAGCCTAGATAGATATTCGTTTTTTGATTTGCTCATGCCTTCAATGGTTGGATGGTTTTATTGCAGTTCATGTTGTAAAAATGTTCGCAATTCCTGTATTTCTTTTTCTTCTTCTCTTCCTTCTCATTTTCTTGTTACTGGTTACCAGGAGAAACATTAATGTTTTTGTGTTTGGCGTCCAATATTGTACACTATTTAGCGTTATCCGGGTTGCACCACGTTGAGGCAGTATACTCTGCAACCCACAATCAAAAACTGTAAGCAACTTTTCCGAAACATCTCATATATACAAACATATGTACATATATAAAGATATTACTTATATTATAATTACATAATCATAATAATAGTTCATACATTATAACATTCATATATCCAATATAAATAAATGGAAATACATATTTTGTAGATGTTTATTACAGTTGATAATATTTTGTTTCTGTGTTTTGGACAGTTTTCACAGATTTCCTTTCTATTAAAGAGAAACTCATATCCCTTAAATGTCAAACAGCACTAACGCCATTCCTGCGCACAATCAAATATTCAGATATTATTTAAGAGAGTAAATTAATTTAGAGCTCTTTGGGGATGTTCAAGATACAAAAATAGCGCAAAAAACAAAAAAAAAAAATTGTCAAATTTCCATAGATACAAACGGATTCGACTTCCAAAGCGCAGTGCGAATGGAGAAATTGAATAACATCTACCGAAAACAAATTTTTTCCAAGTATTTTAACAATTCGGACGGTGCTATATTTTCATAATTGATAATGAAATAAAATAAAGTATAAGAAATCATTTACATTGGCAAATTCGTTCAAATACAAGCAATTGATTGTGATATGTAAAGCAATAGAATATTTTCATTCAAAGTGCTATAATTTCTTCCTCTTATATATTTCACCAAAAAGTACAACTAAAATGCAAATAATATAGGCCATGGTCATGGCAGTAAATATTTTTATTGGAAAGTGTATAGACTAAGATAGTTGTGATGTGGTGTTGATTGTGACAACTATTGTAAATATATATTATGTTAATCTATTAAAGAGTCTTGCAGTAAGTCCTACGACAATGAGTATGTGGATATATCAATGAGTACGTGGTTATATCAATATTTATGTATATACCGTCAATCATACTTACTTTAGATTATAAAAATTCTTGCATAAAAAGTTAAAAAAAGAAAACAATTGTATTTGTTGGTATTACCAACCTTCATTTAATATTACATTTATTGAAATCAAATTCTAAATTTATTTATTTATAAGTTATTATTATGGATTTACAATTTTAAAATTAAAGAATTGGCTTTAAGCTTGATCTTGCAATATAAGTATTAAATGAAGGGTATAAGTATTAATTAAATGTCTTTTATGTATTTACATATTTGTATGTATGTTAAATGAATTTATGTTACTGTTGAATCCATACAATAAATAAATAAATATATAACTTTAAGCTCCTAAGTAAATTTGTATCGTCTTGTTGATGTTGCATTTAACTAAAGTCATGATTTACTCAATTTAGATATGGATAGTTCAAACTGGAGGCCTAAAACGTCTTTACTTATATCAGTACTTATTCAAATAATCTCAATCAAATTATTGCTTTTATGTTAAAAGCAATCAATAAAGGTAATTCAATTGTCAGGCACAAAAGCGATGATATTAGGCACTAAAAGGAGATCAAATATATACGCATTTTCAAATTAACTCTTTGTGCAGATATATCATCCTCCTGACAATATACCACGTTTCTATCACCAATAGTCCGTGTTTATTTTCAGTTCTTGCATAGAAGTATATCGTTCATTCTTCATTTGAATATTCCTTGAAGTTATTGCTCAAGACGTAATTGAGTAAAGTGAGATCGATTTGCTAAGAACGATATGTACAATATAAGATAAAATATTAAAAATAAATAATAAAAGAAACTATTGCGATTTACACGGCGTATACTTTTTATTATTTACAAAAACAGCTCTTTTCATATTGCTTAATTGCTACACTTCTCAATACCCGTTCTAAAAAAATTCATCAGTACTTTTTAATACGATATTTACCCCGGAAAATCGTGAATGACAATCATAAGTTAAATTTTAAATGCAAATAAGTGCGTTATGTACATATATTATATATATTCACATTCATATATTAAAGGGAAATAACATTATTAATATGAGCAATATTTGTTCAAGAAACTTCTTATAGATATTTTCTTACTAATAAGTGTCCACTTATGATTCTAATTTATTTCTAGTTGAAAAGGATATGGCATACTTTTTGAAATGTATGCATAATGTTACTCGTACGTACAACGGACAGTTCCTCTGAACTTTTGCTTAGTGTTAACGTCAATTGCAAGACGCAATGGCAAATAATGCGATCTATAAAAAAAAATATTTTTACCATACTAAATTTATAATATTGCATTTAAATCAAATAAAAAAATATGCACAGATGTATGTAGAGAATAAATAAAAATAAAACGCAATATATTTTTTAATAAGAGTGATAGTGAACCACAACCATGCTACGAAGTTGCGTTTGTTTTCGTCGTGACAAGCGCCGTAGTTCAAGCTTTGAAGACTCATCTTCGTGTCGGTCATCCGAAATCGAAAGAGGAGGAGGTGACGATAGTGCAGTCTCACATAGAAGTTCCAGTTTATTAAGACTATTGCATTCAAAAGGATGGTACCGGCAGTGGCGTAAACCTGGACGTGGCATGAGTATGACCAAAATTGAAAGAAGTAAGTTTATTTGTACCATTAATATACGAAATACCTAAATATGTACTGGTATGTACTATACATATGTGCATTCAAAATTTACATGTTTACAGAAAAAAACGAACATTGTCTTGCCATGTGACAACATATTAAAAAAAAAATGCAGTATACAATACTTATTTATAGAAACATTCGGGACTATTTCGTTATCGTGTATCCATTGGGTTAGCCATACATAAATCCCTATTTAAAAAAAAATACTGGTCCAGGCATTGTCCTAATTTAGCAATTTGATCAAGGATAAAATCGCGCGATATTTATATAAAAGCACGCATACATGGGTTTATTTATTATTTGAGGGAGAGTCTAGAAATTCTATATTTAAGTTTTTAAATATTTCGAGGGGAAACCTTTCATCAAGAGCGCGCTTTGTTTAGGCAAGCATTGAAAAATATTATGGGCTCATATTTAAGAAACGACACATTTTCTTGGCTATCGTAAACAAAGAGAACGACGATCCTTAATAATAATTTTCATTAAACAAAAACCTAGTTATGTACTAATATTGTCTTTCTAATCAGCAGACTTTAACAATCCTATACCCTATAAGTAGTAGCTAATAAAACAGCCAACATTTACGGTAACTCTACGGGGGTTGGTGTTCAGTAAGTTTACAATTAGTCGTGGTGTTTTATAAAATGAGGAAACCCTTCCCATAGGAAAGATAATTGAATTACAAACACCAACATACCACCCCTCACGCAAGGGTACCCTAATGCTCTTTTCTAATACAAATACAATAGCATGACTGTGGAACAGTGTCCACATGAGAAGTGAACAAAAGAGTCAGATGATACATGCCAGAATATTAAAAACAATTACTCAAGCTCCAGTGTCCATGTTGCTTTAAAGTAAATTGACTGGAATTTTGTTTTGTTTACTTTGGTACATATATTCTTCCATTACATTTCATTGTTATCATGCACCTTTGTCATTTCCAAAGTATTTAGTCATTCGATCAACTACATACGAGTATGTATATTTTATGGGGGTAGAAAGTCAGTTACTGAAAAATTATACCACCGAGGAAAACTATTATGTTATTAGTTCGAATGTGGTTCTCATTGTCTTAACATCGTGCACGGTCTACTTTTATAAAGAACAAGTAATTTATATTTTAAGTTCATGATAATGGTAAAGAACATGAAATAGTAACAATTTATGAAATAAAACGTGATATAAAAACTTAATGGATCCTCAGTGCAGTATTATATTAAAGTTTAAAACAAATTTGAAAATGATGGGGTGCTTACCAATAAAGCATGAAAAACCCGAAGCAGCTAAAAGTAATTCGTAATTCGCAGGATTATTAGATTGAATATAATTATCTACTAAATATCTAATTTCACAGCCATGAAAGCAGCTTTGCTCATTCAGCGGTGGTATCGACGATATTTGGCACGAATGGAGGTTCGTCGTAGATACACATGGACTATTTTTCAAAGCATTGAATATGCTGGTGAACAGGACCAAGTTAAGGTGAGAAAGTGTTTCCTGTGAGTTTAGGCTAAGAACATGTATGTACATATAACTTAGTAACATATTTATAAACATGTTCATGTTAATATATTATATATAAGTTATTGATTAAATTTAATTATATGGCTTCAAAATTCAATAAATTTTAAGTCTTTAACGATGAACTAATTGTTAAAACATTTTTTTTTTTTTTTTATTACGACTGAGATACATATCACATCTAGTAATTTACATTTCATGATTTGTCAAATTGTATGAGTAAAAGTTAGGCTTTTAGATAACATTTATAAAATTAAGTCCATTGGACTTGATAACATTTGTTGAATTTCGCTATTTTGGTGCTGACGAAGTCGTTGAAAATGTTTCGTTGCAATTTCTACTGTCTCTTGTTGTACTGTTTTTAGATTCAGGTCTTTGTGAATGTCTACGTTTCGTACGTACCACGGCACCACGTAGTGCTTTGTTTTGGAATCTTTGTATGGGAACAATATTACTTTTCTTTGTACAGCCCCAAAGTTGAATGCCGTATGTCCAAATTGGTTTGAGAACTTGAAGGTATAGCAGCAGTTTGTTGTGAACTGATAACTCTGACCTCTTCCCAATTAACCAATACATTTTTCTAAATTTTAGGTTCAGCTCATCTCTTTTTTTCTTGACGTGTTCTTTCCATTTGAGTTTCACATTTAGAGTCATACCAAGATACTAGGCGGTATTAGCATACGGAACTGTATTTGAGTTAATGAATATAGGATTAAGATCAATTCTTAAGTTTGTGAAGTTTATATGACTCGATTTAGATTCATTGAGTTTGATCCTCCATTTTTTTGTCCACTCAACTATTTGATTTGTAGCTTCTTGGGGTTTTTTAGCTACCTCTATGGAGCTTCTACCGATCGATAGGATTACCGTATCGTCCGCGAAAGTAGCTATACTTGCTCCGGGAGGTGTTGGGAGATCGCTCGTATATAGCAAGCATAAAATCGGGCCCAAAATACTGCCTTGGGGAACCCCTGCTTTTATAGAGATTAGATTTCTTGCATCTATAATAAGTTGGAGTCTTCTTAAAAAGATTTTTTCAAATATTTTAGAGATTGTAGGAAGTAGGGATATGGGTCGATATGAGTTCTTGTCGTTTGGCGGTTTACCTGGTTTAGGAATCATGATAACTTCCGCTATCTTCCATTGCCTCGGTACAAAATGCAATCGAAGAGCTGCATTGAGTATACGAAGCAGCTTTTTTTATAGCTTTTTCAGGCAATTCCTTTATTATTTGCCCTGTAATTAAATCATATCCTGGTGATTTTCCTGCTTTTTTCTAATAACTTCTTTGAGTTCATTCAAGGTTACATACTGTAGAGCTACCATATCGATCTTTTGGACAACTTTTGTATTTTCGTCTACTGTTTGTCTGGGAAGAGGTAGAAATGTTTCTTCCAGGTGCCTCGCGAATAGTTCAGCTTCTTCAGCAGCGCTTCTTGCCCAAGTGTTGTCTTCTTTTTTGATCGGTGGATCATGAAGATATCTGTGTTCTGATTGTGAAGAAAGATCTGTATTTCGGATTCATTATTCGATAAGCCATTTGCATTCCAAATGGATATTCTTAAAGTTTTACTTCTTTTTTTTTTGGCAGCTCCATTGCCACTCCGCAACCGCGATAGCTAGCAGGATGTTGTCCCATACAATTGGCGCATGTTGGAGGTGTATTTTTCTGTAATTTGCAGTCCTGGGTGAGGTGGTTACCAGCACATTTAACACATTTTTTGCACTGGGGAATTAGAATAGAGGTTTTGCATAAAGCCTCGATTATAACTTTCGTATGCAGGATTGTATTAATGTTATATATTTTATCTAGCCGTTCCTCCTTACTAAAGGTAAGCGTAAATAGGGGCAATCCCTTTTTGATGAAAGTAACCTCTGCTTTATCATTCGCAGTTTTTACTTTCTTTAAGAAATTGACTGCGTTAATGATTTTTAAGTTCGCAAATCTTCTATAATAGCGACGCTTGAGCAAGTTGGATGAAGATCTCTAGCCATAACTCTGGTTGGTCTTTCATTTTTATTTTCATATGTGTACCACTGTATTTTCTCGGTGTCTAGCTTTTTGGCAAGGGCTTTGTAGGTTTCAGAATCTGGAGTATTAATTTTCCAGACATTGTTTTTGAGAACAATAACCTTGTAGTCTTTGCTGCAAAAGTGCATGCACTGATGGGTAGTCTAATATGCCAACTATGTTTATCGGAGGTGGTGGTATCTCTTTTTCAGGAATTTGCTTTGTTGTTTTGTTTTCTATTACGGTTGGTTCTGTAGCTTCTGGCGAAGAATTAGCTTTTCTTTTTTTAGTAGGCCTATTTCTTTTTTTCAGAACCCAATCTGTTTCATTTGCTAACTGCTCTTCATCGGTGCTGTACTGCGTGTTATTAGTTCTGGAAACATCTTCATTATTCTCAGATTGACTACTTAATGCTTTCTTTAGATCTATATTTTCTTTCTTTAACTGAGCTATATCCTTGGTCAATTGACTAGTAAGCAATTCTACAGACTCAAGTTTCTTTCTTAGTTCCTCGTTTTCTCTAAAAAAAGTTTGATTTTAGCTTTTTGTTTCTTCCACCTGCATCAGTAGGAGCTGGTGTAGGTGATGTGGAGGAAATAGAAGGCGAAGGCTGGGCCTTTGATGCTGGTGATCTGGGTAACCGGCATTTCCGTTTGAAAGGATCCTCTACAGCAATCTCACCATGGTCTTTCCGGTATTCCCTGGCGGGATTCATTACACTTGGGCGCAATAAATGGCTCTCCCCAGAATCCATAGAGCCGACCTGGTTACAGGGTGGATTTTCCAGAATGCCTGGGCTGCCACCTGGAGTAATATTATCTGTAGTTTTGTTCATTGCACAATCGTTGTGTTAACTTTTTTATGAAAAAGTTGAAAAGTACTTATTTTTAACGAAGTTTTGTTTTCCACCTGTTTGGTCCGCGAGAGGTATTTCATTTCCCTCCTACCACCCATATCTGGGAGGCGTTCCCTTATCCGCCACCTGGGGACACGCTCTCTATAGCTACAGGTTCCCCCGAGAGTTTAAGAAAATGACGGACAGTAAATTTACTTAATTTGTTTTTTTTTACTAACGCAAATTATGAGAAATGTATTAAAATAATTGCACGGGTTATTTCTTTTAGCTAATTAATTCGGATTCCTTACGACTTCGTTTCCACTTGAATTTAGATTGCTTTAAACTGGGATATACACAATACAACCGTCGTAACGACTTGTATTCTACTACATCAGCCCAATTGTTGTATGCAGCACACACATTGTACAATCTGCGTACGATTTACGTACAACGATACATTTTATTCAGTAATTTTATACATACACACCATATAATTTCCATACAATCTGTGCATGTTACAGCGGTTGTACAGTGAAGACCATGCGACCATACGATATCGGTACAATAGTCGGTTGTGTGGATGCACACGTTACAATGATCGTATACAGCACCAAAGCTGTCAAACCGTTGGTACAACAGTTGTATCGTGTATTTCCCACTTAAAACAAAGTAATACAGCAAAATCATTCATACGTACATATCCTTTCCGAAATGAAGATCCGTCGCCCTTCTATCATCAATCCTTTTCCTTTTTTATATTCTCAAACAAATACTTTAAAGAAAGCATCTTAAAAAAAAAACGGTTAATGTCCTAGCACTTATTATAACCGGAGCGCCGTGGCGCAGTCATAACTCTGTCGAACCACTGTGCGTGAGGTTCAATGTTCGAATTTCAGAAAACATTAAAAAAAATTTCACGGTCCCACCACTCACGTCTGACATCCGAGAGTGCTGTTGTCATTAGAAAGGTTTAAAAAAAAAATTGTTCGCATACGGCACAAAACTGCATGTCCTTTTCATTTGCGCCAAAAATAGAACGCACAAAACACGAGTAGTTGCGAAAAGCTAGGCTCTAGGCCCCTCATTGGATACTTGCAACCAAATATATTGTAAACGGCAAAGTCAGTTGCATATTGATTTAATTTAATGATCATGATTACCATATTTAGAAAGAAGTGGCATAGAATTTCGTGCAATTGTTATCTCAAAAATGTTGCTTGGACATATTTATATTTATAAAGTTATGTAAGGCAGTGAAACAAAATCCAATATATATATGTATGAATTTATCTTAATCATCTAAGTTAAAAGCTAAAACTTGTGGTTTGTAATCGAAAACTTTCATTTGGAACTATAATATTACTATTTAGTTAGGGGGTATCACATTATAGTAGTTATGGTATATGCAAAGCTCGTAGTACATACTTAAATCGACCGACAGCCAGAAAGACAAAACTATAAGACAACACATCACTCCCTAAAATGAAAAAGGAAAATAAAGTAAAATTAATAAATATTAAAAAACGGAATATAGGCCTACGATGATCTACCTTTTACGCATACTCATGCAGCTACTAGAGATACCTTGGTTCAGTTCAAATGTACCTACATACTTATAATAATATTGTACTGTACAGGATCAGAAGAAAATCATGTTTCTTTGTAATATATTCTATTGATATCATAAAAATAGTTTTATATTTGAACGTAAAAGCTTATATTGAATTTATTGGGATCATAGCTATACAATTTCTTCAACGCACTACTAACGCATATACCAGATGCCTCTGGAAGAACTACCGAATCGCAGGCAACGTCAAGGGCTTCATCGACAGGTAGATTAAGCGTAACTTATTTTAATGCTTTGTTATTGTAAAAAAATACATGTATGTTAAACAGATAACCTTGACTCAAAATATTCGGATGAATCGGACGATTATGGCGATGAGGCAGCTACTTCCGAGAAGACTTATCGCGGTCCCCATTTAAGGTTTCCATTAGAGAAAAAGGATGTCAACATCTTAATTGACTTGTTTCGCAAGAAAAAAGTACGAAATCAAGTTTCAAAATATGTAAATATTGCGTACATTCATAATCTACTTGCATTTTAGTACAATCGCTTGCATGCGAAATATGTAGCTGGTATTTTAAGAGAGGCATCAAACCGGTTAAAGCGTCTTCCGAATCTAAACCCTGCATCTACTGCTATTTCCAAACAAGTTACAATCTGTGGCGATTTGCATGGTAAATTAGATGATCTTCTAGTGGTTTTCCATAAAGTAAGTGCACGCAAATTACCAATACATCAATACATAATTTGTTGACCTTTTATCAAGAATGGCCTTCCTTCTACGGAAAATCCATATGTATTCAATGGAGATTTTGTTGACCGTGGTAAAAAAGGGCTCGAGGTTTTTCTCTTGCTACTTTCTTGTTTCCTTGTCTTCCCCGGTGGAGTATTCCTAAACAGAGGTAACCATGAAGATACGGTTATGAATGCTAGATACGGTTTCATTAAGGAAGTACACCAAAAATATAAGGTACATATACTTTAAAATAATTAAGGATATTAGTTTATAATGTAAATGAATTCAGCATAACGCCGAGAGGCTTTTGAAACTAATCGAAGAAGTTTATCGGTGGCTCCCATTGGGAACTATTGTTAATAATAGAGTTCTTATCGTTCACGGTGGAATATCGGATACAACTAATTTGGATCTCATCAAAAGTTTGGACAGGGGCAAAGTAAGTACCAATTCCTCAATTATTATTTACATTGCTAGTTTTTTAATTACATCATTTTAGTACGTATCTATACTTCGGCCACCTATTGCCGAAGGTGGTGCGTCTTCTGGTGAAGGCATTGACAAAGTTGAATGGAAACAGGTAATCTAACAAATATATTAGGTTTATTAATGCTATCCGCAAACATAAATATGTACATATATTCTACATAAAACTGAAAATACAGGGAGTAATTAAAAAAGTATCTCAAGCAAATTTATTTGTAAAATCAATTTTACATTTTTGATTCAAGTTGTTACGTTGTTAAGCTTTATGTACTCAGTACGAGAAGTATGCACTATTAACAATACAGAAATGGGTAATTCAATAACATGTGCGACTATTCGTATTAAAAGTATATACCAGAGAATACATACATACAACATTACTCGAAAAGCATTAGTATAGTACCCTTAAAGTGGACAAAAACATCCGCAGAACCCTTGCAAAATAAATTAGCAGTTTTGTTGTGACCCAGTTGTCGAAAAACCCCAAGTGGTTTTATTTTAGAATTTTTAGAGGAATTATTTCCCAAGTATGTGCATATGTTGTAATTACTCGCCCTTGGGACATGCCGATAGAAGCGAATTAAAAATCTTATTGTTGTGGTAGCTATGTATAGGTGTATAGGTACATATATTTGGATATAGCATGAAATCTGTTAACGTATTATTCCTTTACTTTTAATATCCGCCATGCACGCAGTTTAAATTATACATAAATATAGATTAAATTTACCTCGAAGTTGTATGCTAAAAATGATTTTTTTTTTTCTCAAGGTATTTGACATAATGTGGAGTGATCCGCAACATTTGGATGGTTGTGAACCCAACAGCCTTCGAGGAGCTGGAACATATTTTGGTCCCGATGTAACGCAGACGTTTTTGCAGAAGTATAAATTGTCTTTCTTAGTACGATCTCATGAATGCAAACCCGATGGTCATGAACTGACGCATTCGGGAAAGGTGAGTGCGCCAAAAAAAAAAGATTTTATGTACATATGGTTAAGAGAAATCTACTTTTAAAGGTTATTACAATTTTCTCGGCTTCAAATTATTATGCTATTGGGTCAAATAAGGGAGCCTATTTGAAGCTGAATCCTCAACTGGATACTCATTTTGTGCAATACACAGCAGCTGCGTCTAAAACTAGAAAACTCACCTTCCGCCAAAGAGTTGGGCTAATTGAGAGTTCTGCTATGCAAGAATTAGGAGCAAGACTTCGGGATAGGCGAGAAGAATTAGAAAGAGAATTTGTGAAAAGGGATTCCAAGGGAACAGGTAATTAAATTTCGACTCTATCGAGATATTTTGTATTATATTTGGCTGGTGAATTTAAGTTCATGGGAAAAAATCCGGTGATTATTTCTAATGTCTTTTTTTTGTCTTAAACGCGTTAAATGTGCTCTTAAATTTGTTAAGGTAAACTCAGTCTATCGAAATGGTGTGAAGCAATGGAAGAAGCAACTCATTTAGGTTTGCCGTGGAGACTGCTGCGCGAAAAACTTGCTCCGTCAGTTGTGGACACAGCAAATATTTCTGGACAACAGACTATCGTAACAGAAATCAACTATAGAAATACGCTTGAACTATTGGATACGGACATTATCGTAAGTTTGTATTCCTTATAGAATTTGACATAAACGCAAATGTTATTGTATTTAAATCGTCTGTCCTAAAGAAAACTGCTCAAGCTGGTAGCACGTCTGTAGCAGATTCATTATACAAAAATAAAAGTAGCCTTGAGGCGATTTTTAGGATTTTGGATAAGGATAACTCTGGTACGGCATTCATAATCTTAATTTAAAACAAACCTATTCAAAATTTTATATTAAAGGATATATATCATTGGAAGAGTTTGGAGAAGCCTGTGATTTACTTGAAAGACATTTGCCAGGCACTGATACACGAGAACAACTGCTAGAAATGTGTAAAATGATGGACATCAATAAAGACGGGTCTGTCGACTTAAATGAATTTCTGGAAGCATTCAGGTTATGCGAACAAGCACGACGTGGTGGAATGCCCAGTTCAGTAAATTCTCCAAATGGGAGCAAAGCAACAAACGGTGTTTTATTCAGTGGTGGAGATGAAAGTAAGATGGCAAGCATACTGGTCTATTTATATGCTTGGCTTAAGTAGTTATTTTATTTTATGGCTATAAAAGTACATATGTATCGCTCGTAGCAAAGTTTTTTTTTTCTTTTTCTTTTTACAGATATAAAGCTCCGAGGTGCAAGGATTGCATCAGAAGACGATGACGGTGATATTGATCCATCAGATCATGATTCAAAAATGCTCGTTCCAAAAAGTTCGCAGTGAGAAGCACTGCCTAACAGCAAAAATCGTGCCGATTGAACAATTCGAATGTATACAAAAATATATTTTATTTAACAAATTGGAATGCTTTATTTTGTTCTATTTATTTTCTATTAGGTATATTATTATTAGTTTCCTACATCAATAATTTATTTTATTTGTTTTCTTTTTTATGTTTTTAATTCTCATCAATTCAAAATAAATATAAAGACTGTGTTATTGATGCTTATTTTACGTTGCCTATCCGTCCATATAGGCATTGATTTTTATACATGTATAAATTGTTATATTGTACTTTATTTAACTTATAGAACAGTAGCAATTCTTTTAGTTTAAGTGTAGAGTAATTCTTATTCCGTAAGGAAAAATAAAAGTCAACGATGCTTTAATATAAATAAAAATTATTGTAAACTCAAGCTTTAATAATCAAATTCAATACCAAAACTTAGCAAAATATCTTTATAACCATATAATATTTTTACGCGCAACCAGTGTTCTAATGGTTTAGCCAGTAGGTACCTGGTTAAAAATACAAATATCAACATAAAAGGGAACAAATAATTTATTAATGAAACATAAAAGAGATTTACAACTTAAATGGTAGAGAAGTATTTTGCTAAACCAAATCGTGTACTGTGCAATTGTTAGATAACTTAACATGTATGAAAGACTAAGCTTATCAAGATGTTCTAAATTAAGCGAAGCGCTTTTATTACTGTGTATTCAAATCCTTTTTATCGAAAATCTAAAAACTATTGATGTTATTTATACCTACAACTTTGATAAATATTGTAATTGAATGACATCAATTATTTTGGTACAAATTTATAAATGTTGTAAAATTGGTATCACTAGATTGCCAATTAAGTAATTTAGTAAATCATAAATATTTAATAAATCTTCTTCTTCACAATATTTTTGTTCTTACAGTTCTCTCGAAACCCAATTTACTCGTAAATTGTAACATTCCTCCTTGCAAAGTTTTTAAATAAACGTTTTTAGCATTTAAAGCTTATATTAAGACTGTACTTACATATTTATTTAGCTTCCTTGAGTTAGTTCCGCCGTAGACATTCATTCTTGTCCATTTCAAACAAATTGCTTCCATTTTTCTTCCAAGCTTTCTAAGCTTCTGGGTTTATGGAAAAAACTTCGGATTGCCTTTTACGAACAAGAAGATTTACATATTACGAATCCGGATTCGTCGTTGAGCTTTTCTAATTACCAAACGCTGAAGGTGAATATAAAAAGAGGCAAATTTAACAAACATTGCACATCAAAAATTAAAAGTCAACTAATGCGTCCTGCATTTTAAATGTATGTACAATACATAATCTGCAATAAAAATAATTTTTAAACATACAATGCATAGTGGTTTCTTTTTTAATAAAAATATAAAAAAATAAAAATAAAACGGTGTCGTGCCCAGCGGCTTAATGAATTTTCAAGCACAGTGCAAGAAATGAAAACACTTTGCACACAAAATAAACATAGCTTGTTGGTTTTGTTTGTTGTGCATTGTAAATATACAAAACACTTCGAAAATATCGAATTATTCTATATATGTATGTACATGTGTAGTGCTTTCACGGATCAAAATCATTCTGATCATCACTTAGGTATTTGGAGCAGGGTGTTGTGGTATAGCGTGTGCAATTTAAATTAATGGATTCGAAGGGGTATTTTGTCAAAACTGCCCTAGAAAACATCTTCAAAATCCAACGTGAATTCGACAACACTTATCATATCAACTAAATCAAGAATAACATGGAACAAAATTGAGATTGAACGAAAGTATATAGTCGTAATTTAACCTCTTTTAACAATAGATTGAATCACCATTGCCGACATTATCTTCTGTTATGTCCTACATTTCAATCATACCTTCAGGTAAAACTACAATAAGAGTGAATAAAAATTAGATCGAAAGTACTCAGACAACTTGGGCCACGTGTCAAATGATAGTTAAATCACATTAAGCCATTACATGGTGTCTCCACGAGCCATGAGTCATGCTTGGGCATATGTCTTGACTTTAAAATGTCTCATGGAGACCGCATTATGTTTTAATGTTTGCATGCCCTGACATGTGTGTTCAGATTTATCGCTTGCCATCCATGCCTGCCATGGAGTTGAGCATGAGCAGTTACTTGAAACAAAATTCAGTCAAAACCGAGTGGAAAACGTAAGGATTTGCACAGAATCGACGTTTTCTTTGTTTTTGCTCTTTTTCTTCTTTGTTTTGCAGATGCTCTAAAGCAAAAATGAGCTCCAGCTTCAGTGAAATGTTCAGACATGAATTGCCCACCCGTTAAAATGTGGCAGCTGTCTGAGCATCGTTTGACAGATGTCGGATATATGCCCAAGTATGTCTCGTGGCTCGTGGAGACACCGTGTTAGGGGGGTTCACACGGTCCAACATATCTGACAGACTTGGTCGGATGGATGCCGGACTGACCGATGTCGTTAACGTTCACATTGTCAAACATGTCGGCAGAGTTCACTTTTCAGGTGAATTTCAATGATGGTGGAAGTACGCTAGTGATAAATAAAATTTTAGAAGAAGAAGAAATCGATCTTTATACTCTTCACTTTTTATCTTCCAAGTCTCCGGTACACTTTTGTATATTTCAGAAAATTCTTTCCACAATTGCACATTTCGCAAACTTTCCGCGAACAACCACACAGCGTGAATTTTTTTTTGGAAATGAAATTTCCTCCAGGTCGGACACACACTCGTTCACACTATCAGTTATCAAAAAAAATTGAAAACCATCCGACATGTCTGACAGACCGTCGTTTCTTGGGTTCACACGATCAAATTTGAATCTGTCAGATATGTCTGCTCTCCATGCAATTGAAATGAAATGAAACAATTGCGAAAGTATAACGGCCATATTATTCACTGCGGGTGCCAAGCAGGTTAAAGTGAATTTTAAACCCGACCATTTAATCCGCGTCGGGTTTAAACTCAGTTTTAAACCGTTTTAAACCTACGTATTGTCAAATTTCAGGGAAAATTACATTTGACATGTGTTTACCATTTTTTTTGGGCTTGTTGATTGTATTCTTCATGCATGTCACTCGAAATTAATTTAAAAGTGAAAAATTGATTTGTATTCATTTATTTGTTTGTGCGTATGAATGCAATGCAACGTCTATAACCATCCAATTCCTGTCCAATTACCGAATGTAGCCGCCAAAATGCCTCTTTTTCAGCCAAAAATACTTGCGGAAATCTACTTCATCGTAATCGTCGACGCAAGCCCGCTTATTCATTCGATACATTCGAGGAGGAGGACGGTGATTCACCATGTGCTGTTCTATCAGCTCTTCCAGAAATTCTTCTTCTCTTCTGACGATGAACACATCAACATTTTGATTTGTATTCATTTATTTGTTTGTGTGTATGAATGCAATGCAACGTCTATAACCATCCAATTCCTGTCCAATTACCGAATGTAGCCGCCAAAATGCCTCTTTTTCAGCCAAAAATACTTGCGGAAATCTACTTCATCGTAATCGTCGACGCAAGCCCGCTTATTCATTCGATACATTCGAGGAGGAGGACGGTGATTCACCATGTGCTGTTCTATCAGCTCTTCCAGAAATTCTTCTTCTCTTCTGACGATGAACACATCAACATTTCATCAATTTCACGAATGAAATCCATGTTTTTCTTTTTTTGGTTCTTGTTACTTTTTATATTTATTTCACTTTTCCTGCCTCCTGCAAACAAAGAAATATCAAATGTGACTCGAACAAAACGAGTCAATATTATGAAATTGTGTTTTAATCCGAGTTACAGTAATTAAACTGGTCTCCGGAGGACAGTTTAAATTCGATCGGGTTAAACGCCAACCAGGTTTATACAACTGGGTGTAAGTTCGGGTTTAACGAGTGAATATTACCGACTTGGGTTTAATTTTCGGGTTAAACTTACTTTAACTCGGATGTAAATTTGAGTGAATAATATGGCGGTAAGAGTAAGAAATATTCTTTTACCAAATCCTTACACGCCTTAGACTTGAAAATGTAGCCAATAGCGAAGATTTGGCCTCCGGCCTTATATCGGCATACTGCCGCGGCTATACAATAAGATCATCAAAGAGGGTCAATTTGACGGGACAGCTGTTTAAATTTGAAAATAAATTCGACTTTTATGGGAACTATGCCAAGACATGATAAATCAAATTGCTTGTTTTTCCAGCACAACATTTTTAAAATGTAAAGTTTTTTTAAATTTGCCACTCCTTAATAATATGCTGATTTTGTCAGATTGTTCTTGCAGTGTATTGAAAAAGCATATCACAAACTTACGTTATTATTTGGTATATTTTGGCAACTTTCCACAAAAAATAATAAATTTATTTCACTATTTCCTTGTAGCCAAATTAATTCTGAGCAAAATATCAAGTTTTTAATTTCTTACTACAATTAAAAAATTAAAATTTTATTAAAATTAAAATTAAAAACTAGAATTTTCTTTTAATGATAATTCCCTACCTTACCGATGCCAGCACCAGTGAACACATCCAGCCCTGAGTTAGACAGTCAGCCAGAACCGATTTGTTTTTCATCGGCCATTTTTATATTCCTTCCATACAAAAACAACAATGAGGGAAATAGCAAAGAAGTGTTTTTGTCAAATTGTTTGGAATCCATCCGTGAAGCTTAGGTGAAAATGAAAAATGGTAATATTTAGAGAACACATTTGGTTCTAATATCATGGTAAGTGCTTTCCTAAGATCCAGTACCCTTAAGGAAAATGAAAAATATTTCGAAAATTCCAATTTAATCCTTAATTAAAAAAAAAACTGATAGAGAAAATTGTGATATTGCAAATGACAGCTGTGTGGCACAGTTGCACAAATTTACCGATGAATATAAGAATCTGTTGACAGTTGAGTATTTTTAACCTTACTTTAAGTAATAGGTAATTTGTTGCAGTTTTCACAAACGAGAATATCTCTTTTAGATTTGCATTGCTATGAAATTTTATATTTATTAATTTGAAATAGACTAAAAGTTGCATGCATTGCATTCGAAATTAGCCCAGTGGATGTATCGGGCAAAAAAATAGAGTGGGTGACAGCCGTCTTATTTGTATACACGTTAGGGAAGAGTAGACGATTCCAAAAATTCACAGTCAAATGATTTAATTTTATATTCCCAAGGTTTCTATTTAGCTTTTTATGATTGTGTATTGCAATGTACGAAAATATCGTGCTGCCATTCCTAATTAGACATATTGAACATATCCAATTTGCGAACAGGTTATTGTAATTGGATTTGTTTTTAATAAAAAAACAAAGAAGGGCTTTTAATCTTTAGGTATACCATATACCTAGTATGTACGTTTTTCGGTTTTATGCCCCTTATTCTAGATTTGTTTTTTTTATTAAAGCTGGAGCATCTTGTTTACATATGTATATGTATATTAGACGTCCACCCGTCTTAGGCAATATCTATTAGAAATTCACACGGTTCTTTCTCTATTTAGATTTTAGATCGTCCGAAAAGGTAGTGACTGTATCCTAGCTTATATGAATGACACTTCCAAACAATATTCCGAGAGCACAATTCAGAAGTAAGTTGCAATAAGGTTAATCAATTGATGTGCTATTTTAACAGTTTTTGTTCATGTTAGACGCAATATAACACTTTTTCTGGTAAACAGTTTTTTTTTTATATAAATATCCGAGCGTCTTAATAGCCATCAAAAACGCAGATTCCAATTTTTGACAAACTGAAAACATAAACAGTGATGGCGGAAAGGGAAATGCAAGCACACGACATGGTGCGTCGCCGAAATTGGTCGCGCGCCATCGCTCTATATGACCAGATACTTACACAAATATCAAATTCCGCTTCTTTAACCAAGTCACAGAAAGATAGGCAAATAGCATGCCTACTCGGTCGATGCGAATGTTTACTTGAGCTAGCGAAATATGAAAACTGTTTATCTGATGCCCGCAAAGTGTTGACATTGCTTTCTGCCGACCAGAATGACTGTATAGCCAGTGTGTCTAGAACGCGGAGATGGTTAATTCATTCGCTATGCAAACTCAAAAAATTTTCGGTAAGGACGAAAGAACTGAGTTATAAAAAATTAAGTTCATATACATATATATAAACTTGTAGGAAGCTGAGCAAATCGCAAAAGAATGGATCAGTGAAATTTCAGGTCAACCCAGTTTTGCAGATATTTCCAAGACGATAGAGCGGTATCGAACCATTATACAGATGGTAAGTGGACAAAAGGCGAATCAAAAGATTCCATCATCACGTCTAGATGATGAAATGTCCATGCTAGACACCAAACTGGACCATTGGGCAACTAATAATCTACCGCTAGATAAGTTTAGTAAACTTCTTAGCAATAAGGGGCTCAAAAAGCGGGAAAATAATGGTCACAATGGAGTAATCAACAACAGTAGTAGTAGTTGTAGCAGTAATAGTAGTAATAATAACAGCAACAGTAGTGGAAGTGCCTCGAGTGCAAACACAACCATAGTGCAAAAGACTACGGAGATGCTGGATAATATCAAAATCGAGAATAGCGATGGCACTATTTCATGCTCGTACTGTGCGATAACGTGTGTTAGTAAAAATGACTTGCGGCAACATTGTCAAACAGAAAATCATCAGAATGTAATTATGTCTGACCAAGGTGAGATCAATACAGAAATGCATCTTTTTACTTTTGGTTCAAAATGTGAGTATTTTTTTTATTTTAGGGCGCGACTGGAAGTGGCGGCCACCGCCTCGTGGTTTCACACTCGACACGTACACCTTGTGTGAGAGCTTTTCTGAATTGCAGTCATGCCATTATGGCAACCAATGTGTTGAAGCTCATGGTCTAGAAGAACTAAACGAGTGGAAGGAAAGATTTGAATATCGGCGAATGCGTTTGCAAAGAGCCTGCGAAAAGGAACTTTACGGAAAAAGCTACACTGAAGAAATACTCGAGAAATGGATACAAGCCACTAGTCCGGATCGCATTATGCGTGAAAAGATTGAAGATGTAGATGATGTCTGCAACAATGAACTTGTAACTAGTATAAGTTCGAAATCATCGAAACGTGAATGGGTTTTCATATTGACATCTCAAAAGTTTCTCAGGGCAGTAGCATTGCTTCAAGATGCCCATCGGAATCACTTCACGATAAAATCGATCATCTCTGCTGACGGTAAGCCTGTTGAATTGAAATCGGACCAGGAATGGGTATCAGGAATGTCTGCTGATAAAGCTACAGCTTTTGGCAATGCTTTATCTTTAACCGAGTATTCTCATCGATTGGAGCATAAGATAACAATCGAGTTCAATACAGATATATATGGTACGTTTCGGCAATCAGTTTGCTTTGACTTTGGCGTAGAGCCACTTCTAGTAAAACATCTATGCGTAGATGTAGTGCCAGTTGGTGATGCAGAAAAAATCGAAGAAATCAAAAAGGATATAATCAATTCTTCTTCAACCCGATGGGACGAAGCAAATACGAATATAGTTAAATTCGAAACTACAATAGGAACGCATCTCAAGACTGAAGCCTTTTTAAATGATCTACAGCACGAAAAGGATATGCTTGAACGGTATCCCTGTCCTCGAGCCGCTACCTTTACGCTAACACAGTCGACAATCGTAGAGAGGCGCCTTACACAGAATAATTATCGATCTCGTATCCATGAATTGTTGTACGTGGAAGAAATTGCAAGGTACGAACAGATTGCACGCTTCAATCTCACTACGAAATTAAAAGTAACATCCAATTACATTCTCACACCAGCTGGAATGGCGACTAGTACAGCTAAATACTCCCTTTCGGGTGAGCTTTTTGCTCTCATGACCTTAGGCAAGGATATCTCGGAAGACACATCTGCTGGTCGTTTGATTCTGTCAAATTGTTCAAGCGTTTACATCTCTGGCTTGCAGGGAAGCAGCGAAAAAGAAACGAAACGTGACGTCTACGAAGCGGTGATTGAAGACAAAGGAAAGAATGTAATATATCTAAAGCTCTCGGCTAAGTGTGTAGAAAATATGCGGCTTAAGGCCGAAACCGAAGCAGAAGTGGATATTCAGTTCCAGTTAAATCGATTACCGTATTGTGAATGGCACAATGCCGTTGATAAAATCACCGATTTCAAAATAATATTTCCTGATATAGAAATTGAACCTAACATACCATGGACACCGAAAAAGCAATGGTCGGAATCCAGCGATCTTAGGCTCAATGCAAAGCAAAGAGAAGCCGTGAATGCGATTACCACTTCTCTTGATGTAAAATTACCTCCGATCCTTCTTATTGGACCATTTGGAACAGGAAAAACGTACACGTTGGCCCAAGCTATCAAGCAACTATTAACGCAGCCGGAAGCAAAAATTTTAATTTGCACGCATTCCAATTCGGCTGCCGATTTATACATTAAGGAATACCTGCATCCATGGATTGAAAGCGGAATAGACGAAGCAAAGCCCCTAAGAGTGTATTATCATAAGCGTTGGGTCGCTACCGTGAACAGTGTAGTACAAAAGGTAGGCTTTCTATTTATTTTAAATATATTTTTCGATTATGATTACATACATATATGAATTTTTCTTAGTATTGCATAACCGACGGATCGGGTAACTTTCGTCGACCCACGGTGGAAGATATAATGAAACATCGTATTGTTGTTGTAACGCTGAGTATATCGATGGAGCTATCAACGTTGGGTTTACCCAAAGGTTTTTTTACGCACATATTCCTAGACGAAGCTGCTCAAGCAATGGAATGCGAAGCAATCATGCCGCTGGCTTTGGCCAATGAAAATACGCGTATTGTTCTAGCTGGAGACCACATGCAAATGAGTCCAGAACTATTCTCTAATTTCGCTAAAGAACGGAAACTGCATATATCATTACTAGAGCGTTTATATGATCACTATCCATCAAACTTTCCTTGTAAAATATTGCTCTGTGAAAATTATAGAGCTCACGAAGCCATTATAAAGTTTACTTCAGAACTTTTCTACGAACAAAAGTTGATAGCGTCCGGTAAACAGCCACGACATGATCGCTTTTATCCTCTGACTTTTTTTACTACCAGAGGAGAAGATGTTCAGGATAAGAATTCAACAGCTTTCTACAACAATTCGGAAGTGTATGAAGTTGTGGAACGTGTTTCTGAATTACGAAAGAAGTGGCCTGGCTCTTGGGGTAAAATGAACGATGCGAGCATAGGCATAATGACACCTTACGCAGACCAAGTCTTTCGAATACGTTCGGAACTGCGAAAACGTCGTATGGGTGGAATCTCGGTTGAGCGTGTTTTAAACGTTCAAGGAAAACAATTTCGAGCTGTTTTTCTTTCCACTGTGCGAACGCGTCGGACCTGCTTGCCTAACAACAACTCAACGAACGCGTCTGTAAGCGATGACGCCGACTACGGGTTTTTAAGTAACTCGAAACTATTGAATACAGCTATTACTCGAGCACAAAGCCTGGTAGCTGTCGTAGGAGACCCAGTGGCTTTGTGTTCGATAGGACGATGCCGCAAAGTGTGGGAGCGTTTTATTGAGATTTGCAACGATAACAAATCTCTTTTTGGTATAACATGGTCATATCTGCGTTCACAACTTGATGGAGTCGAATTGAAACGCAGCTATGTACTTAACCCGCTGGCTCCAGAATTTATACCACGAGCGTTGCAACCTGAAGCCTACTTACGTGACCAAACAGCAATGTATTTGCTTAGTGCGAGTAGCCAACACAATATATCTGGAGCACATCATCAACCGAATAGTCAAATTCCTTCCATATACGGTAATCTAGGTGGTCCATATGCTATGCTAAACCAAGCTCAGATGGCTCAGGTTGCGAAATCTGCTCACCATTCACAGTTTCATCATGGCAACATTCCCATGCGCCCAATCGGTCCACCTCAACACAATCCAACCTTTGGCATGCAACCGCCCAATCGACCGCCAGCGCATATTCCGCAATCACAGCAACAATTTCCCCCATACATGATTTGGCCACAGCAACAGCAATCAAATGCGAATGTGTCTAATCAAATGATGCGGCCAAACTATCCAGGTCAGCAGCCGCCCATTCAGCCCCCTCCATCACAGAATCCCAATGCAAGTCTCTGGGGTCCACCACCGCAGAATAATCCATGGGGTGTGATTCCGAAAGCAGGCGTACCTAATGTAAACCATCGGCCTCTAACTCAATTGCCAAATCCAGTGTTACCACAACAGAATTCATCGCATAACATGAACATGTCAGGTGCGTTACGCAGTCAAGGTGTTCCATCGTTATCTCAGCATCAAATCTCATCAACGGGGCCATTAGCAGTTACAAATCAGTCGCAACCTCAAACACGCGGTCAAAGCGTCGATATGAGCTACATAAAAAAGCCTTTGTATCAGCATCCGAATCCATCGAATAATATTGGCTACAATAACCCAGCAAATCAGCCAATCGTTTTGAATAATCGACTCAATAACCCTTTTTCCAACGGGCCCATTAGTCCTGCAACGGGGGGTCCTGTGCTTGAATCTTTTTTAAGGCAGAATCAAAACGTTGGGCTTAATTTGCATCATCAAAATAGTCTTATTACAGCTAATAATAACGGAGGTCATAAGGAGAAAGATTTTCAATTCTTGAATAACGTTCATATACCAGTCAACATAGGAGGATCTATGTTCCAAGCTCCTCCTACGGCTGCACCTGTACAGAACCCGCATTTGCCAACATTTCAAGAATACAGTAGCCTTTTGCCGCCAAACATGACTATCTATGAAATGGCGTTCGAGCCAAAAGAATCACAATATAAGTGGTACTTGAAGCTACTTGAGATACATGGACAAGAGTCAGCAAACAAATTCACTGAAATACTGCGTCAAGCGATGGGGATTATGCATAATTCGAAAGCCGCCACTGCCACTTCACTTCAGTCAAATCAACAACTACCACTACAGTTACCACAACAACAACAACAACATCATCAACAACAACATCAGCACCCTGCTTCGATGCCTAGATCGACGGGTGGCTTCGCAGGGCCACCGTCAAATCATTTGGCCCCGATCCGCGGCAGCACACCCCCACCAGCAACCGAACCTGCAATGAATTTCAACCAACAAATTGATATGGTTTTCAACTCACTCATGAATGGCAATGATATAAGTCAACCAATGCTTCGAGAATTATTGGGAATGGTAGGCAGTGTAAGCGGGCTAACCAACAATTGCAATACTAGTTGTGCCCCTAGTGGAAATATCAATTCAGGTAATGTCGCCAGTGTAAACACAATTGGAAAAGAATTCCCCATCAACCTACAACAAAAACCCACTGCTTCATCTCTTTTTCCCAACCAACAAAATGTAATGGCTAGCGGAAATGGTAAAAAGTATATAAAACAGTAATTATTATTAACTTATACATATTTATTTGCTTAGATTTCTTGTTGGGTAACGATCTCCCCAGCACTTCAACTCCACGTTTGGAGTCGGTGCCTCTATACCGTCGCCAAGTGATGGGCAATGGAAATTCGAGTTATCACGGTTCCAATTCATCCTCTTCAACTGCTCACTCTATTGCATCATCAACACCCGACAATCTTCTTGACAGTGGCATCGGCAGCAGTAATCACCTTCACTCATCTGGAAACTTAATTGACACTATTTTTAATACCACAACCGCCAATGATTTGTCATCTGCGGCATCTGCCTATCAAAACAGTTCGTTTCAAAAACTTTTTTACAATAACTTCCCAATGAAACTAAACGATTTGGACATAAGAAATGATCGCACTGGCGCCCAACTGCCGCAGCAACATCATCTTTCAGTGCTTCATCCCCAACAACAGCAGCAGCAAGTGCAAATTCATTTACATAACCATGGAGAACCACGCAACACAACATATGCCGCTGTGTTAAGTCAAGGAAACATCGTTCAAAATTCCCAACTTCACCAACTCCACCATCCTTCCCAAGGGCATGGGGTAAGCGATGAAAAGGATCCATTTGCTGCGATCAGAGATCTTGGTCAAGGCACCAATGGGTTCTATAATTATTTTCAATAGACATTATTCTTACTAAATAAAAAAAATATTATCATTATGGCTAGGATAACAAATAGATTTACTCTAAAAATAAAATGCCTTACGGTAAAAAAAAAAAAAAAAAAATGGAAAAGTAAAAAAAAAAATTATGTGAATATTTTTAAATAATTATGAAATAGTTTATTTGCATTTCGCTTATGTTTCTCGATTAAAAAGAAAACACACACATACACACTTTAAGAATATAGTTCATAGAAGATGATTGAAAATCATAATTTGGCGTAACACATATTTTATGTACTTCAGATATAATGTGTAATTATAATTTGATTTAATAAAAAAAATAGTATATAAAAACGAAAAACAAAATATTTATATATGTAGTTAAAATATAAGCAAGACCCTACTATATTCATATATATATGTACCTATATATATATATGTGAATATACTTATATTAAAATATTTTTATTCATAAAAATAAAATCAATACGAAACAAATACCTTCATAAATTGGATACGCACTTCAACTTGTTGACATTTTTTGTATTTAATAGATTTGATGGTTATATAATGTAGGTATGTATGTATATCTAAAAACAGAAAAAAAACAAACAAACAGAACATGTTTCAGTTTCAAGATTGTAAAGTGAATAAATATTTTTAGGTAAGATGTTCAATATATAACATTTCTAAATGTAAAAAGATATATTTAAATATATTTATCCGTACATATTACATAATAGTAAATTTGAATTTCTTTTTACTGAATCACCTAACATGTCCCTCGAAAAAGGTAGCATTTTCAATGGCAATCTCAACAAAATTATAACGGACTAAGTTGTCAACAAAAAAAAAACAATTCAGCCTTCTTACCGCTTAACGAAAAGGTACTTCTACAATTTTTAAGTAGTGAAAAAATCAATAAGGATATGAGAAATTAATGATGGTGACAAAATTTAATAAGCCGCAATTGCGATGTCTGCAAATTCTTGGATTGTTAAGACACAGACTAATTCTATTGTGTAAGTCTAAAATATATGAAATATGTACTAAAAATATTCATAATTTGGTGTACTATACTGTCGCAAGTAGAAGTAATCACCCAAATTACCGTTGGTGTTTTTCGCTTTTCGACGATTGCCGTTTTATTCGTAGCTACGATTTGCTCACCGTTAAGCGTAACTAAGCAAATTTTTGATGTAGAAAACTATTACAACTCTTTCACATTGAGGTTATAAAATTCGATTCGTGGGACATCTGAGGAATAAAACGAAAAGCGCCAAGGGTAATCGGGGTGATTATGTCGTCTTTTTGCACCTACCACCTTGATCAAAAAGTTCCCGGAATAAAAACCGTGTGGCGCTCCCATCGTTCCGATTTGAGTTCTGTTTTCTTTGTTAAGTTGGTACATCTGTTGTTGATATTCCGTCTAAATCTTAGCGCCATAGCTTGACATTTGCAAAAGTTACGTAGCCAAGAGTACATCTATCTCCGTGTGTGTTGGCGATTTTTTACAATCGAACAATCAATCGCAACAACGAACTTGTATTAAATTTTGCGTAAAAAACGGATTTAATGGTGCGCGAACGTTGGAAATGTTGGAAAAGTGTTTCGGCAACGATTCTGTAAAGAAAACGGTCGTTTACTAGTGGCACGAGCAGTTCAAAGGTGGTCGTGAGTCAATCGAAGTTGATGAACGCAGTGGCAGACCATCGACATCGAAAACCTACGAAAACATTGATAAAGTAAAAGAAATGTTGGTCAATAACCGCAAATTAACCATCAGAGAGGACTTGAACATTGCCTATGGATCCGTCCAAGATATTTTGGTTAATGGTCTGGGTTTCCGTCGTGAAGCAGCAAAGTTGGTGCCAAAAGACCTCAATTTCATGCAAAAAAGAAACCGTGTTGACGTCGCAAAAGACATGATTTTTTGACGAGAAATCGCAGGAAGCACTGATGGACATACCGAAAACCGAATATAAAAAATGTTTCGAAGATTGGATCAAGCGCTGGCATAAGTGTGTTGCAGTCGATGGGGATTACTTTGAAGGGGACAATATAGATTTAGATGAATAAACTTGTATTTTTAATTTTGTGAATAAATTCCGGGAACTTTTTGATCAAGATGGTATTGCACTGTCAAAGTCAAATCTTTCACTAGGAGATTTTTAATTCGAAGACCATAGAAGCAAGTAGTCAAAATCGCCGAAATTTCACTACGCCCACAAAAAAATTAGTACAGTACTGAAGTTTCGTTTTTATGTATTTCAATACAAAGCTTAAATTTTAGTTTTATTCGGTAACTTAATATAAATGCTTTTATACGGGAATCGGCAACGCGGCAACATCCGCCTTTAGCTCATCATAAAGATCTTTATATTCAGGGTTTTCTCGAACCAACAAAGCAACCGTGCCGCGCTTAACACGCATAGCTCCTCCTAAGTCCGCTCTACTAGGTATGTAAGCATATGGAATCCCCTTTTCCTCACATACTGCTGGCAAGTGACACATAATATCGATGGGAGTAACGTCGCCAGCGAAGATGACAATTCTATAAAGGAAAGCTTTGTAAAATTTGATTCACATAAAATTTCATGTTTACCCTGTTTCGCCTTTTCTTATTCTTGTTTGGACGTCCTTGAGTCCATTGCGAATGTAAGTTTTATGTTTCATCGCTTTTTTTATAAGTTTATAGCATTTCTTTGCCAACTTTTTTGAAGCCATCGGTTGAGAAATATCATTAACATATCTTAACTTATCTTCGTAAGTATCTTCTTCTTTGATTGAAATATTTTTTGATTCGTCAATATCGACAGGCTCTGTTTTTATTTTTCCCATTACTATGCTTTCAATTTTTTTCTTCACTGCTAAATGAGACGGCACTAATGTAAAAAGACTATCAACACAACACGTGTTTGTTAAACTCACAATACTTTAACTCGACTCACCACTACCACTTTGTCTGACAGACGGTGGTCGGCGGCACCGACAATGCTGCCGTCAAAATGGTGGATTGTCACGCAACGTACGCTAATGGAAACATTCAGGTCTCCAGATTCGAGGCACGTCAGATTACACAGAATCTAAAATCTGTCTGGCTAATCAGTCGGAAAAATAAGTTATTATATGGTTAAAACATTTGGGAATAGATAAATTCACCACAATTTTAACGAAACTTTCAAGAATTTCAGCAACCGTAATGTGTTTATTCGGCTATTTTTGTTTGTCTTCCCCCTTTGTGAAAACCCATATAAATATTGGGCACATTCCGTTTCCAGATTCTGGCTACTCAGTCAGTGTTAAGCTTTTCTCGTAATTTTCGAATACAAAATACAACACTTTAAATGCAAAATTAAGGCGGAAAATAAGTTCTTCGATGGTCAAAATAATTTTTAAAATTTTAAAGAATTTCAGCAACCGGGATTTGTATTGGTTCGTATTCGCATCTTTGAAAATCTATATTTATTTTTTTTCTGAGTTTGCCTGGGTCAACTTATTAAAAGTCATCTAAATATCTGAGACGATTGCCCATCACGAACGCGCAAAATCCAGATATCTGGAAACTGAATGTGTCCATTTCCCATATTTTAAACAGACAGAACTGGGAACGCCATATCGGTAGATTAGTTGTTTTGGTGGATAGTCATAGTCTCTAATCTTGGAAATGGCTACATAAAAAATAATCTAAATGATTGCGTGCATACAAAAAAAAAAAAAAAAACTACATCAAAAGATATGAGATTTACTGTGTTATTCCCCGAAAAAAATAAAGCATTTTAAAGTAGATAGGATAAATAAAAAAGCTATCCATACTTATCGCAAAGCAGTAGCCGTCTGAGCTCTGGGTCCATTAGTTGTATATAGCTAATTCGAAAATGAATACGAATGTATTCAGGGTTTTTTTATGGAAAAACTATGTGTTCCTAAAGTTCACCTGGTTATCATCATTAACTATATGCTTAGCTTGTTTTGCTATTCTTCTTGTATATTTGAAGTCTACTTACAATGTGGCAACCACACCCTTGGTCATCTATAGAGCCAAAGACTATGTGAGTAGAATTGTTAATTTCACTTGCTCAGAGTGGACCGGGTCATTTATGCGTTTATGACACAAATCATTAATTTTGATTGTTCTTAGGAAACTTTGAAATCATACTTTCCTGGAAACAATAAGGATCTTCTACTTTACAGCCCATCGGACACTTTTCTTGACGATCTGATGGAGATGGTTCGAATAGACTTGTCTCTGTCTCCGACGAGTAAATAAATAATTGGTGTGGTAATTCATATGTATTTAACATAATTCTTTATTAGGAATAATGCCCTTCAACAATACATCCACTATGATTTTAACTCTAGAAAGCAAACAGGAAGATAATATCTTTGCTGTTCTTTTTGAGGAATGGCCAGCTCAAACATCAGAATACTCGTTGCGGTATTCAATTAGCTCTTCAAATACAAAAGTATTACCACAAAAAAAGTTTGTGAACGATGAAGACGTTAATGGAATCATTGGTAAGCTTGATAAGTTGATGTGAGAATATTTTTTTTTTAATGATAATGGCTAGTAGGAAAGGCTATATTCGTATTATATATAGTATTCTATTCTTTAACATCACTTTTAAACAGCAGTTGTCTAGGTTCTCCAGAACCATTGGGGCGGGGTTACAAATTGGTTCGTCGACTGAAGAAATGTGCCTTCCTTTTTAGATTGCAGTCACTCTTCTATTGGTGCGCCGACACATCGATTTACAAAGCAAAGCTTTGGTAACATATTTAGGGTATCCTAAAGTAAAAAATGGTTTTTAAGTCTAATACATTTGCGCAGTGCTGCTTTTTTTAAATATATATATATTATTTTGTGCCACAATCCTATTATACTACCCCTTTTTAGATGACGATGAATACACACGCGCTGGGTTTCTTACACTCCAAAACATAATTGATTTGAATTTCATTGGGACTTTAGCTAAAAGAGATACTGATATTAAAGTAAGATTTATAAAGAATATAAATTGCAACTATTTTAAAACAATCAAAAAAAAAATCCATATTTATTAATTTACCTAGATGGAAGTATCTGCTTTCCCAACAATTGCACATGAATCTGTTGATGGGCAACGCATCAACACGTTCAGTTCATTATTCGTGGTCTTATTCAATGTATTGTTGCTTAGCACATTTTTAATTCCACTTGTCGAAGAAAAGCATGATGGAATTAAGGTGATTACCATAATATTAATAATGATGTTGTTCCCCAAATTTTCGTTTAGGAGTTTCTTGTTTTAGCCACTCCTCTGAACTTTCTGAACGGATTGACTTTTTTTGGTATCCGCTTTCTGGCCTACTTACCGTTTGTCTTAGGATGTATAGCTGTAGCTTGGATATTCCAAGCTCTCGGACTTATTCCTTTGGGATATATTATTGTGTTATTTTGTTTGTACTGTTCTGCTGCGATGTGCTATACTTTTCTTATATCTGTGTGCTTCAGTACAGGTAAAATATGAAAGACACTTGGTTATAGCGTAAAACATTTGTATGTCTATATTTTTCGATATTACAGTATTTTATGCGAAAGTAGGAGGACTCCTCCTCTTAATATCTCCTTACTTATTTCATTTGGTTGAAGGAAAATTGTCCAATGTTGCAACTATATTATTCAGCACCACAACATTTTTGGAGGGGTTTGGTGTGTTTCAAATATTTACAAACAAACGTAAGTGATTTCTATCTATTTCTGGTGTTATCTGTTTGGCAATTTTCAAATTTAGCAGTATTGTTTATTAAGTTTGTTTAAATGGGGTTTTACATAGATATCATGGAAACCAAAGCAATTGGTTTTTCCCCATAATAGTACAATTCTACAAAATTTGATCATTAAATGTTTATAACGTCAATTTTTTTTTTTAAAGCGATAACGCTGTACAGGCACATACTGTATGTCTAAAATTTATCTGATATTTGCTACAAATTCCTATTTTAGATCGAGAGTTCTCAGCCAGCGACTTATTTTTGAACATAACCAATACGAAACACAGTATTTTCTCCATAATTACTATTCTAATATTCCAATGTTTACTTTATACGCTTCTTTACAATTATTTTTCGAGAATTTTTCCGGGAAAGGGAGGCCTTAAACAACCCATGTTATTTTTTCTAAAAGTAAGTTAACTTATTCTCAAATCATTTAAACCGATTAATTATTATTGATTATATTCACGGTAGTCGTCCTTTTATAAGAAGAAGAATCGCAATCAGTTAGTAGCTTCTTCGTCGGAGTCGAATGATACTGCTATTATCATTCAAGATCTTGTGAAAACATTCGCTACAAAAAGTCGAATTATTAAAATTTGTGATCGCTTAAATATGGAAATCAAAGATCGGAGAATTACTGTCCTTCTTGGACACAATGGCGCTGGAAAGACTACAACTTTGAATATGATAATTGGTAAAATCATAAACACAAAAAAAAAAAAAAAATTGTAATCACTGACTATAATACAGGATGCATTCCGAAGGACTCTGGTAAAATTATTGTATGTAGTGAACGAGACGTTACTTTCTACAGGCACCTAATTGGATTTTGTCCTCAACACAGTGTTTTCATGCAATACATGACATGTTACCAACATTTAAAGTTTTTCTCACAGGTGAAAACAAATTCTATGTGAATATGTTTATATTTTTTTCGAAACTGAATTTTCTACAGTTAAGAGGGAAATCGGAACAAGAAGCTGACTCTCTCGCTTCAGAGTTGCTCACGCAACTTAAACTAGTAGATAAGGCTAATGAATCTGGTAAAAATCTTTCAGGTGGAATGAAAAGGCGCTTATCACTTGGAATAGCGTTGTCTGGAGAAACAAAGTATTTTTTTTTTGTAATATACATATCGTCACCTCCAACGAAGACTGTAGGAACTCACTTTTTTTTTTAATTTCTGAGGTAAATACTTCAAAATTATTCTTTGAAAGATAGCTTCCCATGGTAAACGTTTTTTTTTTTTTTCATTAAATTCATATTTGAGCTCAATATAAAAGCAATACAATAGTATCTCCCATTTGAACGCAGCATTCCATCGAAAACTGTCGATTGTTCTTGATTATCTCAGAAGTGCAAAAATGGAGTTGCTACAGTCTTCGTTGGACGTGTCGATATATGTGTATAATGTACCTACGATATAAAAAATGTCAGAGTCGTGATTTTGGATGAGCCCTCATCTGGACTAGATGTCGAATCAAGGCGTGAATTATGGAATATTCTTTTGGAATTGCGTAAGTCTAAGGCTGTTCTCATAACAACTCATCACATGGAGGAAGCAGAGATACTTGGAGATACAATTTCAATTTTGTCGAATGGAAGATTACAACAAACTGGATCTCCGTTGGAGTTGAAGCGTAAATCTGGAAGCGGTTATATTTTAAAACTAAGAACTGATGGTCATTTCGATGAGCAAGGCACATTGGAAATAATTCAAAGCAACATTCCCTCTGCTAAGATTATAGTAAGGCTGTTGTTTGCTTAATAAAGTAAGTTTCTATACATTTTTTTTATTTCAGAACTCTGTTCCCCCAACTTTACTGATAAGTATGCCGTATGCATATAAGCACAAATATACTGAAGTGTTGGAGAAAATTGAATTGAATAAAAGCACTCTTGGAATAAATTCAATAGCGGTTACAGATACCTCTTTAGAGGATGTTTTTTTAAAGTATTTAATAACATAATTTTATTTTTTCATAACATGAATTCTTAATATCTATTTAAGTTGTCGGGACACTGATACCGTCGACTCACCCAGTCGTTGTAATGAAGAAATAGTTAATATACCATATGAAAAATTGTTGCCTGGGTCTGTGAAATGGACACAACATGTACGCGCGATATTTTATAAGAAAATGGTGTTCGTTCAAAGTCAGTGGATATATTCTTTTATCTCGGTATGCGATATTATCAAGCTAACACCATTCAATAACTTGTATTCCTTCTGTGCATTCAACAGTTTTCTATACCATTCTTGGCAATTGGTATTGCTGTATTTTTAACGTATTCTTTGGCCACAAATGCTACTGATGGGGTTATAAAGTTAAACCTTCAGCACTTACAAAATGGTTATATATATTTGAAGGTTTCACTGGATTTTACCACAGTAAACGATATTTTGAAAAAAGAAATTGAAAGCAATGGAATCAAAATAAGAAATTTATCAAACAATCCATCTTTTGAGGAAGGTAGTATTTCTCACATTCTCGTTTTTCTATTGTCTAAAGTTAATTTTTCCAAACTACAGAACTGCTTTCCTTACAATCAGAAAATCTTTACGATTTTTATGAACATGCAATCGGCGCGATTGTTGTTGAATCTAATGAAAACAAGCCAAAATTTAGGATGTTCTACTCTAATAATATTATTCACAGCTCAGTTATTATGATGAATGTTATAGACAATACCATTCTGAGATTTACGGGAAATTCGAATGGCAGCATCGAAACAACTTATGCGCCAATACGAAGGTAACATAATAATTATGTAATGAAATTGTATAAAAACGTAAACATTCAAATGTAGGGTTATCGATATTAATCCCAGCAGCTTGGAATATTTCGCAGCTATCGTACCAATTGGTAAACAATGCCCCTGATTGTCGTTGGCGTTTGTCGCTTTTCGACGATTGTCGTTTTATTCTTCAGATGTAGCACGAATCCATTTTCATAACTTTTTCACTGTGAAAGAGTTGTAATAGCATTCTGCACGACAAACAAATTGCTTAGTAATGTTTAAGGGTCAGCAGGTCGTTGCTATGAATATAACGACAATCGTCGAAAAGCGACAAACGCCAACGACAATCAGGGTGAATATGATAACAATGATTTTGGTGTAATGGATTATTTTTTGCAGGTTTTTTTCTCTACATCTCTTACTATGTATCCTTGCCATTCCTCGAAAACAAGAGTGATTTTAAAAATCTCCAAGCCATTCCCCGGACAACGTATTGGATTTCATTTGCTGCATTTGATATGCTACTGCATACGGCGATATGTTTCTTTTGTTACGTATTTCAGCATGCCATTATGCCGAATACTTTGTACAACAATGAAGATCAAGTTTTACTGACTTTCACTTACCTTTTCTATGGTTTTTCATATCTACCACTTCTGTATTGCATGGCCATTGGGTTTCGTTCTATATCGCCACTTTCAACATATTTATTTTTCATGTCTATCATTTCAGGTAAGTAAATATAATTTCCTTTGAATTGACGTGTTGACGTGTTGAATGAAGGAAGAAAAACATATAGACAACAAAAATCAAATAATCGCTTCTATGCTAAGCCAAGTCTGACAAAAATCTGGGAAACCAGATTCTAATTTGGCGCGTGTTGTTTGCTTTCTGTTGTGCATGTGTCTTTTCAAAGGGAAGACGTATTAACGCATTTAAAAATTTTAACTAGCATGAAACAAGTGTCAATGTTATACATTTATTCCTTTTTGCAGTTATTATACCTTTCATAACTTCTGATAATATTCAGTCAATGGAGCAATTTGGGACTACAATTACAATTATGTCGGTGCTGCCAGATTTTTCTTTAAATCATCAGCTGCGAGTAATAAACGAAATCTTCTTCTCACATCGTCGTAAAGTCTTGAAACATAATCATTCTTATAACAATATCGCTAGCAAACAGGATCAACCTAGTTCGGCTACATTTTTTATATACGCTGTGATTGTATTTACTTCTTTGATGGTATATCTTAAACAAATGCTTACGGATTTTTAAATAACCTTCCACTATTTTCTTTTGTTTTTAGATATTTTTGATACACATTTGGGATAATATACAAAGAAGACAGTATTTAAAGGAATGTATTATGTGTTATCGCTGCAAACGAAACGGACAGGTGGAACAGCCGTTCGATGAGGAAGATGAAACACTCGTACGAAAGGAAAAAGGAAATGTTGAAGAGATATTCCGATGTAAATCCACTTTTTGCCTTAAAAAAAATAACAATTACAAATCTAATTAATTTCGGCAGCTAATACAGAGGATTCCTACCCTCTTCTCGTTCAAAATGTGCACAAATTCTACGGACGAGTGCATGCAGTTCGTGGTATAAACTTTGCCGTCAAGAGGCAAGAATGTTTCGGCCTTTTAGGTGTGAACGGAGCTGGAAAAACTTCAACATTCCAAATGATAACCGCCAATTTACCTATATCGGAAGGTCACATAATGATAGATGGAGTAAGCATAGTGAAACATGAAACCTTGGTATATATTTATCCTTAATTTTAACTCTTTATAATGTTACTGACCTATGTTGTCCCATAGTATAAGTACCGCTTTGGATACTGTCCACAAGGAGATTGTTTAAACGACTTTATGACATCATATCAGATTCTTAAATATATGGCCTTGTTAAGAAACGTCCACCCTGCAGATGTACCTAGTGAAGTAAAATATTGGCTGTCTCAGTTGGATTTATTAAAGTATGAAAACGTTCCTATCCGCTGTTATTCGGGTGGTACAAAAAGAAAGTTGAACGCAGCTATTGCAATGGTATGCATGTGATAACAAAGAAAGTTCAATTTAAGATTTGTACGATTTAGATCGGAAATCCGTCATTGGTCCTCTTGGACGAACCCACGACTGGTGTAGATCCAGTTTCTCGACGATTTCTGTGGAAATGTATTCAAGATTTTCAAAAGCGTGATAAAACGGTGGTACTTACATCACATAGGTAAGTTAAAGTAAAAAATAATAAATAAATAAAAAAAAAAAAAAACACTAGCTCTTGGGCTCGTCCGGGAATTGAACCCGGGACCTCTCGCACCCGAAGCGAGAATCATACCCCTAGACCAACGAGCCATGTCTTTTTACTTCTTTTTCTTTCTTACATATACATATTGCATATATTTTGTGAATATAATGGAGAACTAACAATTTGTCACTTCCAGTATGGATGAATGCGAATACCTTTGCAACCGCTTGGCTATAATGGCAAATGGTAAATTACAATGCATAGGCTACATTCCAGATTTAAAAAAGAAATATGGGTCTGGATTTATAGTAAATATAAAGTTGCTAACTAATTGGTCTGAGAACAAAATTAGTACCATTAGTTCGGCCCTTAAAGAACAGTTCAGCTGTGAACTTCGCGAGCAACATGCAGTGAGTATTAAGTTACATATTATTTTTTTGTAGTTTATCTATTAATGATTATTTGCACAGGGCATGTTGACATATTTTATAAAAGATAAGTCGATGGAGTGGTCCGATGTATTCAAGAAAATGGAATATTTTATGAACTCGTGCAACAGTTTAGTTCAGGATTACTCTGTGAATGAAACTACTTTGGAAGATATATTTCTCAAGTTTGAAAAACAAAGTCGAAATAGTTTGAACGGACAGCAATGTTGACAGTTTAAAAGAAGAAAGAAGAAGAAAAAGTCTGCTATTTACTTAAATAACATCTTTAACGTCATGATTCACACGCAGCAAATTTTTCAATGATTCAACAATAAAGATTTTTTTTTATAATTTGCGCGCGCCGAAGTGATTTATAATACCCTTATACTGATACTCAGGGCACGGGCGGAGATTATTAGAAGATTATGCAAGTGCATAAATAAACGGAGAAAAAATAAAAATGACAAAACATTTTGGGAAAAGCAGGTTCAAAATAAATTTCAGAACTCTGATGTCTACGTGTGAATCATGATATGGAAAAATGTATTTTTTATTTCATATTTTAACATTTGTATGTAAATTCTTTGTCGAATCTCTAATTATTTATTTATTTAGTTCAGAAAATGTTTCGGATATTCCTTAAGTGACTAATAAATGTTTTAAAAGCAACATATGTTTTTTAATAATGTAGTATCCACAGAAAGTGGGCCCAATTCTTCAACTCGTATACGAAAGTCGAATTCGACCACGGTCGCAAAGTCATATTTTACGAACACAAAACATGACTTTGTCATACCTAAATGTGACCCTGGTCATATTCGACTGTCGAGTTGAAGAATTGGGGTGAGTACTTTTCGCACTGCATTAGCCAACTCATCTACTCCACCAAAGTCTTAAATTGTGTCTGGTGCGCTATTTTGACCCCAGAAAGTAAGATAATTCAATTTAGTTATTTGAATCAATTAAAAATTTAAGAAAACTGGTTTGTTGACGCAAATACCGTCGTTTTCCCTGTCGTTTTGTGGCGTTCAACGCCTTAAAGAATGACAGTGAAATTTCTCACATGAAGTTCGTCGTACAATAATGGGTTCAACGACAAATGGCGTTCAACGACACAAAACGCCACTCGTAATGGTAAATTCAAATTGGCGTGTTTTAAGTCATTGTAAGCGCCACTCGAAATAAGGGTGTATAATATATATGTATATGATTATTAAGTTTGTTGAAAAGGCATTCGACAGACAACCACGAGATCTGATATGGGTGGCGCTAAGACATCGAGAGGTTCCAGAAACCTATGTACAGATGATCATGGACATGTACGAAGGAGCAAGGACAAGAGTAAAATGCCCCGCTGGAGTGACCGAAGAGTTCCCAATCAAAGTCGGGGTACACCAGGGAAGCGTTTTAAGTCATTTGCTCTTTATTACAGTCCTTGATTATCTGCTTGGAGGTAAAGTGGTGGACCACAAGGTACATCAGTTATTCTTTGCTGACGATGGAGCCATCATAAGTGAGGATCCTACATCCCTGCAATGAGCACTTGATGTGTGGGTGGACGTTTTTTAGTTCAAAAAAGACAGAGTTCTTGTGCCGCCCGTTCTCTGATCCACTCAGGCCTATTCCAGACATTTATTTGAATGGAACAGTGCTTCCCAAGTGCGAAAAGTTCAAATATCTGGGATCTATGATCAATAGCAAAGCATCTTGTGATGACGACATCAATCATCGCGTAAGCGTAGGGTGGATGAAGTGGCGAGAAAATTCCGCTATCTTCTGTGACAGAAAAATGCCCCCTAAGTTGAAAGGAAGGCTCTACATCGCAGTTGTACGTCCAGCGCTCACATACGGTTCACAATGTTGGACGATGTACAAAAAGTATGAGAGTAAATTAACGGCAGCTGAGATGAAGATGCTTCGCATGACAGCAGGAGTGACAAAGCTTGATCGAATAAGAAGTTCGAAGATCCGTGGAAGCTTTCACATCAAGGAAACCATCGTACAAAAAAGAGAGCGCGACCGGCTCAGCTGGTATTGCCACGTTCAAAGAAGAGATCATTTGAACCCTGTTAAAAAGGCAATATCTCTGCGCGTTCCAAAGACATCGCGATGTAGGAAAGGCAGGCCTATAAACGCCTGGATCAGACAAATGCGACGACATCGGCATTTCATTGGCCTCAGTAACCGAGTGATCCAAAATCGGCAGGCCTGCCGATATTTTCTGAGGTCAAATAGGCGAACCCCACAGGCGGATCAGTAGAAATGCGGTGAAGTGGGAGGGTTGTGATCCCTTGTTTTCGGAACATAACCTCGCTGATAAAAGGAAGAAGAAGATTATTAAGTTTGTTCGCGTATCTTCCCAAAACAGCTTATTTTTACTAAAGCCTGTAGTACGGAAATATTTCGTAGTTTTTCGTAGAAAAGAGAGCTGAGAGAGTAAAAAATGTTCCCATGGTACGAATTCAAGAAAAAATCATTTTTTAGTTAATTTTACAGTCACCGGCTAGCTCTCGTAGCGTTCACTTCGTGTTGACTTCTCCTAGTGATAGTGGTTTCGCTTAGTAGCTTTCTCCCTAACTAATATCCCCCATCTCGCACCCTCTACGGAGCTCGTTTTTTGTTTCTTTTGGTAAACCGCGTTTGTTAAATTTTTCCCGCGCAGGAAACTCCACGTTCCAATATAATGACCCCGGAGCCTAATAAAATGAATCCTGGGAATCGATTTAGCCAACTTGGGAACCCAGACCAAAAAAAAACAAACACTCAAACTTGGAGGAATTTTTTAGTCTCCCGATCAATTCTAACCTAAGGAACCCGAGGTTTGTACTCATTTCCCCAAAAGACGAAAAACAACCACTTACAGCAATTAGTGTATTTGTGCTCAGGAAAACAATCGATGCAGTAAGCACAGAATATGAAAATATCTCCCAACTTAGGGACGGCAATATTCTCATTCTGGCCAAGTCCCAAAAGGTTGCAGACAAGTTCCTTCGAACTACCAATTTGGCAAACTAATGTCCGGTTATGGTCAAGCTTCACACTAACCTCAACTCATCCATTGCCTTATTAATATTAGCGAAGGCGAAATTGTTGCTGAAATGAAAACCCAAGGCGTTATTGAAGTGTATAAATTCACTAAAACTTCCGATAATACCCAACGTCCGACTGCACTAATGCTTTTTACTTTTGATCGCTATCAACCTCCTACAACGGTAGAAATAGCATGGTATAAGTCCAAGGTTCAGGAATACATCCCCAACCCAATGAGGTGCCGTAATTGTCAGCTTCTTGGACATACACCAAAAAGATGTACTAGAAGCAAAACATGCGAAAACTGCAATCTTCCCCCACACGATCCCCAACAATACAGTCGAACAATGTGTGCTAACTGCTCCGACGCTCACCTCTCCTCATCAAAAACCTGCCCGAAATACCTTCAAAACAAAGAAATAATTATAATTAAAATAAGAAACAAGTGTACTATGGCGGAAGCTAAAAGCACTTACAACCTTACACACCCAACCCAACCTACTACCAACTCTACATTATTCTCAGAAAGAGCCAAAATAGCTCTCCGTACTAACGTGCTAGAAAAGAATACTCCAAATACCTCAACCCTTAACAAATCAACATCTTCTATTGAAACAGACAACACTCAATCTGCTTCCACCAACAACACCACAAAAGTTAACGCATCCACAATCTCCACACAACCACCTTCAACAGTAAGCGCAGCTGCCAACACTTCCTCTCTCGTACCGTTAAAAAACCTCACACCACAAACTAATACCACTAATCCGCTATTGCATACTCGCCCCCTCCCCTCCCCACCAACACCAACTACTTCTAATAACACATCACAAAATTCACCTATCTCTTCGATCACCAATAACTAAATTAGCAACAACAAATATTACATGAACTCGTCGGACATGGACGACAATGCATAGAAACAACCAAATTGCCCATAATAGAAGGTCGTGGACCTCACTGGCGAGCGGGGGAGTTAGGTCAACCAATTCTGGTTTACCTCACTCTCAAGCTGGCCAGTGGTGTCTACGACCTACACTCTTTAACCAATAAAATATCCATCAACCAAAAATTAATATTTTACAATGGAATATAAAAGGCTATTTAAACAATTACGATGAACTTAACATCCTAATAAAACAGTATACCCCCTGTATTATTTCAATTCATGAAACACACTGTGCGTATAATTTTAAACCTAACATACCTAAATCATATACAGGTTATTTTCACAATTTTCTACATAACCTAACAGCCAAACAAGGAATTGGTGTTTTGATTACAAATAATATCCCACATTATTTTATAAAGTCCAACATCTTAACCTTAGCATTCGAAACATTCTTGCCCAAGTCAAAACACCAATTCTGTTTACAGGCGATGTTAATACATGGAGTGTCCTTTGGGGTTCCGCTATCACCAACCCCAGAGGTGCCATCTTAGAAAACGTTTTATTGGACTCAAACCCCATGATTCTCAATGACGGCTCGCCCACCAATCTTTCCACGCACAAGACATTGACACACATCGACTTAACCTGTTGTTCACCTGAATTGTATGTATATAAAGACCTCTTGGCAAATTTTAGATGATCTATATAACAGTGATCACTTTCCGATAATTTCGACTATCACTATTGGTTCAGTTTACGCTCAAACTCCAGCAAACTGCAAGTTTAAAACTGATTTTGCTAACTGGGCTTGTTTCAGCAAGCACACTATAGATTACTTATCAGTAAATAATCCTTCGACCAATATAAACAAAGAAGCAGCTCTGCTTCTGAAAGCAATTCGTACAGCCGCCAACAAGTCGATACCCCAAATCATGCTTATAATTCCAAAACGAACTGTTCCATGCTTGAATCTTGACTTGAGCATCCTCAGAAATAAAAAAGTGAAAGCATGGAAATATTTCAAAAAGTACCCTAACCAGAATAACCTAATCTTTTTTAAGAAAATCAATGCCAAATTCCGCAAAGAGTTAATAGCCAGCAAAGCAACTGTGCTAAATTTCACCTCGACACAGCCCAAATTCATCTCCAAACAAGATTTGGCATAACATCCGCTGTCTAACTGGCAATTACAGTCAGCAAAGTATAAAAGTCATAGAAACACCTGTTGGACCTATATCTACTCCAGCTGACATTAGTACCCATTTTACTCTCTCCTGATCTAATTTATCAAAGGACGAAAACGTCCTTCTCCTTCACAAAGAAAAGTATTATTTTAGCCACTTCCATAGACAGTATTCCCATCTCTGATGCTGGAAGGCTCATTGAAGGACAAATCACTACTCTAGTATTTGAAAGTTGTCTTCACAATCTCAAAGGCAAAACTCCAAGTAGGGACAGAATTTCATATCCTATGCTAAAAAACCTTTCGTCCTCAACAGTCTCTAGACTTATGGCACTATATAACAAAATTCTTAACACTGGTGTCATTCCCCAAAGCTGGAAACTTGCGACTATAATTTCTCTTCCCAAACCAAAATAAAGATATAAACACTATCAACGGCTATCGACCCATATCTCTCATACCCTGTATTTCTAAAATACTTGAAAAGATAGTTGCAAGGCGACTACTCTGGTTTATTGAAGCTAATAAACTCATAAGCTCAAACCTGGTGGCATTCAAATCAGGCAAAGGTTGCGCAGACGCGCTACTTCATCTAGATTTTTATATTACCAATGTCTTGACCGCCCGCATCCATGTTACCATTCTCGCACTGGATTTTGAGAAAGCTTTTGACAGGATAGGTATCCATCTTGTTTTAGATAAACTAAAAGCATGGGGCGTTGGTCCCAACATATTTAATTATGTATCTTCCTTCCTATCAAACAGAAGAATCTGTGTCAAAGCAAACAACAGCTTTTCTCCTTCCTTCCCAATTTTCAATGGTATCCCACAAGGCTCTCCATTATCGGTGGTACTATTCATTATCGCGTTTGATGATATCACAAAAATTATAGCTAAACATACACCCACTGTGTTTACGCAGACGATATATGGTATATATTCTGTGCAAACACAACGATCTAGGTAAAAGTAAAAATTTATAATTCAATGTGCTAGAAGATATATCAGTATGGTCAACCCATTCTGGTGTCAAACTGTCTGTCGACAAATGCAAAACAATGCATTTTTGCCGTAAGACTTCATGCAGTAAATTTACACTTAGCTTTATTAATATCAATATTGAAAATGTTACCAATCTAATTATACTTGGCATATTATTTAACAATAAGTACAACTGGAAGTTTCATTAGCCGTGTTTTAGTTAAACCTAGCCTGCCAGTAGTTGCTAGTAAAGTACAATTTTACACATAAAACAAATACAAAAACCGGCTGGCTACTACTCTTGATTTTATCGCCAGCAAAAAGTTGCTGGCTGGGAATTTCGTGATGCCCAATTTCAGGCGGCGCAAAAACGAAAGTTTTTTAGTTATTTGTTGTTGCTGTCACTGCGAGGTTGCTTGGTTCCTAGAGATATGTTCGTATAAAATCGGCTGGCTTGGGCTGGCTGGCAAATCGTTTAAATGAACGACTGGCTGGCTAGGTTTCAAAAAAATACGACAATTGTTAGAATTGAAAAAGAGCCTAGTAGCGACAACAAATATTATTAATTACTTAGCTAGCAAAAGATGTAATGCACATTTAAACACCCTCTGTACCATCTCGAAATCTTTAGTTCTCAGTAAAATTGATTACGGTTTATTCTTATACAGTAATAGCCCAAAATCGACAATCAACATTATAAAGGCACCTTACCATCAAGCCGCCCACAGGATTATCAATGCTTTTCCCACAAGCACAGTTAAGAATGCATTGGTGGAGGCTGGAATTCCATCTATAGAAGACCGAATAGTTGTAGCCAGAACTAAACTCTTCATAAAACTTGCTTTTTCAAACGGATCAATAATTGAGAAGGACAATAGGTCACAACAAACCATTCAACATAGACGATGATAGTCGAAATTTCCGTCCACCTGACCAAAACGAAGTGAGGATAGCAATATCCAAGCTAAAATCGAACAAGGCTGCTGGACCTGACGGCTTACCGGCCGAACTTTTCAAGGCAGCTGGGGATGAATTGGTAGAGTGCATACACCAACTCATTTCTAATATTTGGTCAGACGAGTGTATGCCTGACGAATGGAATCTCAGCATCGTTTGCCCGATCCACAAGAAAGGAGACCCCCTCAACTGCGCCAATTATAGAGGGATCAGTCTCCTCAACATCGCATACAAGATCTTTTCTGCGATATTGTGTGAACGCCTGAAACCTTTTATTAACAGCCTGATTGGACCCTATCAGTGCGGTTTCAGGCCAGGAAAGTCCACCATCGATTAAATCTTCACACTTCGGCAAATCCTGGAGAAAACCCAAGAAAACCCACCTCTTTATCGATTTCAAGGCCGCCTATGACAGCATCTATAGAGAAGAGCTTTATAGAGCCATGTCTAGTTTTGACATCCCTGCCAAACTTGTCCGTCTGTGCAGGCTGACGATGGAGAACGCTCGCTGCTCCATCAAGGTCGGTAATGACCTCACCGAGACCTTTAATGTAAATGGAGGAGAAGATTCAATCACGAACTATACGAGCTGTACAGCGAAATCGACCTAATCAAAAAACTGCGTATTGGACTTCTGAGATGGTTAGGACATGTAGAGCGAATGGACACCAACGTTCCGGCCCGCAGAGTCTTCGAATCTAACCCCGAGGGACGACGCAGTAGAGGGAATCATCGCCGTAGGTGGCGCGCACAAGTTCAAGGGGACCTCGACCAACTTGGAGTGCGCAACTGGAGGCAATTAGCTAAAGACCGAGCTAAATGAAGAGGCTTGTTGGTTGAGGCCCAGGTTCACTCCGAACTGTAGCGCCACCTAAGTAAATAAGTAATAGGTCACATTGTCTGAAAATGAAAACCTTGAAACGCATTCCATTTGCTATTTCTTCATCCCTTGATTCCGCAAAACAAATGGAACTTCCTGTTGGGCGTTTTGGTAAAAATCCTCCATCGTATCCACCATGGAACATAAAATCGACATCCTTTGTCATGGTTTAGTAAAACATCATAAGGCAAACACACCAAGAAAGATATTCCACTCATCTTTCGTCGCTATCTCCACTGACCTAAAATGTAGAGGTTGGAACTTCATTTACACTGATGGATCCAAAACTAAGAACAGCACATCGTTTGCTGACACATACGAAAATGGTGACCTTATCACCATAGGAATAATATCTAACAACACATCCATCATTACCGCCGAGGCTTTAGCTATTTTGAACTATCCACTGAACTATCCATAAAAACTCGTGGTAAATTCGTAATATGCTCAAACAGCCTATCAGTGTTAAATGCCGTACGAAATCCCAATCACGACCCTGAGATCATAAATGAAATCAGGAACTGGCTTATAAAAACGCCCAACAAGATAGGGCTAATGTGGGTCCCTAGTCACATAGGGATACAAGGCAACGAATTTGCCGATACTACTGCCAGTCTCGCACACCGCGCTCCGGTCTACAAATCGGTCTTCCATACCAGATCTAACCTGCTGCGTATCATCAACCGTAAGCTCAAGTCAAAGCAACTTTTGGAGTAGCTACAGACACCATTAATCGACTATCAACATCGACAGATCGCATCCGACTTATCCCCCCTCCACCTCTAAATCGATGAACTCGACCTCCTAAAGAGAGAAAATCCTCCTACGTGTAACGTCTGCAACACCTATGTGGACATAAAATATGTCTTAGGCATAGGAGATTGCCCTTCCTGCATACATATAAGACGACTATTCAACTTTTCCCAATCATCAGTCTACGAGATTTTACGAAGTCCCACTCCGGAAAACATCCTAAAAATAAACAAACTCATACAAATTTCTAACTTTAAAATTTAATCTAAGACAAATTGTATCTAGCTTTTACTATTAATTTAAGTAAAAAAGAATAAAAACGTTTAGTTACACCTTTAAGTCACAATAGAGCCGAAAGCCGCCGCTGCTAGTGCTCACTTACTGTTAGCATATTTAATTTTAATTATATGTTTATAAAATAATAATAATAGTTAATTTTATCTATTTTTTTTGGTTTAGATGTAACTACACCCAAATTAAGTTGTAAACATAGTGCATTGCAATATTGCTATAACACAAAGATCATCCCTGTATGTTTTTGTGAAGGAAAAGTAGGAAAAAATGTTAGCGGTACTTTTGCCATTCATTCGTAAAATAATATATTCGTGCGCTCTTAATAACAAAGAAAACTGCATAATGATTTCGTATCAAAATGAAAATGTCGAAGACAAGGATTGCATATGCAATCGTAAGCAGACGACATTATTTTGTACAAAGTGTATCACGTTTTCCTTTGGGCGTATTCTCCGCAAGTGCAACAAACACAAAAAGGTTTTTATTAATTAATTTTTTTTTTGTGTATTGAGTGATCCCGTTATTGTAGGTTAAATTTTTAATGGATTTTGAAATGTGTCCACACTGCAAGACTCCGAAAGAACATCTCCGTGAAATAAATGTCGATAAACACGATTCCAAGGCACTGAGTTCCGTTAAATTGTAAAGAAGCGCTGAAATATCCCGCATTTTAAGCCGCTTAAATACTTCTCATCGTCACTAACTTAAGATTATTCTAAATGTATGATTTCAGAATAGTTCGTAAAATTTTATGAATAAAGCAAGAAGTTGCCTTTGATAATTTCGTATTAAATAAATGGGTACAATTTTACTTTACCGCAATGTGTCGAAAATTGCACTTTTTAGTCCGATAGATTGATCTACGCTGAGCACGAATCTGCAAGCTCCGAAGTTACTTTTTCTTTTTCAACGAGTTTATGATCCGAAAACAAGGGATCATAACGCTCCCACTTTACCCCATTGCTTCTGATCCGCCTGTGGCGTTCGCCTATTTGACCTCAGAAAATATCGGCAGGCTTGCCGATTTTGGATCAGTCGGCTACTGAGGCAAGTGAAATGCCGATGTCGCATTTGTGTGATCCAGGCGTTTATAGGCCTGCCTCGCGATGTCTTTGGAACGTTAATTGATATTGCCTTTTTAACAGGGTTCAAATGATCTCTTCTTTGAACGTGACAATACCAGCTGAATTGGTCGTGCTCTACCTTTTGGACGATGGTTTCCTTGGCGCAAAGGCTTCTGCGGATCTACGAACTTCTTATTTGATCAAGATTTGTCACTCCTGCTGTCATGCGAAGCATCTTCATCTCAGCTATCGTTAATTTACTCTCATACTTTTTGTATACCGTCCAACATTGTGAACCGTATGCGAGTGCTGGACACACAACTGCGATGTAGAGCCTTCCTTTCAACTTAGGTGGCATTTTTCTATCACAGAAGATAGCGGAGTTTTCTCGCCACTTCATCCACCCCACGCTTACGCGATCATCACAGTTTGCTTTGCTATTGATAATAGATCCCAAATATTTGACCTTTTCGCACTTGGGAAGCACTGTTTCATTCAAATAAATGTCTGGAATAGGCCTGAGCGGATCAGAGAACGGGCAGCACAAGTACTCGCCTTTTTTGAACTAATGCGATACCCATTTCCCTCCAAAACGTCCACCTCAAGTGCTCGTTGCAGGGATGTAGGATCCTCACTTATGATGGCTCCATCGTAAGCAAAGAATAACTGATGTACCTTAGGGTCCGTCACTTTACCTTCAGATCGGATAGTCAAGCACTAATAAAGAGCAAATGACTTAAAACGCTTCCCTGGTACACCCCGACTTTGATTGGGAACTCTTCGGTTACTCCAGCGGGGCACCTTACTCTTGTCTTTGCTCTTTCGTACATGACCATCATCATCTGTACATAGGTTTCTGGAACCCCTCGATGTCTTAGCGCCACCCATAGCGCCATGATTTACCCGCAACAAACCCGCACTGATCATCAGATAGCCGTATCGAGAAATAATACGTCGGCCACCTAATACCCGTTCAACGATCTTCATGGTGTGTTACATCAGCTTGATGGAACGGTTTCGCGTTTCACCCTTTCCTTTGTATACAGGGAGAAGGTAACTTTCTCCATTGATTCAGCAAATTTGGAGATGAGAATTCTGAGTCATCTGAACCCGACGTCTCCCATCTTTTTCCAGAACTCAGAGGGCATCTCGTCTGGCCCAACCGCTTTTCGTTTTTTGGAGTATTTGACCGCCATACTAACTTCTTCGACTGTAATGTCGGGTATTTCTTCACAGTTAGGGGTGGCTCTTGGAAAGTATAGTCGGGGAAACTGTTCATTCAAAAGTTCTTCACAATACTGCCGAAACCTCTCCAGAATTTTGTCGTCATCCATAAGAAGCTGGCCATGAGCATTGTTAATAAACTTTGGCGAACGAATCTCCTGTTCCGAAGTTATAACAAAAATAATTACATCCGTGTCCGAGCCACCAGTTAATTTAATTTTTTATACTTGCAGCAAAACGTGGCTGTTTAGCGTAGGTAAATCGATCGGACTAAAAACAAAAAAGTGCAATTTTCGACATTTCCATTAAAGTAAAATCTAGGCATTTTTTTTATTATAGCAGATCAAGTCTGCAGTTTTGACGAAAGTTTTTTGATTATTAGAAACAACATATGTATTTTATGAAAGATGTTAATATAATTTTGGTTAGATTTTACTTTACCGGAAATGTTAAAAATTAAACTTTATTTTGTTTAGTCCGATAGAGTAGCTCACGCTGAGCATCAATCTGTAATTTTTTTTTACGCTCTCTTACCGGAGAGGCGTAACCAGCCCACAGAGTTTCAAAAAGGCCGTATAAAATGATACCAACATTTTGGGAATGGAGCATCCAAATTCTTAAATAATTTTTATGCTGCAAAGATAAAAAATTATATTAATAAATAATAGAAGTTTCATCAAAATCGGTCCATAAAAACAATCGATCGTATTCCCACCATGCGAGAAAATCTCAAGAAAATGAGCTCAAGAGAAAAGAAAAAGGAGAATTACGTAGTTCATAAAGAAATTTAGCGATTGAAAATTTGAGAAAATAATAGTAAAAAATGATTACGAAGAAATAAGTACATATATTCATGTGTAAGTACGTATAATATTATCAACATTCACAAAAACAAACTTTTGGATAAGAACTACCCACCACAATACGTACAAATCGTTCTGTTTGACGACACCACATTAAAATAAAGGTCACTTCAACCATTTTGTTATCAACAACTTGAGGTTTGTTGAAATAATAAATGCCCACCTTTTTATAAAAGTACGATCCAATGACAGAAAGCAATGGTTCGCAAACCATCCATAGTGACAGTTCAGTCATCTGGGAATTAAACACTTGGCGCGAATTTATACTTCAATTACTGACTAAACTTGCAAACAAATACATAGATCGGTTCGTTTTACTCGCAGAGAATAGATTTGGACGTTTGGCACACGTTCTCTGGTTTAGTATACAGAGGAAACTCATCTTGTACAGACGTACTGGGTCTAAGTATCTATAATTTCTTCTTACTTGTTTGTACTGAACACTTAATTAATTGATCGCAATGCCTGAGATTCCATCAGTGCTCACGCTATTGTTTAGGTAAAACATTTAACAATTTGCTATAATTTTGTATTTTTGTTTGGTTTTATAAAACAGTAGAGTTGGCTTAGCTACCTACCATGAATATGTAGATGTTGTTTTATTTTCTGACTCATAATTAAGAATTATGCATTTAACTAGTGGAATTTTCTTTTTTAAGTGTGTGCGGATAAAATGAATATGCGTAGATCACTGTGTAATTTAAAAATCCTTATCGGTTTATGGAAGTTAGATAAAGAAATAAGCCAGTAACGCGCAATAAGTAGTTTTATTAAGACCAGGGTTTAATCACAATCTGCTATTAATACCTCTTGGTAACAATAGCTAACTCAATTACTATTAGAAGAAATAAAGAACTTAGAACACATATGTATCTTGAAAAGCGATTATCGTGTTCTTTTCTAAAAAGGTCAGCGATAAGATATAACTGAAAGGAGCAGAATGCATAATCCAACCTAAAAGCGCATATGCATTCATAATTTTTTTTTCTTGCGATACTTACGCATGGTTAAATTTGTAGCAGGCCTACAACTATGCCAATTCTTATTATAGTGTTATTATTAAAATTAAACCAATAACCTACAGTGAAATAGATCAAAACAAGGCTCGTTATATTGAGAATCTTAAGACAGCATGTGCTATTAAGTCAGTATCAGCATGGCCGGAGACACGTCCGGAAATTCAGAAAATGGTATGTTAGGTTTCACAAATATGTTTTGCATGTTTTTGTGTTACTAATTGTAAATCCATGCTGCAGGTTGAATGGACGGCTGAAAAACTTGTAGCTTTGGGATCAGAAGTAAAACTTGTCGATGTAGGTAAGCAATTGCTTCACAGTGGCGATGAAATTCCGCTGCCTAATGTAATCCTAGCAACATTGGGAAAGGTGAGGACAGCATTTTTTTAAAATAATTAGGTTTTATTGTCACATAAATCTCATTGAAGGACCCGAAAAAGAAAACAGTTGTGGTATATGGTCATCTTGATGTACAACCTGCATTAAAAGATGATGGTTGGAATACTGAGCCCTTTGAATTAACTGAAGTTGATGGTAAGCTGTACGCTCGCGGTTCAACTGATGACAAAGGTCCTGTGCTCTGTTGGATTCATGCAATTGAAGCATATCAGAAGTTGAAAATTAGTTTACCGGTCAATATAAAGTTCGTATTTGAAGGCATGGAGGAGAGCGGTAGTGAAGGTTTAGATGAACTTCTTGTGGCCGAAAAGGGTAACGAACATAATTGATAATTATTACTTTCCACTTAAAAATATTTCATTTCAGATGGTTTCCTTGCAAACGTAGACTACGTGTGTATCTCGGACAATTATTGGCTAGGAAAGAACCGTCCATGCCTGACCTATGGCCTAAGGGGCATAGCCTATTATACTATCCAAGTGGAGTGCGCAATCAAAGATCTGCACAGCGGAGTATTCGGAGGCACAGTGTAGGTGGTCATAACATTATTGTTGATTAAAAATGTATCTACATATATATGCTTTTATTGAACAATCTTAGTCATGAAGCTATGCCTGATTTAATATACCTTTTAAATACTTTAATCGATAAAGATGGCAAAATTCTCATACCTGGTGTAGATAAAGATGTATGTGCACTTATACATATATATTTGCAGCTACACAATTGTATAAATTTTTATCTATTATTGCATAGGTTGCGCCACTCTTGTCTAATGAGGATGAGATTTACAAGGACATTGATTACGATGTGAATGATTACAGGTGATAAAAATATGGTGCTTAATATGGTTTTTAATAATTGGTATTTGCTGACAGGAACGACATTGGTGCATCAAAATTACCCCATAATGAAGACAAAACACAATTGCTTATGCACAGATGGCGTTATCCCAGCTTATCTATGCACGGCATTGAGGGTGCCTTTTATGAACATGGACAAAAAACAATTATTCCTGCAAAAGTAATAGGTAAATTTTCTATGCGATTAGTTCCTAATCAGGAGCCAGATCAGGTGACACAGTGTGTCGTTGATTACTTGACCGCGAAGTGGGCGGAGCGTGGATCGCCAAATAAAATGAAAATTGAACTAGTTGGAGCTGGTAAGCCCTGGACTGAAGACCCAAATCATCCTCATTATGAAGCTGCAAAACGAGCCGTAAAGCATGTCTTCAATGTTGTGCCAGATATGACCCGCGAAGGTGGTTCTATCCCTGTAACATTAACTTTGCAGGAAGCCACCGGGAAAAACGTAATTTTGATACCAGTTGGTGCCAGTGATGATGGGGCTCACTCTCAAAATGAAAAAATCGATGTCCGCAATTACGTAGACGGAGTAAGCATAATATTTATCAAACTGAAAATTAATTTACTTAAGTTTTTGAATTATTTGCAGACCAAACTTTTGGGTGCATATCTTTACGAAATTGGATCCATTAATTAATATTCATCTGCTAAAGTTTTTGATTTCAAATTCATACAATAATACATCACATGTAAAACGTTCGGTCTATACTTTTTTTTTACATAAATATGTTGTAGCACTGAACAATATTGAATATACAAAAAATAATAAATGACGACTATAAAATATTTTAATTCGTCCAGGTATCACCATATTTGTTTCTGGGTCCAGTGGACGTTTGGTCCTGGAAACCTTTATTGTCTGGTGTTTCATGCGCTCGTCTTACAATAGGGGCTTCGGCTGGTAATGGTCTCGAGTACGGACTTTGTACTTTCTTCAAATATTCTTCCCGATTTTTCTGACGCAATTCATCATAAGTTACTCCTTGTTTGGGTGCCAAGAGGGGAAGATCGCTTTCAAATTGTGGGCTTGGATCTACAATATAGTATTATCGAAAAGGCTGAGCAAAAAGTGAAACGTTAAATGTACCATCCACAGAAGGTCGATTTGTATCATCTAGTCCTGATAATGCTGGACGATTTTCAGAATCCAATTCCAAATTAGAATTTCTATATCTCGAATAGTCATCGGTATACACATCAGCATTGTTGGGTGTGAATGGGGACAACGCCAATCCAGCTCCTAGGTTTTGATCCGGAGTCAGAACGCTATAGAGACCACCTTTTTGTTTTTGTCGAAGTACATCTGCTAGCTTTGAGTTCGGCAATTTCATAATTTTTTGCGCGCATTTTTGCTGGTAACTAAATTTTCCGACAAAATACCCAACAATCACACCAACCACTACTTTCGGAATTGCACCGTATTTAACGTTTGGCTGAAATATTTCACATATAACTAAAAAATTAAGTATCATGTATATATTGACAGAAGTTTTTCCTTACCCGCAAGTAACCATGCTTCACACCAAAGTAAGCACCCAATCCAAAACCGGTGCCAAATGGTAAAGATCTCTGAAAAAATGACTCGGTATTGCACTCTCTCAGGACTCGTAACTCATCAGATGAGAATTGGTAGTTTGCCTACGATTAAAATATAAGAATTAAATAGCTTTTTTATTATTATCCCTTTCACAGCAAAAAATGTGTATGACTAACTAAAGGATGCTGAGGGCGATGAGGCACATTTGGGTCAGTTGGCCCTGCATGATGTGATTGCGAAGCATCCATGGTTCTTAAATTTGGAAGAATCAATTTCCAGATTTTAGTTAACCTTTATAAATTAGACAAACAACTGTACACTGCATTAAAATAAAAAAAAAACTAAATTATGAAATATGTATGCACGGCTGACAAACGGTAGATAGCAAAATGTCACAACCATATGTTTATGACATAACGGTTAGGCGCTCAACCATAAATAGATATGTCATCGAAAAAGTCTAAAGCCTTCACCAACGCAGAAAAAAAAGTGAGGTATTAAAAGTAGTAGGAATTGTACTGAAACAGTTACCAAATTCGAAAAAAAGGAGAAAAAGGGGCCGATCCGGCTTACTAGAAATTTCCATTGGAATTCCATAATTTGCCATCCCAGTGCATTTTTATTTCTTCGCCCGGCTTTTCAACCGAAACAAAATATTTGACTTTCAACCAAAACAAACTAACTACCAAGCAGAATTGCAAGTAAAAAGTAAGGCATATAGGGAATTGAAAAGAAATATGTAAAAGAAACAGAAGGTATACCACGAAATGGAAATGGAATGTTACTGTAGAACAATAAGCATGGTGCGGAATTGTATCTTACTGTGGAACTGGGTATTGGTTAAAATATTCAAACAAATATTGCTCAATGAAGAAATAATGGCTTATCCATCATAAACACCATCTTTCCACACAAAGATATTCACAAATACACGTGGTACCGTCAGAGTCTTCAGCAGAAGTCGCTGATCGATTTCTTTGTGGTACCATCGTGTCTGAAGAGAATGGTTTGTGATGTTCGCGTATTGAGAGGGGCCGAATTGTCAACTGATCATCACTTAGTGCTGTGCAAATTGTATCTTAGCGAGAGAGTGCCTCCCCTACTAAAGCGTAAACCAAGGATGGTTACACGCATACGATGGGAGAGGTTACAGGACGATGAGATACGGGAGACATTTGCGCGGCAAATATCTGAGAGGTTTGAACGAATTCCAACTGTTCCATCAAATGTAGAGGAAGAATGGCAACTGTTGTCAACAGCGGTTATTGCCTCTGCGGGAGATGTTTGTGGAGTGAAGCGGCTTGGTGTTGCCGCTGGTGGTGAGAAAAGAACTGCTTGGTTTAAAACGCCCGGAGTTCAAGAAGCCATCAGAGAGAAGAAAAGAGCCTTTAAGGTGTGGATTCTTTTGGGGAACTCCGATTCTCGAAATCGGTACACTGAGGCTCGAAGAACTTGCAAATTAGCTGTGAAAACAGCGAAAGAACAGTCTTGGAAGGAGTTTGGCGAGAAATTGGAACGTGACCACAGATCTGCAAATAAGATGTTCTGGCAGACCGTCCGCCGACTCAGAGGAAAAAAGTTGAATATCGTTGAAGGAGTCAAATCCAAAGACGGTAGACTTCTTTCCAATGAGGAGGACATCTTACGCAGATGGAGCGACCACTTTTCAGAATTGCTCAATCCCGAACAGGGCACCGAAGATGACAGACCTATGGTCGAGAGTTGGGCGGAAAATAGTCCTACGGTAGAGGAAGTAACTTTGGCGATCAAAGCGCAAAAAGTTGGCAAATCTGCTGGTGTGGATGAAATTCGGCCAGAAATGCTCAAGGCTTTAGGTAAAGAGGGAGTTCAATGGCTCTCGCGTGTCATTAAAGTGGCCTGGGAATGCGGTGAAACACCTGGTGATTGGCAAATGGGGGTGATAGTTCCTCTTTTTAAAAAAGGGGACAAAAGAGATTGCGCCAACTATAGGGGTATATCTCTTTTAAGTCTCCCTGGAAAAGTCTTCGCTAAGGTGCTAGAAAAGCGTTCCAGAGCTGTGGTTGAGGACAGTTTGGGGGATGAGCAGTGCGGTTTTCGTCCCGGTAGAAGCACAACCGACCAGTTGTTCACTCTCAGAATGGTTCTTGAGAAGGCCTGGGAATATGCCAAACCTGTCTACACTTGTTTTGTGGATTTGGAAAAGGCATATGATAGGGTTCCTCGAGGCAAACTCTGGAGTGTTCTGCAGGAGTATGGGATTGCTGGTTCCCTGTTAAGGGCGATTCAGTCTTTATATACAAACTGTAGAAGCTGTGTTCGGATAAACGGTGTTAAATCAATACCCTTCACTGTGGGCGTTCGACTCCGCCAGGGGTGCGTTTTGTCACCTCTCCTCTTCATTGTATATATGGATTGGATGTTGCAGCGCAGCCGTGGCGGGGAATGTTTCAAAGTGGGAGACCTAAGGATTAGTCATCTGCTCTTTGCGGATGATTTGGTCATCCTTGGGTCCTCTCAAACCGAACTTCAGCGCGCACTCGAAAGGTTTGTAGCCGTTTGTGATGATGCTGGAATGAAGATCAACGTGAACAAATCGGAAGTAATGGTCGTTTCCAAAAAACCCATTCAGTGCACTCTGCATGTTAGTGGAGTCCCACTGAAGCAGGTGGAGAAGTTTAAGTACCTCGGGGTTCTATTCACGAGTGATGGGAGGAGCAATGCCGAGTTATCCTGTAGAATTGGTCAGGCTGCATCAATTTTGAGAGAGCTTGGCCAATCTGTTATAAGGAAGGCCGAACTTAGTGTTCAAGCTAAGCTATCGGTTTTTAACTCTGTGTATGTTCCAACTCTCACCTATGGTCATGAAATTTGGGTAGTGACCGAAAGAATAAGATCGCGGATACAAGCTGCCGAAATGAGGTTCCTCCGCGGTGTTGCTGGAATAACTCGTAGGGATCGAGTGCGCAACACCAGAGTACGCGAGGCGCTCAACGTTGAGCAGCTACTTCTCCGAACGGAACGATCTATGCTTCGATGGTTTGGTCACGTAGTGCGTATGCCCCCAGACCGGATTCCAAGACGCGCCATGGTTGCCGTGCCATCAGGTAGGCGACTTCGCGGAAGGCCTAGAAATAGATGGTTGGATCAAGTCCGACATCTCTCCTGGAGCCGCTTAGGGATTCCCCCTGATGAATTGGAGTCAATGGCGGAGGATCGAGAAGGATGGAGAGTCCACCTGAGCATCCTACCCCCGCGACCCTCATGAAGGATTAGCGGGCCATTGAAAATGAATGAATGAATGAATGAAGAAATAATGGCACAAATTAGTGAAAAGTACCACCTTATGTTTGATGAGCCAAAACATCGTCACCAAAATTAGTATAATTAAATACTTTTGCTTAAAATAATGAGGAATACACCCATTTCGTTATTTTAAAACTCTGTCCAGGGGGATCCAGGTTTTTAAGCAACCTCAAAAAAAAAGAAAGTATTTCTCTTCTCATAAAACGGGTTGGTATTTGAAGAATTTACATAAAAGCCCACTAAATAAAACACCACTTTAAGCGTTATAAATTATATTTCTTCTTCAGTGGATGGGATGTATTTTATATGGAAGTCAGGGTGTGGTGAATTCAATAAAGGGAAAGTGGGTACTGTTTTGCCATTTACATTAAGTGGTATAATATTTATTATGGTACGGTCTAAAGTTGCTTGGCACGAACAGTATTATAACTCTCAATTTTTGCTAATTTTATGTTTTGAATTTAATTTGCACACTTGAATGGTAAAATGAATCTTCTATGTTACATATCTATACATATAATAAAATTATAGAAGGTCGAATGTTCTTGTCTTTCTGTGCCCGTATGACGCGGAAACTACTGCATGGATTTTGATGAAACTTGGCATAGCATATATTCCGGGTCAACATTTAGGATACTTTTTATCTGGGGAAATGAAGGGGTTCCTACGAAATAGTCAAAATCTATCAGTGAAACTGTTTCCACACTCACTATCCAAAAACTGCTACACTGCAGTTCCATTGCTAGCGTCTAACTTTTAAAATGCTCTATGCTTTATCGTAATCTGCTATACAGAAACTTAGATCTAATCAAAAGTATCTTCCAAAATTCAGAATTTACTCAATTTTTTTATCTCGAATCTTTACTCAGTGGGGGTAATTATTTTTTTCTTTCTTTATTCTCCTTTCGCTGTCTCTTCGCAATCTCTAAGAGCAGAGCCGGCTGGGTGGCGGGAGGGGGATGGAATTCTTCGTTTTTTCTTATTCTTCGGCTTCCTTTTCTGTTATACCTGGTTGACGGGTTGTGTGTGCTTTGGTGGGGATTCCCACTGGGAATGTTATAATATTGAGTTTGCACATTTTCAGTATTACATCAGCTGGTGAGCACTGATTAGCTAGTATATTTATATTTTGGCTGGTGGAAATTCATTTAAATCAAATTAGTAAGAATTTTTAAAAAATTACAGTGTCTAAGTGCTTGCGAATATTTCATTTTCTTATGGGCATTTTGCACAAATGGTGAACTATTGAAATTCTATGTATGTAAGTGAATGAGTACTTATATTTTTTTCCTTTTACGATGCTAGAAGGGATTATATCACACAAAATCGCAGAGATTGTGTGAAAATGAGAATCCACTAACCGTTCATGAATAATGCTTTGGATTGGATCAGGCATAGCCACTTTATTTTTGAAGAACTTTAATTCGTTAATTTTCTTTAAATTTATAGTACCTCAAATGCGGAAAAGTAATCTAATGAACGACTTACTTTTTAAAATGTATTTGTAACTTGTTTAAGCTTTGTTAGTTTTTCCAAGCTCTTATTTAATCTTTTCATTTTCTGTTTTGTAATATACAAAATCTAGACGCAAAATAATTCCATAGATAAAATGCCGCGTTGATAAGATTATAGCGCAATACATATGTACAATATATATGTATGTATGCGTATTCAACTTGCATTTTTACCGACCTCTCCGAAAAAGAGAAACTTGTTTAAACTCTGTCCCATCTGATGATTGGGTACAACAAAGTGGTTACAGAGCCATTTAGAGTGAATAAAATGCCGAAGCCACGGCTATAGAAACTTTAAGAATGATGTATGAAGGTGTATACATTCCTGCACTCCAACTAGTGGTAGGTAATTATTTTCCACATTAAGACTTAAATCATGAAGAAAATAATATATCTTTTCTAGCATCCACTCCAAGTGCTTTTTTATTTATACCAACAATCGTGTGCATTTTTTTCGGCATGAGACCTGCAGCTACATATATAGTAAATTAAAATTGTTTTACATGCCCAAGCTAGCTAAACTGCTTCGGCTGTGAAATATTCTTGGTAAGTAGGTAGCTCTTGTACCTATGTATGTACATACATATATTCCTTTAAAAGAGTAAAGTGCATCGCTTTTCGAAATAATCCAGTTCCGGTGTACCTTGGGGTTTTCCTTGGAACAATCTGTACTATCTTCGTGAAAAAGTTCACCGAACATGCCCACAGATTCATAAACACATTTTTGCAAACGTCAACAAAAACATTAATATAAATTCATACAAAGTACATACCATAGTACGCATGTGGCCAATAAACCCCTAACCGCACTAGTATCGTCTAGTTTGAGTACCACAAAAGAAAAACTCACCCTTTCCAACACTTAACCTTTCATTTCATTAGAATTATTTTCCAACGCACTGTTTCCTTCTTTTACAAGTATCGATCATGCGCGTATGCAATTACATTTGTTATCGTCAGGAAGTAAAGTCGAAAATGTTTTTTTATACTACCGAAACACAAAATATTCACAATTAAATTATGTTAAATAGCTTAAGTATCGACAATTTGTACGTTTCCACAAATTTATAAAATAGTTTTCAAATTTGCCCGCACTTCTATACAAGAGGTGATATCATTATATATACGGACTGAGCTATTGTCCTACTATATATTTTTTTATATGGTATTTTTTCGCTACACCGACGTTTTTACATTAAAATAAAAAAGTCAGCAAATTATTTGTTAAAGTAATAATAATACAAATTACTGGAATACCGAAAAAGTGGTATGGTTGCACAGTGTTTAGGATTGCAAACAAATACTGTCAAAACTGGCACCTGTTCTACCGACAAGTACAATTTCCGGGACGGGGACAGCCCAAGTACCTCCACGTCTTCAGGAAACTGCATTGCTTATTCTAAACCATCAAAATCTAAACAATACAACGAAACGGAATTCGTCGCCGATAACTTCTATTGTTATCCCATCAGCTTCGACCCATGCACCACCTTCAGCGGTGCTGTCTATATCCAGTGGTCGAAACAAGCCAACTGCTACAGGAAATGGAATCACCATTGGTCCGAACGAACGGACTTCACTGGTGTACACCCCAACAACAGTCATGGTTAACCATCAGACTCTACTTTACAGCACCAGTATGACCTCACCAATTCTCTCTCCAGCGGGTGTTAAGTCTCATGGCCTAACGGCGTTGAGCAAAGTGAAAACCCTTAGTCCCCTTCAGCATTCGTCAATATCATGTTTGTCGACATCCTCCGCACTTACCTCAATCAGTTCCACTACATCAGGAGCAACTTTTCTGAGTGATTTGAAGAGCGGTATGGATGCCGCTGCTCATCGTCACTATATAAAGGGAATCGGATTTCGGAGAAGTTTCGACGATAAACTTACTTCAATAAGCGCTAATATCTTAAGTCAGTCACAACCTAGACAAACAGCGTCTTTATTTCCGCTTTCATATCGGGAAGATTTCTTACAACAAATTGGATATTTGCCAACTACTCGGATATTTGCGGGTACAGCGACAAGCATTGATGAAGAGAAGGCCCAACAGGATTTTTTATCACTGTCCTTATCTCCTCCTCTAAATCGTCGCCGTGATATGCCAGCGTTAAGAGGACCATTTGTCAGTTTGTAAGTACATTTCCAATACACCAATTACACAATTATAAATTATAATTATACATTTAGTAAGGGACTTACACTAATGCTCGATAATCCCTATGGAAATTTATATCAATCTTTTTTTGCAAAAAAAAAAAAATGAGTATGGGTACAAATTTACTCATTTTTATGATTTACTCCTTATTTAACAGCTCAAGATTCCAGAATATCAGATATTTTTGTTAAATACAGCAAAAAACAATCCACATTAGTTCACCACTATTTTCAAAAGAAAACTAATACATAGGTATATCGATTTGGATGACTGACATTTAATTTTAAACCTTATGGTCCGTGAATATAGGAAATATTGTATTGTTTTGCAATACAAACAAACAAATTCATACACGTACTTTACTACAATATATACATAATATATTTTCAAAGTAATTGAATTAGCCATTTTTAATAGCCGACACCTGGGGTCGAATGGTCATATACGTAAACGAATAACTGCTCAGGTAATCTGTATTGTGTTGTTGGTAGATCTAGCAACTACATACATACAAATTAGGTGGCGGATATGGTGATTCGAACCCTCAGATTTGAGAGTATGGGACCTCAGGATATCGATGAAGTTTTTAATTTTTATTAAATACAATAGAACATGATCTGTTTTTATGCTCCACTATTCAAAAAAAAAAAAAATTATATATGCTTAAAATTGCGAGAATAATGTCTCAGGAAACATAACAAATTCGTAAACATTAGCCGTATTTTATTATGACCCAAGATCCATATAGATCACACGACGAAAATAAAACGATCCGGATCTGGATCAACGAATTATTTTCCTTGCGTCTTGTAGTGTGGTTGTGTAACCTACCAAGGTTTTGTATTGCATAGAAACCAATGATCCATATGGATCATGAGTGATAATAAAATACGGCTATTAAATACATTGGGACGAACCCACAATTTCATAAGCTCCAAGTTGTTAAAGGATAAATATGTATTCTATGAAAGTTAAAAATATACTCCATATGTAGATACATATGTATTTTCAAAAGTAACCGATCGACATCTGATTTCAAAACTTTTATTTAACTTTAAATTATTCATTCTTAGAAACCATGAATATAGCTACAAAAGTAGAACGAAAAATAAATTGATTTGTGCAAAACTAATAAAAATATTGTAAACGAAAAACGTTGACCTTTGCACGTAAATGATCAAAAAAACATGTAATACGTATTCGCACAATTTCTTATTAAACAATAGTTGTTAAACAAAGACTTGACATGCACATAGTATGTACATAATATATGTATAACATAGATTCAATCACATAAATTATTTGACTTAAGAAAAAAAGAAAATGAGAATTAAAAAAATAGTAATACAGTAGACTACCGTTAGCGTGAACACCGGTTAGTGTGAACACCGGATAATGAGAACAGATTTTTTTTTGCTTAACATCTCTAAAACGTGAATAAATCATGAACACTCTAAAATGTGAACAACAATAAACTGTTTGAGCAAGCTGTATTTTAGCTTAAAATTCCTTATTCTTGGTACAATACTTCGTCTTGTACAGTTTCCGGTTTGTTGCATGTCAATTTGTTCCTCGTTATTCCTTACAATAATTGTTTTTGATTGTCTTGTCTGCTCGATTTTTGCGGTTTTCTTTGTTTTTTGTCATCATAAGTTTTTTAGTTCTTTGCGTCAACATGTCCTCAAAGAAACCAAAGTTTTTGTCACTTAAGGCCAAATGCGCGATAATTGAGCAATTCCGTAGTGGTTCGTGTGTAACAAGTTTGGGAAAAAATACGACGTTGCAAAGTCTACTATTTGTGCCGTTAACAAAAAGAGTGAACAAATTTTAAAGTATGTAAACAACACATTTTCGGGGCCAGGGAAAAGAAAAACACTTCGATCATCGGAACTTCCCAAAATGGAAAAGGCGCTATACCGGTTTGTTAAAGATAAGACGTTTTAAAACGAAAATCTACAGTGGGATTGCCCTATTCTTTTATTAAAATGTTACCTTCGCAAACGTGAACTCCCTTGGTTTTTAATTGTTCGCGTTATCGAGAGTCTACTGTATTCTGTAGTAAGAGCTGCATTTACCGCAGAATTCACTAGTTAGGTGGTCTCAAGCGATAACCGCTTAAATCGATTTTCGCAGTTTCTCAGAAAACGAGTTTGAAATCTTTCTTTTTCCGAAAAACCACTGCAGATAGAAAAGTAAAAAATGTGTGGCACAAACTTCGAATATTGAAGAATCTTTTAGCATCCTTAAGTCAATTCTGTTATAACTCGACTTAAGCGGTTGTCGTTTGGAGCCACTATTATATTCATAGATTCTCATAATACACGTATTAGAATCCCTGATAGCAACATTACAGTACACTGTTTTTATGCACATACATATTGGTGAAACGAAAGAAATTAAACAAAAATGCAATCGGAATATGTAGTTTTATCTTAACCGAAATCGGAATCAATTCAATTCAAAAGACAAGGATACGGAAGGGTAACAAGTATGTGCCAAAACTGAACGTTGCAGTGTGTTTCCGCTTAAATACGTTGAACACATGAACATACCGACAGAAATATACGTATAATTTTATTTTTGTTCTTCAGGAAAGCTCATAGTGAAAAATTTCACTCAGGTTGTTGAGCGCAAATATTTTTATATTCTTCCAATTTTCGTGTTTTTTAAATTTAAATATTTATTAGGCTCAGTTGAATATGTACATTCATGTGTATAAATGTATGTATGTAGTTCCCCTTTTCGTTTTTTTTTTGTATTTTATTGCTAATGACGACAGTTCGTATCGGTGGATTTAAGAGTAAATATTCGGGCAATTGTCTCTGGCCGTTAACTACAATATTTCGTGTAATTCAAAGAAGTGTTCATACCTATCACACTTTTCTTAAATATATTTAATAAAAACAAATCGGAAACAATCAATCGTTATGTAATATGTATTATAATGGCAATTATCACGAACTATACGAATATGAACGAATTTAAGTAACAAACGAACTATGAGTGATCTTAGAGAAACGACTTGTGCGACCGTAAATTGGAAAAATTATATTTTAAGTCAGTGGGGTGATATTTGCGACATTAGTAAAAATATATCTTCTATACACCATGATTACGTGTGGGCCATTTTAGACTGTTTTGAAACATTGCAAAATGAAATCACTGAGATTTTATTTCCGTATATATTTAATAAATGCGCTCAGTATTTTCAAGTGATTATAACCCTGTGGATTGATATTCTCCTTTGGCTAAAACTAACTGTAGGTGTGCTGCCAAGTGATTTGTTAATTCAAGGTTCATTAAAAATTTGCCTAATATTGTTTATAATTTCTACGTTTCGCTGGATACGGAATACGCGATACTTATTTCAATACCAGACATCGTTAACACCTTCAGCGTCAGTAACGTCGGCGTCGTTTTATTCTGCAAATTGCAAATTGCTGCAAAGTAGCTCTACACAAGTTGAGAATAGTGTAATAATAGATGATTATAATTTCCTCGCATCTGTAGACAATTCATCCGAAAAAAACAACGATATTTTAGAATTGGAAGAAAAGAAAAGAAAAAGACCGACTGTCCACAAAAAACGAAAATGTATTTCTGCGGGGCCTATTCTTATATCTAACATAAAACAAAAAAAGTGCATCAAATCGGTTGATACTCAAATAGCTTCCGCTGAAGAAAACATTTGTGTTAAGATGTAGGTATACATTGTCCATGCATTTATCATTACCTTTTCGTACAATATATGCGCACAATCACACTACAATAGATATACATACATACATTTGCATAAATCTATAGCCGTTTTGTCGGTATCATCAGTTAATCAAGATTGAAACATCTTAATCATTCTGCTTCTGCTGGCAACATCGGATTAAAAGAAGAAACTTTGCAAATTGACTTGTTTTGGGACATAAACACGAATGATTTGAACTTGTAAATGCGTTCAGTGCATAGCATTATAGTGTCTTGATCAACACAAGTTGCATTTAGGCAAAAGCTTACAGTGTTTGATGATGGTAAAGCAAAACGGTGTTCCCCTTGTATTGCTTTTCCTCGTTTTGATTCAGTTTCCCACCACTGTGCAAAAAACCCGCCTGGGGGATACATACTTGTATGTAGCATAGATGTATAAAGTACAGAGTCGAAAGATTTCCCTTGTCGACCCCTATAGCTGCTAAAAGTCGCCTGGTCCAAGGTCAAAAAGTATTTAATTGATGCTTCTCCTATCATTCAGTAATCGATATGTTAAATATTTTTTTATAATTAATTATCGCAAATACGTGTCTTTATTGTACTCTTCAGATCAGAACCAAGAGGAACTTTAAGCACTACAGAAGAAATTTTCCCAGAATCTCCTGATAGTAGTCTTTATGGATCCGATGAAGAGCAAGAGGATGCATCACAGTACTGCCGTGGTGGATATCATCCTGTGGTTATTGGCGATGTTTTCGACAGTCGTTTTCGAGTGGTCAGAAAACTTGGTTGGGGCCACTTTTCTACTGTGTGGCTTTGTCGGGATATTGAGTAAAATAAAATATATTATAAAAGTATATGCAAATGAATACCATTTATGATTACAGAGAGGAAAAATACGTTGCCCTTAAAGTTGTTAAGAGCGCACCGCATTATATTGAGACAGCCGCTGATGAAATTCGACTCTTGGAAGCAATACGCGACGCTGATCCTACAGATCCAAAAGGTGATCGTATTGTACGGCTTCTTAATCATTTCACAGTGCGCGGAGTCAACGGCGTGCATACTTGTTTAGTATTCGAAGCGCTTGGTTGTAGCTTATATAAACTAATAGTGAAGAACAACTACCAGGGATTAACAATATCGCAGGTAAAGAATATAATACGGCAAGTTCTTGAAGGACTAGATTACTTGCATACGAAATGCAGCATTATTCATACCGATATCAAGCCAGAAAATATTCTATTGGTTATCGACAATGCGGCAGCAATGAATCAACAAATCGACGATGAAATTAACAATTTGAGGGTTAAAGGCATTGAATTTCCTGATTCTTACAGTGAGTGAACTTAAAAATGTAAAATTAAACACAATAGTATAATGCTTTTTTTTTTTTAAATATGTAGTAAGCTCTATTGAAAAACAAACTAAAACCAGATCGAAGTGGCCATTAATTAATAATTCTCCATCATCTCTAACTCACCATAAAAAAAACAGCGAATTGGAGTGCGTTCTAAACAAAGAAGACTCTTCCACTTTAGATACATCTCTTATATCAACGATTAGTAAATACTCTGCGGTACTCGATAGTGACCATAATGAAAGTTCGTTAATTTCTTCACTTGGAGCCACTGCACCTATAAGTAGTCGCTATCGCACTGAGAAGAAAATCACTGCCAAGGTAAGCAGACATTTACCTGTAATACGCCAATATGTTCCCCTGTTACACAAATTCTACCTTGGCACACATTTTTAATGCTTGCACTCCAGTCAGGTGACGACAACGACACAATTGAATCAAATGACTTTACTGCACAAGAGGAGGTAAATCTATCTATTCAATCACTGAATATCTCGGTTTAAACTAATTCTAGTAACCCTAAAAAAGTCAGTTTAGCAGTCAGTTAAACCTAATATTTACTGATTGTTTGAATCTTTCATTGAATCTTATTAATTATGCAAATCTAGTATTAAATCTACATATCTAAATATTTATCAATATTTTCAGATTTTATCTGATATGTAACCTATCACGTTTGCTTTGTTGCTAACACTAGTATTATATATTTGTATTTGTGGCATTAAATATTTTGTTTTGCTAATGATCGACTTCTTAAGTACATGATAGTTAAGCTTAGATTCATTTGCAAGGCTAACGCTTTTAATTAGAAGATTTTTTCGTAACTTATAGTAGAGCCAGTTAAACTACAGCCAAAGTGACCTAACGCCAATCGATTATGATAACATAACATGAGAAATAAATTACGATTCATGGGAGCATAACCCAATTGCAGTAAATGTAAGCGAGTTTCCGAAATTTATATAAATAAGTTTTTATTGTGAAATTTGCAGTTTCACTCATTATATCCGTTAATTCTTTTCTTAATACAAGCTTTTGTTAAATGAATTTCCACAATTTTGAAAAATAAAGATTAATTTAATTGATTTAATGTATGTATTATATTTAATTTTGGAAATACATACATACATTTATTTTAGGCTTAGCGTCGGACAAAAAGCCGTAACTAATTTTCAGAAATCCACGAAAAGAGATGAAAAAAATTGTTGCGGTGTCTTTTTTTTCTAAAGTAGTGGCGACTGCGTAGGTGCGGAAAGTAAATGTATTCACTGTAGAGTAAAATAACTTATAGATTTCTGAAACTTATTTTCGATTACATAACCTTGACATGGCACATGTCTACACTGAGTCTTTATATAATATGTGTATGCAAAGTAATTTACGTAAAATAAATCTTATAGCAAACTGATATCGTATCGGAAAAGGAACAACTGAACAAGCCTAATGTGATACCTCAAACCCAATCGTACACGAATGCTATTCAAACTCTGATTAACAATAGCAATGTGAGTGTTAAGATCGCGGATTTGGGAAATGCCTGTTATGATGTAAGTTAAGTTAAAAATGTTCGTAAAATTTAAAATAGAATGTTTTTTTCTTATTTATTTTAAGAACTAACTAAAATTATTCTTTCTCTTAGTACCATCATTTTACAGAAGACATTCAAACGCGACAATATCGTTCAATTGAAGTCCTTTTGGGAGCACCTTACAATTTTAGTGCAGATATTTGGAGTACAGCTTGTTTGGCTTTTGAATTAGCTACCGGCGACTATCTGTTTGACCCACATGCGGGTGAAAGCTATTCACGCGATGAGGATCATTTGGCGCACATCATAGAACTTTTGGGCACAATACCACCTTCCGTAATTTTCAGGGGCAAGCATGGCTTAAAATACTTTACAAGTTATGGTAAGTATTATAAAGTAAACATATTTGTATATAGATATACATATATTTATTCAATCTTTTAATAGGTGGCTTGCGAAACATTACAAAGCTTAAGCCTTGGAGTCTTCTTAATGTTTTAATCGAAAAATATGATTGGGACCCAATCGAGGCAAAAAAGTTTTCTGAATTTTTATTGCCAATGCTGGAGTATAATCCAATTATTCGTGCATCAGCATCAGAATGTCTAAAGCATCCCTGGTTAGAGGAATTTATATAAAAGGTTTCACTTAATTGTAAGATGCAGCTTTTTGATATTTAATTTTCCCTGATTTTCCGTTTTGAATTGGAACTCGATAAGACATCTGACTGAATTTATTCACTTTTCTATAATTGATTAAACTTTTGCAAACATTTAGACGTGTAAAGAATTGAACTGGCTCATAGATTAGTCAAAAAGAAAACGATACATATTTAGGATTGATCATATTGTATTTTAATAAATATATACGTATACATTTCGTAGAAATATTTATTTTTTATCAGATGGATGTCCCAATGATTTGAAAATAAGTGAATCTGAATGAATAAAATGAATGTAATTCAAAAAGTAAAAGACAAATGGTATATCAGAAAAGAAGCAAAATAAAAAACAATAATTCAATTAAACTATGAAGGCTAACTTGTTTAATTATTTATATATATTTTTTTAACGAAGTTAAAAGGAACATGCTTAGCTCTTATTGCCCCTGATTGTCGTTGGCGTTTGTCGCTTTTCGACGATTGTCGTTTTATTCTTCAGATGTAGCAGGAATTCATTTTCATAACTTATTCACTGTGAAAGAGTTGTATAGCATTCTGCACGACAAACAAATTGCTTAGTAATGTTTAAGGGTGAGCAGGTCGTTGCTATAAATAAAACGACAATCGGCGAAAAGCGACAAACGCCAACGACAATCAGGGTGATATCTCAGTCGTATCACAAAAAAATAAGGTAAGAAGTATAATTTAGTATGTATTCTCATTAGACAAATCAAATGAAATCTAAAGGGACTATATCAATATACAAAAAGGGTGTCAACATAAGCTCTACTTATCTTTACCACCTTATTGAAAGTTCCCAAAATATCGCATGAATTTTCAAATTGAGAACTTCATCTACGAAAATAGGGATTCATATCTTCAAATAAATGAAAAATCAGTAAATACTTACGCAAAAAAACACTTTGTTTTAGCATTGCCGTTCTGACGAACAGCGCATCAGATAAGTCTCAGACCACACTTCGATACGAATGAAATAAACTCGTGGACAAAGTTATCGCGTCAGTATTATTTTTCCTACCCTTCATTTTTATTTTCTTATATATGTATGTATACTTGTTTTAAAGCAAATCCTAATATGTATATGAACAAAAACCTAAAGGACTCGAACTGTGGACTGAGTAGTTAGAGTGAAGTGATATTTTGTCCAACAGTTACTTCACTAATATTAAAACCACTATTTATTCCATAAGAGTAAAACACTAATATTTTATGTTTGATGTTTATGTAGCTTAACACAATTGTACAATATTTATATACTGCGCGTCAAATTCTAAACATAAAACAATTAATTAATTTTTCATATAGTAATATTAATTTAGTAAAACAATGTTTTTTTTTAACAAAGACACGTAAATAATTAAATGAAAAAGTTATACATATTATTTTGGTACTCTTTCTACGTTGATGTTGATTGAATGTTAAATTATACTAGACATAAATGATATCGTATTTTTACAATTTGCAATGGAATTTTAATTGATTTTAGGTTTCTTTGTCAAAACGTTGATGGTGAAACCAAAATATGTAATATATAATCACAAACAGGTAATAAATATATTTCTCAATACATGCAGTTTATGTATGCTGTAATATTATGGATCAATTTCCGACGAAGTTTACGCATATTAATCAAAGATAGTGAGGATTTTCTTCCAGATGTGGTATAATTATAGCTCGCATTTGATTAACTTTTTAATTGTGGAATCATTTATTTTAGTATTTGCGAAACATGTACATAATAGGTTTAAGAGAATATTACTTTTACAAAAAAAGATATCAGGAATCTGCGTTTAAGATACATTGTTTAAACATATGAATCGCATAAAACAGAAAAGCAAACAGTGTGAATAATCAAGTATGTATATTATTGAACATTTTACCTATTCAAAAGGATAAACCTATGTATTATACATGTATTTGAATTACATTTATATAATTTTTTCAACAACACAAATAGTTTATCAATTTTTAAATAGAAATATTAAATTAAGACATTGGAACAATTTTGCTAATAAACTGATAATCGGTCATAGACTTATACAACGATGAGTTACTCATATCAAGATCAATAAAAAAACCGAGTTGATAACGAATGCCCTTTTTTATTATGCATACATATTCTATACATAAACGAAGGATTTGTTAAAATACTCAGCTAATTACATACTATCTAAGTCTGTAATTACTTACTAGTCATAATTATAAATAATAATCTTTCATGAATGAAGTATCTTGGACATGGGCATTTGAAAGTTTTTTTTTTCTTTTATTTTTACTTATTTTCCTTAGGCATACAATAGATATATTAGCAAACCAAAAATTAACGCCTGTTTCACTGTAGTTTTCCATATACTCTGCTTCAACTAACGATGATTTGTTTAATAATGATCGAGATGAATACGCCCATCGACTTGTAACAAATACATATATTACCTTGCATTCTGGCTAATTTGATTATATTGCATTACTTTTTGTTTGCATTGCATGTTACTTGTTTTTTTTTTCTTTCATTAATAGTTCTGGTATTGTTCTTTTTGGATAATCATATTCAGTATTTTGCACTATACTTAAGTATGATTCTAGTATTTTTGGTTAAATATATCTAGAAAAAAAAAAGTATTGGGAATGTTAATTCCTTTATTATCTTTACAATTAATTTAATTGGAAATATTTATATGCAAATATATGTTTATTTATCTATAATCCTTTAGGGGTGCTATATTCAATACCCGGATGGCAAGAATTTGTTTTTATTAAATATGTAAGGAAGAAACCATTAAATTAAAATAAATTAGTGTATACCTGGCGTATAAGTTGGTTGTTCTGATGTATTGAGCGAAGTATTTTCTGTGGCTCCTGCCGTAAAGGGATTTGTTGGATTCGGCTGCTGAGACGATGGTGGTGGCATTGCTATAACTGGCATTCCTGCGCCAGCTGCCTGACCCGCTGTCGGTTGTGATGTGACCGGTGCTGACCCTATATGTAGGTCTTCAAGATCGTTAATATCCTCCTGAAAATGATTTAAAAGAAATGGAAGTTTTTATTTTGAAACCATGATCATAGCTTTCACATAAATATATATGTAGCACAGTTGATTTTTTTTAAATTCTAATTACAATACCCAATTAAAAAAAGAGGTGCACATCATTAACTAAAAGGGTCATATGAAGACATTATGTATGGTATGATATATGAAAAGCGACTAATTACAATACCCAATTTAGTAATTGCGTGCATCTCAATAATTTAAATTGCCGTATGAAAACGTTATTGGATAAAATCTGTATAATAAATGAAAAAGCAATTCATTGGTTTGCCAATAGCATGTTTGCAGGAAGCGAAATAAAAAAACGACTATGATTAAACATACCACTTTTGAACTATAAACACTAACATCTAACAACACTCATCAACTTACCAATTTTCCCTGCATTCGTGGCCGTACTTCTGGTTGACCGTCCCTACTTGCATTGCCCGTCCGCTAATATTCGAATAATAAAATAATATTCGTATTGAAATGATGATGAATATTAAAATAAAAATGAAAAATATAAAGAATTTACGAAAAAACAAAAACTCAAGCTCAAAAGAGGATCATGGAATGATTTATCGTTTACTGATTATTTGATGATTTTCGTGAAGAACTTAGAAATCAAATTAAAATACATAAAATTACAAGAAAAGGAAAACTCTATGAAGGTAAAAAATAAACGCAAATTATCAATTTGAGCAAGATGTTTAGAAAACGAATCCAATAATCTTAATACATTTATATATAATACATACATATGTGAATGTACATGAGTACACATTACCCGGCTTGGAACCACACAGCAACCAGGCTTTTTTTTATTATTTTCGAACTCACAACCAAATTGATCACGCGCTAGTCGATCCTATGCAAGCACCCGATATTTTGGATGTACGTAGCTACAGAGGAGCCAACGTCGACTCTGACCATTTTCTAGTTGCAGCCAAATTCAGAGCACGAATGTCCAACGAGAAGAAGCTGCGAATCGCACAGAAGAAAAAACTTAACGTTGGACGCCTGAAGTAGCTAGAGCCTACAAGGAGCGCCTTGCTGAGAAACTATCTGCAGTGCATTCACTAACCACAATCGCCAACAACCAGTGGATCAATTATCACTCTATCATCAAAGAGGTAGCCGACACCACTTTGACCTACCAGCCACCATCGAGAAAGAACCGGTGGTATGATGACGAGTGCTCCCAAATGAAGATGGTGACAGAAGATGCATACAAACAAACGCTGCAGAGCAGAAAGGGCATAGAAGAGAGGACTATTATAATTTCGAGCTTAAATGAAATAAAGACTTAAAAAATGAAAAAAATGTATTGAGCCAGAAGAAGGGAAGAGAAGAAAATCTTGCGCAGAAATAAAACAGCTCACGCAGCCTCGCAGCTCAAAGAAATCGTCTCGCGGACGCAACAACATTTGGAAATTCTATCAAAAATCCAAGCAGATGGCTTTAAATCCGGAACGCAGGCTCCTCGAAACAGCGAGGGTAACCCAGCCACCGAAGCGCAGAGAATTGTATGTGTTTAAGCAGCTACTTAACTGGCATCAAATAGAGAAAGTGATAGGGCAAGGATAATATTAATATTGTAATAGAATATTGTTCATACAGTTCAACTGCGGTCGTATGCTCAACTTACAGGGACTATCCAATAATTTTGAGCAATATCCAACTAGTAGTACTTTGTTGTGTTAAATTTTTCGCACGAATGGAAGACACCTAAAGCCGTATCCGAAAGGCTGGATTGAAAATCCTTTTCATGACAGTTATAATCTCGACGTTCATGAGTGCCGTAAAAAAACGTGCTGGTGTCTTTTTTTTCGAGTATTGAGCTTTGAACGTCGCATTTGTTACCGCGACAGAGAAACCATTGAACTTGAAAAATGCCTAGTTGCACTGTTAGAGAAAAACTCAGTTCTTCCCTTTTGGTTTAGTTACCTATACCTAGAGGAGCAATATTTAAGAATGGGTCATAGATTCATATACTAGGGATAAATCCAAGCTCCTAAATGAATGATCTCCGAGCGGTATTAGTAAACCTCGAAATTGTTATCGGACTTGCGGAAATGATTCTTAGAATGGACTTTCGAAGGAAAGTCATTTTATTTAAATTTAAAATGAATACATATCTAGTGTAAGTGTGGCCGAATGCAATGTGTAATGCAAAATATATTTTTTTTTTTTTTTGATTTTATTGAAGACAAAATAAAATGTAAAATAAAGGTTAAAAAACATAATAGGAATTACGTTTTATGTGAATGAAATTTAAATTCGATAGCTTGATTGATTTAAAGTTAGATGTGACTGTAGTTAGAAATTATTTACCTGAGCTACAATATATGTTCGTTAATCGCACACCACATCTTTTCTTTTTTATTAGTATTATAACTTACCTTTTTCGCTCCATCTTAGTAAGTAACACATCCAAAAGACCAACAAATTTTTATAATACAAAATTGCATGCAAAGTAGGGTTCAATTGTGCTCAAATCAACCGACCAACCGAAGCTTCACAAAAATCATCAAATGAATACGCAATGTGCTTGTTTTAAATTTGTACGCAATTTCATACGTTCTATGTATATTCTGTTTACTTACGTTCAAATGTTGGTAATCACCAGTGGCTTCATTTGCTGGTGGTTTGTATTTACCACAACAGAAATTACAACAGAAACAGCAGCAGCAGCAGCAGCAACAGCAGCATCCTGATAATATAGCGCAGCAAATAACAATGGCCTGAAATAAAATAAAATTTTAAATTGTATCTTAAAGACCCCAAACGACTTACCTTTACAGCTGGCGATGTTACAACAAAGTATGCATTTACATTCTCCTCGCCAAATTGTTCGGCAATATACAATCCCAATGATCCGTAGTTGTCATAAATATTTCTTTTTGTCAAATCGCTTAAAATGGAATGTGCCCTATTCACTTCTTTAAACTTAAATAATAACAGAAAAATGCACTGTAATTAGTATTAAGAAGCAATAAATTATCCTCTTATCTACCTTATCTGCAGCTTCGACATTATTTGGGTTTTTGTCTGGATGATACTTGAGCGCAAGTTTTCTGTAAGTCTTCTTGATTTCGTCAGCAGTTGCTGTCTTAGGAAGTCCCAAAATTTCATAGAGTGAATCACCAGAAGTGCTAGAAACAATTTGCTTTTATTATAAATACACATTGATAATATCTTCTAATTAAAGTATAGACAACTTTAATGGAAGATTTGTTTTGAATTGGTACACATAGGAAAAGTGCATTAACTTGCACAAAAAAATATAAAAAAATATATGTAAATAAATAGGCAAATGATCTCGATTGCTGTCTAGCAATTTGTATATCCGAAAATTGTTATATTATCTAAGAAAAGTAAAACTAAGGTATGTGAAAAATTATGGTTTGGCGGAACACCTTCAAAGGGAGAAAATTGTTTAACGCGTGCCTCATGCTCTCCCTTTCCATGCACTTTTACTGAAATAGAAATACTAATCATACCTTAAGTTTTTTTTGTAATCTTAAAGATAAGGCAATAAATGGTGAGCAGAAAAGTTTAACGTTGATGATTTCATGATTATGTATAACGAAAAAAAAATTAAAGGTCGATCTATATTGAATTACAAGGAAGATCGTAAAAGAAAAATCAATACAAAACCACCACATTTTTTTAACAAAAATTTGGTTGCACTACTTGAAATTATACGAAAGCATTCTTCCTGTATGCGGAAAGGGTAAACTACGAACTTGGAAGCAGCTGTCATCCTTGGATACAAATGTGGGGGATTTTAGGATTATCGGGAAAATCAATTATAGGGTATTGAAAAGAATTTTGTTAAGCATTTTTCTTTCTTGATTTTACTTACGACAATTTTCTTTTGTCCATTTTTTTATTGTGTTTGTATATTACTCGACACTAATGGCTGGCAATGAAATGTTTATACACACTGTTTTTATTAAATATTATCTAGGAAAATGCAAAGCAACGCAAATTGCTTATTCACACCGTTTAGATTTTTTTTGCACAAGATCTGAAACCTGAAAACTAAACTCAATATTTTAGTATTATATGTCAACGCTTTTGATCCAATTGAAGATGTGGCGCTGTCAACAATTAATGGAATACTTAAGCGGCATACACATAGGTCAAAATCTCACCAAGCATGTGAGAGTGTGTTAGTAAATTCTGTTTGACGTTGCATATACACACATCAAGCATGAGTCTTCAATCACTCATTTTGACACAAACGTTGAGATGAAAGGACGTGCGGTCTCTGGTGTGATTTAAGCGATAAGCACTTAAAATCAGTTTTTCAAATATATGATATGATACGATAAATATATATTTTTTAAGGAGCGTTTCGTACTGCTCATTTTTAAAATACGGTTACTATACTCTTTCGCTTTTACGTTCCACAACGCTGGTAAAGAACGATAAACTTCCATAAATTCTAACATAACATTTTTCTCCTCCATCTCCATCAAAAAAATAAAAACTACCTTCCGCTACCTGCATCCTGCTATGTTGCCTCGTCGCTGTACACGCGAAAATGAGAATATGCATGATCAATCTGTCAATCAGCAATATACACTACGTCAATGCTGGATACGTAAAATCGTATAGACCAATTTTGCTTCTTCCACTTATATCGAAAATTTTCGAGAGGATATTACTAAGGCGTCTCCAACCGGTTATAGAAGAAAATAATCTTATCATTGAAGAAAAAAAGATTTGTTCAAGCGTATTTTTTGACGTCTCGCAAGCCTTTGATAGGGTGTGGCATGATGGCTTGAAATCCAAACTACGACAAGTCCTCCCTGTATGCTTATACGATATTCTAGAATCATATCTCGGGAATAGACTCTTTCGTGTTAGACATGGAGTCGAATACTCCGAGCTTAAGGAAATTTCGGCCGGCGTACCGCAAGGAAGCGTTCTTGGGCCGCTTCTCTATTTGCTATATACTCGTGATATCCTTGCTACGTTTGCCGATGACACCGCTATCCTAGCAGTAGGCAAAACAATCGAAGAAACGGCTTCAAAACTGCAAAACGCACTGAATAATGTAAATGAATGGACGAGGGACTGCGGATCGCCTTCAACGAATCTAAATCTGTTCACGTAAATTTCACTTATAAGAAAACTAATGACTTGCCAATTTTCCTAAAACTCGGCCCGATTACCTTTTGCAAACGAGGCCAAATACCTGGAAATGACACTCGACGCAAGGCTGAAATGGAATTTGCACGTGAAAATGAAACGTAAAGAACTCGAAATCAAATATAGAGAAATGTGCTGGTACTCGGAAAACATTCCCAGTTCAGTATTGAGAACAAACTGCTTTTATACAAGCACGTGCTAAAGCCGGTGTGGACCTACGGTATACAACTTTGGGGTTATACCAAGAAAACAAATGCAAATATTTTACAAGCTTTTCAAAATAAAGTGCTAAGAGAAATTGTCCAAGCACCGTGGTATACTAGAAATGACGATATCCACAGGGACCTCGAAATTCTGACAGTCGAAGCTGAAACTAGAACCTTCGCGAGAAAGCATAGAAACTGACTAATCGGACATGTCAACAATACAGTGCTACAAATTTTGGATGAAAGCAATTTATTGCGCCGACTGCAAAGGACGAAACCTTTCGACTTGGTGAGATAATGATTAACCGCGTCTAGATTGCGAAATATACAGGATCTTTCAGTGGAAAGAAACCTGCCAAACGTTTTTATTTCATGATAAGTTAATACTTAGTTGCGATATCTAACAAATTTATATCGAAGGGTGGTATTTTCTTAGTCGGTAAGAATCTGACACTACTATGAGCACGCGCTTGCTCGTGCCCTCGAAAAAAAAAAATGCTGGATATATGATTGACGCAAAATCTAAGCAATTTGATTTTGCTTCAAGCATACACACAACCCATACGTGTGTCATTTTCACTAACACACTCTCCCATGCTTGATGAGATTTTGACGTGTGTATATGCCGCTTTAGTATTGCGCAAGTCAGAAATAGTACGGGAGAAGTGTGAGAAAGTAATGGAAAGTACTGTGAGAAGTGTGAGAATTCGGAGAATCGGAGATTTCGTACCGAATCGACCCCTCTTTCGAAACCTTAAAAAAACATGACAAATATCATGGTATAAGAAATGAAAAAAATATGGGCAGCCACTACAGTAGGGAAGTAAGAAAAGTAGGAAAAATAATACTAATATTACTATAAATAATTATGCTAATATAGCAATTTATTATTGTGAGAAGTGTGAGAATTCGGAGAAATCGGAAATTTCGTAGCGAATCGACATCTTTTTCGACACCCTAAAAAAAACATAACAAATATCATAAAAAAATAAATACTTGGCGCAACAGCCCTTTAAGTGCCAGGGTCTAGCTTCTTGCAACCACTCATGTTTTATTTTTCACACGAATGGAAGAGACCTACAGTTTCGAACTTGGAACGCGCAGTGATCCGATACACTAACCACTTCTTTTCGGCACCTTAAAAAACGTGACAAATACCATAGTACCAGAAAAAAAAAGGCAGCACTACTCTTAAAAGTAGGGTCAGTAAGAAAAGTACGAAAAATAATACTAATATTACTATAATACGCTCATATAAATAAGTGATATTTATCTTTCAATGAAAATCGGTTTCTATATGAGAAATTATTTAAAGACTATTTTTATTTATTATAGGTGCAATTGAGTAGCGTCGTTTTAAACCCTAAAAAAAATATGGCACACAAATACACAGAAAAATTAATCAATCTAGTAAAAAGAAACGATATAATAAAAAAAAGCCAAGGTGTGAGAAAAAAAATTCCGAAGCATTTGGATTAGCAGCAATAAACACCCATGCAGCGCTTCACAATTGTGTTCGTATTCAGCTCAATAGTGCGCGATTTTTTGACAGCGCTACAGGCGTATAGCTTCAGCTTCACCATTGAATTCGGCCAGTTATAGTCAGTACAAAATTTAGATTTGAGCAAATTGGTATAACGCAAAAAGATCAATTTTGTATACCAATCGGATATAAGAACATAGAAAAAGCTTAATTTTATTTTTTTATTTTGAAACACGATACATAACCTTGTTAAATGAGTAGCACGCACCTTCTATTATTTGTATGTATGTATATATGTTTTAAAGCTCATCGGTTGGCAAATAAGAATTTAGTAGTCTTTTGGGATGTACCTACCATTCCAATCACTACGTATAGTAGTACGATTTGTTATAGATGGCAGCCCTAGTTCTATGCAGTAGGATTGTACATTTTTGAAGTTGTTTATTAGTAAATAGTTGTGATTAAATGATTTAATCGAAATGATGTGCAATATGTTATGCAAAAAAATAACTCAATAAGAATCGCATTTGTTAATCAAACAAATAAAGCTTCAACGAAAACTGTAACACGTGTAGTGATTTGCATTTGTCGGCGATTCTGTGGAATATTAAACAATTTTTATGTCGAAGTAAAAGCCAAAGGATGACTAAACTTCATTTAAAATAAAAGAACTGCATATCTAAAAATATTACGGTAACCAATCTTAAGACAAAATTCTGCATTTCATTACAAAACAGTGTAGGTATTTGTGTTGGACTTAGTTATTAAATACATGATCGCAATTGGAAGTGAATCTCGGATTTCTTTATAACCGGTGTATAAATCAATGGACATCATCGGCAGTAGTCCATAATTTTTTTTTTATTGATATATTTGTCTCTTAATAATTATCTTAAACTTGTGCATACATATGTTTATGTATGTGAAGACATTCCTAAGGATAGGTACTGTAGATGCTCCTGGGCATATTTACAAGAATTGGCTGTACATATTTTTTACCATCTATAAAATATTCTTTTATTAAGCGTAAAAAAAAAAATAGCCTCCAGCGTAACTTGAACTTGGTGAATGAACTTATTTGTCAGTTTGGCTCAAGCTTTCGTGAGAACTGTAAGTATTTTAAATAGGCTTGCGATATCATTCAAACGATTCTTGTACGTGCATTGTTCCAAAAATATTTTATTTAATATTTATTTATACATACATTTTCCCACATTTACACTTTCTTACCTAATGTAATGACAAATACGAGTGGTTTTTAAAGTAGATAATGTTTGTTGCACACATAAATGATTACAGAATCGCTCGGATTATTCGACATTGCGCTGAAATTTATTTATACAATAATTTCGAAGTCAGATGTACAAACATAACTTCATTTGTTGCTCAGTAGTAGTTGTTTAATTATTGGAAACCGTAATTAAAATCTAAGACAGCGTGTCAGTCATTACCTCACTTTTGTGTTTACAAACTACAGTCGACAATAACAATTGAATGAGACACGACTCGTATTTGGGTTGACCTGATTCTGAAATATGTAGAATTGGATTAACTGTTCATTTGGAGTCGTATATTCCTAGAAGAAATGATAGTTAAAGAGACTATTTACTATCTATTATATTTGATCAGTGGTTGTTTAGAAAGCTATCCGAATAATAAGATACCGGCGTCAGCTATGTACTATACCTAATAAAAGTGAAAAGGGAATGAAAACTTTAAAAATGACTATCTCAGATTGTTTTCTAAACAACTGACGTCAGTTGTGAAGAGTATGACTGCTCCGTTAATAATTGACAAATACGTGTGCGTGCACATATTTTATTTTTCACTTATAACTTTCGTTTTTACCTTAAGTTCACTTATATAATGTACTTAATTTTCTTATTATATACATTATATTCTTAACTTTATGTAGGCGATAGTAACAAGGAAAGCAGAGGACGATGACAATTGTTAATACAGTATCCAAAGTCATTCCTGGGATACATTGGTTAAAAGGATACAATGCAGAGTATGCGATTTCCGATTTTATTGCCGGCATCACTGTTGGCCTTACGGTTTTGCCGCAAGGATTGGCTTACGCAACTTTAGCAGGACTTGAACCTCAAGTAAGTTTTTGTAACAAGCTAAAAAAAGCAAATAACGTATTTATTCGTATACTTTGTAGTATGGCTTGTATTCAGCTTTTATGGGAGGCATAGTATATGCTTTTCTAGGCGGATGTCGCCAAGTAACCATAGGCCCTACGGCTCTTCTGGCACTTATAACCAGTAAGCATACAGGGCTAGGATTGACGTCTGGTCCGGCTTATGCTGTCTTATTATGCTTTATATCGGGTGTTATAGAATTGCTTATGGCCTTGTTGAGACTTGGTACGTCTAATACGTTTTAAATATTGTTTATAATTTAATTTTTAAGTAGGTGCGCTTGTGGACTTAATATCCTTACCAGTAACAGTTGGTTTCACGTCTGCTACCGCAGTAATTATAGGAACTTCGCAGTTGAAAGTAGGTATAGTTATAGTCTATTTATTTAGAGTTCTAATATAACGTCTTTAGGGCCTGCTTGGCTTGAGAGGAGGATCTGGCTCCGGCTTTATAAATACTATTCAATCTGTTTTTACTAATCTAAATATGGTGCGCCCAGGTGATTTTTCATTGGGAGCGATATCAATAGTATTTTTGCTATTGATGAGGGTATGATATTTCCGGATTATTATTTACCAATCTCTTTTGCAATGCATATCTTTGTAGAAATTGAAGGACTTGAAGGTACCAGAGACATTTGGTGGTTATCGCATAATAAACGTCCTTTTTTGGCTTATTACCACTGCTAGAAATGCTCTAGTTGTTCTTGCTTCCAGTATTATCGCAATTAATACTTGTCAAGGAGATTCATGCCCATTTATTTTAACCGGAGAAGTAAAAAGCGGATTGCCGGGTTTTAGTTTGCCGAAATTCGAAACAACGATTAAAAGTGCTAATAACACAGAAGTTCGTCAACATTTTACAGAAATGGTAGGTCTATATATTTTCATAAGAAAGTCGACAAAAGATTTGATTTCTCAGATGAATGAATTGGGATCTTCTATTATCATTTTACCAATTATTGCTGTGTTAGGAAATGTTGCTATTTCAAAGGCATTTGGAGGATCTGGAATAAGTGCCACTCGTGAATTAGTTGCATTATCTCTGAGCAATATTTGTGGATCCTTTTTCTCCTCAATACCAGTCACAGGTTCATTTTCACGCAGTGCAGTGAATCATGCCAGCGGTGTAAAGTCACCAATTGGTGGCATTTATACCAGCGCTCTAGTTTTACTTGCTTTGTCTCTACTGACCTCATATTTTAGGTACATTCCTAAAGCAGCTCTTAGTGCTGTAATAATTTCTGCTGTAATATTTATGATCGAGTTCGAGGTACATTTCTAGATTTAATTATTTTGATAAATTTTTTAACAACTTATTCAATTAGGTAGTAAAGCCGCTTTGGCGATGTAGTCGTCGGGAACTTTTACCCGGTGCTATAACCTTCGTATTTAGCTTAGCACTTGGAGTAGAAATAGGACTTTTACTAGGTGTCGCTTCAGATTTGGCATTCTTGGTATATCGTGCAGCTCGACCATCGTTAAGTGTATTAAAGGCTAAAGTATGGCTATGTTGCTTATGTCTGTTCTATTGATTTAATATATTCCATTTAGACAACTAACGGTATAGAGTACATTTTAGTCCGGCCAAGTCATAGCTCGGTATATTTTCCCGCCATAGAATGGGTACGAAATGGAATCTCAAAATCAATTTCTTCATATGGTGTTTATCCAGTTGTATTAGACTGCGCTAACGTTTACGGTATAGAAATTATTATCATTTTTTCTTTATAAATTTAAATGTCTACACATGTACATATTTCAGATTTTGATTTCACAGCAGCTCGAGGCATGGGAGCATTGTATAAAGAGCTATCTAATATAAAAGTACCATTATATTTGCTTAAAGCTTCTAAAGAAATAGGATTGATCCTTAAAGAATCGACGGATACTAATTTTCCATGCATAGAGAATGTGGAAGAGTTGGAAACTGTCCTGGAACAAAGTAAGTACGTAGTCTTTTTTGTTACGGATTTATTAGTTATGATTTTTTTCAATAGAGCAAACAAAAAAAATATTGTCTTAGTAAAAAAAAAGAGACAAACTAGATACGTTACTGATCTGCGTAATTATTCTGTTCTGTTGGTAGATACATACTGAGTTAGTCGTTGAAATTTGCCACTTAATTGCTACTCGTTTTGGGCAATTTCCTATTTTTTTGCTTACACTAGATGCAATCTTAAAAACTAACCAGGAAGTCTATTTGCTTGGCTTCCTTTAGTTTCAACTGCAAAATTAAATATCGCTGTACGAAGCATTAAAAACAGGTATATATATTACGGAGATATACCGTTTAATATCCTTAATATCGAAATCCTTGGGTCGATTCTACGTATCCTTGAACGGATGACTCGTCACATAACCAATAACACATGATCATCATATGGTATACAGTGATCTGACCAAAGCTTTCGATATTTCCGAAAAATGCTATTTTTATCGCTTACAGGGATACATAATTTAACTATCTACGCAATATTTCTGAATAAATATTTGTTCTTTGCGCCCTTTTAATTTATTGTGTATGTTCTTTATTTCAGTACCCGATTATGAATATTATCTACAAGTGGCAGTACCACTGATGCAGTACTCTGATGATCACAACAAATCGAATTAAAGTATTTATTTTTTTATCTGACAAATGAACTTATTTAATAAATAAATTTATTAAATTCTTTTTGTTTTATAATACAAACATTTTTGCATATAAAATGTGTACACATGTGTTATACATACAAATATGCTTCACTTGTATGTGCAGCAAATTTATACAAATAAATAAATCTAATCTTAAAAAGTAAAGGGCGCAGAGGCGTAAGTGGTTAGTGTGTCGAATCACTGCGCATGAGGTTCTATGTTCGAATCCCAGAAAACGCGAAAAAGTTTTTTCACGATCCCACCTCTCGCAAACGTCTGACAAACATCCGAAAATGGCACTAAACTGTCTTCCACATGTGCAAAAAAATATAGTGCATACAACACGAGTGGTTGCGCGAATCTAGGCCCAAGCACTTGAAGAGCTGTTGCGCCACAAATATTTATTTTTTATTTTTAAGGAGTTAAACGAGGAATTAATCGATATATTGCTTATTTTCTTTAAAATAATAACACTAGAAGGGTTCAATACGCACGAAACCCGTTAATAACACAATTTCAACAAATTAATGTGCCTATTATGAAACACAACTCAACTTGGTTGTCTTTCACACAACTCAACTTCAATACAACCGAACTAATTTTTGGAATTATGGAACACAACCACTTTCAGTTGAGCTAATGCAGCCAACTTGAAATACGAAAGTGGCAACTTAACACTGAGAGGCAGCAGATGAGAGAGGGGGGGGAAGAGTGCTTTTCTCACTAGAGCGCTTCTTCCTGTTCCAGGCGGTAGCGGACGAATTCCCTAGACGGAGTCAACGGTGGCGTCTATAGTTCCAGTTAGGTTGAACTTAGTGAACACCTTGCGCGAGCTGCTTCGACGTATTCGGATCACAGGTCGGTAAGGAATTTCCAATGTTGGTCAGGACATTGGAATAGAGATGGTGGCGGAGGAGCCCTTAATGGGCCAACGGCAGCACTCATACTCCCGTAGTGGACTACTGGCACCGGTGTACCCGGCCCCTCGTCCTTGGGGAATAATTAAGGAACTGGCCCTCCAGGTTGGGGGTTGTGCCGTCGGGGTAACTTCCCTACCACGTAAAAACCGCATGGTTCCGAAACAACCAAAAGCCTCGGATAAGGATGACTCAACTAATGACGACCCCAGCAAACGAAATAAGGACAACGACCTTCGGATCTGTACGTGGAATGTTCTGTCCCTTTACAGACCACGTGCAGCCGAACAACTAGCAGAGGCCCTAGACTGCTATAAAGCAGATATTACCGCCATCCAGGAAGTGCGATGGGATGGGCCGGGCAAAAAGAGGATGAAAAACTGTGACATCTACTACGGTGATTGCTACAGAGGCAACAGGCAACGCTTATTCGGATGCGGATTTGTCATACGCGGCAGACTTAGGCAAGAAGTCTTAAGCTTCCGACACGTGAGCGAGCGTATTATGACGATCCGGATCAAGGCTAAATTCGCTAACATAAGCCTAATATGTGTTCATGCCCCCACAGAAGAAAAGGACCCTGCCACCAAAGAGTGTTTCTACGAGCTCCTCGACAAAACATACGAGCAATGTCCTAAATACGACGTTAAAATCGTATTGGGAGATTTTAACGCCGAAATAGGAAAGGAGGACGTCTTTGGTAGGGCAATCGGTAAGCATAGCCTACACGACACCACGTCTGATAACGGACTAAGGCTAATTGATTTCGCTGTGGAGCGAAATGTCACCATAGCAAGCACATGGTTTCCTCATCTCGATATTCATAAGCAGACATGGCGGTCCAATGATCATGTAACGATCAACCAAATTGATCATATTGCGATCGACGCAAGGCATGCCTCCAGTATTCTGGATGTCCGGACCTTCCGAGCGGCCAACATAGACTCGGATCATTACCTTGTTGTAGCCAAAGTACGAATGCGGATATCCCAATCTGAGCAACAAAGAAGAATTACTGTGAGAAAATTTAACGTCGAAAAGCTACAATCGCAAGAGACCGCCAGACTCTTCGCTGAACGCGTATCCCGAAATCTCTCAATCACCCCTTTGCCGCCAGCATCAAGTACCGAAGACCAGTGGCAACGCTGCCAACATGCCATCAGAAACGCCGCGACTGATGTGTTGGGTCTCGCTCGACCACCACCGCGAAACCCCTGGTTTGACGAAGAATGCCGGCGAGTGCATGCAGCAAAACAAGAGGCATACAAAGCGGCGCTGCAAAGGAAGACGAGAGCTGCTCGTGAGCTCTACGAGCAAAAGAGACGGGAAGAACATCGGCTTCTCCAAAAGAACAAGAAAGAGCATGAGAAGCGCGCGTTTGAGAATATCGAGAGTCTATACTCCAGGAACAATGTACGGAAGTTTTACCAAAAGGTAAAAAGAACGTGTCAGAGAAGTAATACCCGTACAGAAACCTGTAGAGATGAAAATGGAAACCTCGTAGTAGAATCACAGTCGGTGCTGAGAATATGGAAAAACTACTTCTGCAGACTGTATAACGGCGACGAAGACCAACATCCCGCTGTCAGGCAGAATGAACCATTCAACATAGACGATGATAGTCAAAATTTCCGTCCACCTGACCAAAACGAAGTGAGGATAGCAATATCCAAGCTAAAATCCAACAAGGCTGCTGGACCTGACGGCTTACCGGCCGAACTTTTCAAGGCAGCTGGGGATGAATTGGTAGAGTGCATACACCAACTCATTTCTAATATTTGGTCAGACGAGTGTATGCCTGATGAATGGTATCTCAGCATCGTTTGCCCGATCCACAAGAAAGGAGACCCCCTCAACTGCGCCAATTATAGAGGCATCAGTCTCCTCCACATCGCATACAAGATCTTTTCTGCGATATTGTGTGAACGCCTGAAACCCTTTATCAACAGCCTGATTGGACCCTATCAGTGCGGTTTCAGACCAGGAAAGTCCACCATCGATCAAATCTTCACACTTCGGCAGATCCTGGAGAAAACCCAAGAAAACCCACCTCTTTATCGATTTCAAGGCCGCCTATGACAGCATCTATAGAGAAGAGCTTTATAGAGCCATGTCTAGTTTTGACATCCCTGCCAAACTTGTCCGTCTGTGCAGGCTGACGATGCAGAACGCTCGCTGCTCCATCAAGGTCGGTAATGACCTCACCGAGACCTTTGATGTCAAAAAATGCTTTAGACAAGGTGACGGGCTGTCATGTGACTTCTTCAATATTGTACTTGAACGGATTGTGCGGAACTCACAAGCCAACACCGGAGGCACAATCTATTACAAGTCTGTACAACTGCTTGCATACGCCGACGATATAGACATTATCGGAAGATCTCAGCGGACTGTCACCGGTGCTTTTGCAAGCATTGAGGCGGAAGCGGCCAAAATGGGTTTGGCGATAAACGAGGGCAAAACCAAGTATATGCTGTCAACTAGAAGGGAAAACCAACACCGCCGAATTGAACAAAACGTCACCGTGGGCAGCTATAACTTCGAGGTAGTAAGGGACTTTGTCTACCTTGGCTCTGCTATAAATTCTTCTAACAAAATCAGCGTAGAAATCAATCGAAGAATAACTCTTGCCAATCGCTGTTTTTTGGGCTTATAAGGCAATTCAACAGTAAAGCCCTATCTCGAAAAACTAAAGACACTCTATATAAGACCTTGATCATCCCAGTCCTGCTTTACGGCGCTGAAACATGGACTTTATTAAAAGAGGATGAAGATATCCTTGGTCGCTTCGAGAGAAAAATTCTTCGTAAGATTTTCGGTTCCGTTTGTGTTGACGGGTTTTGGAGGAGAAGATTCAATCACGAACTATACGAGCTGTACAGCGACATCGACCTAGTCAAAAAACTGCGTATTGGACGTCTGAGATGGCTAGGACATGCAGAGCGAATGGACACCAACGCTCCGGCCCGCAGAGTCTTCGAATCTAACCCGGAGGGACGACGCAGTAGAGGGAATCATCGCCGTAGGTGGCGCGCACAAGTTCAAGGGGACCTCGACCAACTTGGAGTGCGCAACTGGAGGCAATTAGCTAAAGACCGAGCTAAATGGAGAGGCTTGTTGGTTGAGGCCCAGGTTCACCCCGAACTGTAGCGCCACCTAAGTAAGTAAGTAACTTAACACTGACATTTCGATGTAAACGAAAGAATATTGAAAAGTACCCGGTAATCTTTTTAATTGTAAACGAAATGCAAAAATGGAAAGCAGTTTTGAGCTATTCACCCTGATTGTCGTTGGCGTTTGTCGCTTTTCGACGATTGTCATTTTATTCATAACTACGATCCGCTGATCGTTAAACATTACTAAGCAATTTGTTTGTCGTGTAGAATACTATTACAACTCTTTCACAGTGAAAAAGTTATGAAAATGGATTCGTGCTCCATCTGAAGAATAAAACGACGATCGTCGAAAAACGACAAACGCCAAAGACAATCAGAGTGATTTTTTGATGATTGGCATGAATAGAAAGACGCTACTTATGTTGCGCGCATCCGAAAAAGGATTTGCGATCATTCCAACCCTTTGGAACTTCCAAATACATACCAAGCATTCTATCCTTTATTAATAGATTCATTAATTATTTCAGACCAAACGAATAATTTTTGTACATTTTGAATGAAATAAAGGATTTATATAGAACTATTGTGCGCTCTTCGTCAATTCCACCGATCTTGGAACTGGCTGCTGCTCGCTTTTTTTTCTGAAGGGATCTATCAAATTTCAAGGGTTTGTTTATAACTTTAAGATTGCAAAAATACTGTTTAATCATTTTCATTTTTATTGATTTGCACTTCTCCATTATTTTTCCCCAAACAACCAACTACAACTGCAAAATCGAGGTTGTGTGGTTTCGACAGTTCTCACAACCAAAACACAATTGAGTTGTATATCATAATACAACCAAAATGCACAGACAACCAAAAATTTGCAGTTGTCTCGGATTGACAGATGACAGACAACTGGTTGTCTCAAAGTTGAGATCGATAATACGAATTCTGTATTTACAACCAATCTACAACTAAAGTTGTGTTCCATAATAGGGGCATAAGAAATAAATTTTTTACTGATAATTCTTTAGTTTATTACGTTAAATACGCAACATATTTGAGACACTCTATTCGTATATTCGTAAGCGACAAATCTGTCATCTCAGTACAAAAATTATATTTTCTTTAGAATGCAAATGTAAAGTATTGAATTCAGTATCTCTAGGAAGTGTGAACTCTTAAAGCAAACAGATCTAAATTTACCCTAACGTCACTTTTTGAAAGAAAATAATCTGTCGCTTGGTCCGTATTCCGTCGTCCCATTATACTTCTCTTGTCGAATATCTTCGCTTCAACACTTTCTTCTAAATTTGCAAATTATATTATTATTTTGCTTAACGTGTATATATTGCTAGCCGTTGGCATAAATTTGCAATAAACGCAAGTAAAAAATCTCTAAAAATGTATGCAAGCAAATATCTCAAATAAATAATAAGTTAAGAAAATTTTTTTTGTGTTGTGCCCAGAAGAAGTGCACAAGGGGGAATTAAAGTTTTTTCGTTTTTATGTTATCTACTCCATTTGTTGCATTGGATTTGTTGCATTTTTCTTTTACAAGTGGAAATTTGGGTTTTTATTTATTAAAAATTGTGTGATAAAAAAAAAAAAAAAACATGTGTGCCGCAAAAATTAGGTCGCATAAAAGAAGGTATGTGAGTTAATTGGTAAATTGTTGTGCCATCACTTGCCAATCGAGAAGCATTGTGCGAAACAAGCATAACCAACTCAAAAATGGGATATGACCTACATAGATTTCAAGGCGAAGTGGACGAGGAGCTTACATGCCCAATATGTTCCGGTGTATTGGAAGAGCCTTTGCAGGTAAGTTGTTGGTGTGAATTTCACTCCCAATAAAAACGAATCAAACCACTTGCAGGCTGCGATGTGCGAACATGCTTTTTGTAGGGTGTGCATAAATGAATGGTTATCACGGCAGCCATCATGTCCAGTAGATCGAAACGCCTTAACTACGGCCAACTTAAGGGCTGTTCCAAGAATTTTGCGAAACCTTCTATCGCGGTAAGTGAGCCATTGTACATATTTTACTATTTTATGTATCTAAAATTTCTTTTCGCATTATCAACAGCCTTTCCATCACTTGTGATAACGTTGCTTATGGGTGCAATCTTGTACTTAAGTTAGATGCCCTTAATTCACACCTAGAAGAGTGTGAACACAACCCGAAAAGACCGTTGCCTTGCGAAAAGGGATGTGGTTTTGTCATACCCAAAGATGAGCTGAAAGATCACAACTGTGTTAGAGAATTGCGCACGCTAATTCATACCCAGCAACAAAAGTTGGCAGAATTCAAGACGGATATAACTGACCAGAACCTAATCATTAATGAATTGAAAAGAGAACTCCAACTGTTTAAGGACTTTATGAGGGCTATGAGAGTGTCTAATCCCGCAATGCGTGCAATTGCCGATCAAATGGAGCGGGATGAAGTAATTCGTTGGAGTAGTACTCTAGCCCGGGCTAGAGTAACACGATGGGGTGGAATGATTTCTACACCTGACGATGCCTTGCAGGTTTGCTTATTACTATTAACATTACTACATAGCTTGACTAAATAATGTAACTCAACAGATGATGATAAAGCGAGCATTGTCAGAATCAGGATGTCCACCACACATTCTCGATAATTTAATGGAAAATTGCCATGAGCGCCGATGGCCCAGGGGGCTAAGTTCTCTTGAAACCCGACAAAACAATAGACGAATATATGACAACTATATTTGCCGAAGGATTCCAGGTAAAAATAAAGGGAACGCTTTACTGATAAATAATTATTAAGTATTTGTTTTTTTTATTTTCAGGTAAGCAAGCTGTTCTAGTGCTCAGTTGTGACAACGCTCACATGTCCGAAGACGTTATGGTTGACCCAGGATTAGTTATGATATTTGCTCATGGAATAGAATAGAATCCACAACTGTCATAATATGCTATCGTTTTTTTTTTTTTTTTTAATTTAATTTTAGTTTACAAAGAGACAACTTAAGAACGTTTAGTTTAAATACTATCTATTTGTAGTACGATCTCAAAAGGAAAAAAAAATTAACTGACACATTTCGTTTACATGTCTTATAATTGATTATTGAAGCTTTCTATTGTTCTTGTTTTTTGAAGAGAGGTACAGAACAAAAAATGATAGACGGGTTTTGTTTCGATTTATGTTTCAAGTGTATATCTTATTAAGTCAAATAGGTCATATTGAATTCAAAGAAATTGTTTTATTTTAGTTATAAGATAATGAATTTATATTATTCGGAGCACACTTAAATTGTTTATTGTATCGAACGAAGAATTGAAGGAGTAGCCAATAAAAAAAATTACGCTTTCGAAATATGGTGTTCGAATAACCTGCACTCGACCTTTACGCATGCATAATCAATTATTTTTCGTTATCTGTAGACAAATGTTGAATGTATTCAACTGGACTGTTAACTTAGTATTAATTTAAAGTAAAACATATATTCCTAAGATTTTGATTTAAAAGAAATACAACACTGCAGTAATTGTATTTAAAAACCTCACAATCCTTTGATTGTTCTAAGCTTCAAAATAATTATGAAATTGTTTTTTAATTATACACTGCTACGTTATTAATACCTGTTCTGAACATTCTTGGTCGAAAGTTATTGTCGATCACTCTTCTGATTCTTGGATGGCATACCCGGTTTTAACCAGAAAAATTGGTTGTTTCAAAGTGTTTTCTTAGTCTATACAGCTAAAAAGAACATGCAAGCAAGATGTGACATAATATATGTATGTATGTACATAAAAATTACGTACGTATTTTTGTAACATAAAAAAAAAGATGTTTCAAAGATGTAAAAAGGTTTATGTTGCAAGCACTGCGGTTAACACAATCACCCTGATTGTCGTTTGCGTTTGTCGCTTTTCGACGATTGTCGTTTAATTCATAGCTACGACCTGCTGACCGTTAAACTTTAGTAAGCAATTAATTTGTCGTGTAGAATACTACTACAACTCTTTTACATTGAAAAAGTTATGAAAATGGATTCGTGCTACATCTGAAGAATAAAACGACAATCGTCGAAAAGCGACAAACGCCAACGACAATCAGGGTGAATATAGTTCATAACATGGAGATAATACTTCGCTACTGATAACGGACGAATAAAATCATGTAAACCTTGTCAGAGCGTCAAATTATAGGTTGGAAAAGTATGCCGTGGATAGGTAACGATTTGGAATTCCTGAGTTTACCCCAAGAGCCGTTAGTACTCCGTACCAAATCATCTTTAAAATTGCCTCAAATTAATAAAAGAAATCGAAAATCACAGTGGTTATAGAGCAATAAATAAATAAATAAATGTTAATATTATGTGTATATATATTTGTATATATCATTATTATATTTCCATTGAAATAATAGAGAATATAAACTACACACCAACATGGTGTGTCCAAATACGCATTTTCCCTCTTTTCTGTTTAGTTTGAAAACTTAACACTCGTACTTTGTTTATATTCTTAACCTTGTAGGAAACACTTTTTTTTGCCATTTTAGGTTCTTCAATATGAAGATACATGCATTTCATTGATTTTCGTTGCCGCATGATTATGCACATACATGTCTATTGTATGTACATTGTACAATATAAGAACATCTTAAAATGCGAAATTCTACTTTTTAATTATTAACATAGCTATAAACATTAAATAAAATAATGGTTTTGCCAATGACGGTTGTTTTCTCCGAAATATTTGGTAAGCTCCTCTAGAATACACCTCGGTGCTTCCCATGTTTGGAATGTTTAATTTGAACAAATTAATATGCCATCGCTTTCGGTAGTTTTTCTTTCATTGCCTTTTTACTAACCAAACAAGTTTTACCAAACCAGTTTTGTTTGATCAATTCAGATCGGTTTGTCACAATGGAGCAACAAAATATTATCTAAAATAGGACTATGTAAAGATTTGTAACACTTTTTAATATTAAAAATAGTATGTACATATTAATAAAAAGTATTAGAGAATTTCTATAATATTATTATTACTTTAAGTTTATTAACATGTAAGTAATTACATATATGTAAATACAAAGGGAATAAGTGCTGGCTACCAGGGCCTTCTGCTTTTGAATTGAAATTAAATCTTATTTTCTAGTTTAATTGCTTATATGATGTTGTGTACAGTCTTGATGTTCTTTTCTGAAATTTCGCTAAACAGTTCAATAAGTTTTTATCTGAAATGTTTTGATATGCTTTATTGACTTGGTTGCATTCGAGTAGATGAGTTATGGTAAATCGTGGTTTGGCTTCGCAGAAGTGGCATAGCGGTCTCCTTGGTGAATAGGTGTTTGTGCGTGAAGTTGGTGTGTTCCATCCTTAGCCGTATGAAATGTTTTATCATCAAATGGGGAATATTTTTGGGGTATATTCCTTTCTCAGCAGATGGATTTCGTTTTTTGTATGGATGTTCATGTGTTCCAATATGCTTTCCTCTTGTATTTCCAATTCATGCTTAGACATTTTTTTTAAAATCTTTTTTGTTGTAGACGTAAAACATTATCAGTGGCTCCCTCTATAATATATTTTGATATCTAAGCATGTAATAAATTTAATTTATAAGGACTTTGGAAAAAATTAAGTAATGGATAATATCTCAAACTCATAAAACAAAATTTTGCAATTACTCGTACATATATTTTCCTTTTTCGAAAGTGCATGCATTTTTGCGACTTATGTTGCAATTTGCCACCTGTTTTTATTGCCTGGTTCTTATAAAACTTCTACAACTGTTAAAATTTACCCCTTTCTCTTAAATCTTAGCAAATTTTGACCTGTCTCGCAAGGTATAGCAAATGTCTTTTAAATATTTATTTCCCTCGGTGCTAAAAATGTTTCGAACTCCGAAGTTTTGCTTTGAAAATAAAAATTACCTTTAATTCTGCGATTACTCGTATACATTCTAACTTTCGCATACATTGTGTTTGAATAAAACATGAATGTACACAATTGTATATACTCGTAAAGCAGTTAAAAGGATACATACATATGTACATATATTTTTTAAAAAGTGCTATTAATCCACCGTCTTAGTGCGAAATCCGAATGTTTAGCAAGTATCCCAATGCGTATGGCGATCAGTGTTCGATTGTGGGATTTAAAGTAAGACGTTGTTGACTTTAATCGATAGTTGATTGTGAAGCGCAGAAAAGCCATCATCTTCCCCGTTTTAAGAATCTTACAATTGAAAAACGATGAAGTTTTTGGGTGTATTATCTATATTTTTATTGTTTGTAGTTGCTGTTTATGGACAGCCGACCAACTATGCATCAGGAACATCGGCCTCTCAGCGTAAGTAATTTATACATTCGACTATTGTTACTTAGTTCTTCAGAAGTTTCGTTAAAAAAAAAATAAAGTAATAAAACATATATGCCAGCGAGTAGTGATGTTGAATTGATTGACCAGAGAAGAAAACATGCAGGGATAACTCAATAAGTAGAAAATTGGCATTTTGCCTATGGACAACATTTTTCTTCTTTGTGCAATTTTCCAACAATGATCTAAAATATTTAGTGTAAATAAACACGATAGTAATTATTTGGGAAAAATAAACTGAAACATAATATTATTCTAATAAAAACGATATTAGATACATATCATTTAATTATTCATACGTAAATTACAATTCATTATCTGGTCAATTTGGTAAAATTGAATACATAATTAATTTCATCAATTGAGTGTTTAATAGATAAACTGGTCCGTCAACTAATTAACAACATTTTTAATGGGCATTTAAAAAGTTGCCCAGAACTAACATAATTCTTTATAGAATTAACAATTTTATTGTTTATAGCGAATACCGGAGCTGCCGTTGATGAAGTTGTTGTGGAATCATCATTGTATATTAAGAAAAAACCTCAAGTAAAACGCACTCGAGATGTGAGTAGTTTACTCCCAATTCAAGCAATTGGTCTAAGAGTGAAGAGGCAGCACAGAGAGAGGAGACTTCCACAAGTTAGATCATCGCAATCAGCTGCCAATGCAGCGGCCAACAGTAACTTTTTTGGACGGAAGGAATTCGGTGCGTCAGCTGCAAATGCTCAGGCACAGGGCTTTCAATCTCAAGGTCCTCTAGGAGGCTTCGGAGCATCGGCTGCCAATACTCAAACACAGAGCTTTACAGCTGGCAAAAATGGAATCCAGGGGGCCGCTGGAGCTTCTACTAGCCAAGTTTACCATTTGCCCAATGGTAAGACAATCAATGTTGCGTTGAGTAATGGATTTTCTGCGGGTCCAAATGGAATTAGTGGTAGCAACGCTAATGGTGTAACAATTAACTAGGCAACATATCGACCTTAATTTTACATACATATGCGTATGGATCGCAGACTATTGTTAAAAAAATGTAAATAAATAAATAAAGTATATAATCCACGTTTCTTTTTTTTTATTTTGCATCTGGTTTTATAAACTCTAAAATCAATTTTAAATTATTCAGAGTCGCTTTCGCTTTCCGATTGGAAGTCCCCGACATTTATCGAGAATTTATATTCCTGATCGCAGCCTAAGTAGGAGTCGCTCATGTAGTACAATGTATACTCGTGTCGACCAGGACTGGGTGCCACAAAATCCAACTTAACTCTGGCTTTTTGTTGCAGAGTTAAGCGTTTAATTGATAAAAGCGAATTTGTCTTTGGGTCTCCGATTACAACCCACCAACCTTCTTCTCGTTTCTATAAATAAAAGAATAGTATTTTATTTAAAAGTAAACACACAATTATGTTTATAATACCTGAGGGAAGAAGGGAGCAATCACAGGTCCAGTAACTTCGTCCTCACGTTCCAATTGAACAACAACATTAACTGCTGATCCTGAATGAATGCGTTCGCTGTCCACAACCTCAAAGTTCATTTCGATATTGGGGTACCTATTACAGAACCGAGCCACATCTGCCATTTGAGCATCAGACAACTGAAGTAACTTTGTCCGATCTTCGTCCTCTAGTTCCATAATGTCAAAAACTGTTTCAATTTGCTATTAATGAACAAAGAAGCATTAGATTTTATGATCACGAAGAATATAGAGAGTGCCTTAAAAATACAGTCGATTACCAAGCTTATTCTCTCACCCTTTTTTCAAAACGCAGGACGGTGCGCTATACTCGCCGCTCGCTGCTGTATTGGGAGCAATGTAGTCAGCGAGTTCGACTATATTTTTCAAAGATCATAACACACTTACTTTTTCGGTGCATCTCTTAATAATTTCATTGTTAAAATGGGGCAATTGTTTTAGATATGAATCTTTGCTCCACATTGCCTGAGTCACCATTTGAGCTAATTCCATAGCAGCTACAGCAGGTGACAGCCACCCATTTGAGCTAAGCACGTCTACACAGGCTTGAATTAGGCGAATAGCTTTCCCAAGGATTATTTCAGTATCTCCCTGTAGTTCAGGACCAAGTTGCAGCCGCGATAAGTGTGCTTGTAGTAATAAGTTTGTTTTAATATGTGGGTCATTGAATCTAAAAAAAAAGATAAATAAAGATTAACATATTAATATTAATAGAAGAACCTACTTAGGGACACTTTCGTTTGGTCCAGTGATTTTATTCGGCAACCTCTGTGAGAGTGTCCTAAGAATACCTTCTTCGTGGTGTCGCACTACGATATCCTCATACTCAGCCGCAGATGATATAATCTCCAACAGACCACGGATCTTTGTTTTGCTGTTAAGCGATAAACTGAAAAGTTCTAAAACAAACGTATATTTGTATTAATATTACTTTAGATAACTCATGACCGGAATATTAACCTATTGTTGTGTAGTTTATGTAGTAATAAGCCGCTATCATTCCCAAATTCAGTGGTAATGTGTCCATATCATCTTCCACGCTTATACACTTCGACTGCTCTAAATCAGCTAATGTGTTCTCTACCAATTCAGAAAGATGATCTGATAAGTGTCGATGGGTTACACCTTGTAGATTGTAGTAATTAGGGTTCTGCGTAAGACGTCTATAGAGAAAGGTCCATGTAAGATAATCGACTGCATCTTGTTTGTTCTCAATTGTTTTCGTTACTACTTCTGCATTGAAATGATCATGCAAACGATGATCTAAGTGACTTTCAATGGGCAATGGTTCATTAAGAAATTTTTTAAAAAAGTCTTTCTTAGACGTTTGACACATAAGAACGCACTTTGCATCAGCATCTTCAATTGGGCGATTTGCTCTACCAACCATTTGTAGCACATCTGTAACAGGATAATCTTCATATGAATGATTCTTTCCATTGTAAAATTGCGTATCCATTATGATGACCAGATGAGCCGAAATGTTCATGCACCAGCACAGATCGCGGGTAACTACGGCTATTTGCACTGCACCTGAATCAAAAAGTTGTTCCACTAGCCGGTGATCGGAGGCAGTGAGACCTTCATGAATATATGCGACCCCTTGTGATAGAGTTTCCTTTAATGTTTTATCCAACATTCGGTCCAAAAATGGTTTTATGTCCTCCTCCTCTGCATGGAAAAATCTATTTGGTTGAATTTCCGAAGCACAATATGTTAGAATATCGATAGCAGTAAAGCGAGCTTGCTTTCTAGATGAGACAAACACAATTACTGGCTTATGTGGGCTGTATTTAATAATCGCATTGTACACTGGTTTTGACATTGCTGCGATTCTGGTTGCATTGTGCGTTACATTGAATCCTTGAATATGTAATTCCAGAGGAATAGGACGGACACTAGGATGGAAATTAAATGTTGCATTTGTATTGCAGCCTAACCACTGAGCAATATCGCGTGCATCGGCCAATGACGAAGACAGTGCTACGATTCGAATTTGCTTCTCTATTTGCGATGAAATGTAACGCATTCGTGAACATACAATCTCTAAAACGGGGCCGTCTTCTCCACCTACCAACTCTAGTTCGTCCACAATGAAAAGCTGAATATTTTGGACGTTCTTCCTTTGCTTCCAACGGCGGGATAAAACATCCCACTTATCAGCGGTGGTGATAATTATCTGTCCTTTGGCGAGAAGTTTCAAATCAGTGCCTGTCTCCCCAGTTAGTTTAACAACCTTAAGCGCCAGCTGACCACCAAACTTTGTATACCAATCGTTAAAAACCAAATCGGCAAGGGCTTCCTTTGAAATCAAATATACGCATCTTCCTTCAGGATTTTGAAGTAGGAGCCGCATGATGGCAAACTCAGCTATAGTCATTTTTCCTGAGCCAGTTGGTGCTCCAACGAAGACATTGTCATCGCTGTTATAAACGGCATTAAACACTTGCGTTTGAATGGGGTTAAATTGTGGGTAACGGTCAGCATAAAATGACTCAAAGCTGGGATTTCTAAGCGCAGTTATTGGAAGCGGCTGTAAATCAAGCAACTCTGTAGGAGGCATATTTTTTTCAGGTAATATTAAATGACGAAATGACACTGGCAATTGAGTTTCAGCCCCTATCCACCGATCCGAAACGATGCGTAAGAAATATTGCGGTGGCAAAGGTTCAAAGACTGGTACAAAAAACTTAATTGAGTGCTCATCAGATGCATATTTCTCTTTCAGTAGAAAAAATTCGTGGTGTAAAATTACTTCTGAGTCAACATCTTCAATTAAAATCCAGAAACCTTCAGACTGGCCGTGTACTTTTTCATCCCACTGAAAGTCAGGCGTTATAGTTAACTCCACACGCAGAGTTGATCTCGTAATTGGCTGAATATGTGTAGAAAGTTCTAGTTTTGGGAACTGATGTACGAATTTATGAATAGTCTTACCAAGCTTAGGCACACGGATAAGTTCGCCAATCTCATTAGGCTCAAGGTCGTAAAGTCTCTCCCAAGGAAAATTTTTCTTCTCTAATTTCTTAGCTATTTCATCAGGCATCTTCTTGAATTGACGCAATGGTGTCATTGACTGCCACATGCGACGATCGATCATTTTGCAGAGTGTTAATGCTTTATCCGAAAGTTGGGCCCAACCTCTGTGCAATACGATTTCAAAAATGGCTCGAAGTAATCGTGACGCAGACTGAGTTATGAACACCATATCTGACATTAGCGCAAATCCTTCTAGTTTTAATTGTGATATATAAGCTTGAAGAAGCACATTAACCTTCGCACTATTCTCTTCCATAGATTCTTTGATCGGAATGGGAACACGCTCCATTAGCTTCTGAAGTTCCAATTTCTCCTCTTCACGTACTGCAATATGCTTAAATTCTGAAGAAAGTGAAAATACACGAAACAATTCAATTTCGCTGAGCGTAGGCTTTAAAAGTTGATTATATGTCATAGTCGTTTCATGAGTGCAATAGTAATGGGATGCAATGCGCCCCAATTCTGTGACTTGAAAGTGACCACCTTTTCGGTCGTATTTAGTCAAACCACTGCGGTCTAAATGCAAAGCAGCTGTGTGCACCAAATCTGCTCTGTGCAATTCAAGCAGGGGATCTTCCGTAACCTTATCATGCGAAATCCCATATAAGGTTGGATTACGAAGCATTCTGATGTACAAATACGTATAGCCAAGCCAATTGACGGCGTCCTTCACATTTTGAACTGTTCCTAGAACAATTTCTGCATTCAACATATCCGGCATCTTGGAAATAAACTGCGATTCGATGGGCAATTGCTGATTTAAAAGCGATAGATAGAACTGAAGTTCACTGTGATTTGTGATTAGAATCCCTTCTCCTTTGGTATCGTATTGGGGTCGACCAGCACGTCCCAGCATTTGCAAAACATCTAGAGCACTAAGTTCCACCCATCTGCCCTTTTCGGGATTGTACACCTGCGTTCCTTTGATAATGACAGTGTGCGCTGGTAAATTTACACCCCAAGCCAACGTAGCAGTTGAAACTAAAACTTGAATATGTCTATCTGCAAACAAATCCTCTACCAAAGTCCTATCTACCCGAGTCATTCCTGCATGATGGATTGCGAATCCGTAAGGAAGAAGCTCCTTCAATTCTGTGTTTTTTACTTGCTCAGCTTCAGCTCGAAGAACCTCCATACTCGTTGAACCTTCTCTTAGAAAGCTACCTAATGTATCTTTTTCCAGACACATATCTCTTACTGCGCGCGCCGTTTTTCCCGTCTCCTTTCGAGAGTGTACAAATACAAGTACTTGATTTCGACCAGCATGTTCCATTGTTTTTTCGTAAACAATTTCGTTCATTACTTGGAAGCGCTTTAGTGCCTTTTTTTCTGTTACCCCGATATATTGTTGTTCTAGGGCAACTGGCCTGAAGCTATTGTCAAAGTAAAAAAGTCCTTTGTCAGGCTTAACACGTAAGAACGTTGAGACATCTTGATAATTGGGTAAAGTGGCAGAAAGTCCAATTAACCGAACGTCTTCTTGTGTCGTTTCTATATTTCGTATCGTTCTTGCTACTAGGGCCTCTAATACAGGTCCACGCTCATCGTGCAACAAATGAATTTCATCAATAATCACTAAGCGAACGAGAGTAGTAAAAGTCTTTTCACCCCCTTTCCGAGTAATGATATCCCATTTTTCTGGAGTACATACAATAATTTGTGTTGCTGCGATCTGCTCCCGAGTGAGTTGATGGTCTCCTGTCAACTCTGATACAGTTAAATTATAACACGCTAATCTCCGCCCAAAGTTTCCAACCATTTCTTGAACCAGAGATTTCATTGGAGCCACGTAAATAATTTTAAAATCATCAGCATTTATTGTACCATCTTCGTTAATGTGTTTTCCAATTTCTCGCATCATAGTCAAGAGGGCCACATTTGTTTTACCTGCGCCAGTTGGTGCGCAGAGAAGAAGATTTTCATCTGATTCTAAAGCAGCGTGCCACAATAGACTTTGAATACGGTTTAGTGTTTTAAAACCTTCGAAAACTGGTTGCACATACTTAGGCAACTTATCAATTGGTTGAAGTTCCTCCTTGTCATCAAATGGTGCTGCCTTAAGTGCGGGCACATGAACTTCTTCATATCCCTTACGTTGTTTCCTGAATGACCCGTCAGGCAATTGACATCGTTTATTAGCCATAAAATGTGAACCTTGCGTAAATGAAAGTTCGTCTAATTCTAAAACTTGTCGGACACCAGCAACTTGATCCGCTATGCCCTGACCACGCTCACCATCATTTTCCTCTTTGCGTTTGTTCGAACGTGAAGAATTGCCATATTCGTCTTCCTCGCTTTTCCCTGTGTCTAGCTGACGAAGGATCTTTGACAAATGAGTGTCATTTTTCATTCGGTCTCGTATTTTCTGTCGTTCCACATCCGTTTGGGCAGACGCCAGCATTGTGCAGTACAGAATCATTTGACGGTTATTTTTTAGCTGTTTTATGAAATCAAAGCAATCATAGCCCAGGAGCAGAACCAGCTGATTTTCACAATCTCGGTCATCCGAAGCGTCCTTAAGAATTTTTAGAACATCACCTGCTTTGCTTTGCGAAACCATTGCATCATTGTAGTATTTGCTGAGGCAGCGTTGTAGCCAATAAGCATCTATGTCGAGTGGATGCAAGCCTCGTTCCTTTTTAACGTTTGCTGTTTCTTCAGTAATTAACTAAAATTTTAATAAAATTAATACTGCGTACAAATACGTAAATATTTATATGTGTAAGTGTATGTGATTTTCATTTGTACAAAATAGTAATTTGTTTTTGCAAACAGTAGGAGTGTTAGAGAACAAAAAGAGCCGGTTTCCAATTTAGGCAGTCTACACATGCTTGTGCATAAAATTACTGAACAATAATAATTCGTTTCTATATTATAAACTTTTACATAGTACATTGCAATATAAAGTACATATTACAATTTAAGCATTAAGTTTTACAATATTTCCACAATTATTGCACCAGAAATTATGCAATTGAAGTGGCCTGCAAGTGCTAAGGTACAAAGTTATTTCACTTACATTTTCTGCATGTAATGTGTGATCGACACGTGCTTCCTCTCCCTCCTCCTGTCCATCTTCGTCACGTATCTCACCGTACATATCTTCGTCGCTCTCCTCCTCTGATTCCTCGAATTGTACATTGATACCGTAAGTTTCATCAATTTGTTCGTCATTATTAGTAACATTAAGTGCAGTGGATGCATCTGCTCCGAAATCTGTTATTTTCTTACCAAGATTCACCAACAAAGCAAATCTTAATGCAAGTATTTTTATGTCAATTAATAAATTAATATTTATTATTTACCTCTCATCAGCTACATTTCCTAGCAAACTATCGATTTCCCGTTTCCTCTCTCTATCTTTTAGTTTATCATTTTTCAGAACTGCCAGTATCTCATCGGCCGCACCGCATAAGATATCCCTAGGTTGATCCCCAAGAGCTTCTTGAATAAAACTTAGCAGAACTTCGTAAGTCTGGCGCGTTTCTTGAGTCTTAGGTCGATACACAATGCCAACCATCTCGTCAATACCTTCAGATAGCAGCGTAGCACCTTTCATGCGCTCAAAATCATACTGTGCCTCGTCTCGTTTCTGCCGCCTAAAGAGGTGTACATTTTAAAAAGGTTGTGTTATCATTCCATTGAAAACTGACTTTGCTTTTCGCTCCTCGGTTTTTTCCGGTTTTGTCCTTTGATAGCGATCGCCCATTCGAGTCCCCTCTAACTTTCCCACCAAAGAGACAACTTCGCCAGTGGCTTCATCACGCCGCGGTCGCTCAATAAGTCGTACATCAGCTTGCAGCACAAGATTGGAGTTCTAACAAATTCATAATATAGGTAAACGTTTACAAAAGTAAACCTCTTAGAGGTTAAAGTTTACTTACTGCTTTGTACTCATATTGCAGCTGTCTAGCTGCAGCATCCGCCATGGCAATTTACTTTAAAGTTTTGCTTTTAAGAAAAACTTTCTAGTTCTTCTTCAACTTATTAGTTATATTTTAAGTAATTGCGAAAAACAAAATTAGAACACTGCCGAAATATTGCCCCAAAAATTAAACGCCGCTACGCTACTTTTCCCACATCTGTCAAATAAAAAAGAACAAAACTTACGTTCTGTTTCGTTCGTTGTTGTTTGCTTAGCTTTACAGGTTTGTCGTCCGAACGGAAAAAAATCAACGAAACTTAAAAATATCTCGTATTTTAACATTGATTATTATTATTATTATTATTATTGAGTTTTAAGTTTGCACTATCTCTACTCTTAGTCCGGTAATTATCAAGCGCTCTTAAATCCATTTTAATTTTATGAAGCTCTTAGCTTTAAATTTTTGCTGCGTATTCACCAAGCACTAATAGGTTTGTGTCCGTGCTAATTCGAATATGCGAAAAATTAATTTTCGGATTTCCAAACCCGTTGTGAAATGAGTTTCCGAACTCTCTTTCGAACTGAGAGAAATGCCAATGAAAAAAAAAACATTGTATTTTCCTGATTTTAGTCAGAATTAATCACGGCACATTTTATATTTTATTTGGTTGGCAGTTCTTTTGACGGAAATGCTGGAGGCATTAAATTCGTCGGCATTTTTTCTTTTGCATTTCGCCAATGCAGCTTGAAAATTTTCGAAATTCCTAAGTTATGAACCCTCTTAACTTAAGAGTGGGTGGGACCACTCATAAGTCTTATGAGCGCTAATAAATCTGCACTATTATTGGTTGGTGAATATGTTTATGAAGCTCTTAGTTTAAGATTGGTCGGTGAATACCGGCCTTAGTAGGATAACTTTCACCTGCCATTTTTTTATTTTTTATTTTTGGCTAGGCTCTGGTGGGTATGCGGGTATTGGAACCAAACATATCACCTCGTTCGTAGTTCTTACATTCAAAAAAATTCTCTTACTATTCGACAGCTATCAAGTATTACAGCTTTCTGCGTTTCGAAAATTAGTTTTGATGGTATGTTGAGCTTATTCATAGCAGACATTGTTATCTTGGGGACCAATCCGGTGCTAGACAGGACGATCGGCAAGGTAACTGCACTGGCACATCTCCAGAGACCCCTCAGTTCTTGACACAATACCACGTATTTTTGGATCTTCGTTGCATAAGTACTAACGGTCTTGCTATAAGGTCTCTTCGGATAATGGCAAGTCTGCGGTCTGCAATATTCTGTTCGTTGTCATGTGCCAAATGAGGGTATTTTTCCACAAACATTCTGTGCACGCGTTGTCTGTAGCCTAACGTGTCTGTTTCGCAACGGGTGGTGCGGAAGTAAGCTCTGATAATATATTCATTCATTTCGTTACTCCATAAAATTCTCTGTCTGGGTAGTCCCGCTAGGGTGCTCAATGGCTGTGGCGCAATTGAAGCACTTCTAGCAGGTTGGGATGTGCGCTGTTGATTCTCTCTAAGTTGTGTTTGTGGTATTGATGTTATGTTATTTTGTTCAGCCACTGGCGACTCATCTCCTTGCGGAGCCGAGCCCGCGCCGGTAGCCGCGACCTCTACCGACGTTTGAGTGTATATCCCCACTCGATATTGCGTATTTTCGTCTTCCATTTCAATGTTTCATTTGACTCCATATTTTTATATGGGTTGGGATAATTAGTTCGCTACACTACTCCACTTCGATCTGTTTGACATGGGTGGCCCTAGGTCAACATAGCTCTCAGTCTCAACGTAGTAAACGTCTAAGCCCTCCCGCCACGTCAAGGCTTATCCCTGGGGGGGCAAAAATGGCGGGTTGGTGCCGGTTCTTTGGTGATCAGATGTTTATGAGTAGAGTTGGTGTGACCGATCCTTAGCCTTATGTACGCTTTTATCTTCTGAGGTGGAATATATTGTAGCATTGACTGCAGGATGGTTTGTGTACCAAAAACTAAAACACTGTATCTCAAACTGTAGCACGACATCTATTGCAAAACATGCCAGCAGTAAATATTCCAACCTGATGTGCTTACGTTCCACAATTGTTCCACACAATATCCCAAATTCCATGATCCTCAATTCACCCGGAGAAACATCTAGCATGTTCTAGAACCCCTTGCGATTTCCTATAAATACCCATACCACAACCATCGTCGGCACAGTTGTTTATAAGTGCATACAGCGACTACAAGAGGGATAGTAGACCAGTGTAGTGACAGTTTAATTTGAAGTAAATAAAGAATAAAGTGATTGAATATTGTGTTAAAGTAAAGTTGGTGTTTGATAATAAATAAACGATTAAAATACACAAAGGACCGTTTTATTTAAACGAACCCAAGCAAGAATATTACATTGGTGTCAGAAAAGTGGAATAAAACAATTTTTGTGTATTGCTTATTGTGCAAGTGAAAAAAAAAAAGGTTCGGAAATTGCTAGAAGATTTGTCATTGCTGCAACTAAAGGAAGTACTGAGTCAGCGGCATCAGCCTACGACTGGTACGAAGAGAGAATTGATCATTAAGTTGCGGAAAATAATGACGGACGAGGGTACAGATCCTGAAACAGCTTTGATTGACGTCGAAGAAGAACAAGTAAGTACGACGAATGATATGTCGGCCTTAATGAAACTGCTTTCCGAAAAGTTCGAGAAGCTAGACAATTCTCTGGATGAGCAAAATAAAAAGCTCGATGAACAAAAGGATTCTTTGGATGAGCAAAACAAGAAGTTCGAGCTTCTAGAGAATTCCTTAGCTGAGCAGAAGAATTCCCTAGATGCTAACTTCGACGAACAAAAGAACTCTCTAGAGCAACAGCTATTCGATCAAAGGAGTGTTCTCGAAAGCAAATTCAATGAACAAAATAAAAGTTTGGAAACAAGATTTGGAACAATTGATGAGAAGTTTGAAAATGTAGAGGCCAAAATTGAGACATTCGAAACAACAATTGAAGGAAGATTCGAGAATGTTGAAACAAAATTCGAGGCTGTTGAAGGAAGATTCGAGAATTTGGCAAAGGAACTCGAATACGTGAAGAAACAGAAAGTTCGGGAGTATTCAACTGACTGCCCGAGAAGGAAAGAGATGCAGCCTCCCGTCTTCGACGGACAGACATCATGGGCGATATATAAGAGACAGTTCGAAGCTGCGGCAATGACGAACAACTGGGACGACGAAGAGAAGTCCATTGCCCTCACGCTTGCGCTTAGAGGATCAGCTGCAGAGCTACTACAAACTATTCCCGAGGACAAACAACGCAACTACGATAGTCTGGTGAAAGCCATTGAGATGCGATTTGGGGACGACCACATGCAGCAAGTATATAGGGTCCAGTTGCGCAGAAGGTCCCAGATGAAGGGTGAGACGCTCCAGCAGTTACAAGCGGACATCGAGCGGCTGGCACATTTGTCCTATCCAAACGCCGGCGAGGAGATCATTAACGAGATGGCAACAGAAGCATTTACCCATACCATAGCTGATGAAAAATTGGCGTTTGCTCTGACAATGGAGGCCGCAGACCAGGCCTGTCAGGGAATCCACCGTGTGAGGGAAGTAGCCGCCATCGAATGCTCTTGCCAGAGGATGGACGTCGAAGACCGAAACAACGCTCGCGGAGGACAAATTCGTTGCTGGAACTGCAACAAAATAGGACACCTACAACGGCAATGCAGAAATCCACCCAGACGTGGAAACTGTCCACATTGTGCGAACAGGCGACGCAACGAAGAACCATCCAACAGGGACAACATCCATCCTGTTGGTCAGGCTCCTCGAAACCAGGAGTCGGGAAACGCCTAAGAGCCAGCTTTGCGGGGCAAAAGTTGGCTAATGGAATCGACGCCCCCAAGACCACCATCCAGGTCTCCCAAACACAACGATGCAACAAGAGTCTAACAGTGGAAGCATTCATCGGCAAAAACAAGTGCGTGGCTACTATCGATACCGGCGCCACGGCTTCCATTGTAAGAAGAGATCTCGTCCGCAAGTCTTGGCTGCACAACACCAGCTGCTACTTCTTAGAACTGCGACAGGGGAAGCGGCGAAAGTACACGGAGAAGTTCGCCTCACGTTACAACTAGCAGGGTTGGCCTTTTCTCATGCGTTCCTGGTGGCCGACATATGTGATGAATGCATCATCGGAGTGGACTTTATGAAAGAACATGACGTAATCATAGACATCGGGATGCAAGTTCTGCGGTACAGGAACGTAGAGATTCCAATGGTGTACGGGAACGAGAGTGCAGCACATTTAAGGACAATACTCAGCAAGGACGAAGTCTTACCACCATCTTCCAAGACTATCATTTGGACAAAACTAGAGGGTGATCCTGGGAGCCACCGATTCTACCTATTGGAACCGGATTCAGGAAGGAATTCCCCAAACTACATCGTGGGAAAAGTGTTAGTGGAGCCAAAGAACAGCCTGGTCCCAGTAAGGCTCATGAACTTAAAGAGCCACAGCGTGAAACTAAAACAAGGGGAGGTTATTGGTAAATGTGCGCCGATATGTTCAATTTCAACAATAACCGAAAAGGAATCTGCGAGGCCCGTTTCATCAGCCAGGTTAGCCGAAGTAAGGGACAGGATCCTCAAGCACTGCGAACTGGATCGGGATCAGCGTGCCATGGCAGAAAATCTAATCGGTGAGTACGCTGATATATTTGCCTCACAGGATGGAGAGTATGGCCGAACACATCTGGTGCAACATCGCATAGACACTGGGGATGCCAGACCAATTTTGTCAGCCTGCCAGACGACTACCATTGGCAAAACAGACGGAGGTTGCGGATATGGTGTCAACGATGGAGAAGGAAGGGCTCATCGAAAGTTCTAAGAGTCTGTGGGCCTCACCTGTTGTACTGGTTAAGAAGAAAGACGGCAGCACTTGATTCTGCGTGGACTATCGCAGACTTAATGATGTCACCAAAAAGGATAGCTACCCTCTGCCACGGATCGATGACACATTGGACACACTCTTAGGAGCTCGATGGTTTTCCACCCTTGATTTAAAGAGCGGTTACTGGCAGGTACAGATCGATCCAAAGGACCGAGAGAAAACTGCGTTCACTGCAGGAAATGGGCTGTGGCAATTTACAGTAATGCCATTTGGATTGTGCAATGCTCCGGCAACTTTTGAGCGCTTAATGGAACATGTCCTGCGTGGATTGACCTGGAAAACTTGCTTGGTGTATCTGGACGATGTGATCGTGATAGGAAAAACGTTCGAGGAACATCGCGATAACCTAAAGAATGTGCTAGAACGGCTTCGAAGCGCTCACCTGAAGCTGAACCCAAAGAAATGTGACCTCTTCAGGTCCGAAGTTAAGTACCTGGGCCACGTTATCTCATCAGAAGGAGTACGAACAGATCCAGACAAGGTGGAAGCTGTGAAAAACTGGCCAGTGCCAAAAGACAAACACGAACTCAGGAGCATTTTGGGTCTCGCTACGTACTACCGACGATTCGTAAAGGACTTTGCCGGGATCGCGAAGAGCTTGCACCAACTGAAGGAAAAAGGAAGGCAATTCAAGTGGTCATGTGAGTGCGACAATAGCTTCAAGAACCTTAAGCAACAACTATGCGAAGCACCAACACTAGCATATCCCATTCCCGGAGAAATGTTCATCGTGGATGCAGATGCAAGTAACGTCGGTATCGGAGCGGTTCTTTCGCAGGTACACAACGGCCAAGAGAAGGTAGTGGCATACTTCAGCAAAGTGCTCTCCAAGCCGGAAAGGAACTACTGCGTGACCAGGCGAGAACTTCTGGCGCTGCTTCTGGCGACAAAACACTTCCATAAATACCTCTACGGCCAAAAGTTCCTTTTGCGCACAGACCACGCGGCTCTAAAATGGCTGCTACAGTTCAAGAATCCGGAGGGCCAGGTCTCAAGATGGATTGAACGACTACAGATGTACGATTACGAAATACAGCATCGTAAAGGGAAACTTCATTCTAATGCGGATGCCTTATCCCGGCGACCATGTAAGAGCGACTGCAAGCATTGTGTGCGGCAGGAAGAGAAGAACCTTCTTTCCATCCAAAGGGTAAGAGCTGAGCCTATCGCCGGCTGGAGTGCAGAGGAAATCCGCAACGCTCAAAAAGAAGACCCGGACATCGAGCCGATATTAGCATGGAAGGAGTTTATGGAAAAGCCAAATGGACAAGATATCTCGGACAGGAGCCCCACTCTCAAGGCATACTGGGCTCAGTGGGACTCCCTTCATGTGCAAGATGGTGTACTGAAAAGGAAATGGGAAAGGCCGGACGGGAAAGATTTCATAATGCAGCTTGTCTTGCCGCGATCAAAAGTACATGAGGTGCTACGGCAGATACATGATGGAGCATCCGGAAGTCATTTGGGGGCAAACAAGACGCTGGAGAAGGTGCGAGAACGTTTCTATTGGCTCAGCGCAAGGAACGACGTAGAGAATTGGTGCCGAAAATGCGTCGTGTGTGCCGCCAGTAAGGGACCCAGAACGAAAACGCGAGGCAAGATGCACCAGTACAACGTGGGCGCACCCTTTGAACGGATTGCCGCTGACATCGCTAGTCCATTTCCAGAAACCGACAAAGGTAACCGTTACATCCTAGTCGTCATGGACTACTTCAGCAAATGGCCGGAAGCGTTTGCCATCCCTAACCAGGAAGCGAAGACCATCGTGGAACAGATCGTCAACAACTGGGTGAGTAGATTTGGCGTGCCCATGGAACTGCATTCCGATCAGGGACGAAACTTTGAATCGAAGATGTTCCAAGAGATTTGTCAACAACTAGGAATCAAAAAGACGAGGACGACCTCACTTCATCCACAATCCGACGGGATGGTAGAGCGCTTCAACAGAACCTTAAACGAACATCTCTCCAAGGTCGTAGAAGACCACCAGCGCTATTGGGATCGACAAATTCCTCTTTTCTTGATGGCCTACCGAATTGCAGTGCACAGTACAACTGGACATACTCCATCTGAAGTCTTGTTTGGTCGAGCAGTTCGTCTACCAAGTGAGATGAAGTTTGGATCCCCTAACGATGACCCCAAATGTGAAGAGGACTATGTGGCAGACCTCAGGGAAAGGATCCGAGACATACATCAGAGGACCAGGACGAGGATAAGGATAGCGAGTGACCGCATGAAAACCAGGTACGACACAAAGGCAACAACGTCCAGTTTCCACGAGGGAGACCTAGTATGGCTGTACAACCCACACCGGCAAAAGGGGAGGTCACCCAAACTGCAGCAAGACTGGGAGGGCCCTTATAAAGTGGTCACACGCATCAATGACGTCGTCTTCCGGATCCAGCGTGGAGTAAGAGGCAAGATGAAAATTGTCCACCTGGATCGTCTTCATCGTTACCATGGCAGTAATCCAGATGATCTTGTTCGGGACGAACAAGTTTAAGAGGGGGGCAATGTAGCACTGACTGCAGGATGGTTTGTGTACCAAAAACTAAAACACTGTATCTCAAACTGTAGCACGACATCTATTGCAAAACATGCTAGCAGTAAATATTCCAACCTGATGTGCTTACCCGGAGAAACATCTAGCATGTTCTAGAACCCCTTGCGATTTCCTATAAATACCCATACCACAACCATCGTCGGCACAGTTGTTTATAAGTGCATACAGCGACTACAAGAGGGATAGTAGACCAGTGTAGCGACAGTTTAATTTGAAGTAAATAAAGAATAAAGTGATTGAATATTGTGTTAAAGTAAAGTTGGTGTTTGATAATAAATAAACGATTAAAATACACAAAGGACCGTTTTATTTAAACGAACCCAAGCAAGAATATCACAATATTTTGGATACAGAGCCTTCTCTCCATTAGGGTTTAAGTTTTTATTTAGGTTGTGGTATTTGGACCAGGATGTTTTTCTTTTGTTTTTCCAGTACATGAGCAGATATTTTTGTAGGCCCTTTTTGTTGAAGGCGTAAAACGAGTGTAAGGGATCCTTTGCAGCTTCTTTTGCTGCATTGTCCGCATGTTCGTTGACTTTGCTACTGCTATGTCCTGGAACCCACTGTAATTTTATAGAATTCTTATTAAGGATCAATTTATCACGTATAGATACAATGATATCTATATTATTGTTGATGTTTTGTACAGCGGTGATTGAAGATAAACTGTCTGTAATAATGACTGTTTTTCTATTGTTTGCAAATTTGATTGCCTTAAGTATGGCATAGGCCTCAGCGGTAAAAATAGATGTGAAACTTGGAACAAGACCTTTGGAGATGACTTTGCCAGATGCGTCGACAACTGCAAAAGATGTTCCATTATCGGATTTGGAGGCGTCAGTAAAGAGGGAATACCACCCTAGCTTTTTGTGTTCATCCATTACCTCTGCGAATACTTTTCGGTAGATATTATTACCCGTCGAATTTTTGGGATATTTGCTCAGGTTCGTGGAAATGGAGTGGCTAGTGAGTGTCCATGGTGGAAGCGTCAACGTCTTTTTGTCTTTGATGAGGATTGGAATGTTTAAGTTTCTTGCAGATTTTAGTGCAGTGTAGATTGCAGATGGAAAGGTGAAGTTCTTTTTCTGTTTCAATATTCTTTTTACGTCTTGATGGACGGGGGACATTTGTCAGCAGTTAATTTTTTTTATAATAAGAGAGGTAAGATGGTTAATCCTTTCGTTTATATGCGGCAGACCGGAGTCGGTAAGTAGGTTGAAGATGGGTGTTGTGCGGAAGGCTCTCATGCAGGATCTGATGGCTGCGTGATATGGTGAGGATATAAGTTGAATCGATGATTTGTAGCATTTGCCGTAGATTGCTAAACCATAGTCAACTTTCGAAAGAATGATAGATCTTATTATATTAATAATAGTGTTAACATTACTATAGCTTTTATTTGACGGTAGGTATAATCGATGATTTGTAGCATTTGCCGTAGATTGCTAAACCATAGTCAATTTTCGAAAGAATGATAGATCTTATTATATTAATAATAGTGTTAACATTACTATAGCTTTTATTTGACGATAGGTATCTAACAACATTTACTCTAGAATTAAGGTTTTTCCTTAGAAACAAGCAATGACTATTAAAGTTAAACTTGCAATAAAATATTACACCGAGTATCTTAGCAAAATTAACATTGGTAATGTATATATTGTTTAGTTGTACTAAAATTTGTTTATTACAGCTATATTTTTTACATATGTGGAGTAACTCACATTTTTTAATGGAAATTTTAGATTTTTTTTTTTAGATCCTGAACATTTACCCCAGTTGGATAAATTTTCAGTATTGCTTGAAAAAACGTTCCCTACCGTAATTAAATCCTTATATTTTGAAAAAAGGTCGTCTGCATATATTAAGTGACATATTTTATTATGGCTGTCGATTATTTGCTGATTTCGCTAAACGCAATTAGAAAGATTACTACGGAAAGAGGTGATCCTCGTGGAATATCATTTTTTAATATATGCACAGAGGAGTAAATATCGTTTATTTTGATACGGAAACTTCTATTGGTCAGAAAAGATGTGACGTATTTAATGATTTTAGGGCTGGTCTTCCATTCCATAAGTTTCTTCAGAATAACGTGTAAATCAATTAAGCGTTTTCAAAGTCAATCGGTAAGGCTGATGCATGGTTTTTTTCTGATAGGGTCGATGAAATAAATTCGTCTAAGTGCAATAGAGCATCTGTGGTGCATCGCCCTTTTTTAAAGGCAACTTGGCGACAGTCGATATTATTGTTCCTTTCACAAAACCAGAAAAGACGCCTTGAAACTATTTTTTTTAGAATTTTTCCCATGCAATAAAGAGCGATATTGGGCGATAACCGGATATGGTAGAGTTGTCATTGTTCGGTTTAGCTATGGGGACAATGAAAGCCGTTTTCCATGCTTGTGGAATAATACCTTGGTGGAAGATTTGGTTAGTTAAGGGTAGTAACCTTATTTTCAATACAAGTGGGCTGTTATGAAGCATTGGATATGATATACGGTCGAATCCAGGACTTTTACCTTTTACTGCTTTAAGGCAGCTATTAAGCTCCGCCATATTTATGGGAGTTTCAATTAAACGTGCGGAAGGATTGACTGTGTAGGAGGGGGGAGAGTGGGTTAGGGCTAATTGTTTTGCCGTGATGAACTCTGGATGGAAGTTCGAGTCGTTGGCGAAGTATGACCAAGTTTTTGCAAAATGCTCAGCTATCTGTATAGGTGAGCTGATGACATTGTCTCCATTTTTGATTATCTTAATGGAGCGGGGTACATATTTGCCTGTAATCATTTTAATGTTCGCCCACAATTTCTTTGAAGTAGTGTTTGGATTGATGTTTGCTGTGAATTTCTCGAAACAGGAATTTTTTCGGTTTTTACCGCTTTCCGGAACTTGGCATTTAACTTGCGATACCGAACGAGGTTGGTGTCGGAAGGGGATATTTTAAATTGACGGCAGGCACTTTGTTTTTCTTGCCGTAAGCTACTGATTTCTTTATTCCACCAGGGTACAACCTTTCTGTATGTCTTGCCTTTCGATTGAGGTATGGAGATGTTGGATGCGGATCGTATGGATTTTAAAAGATTAGCAGCTTCTTTGTTGACATTGGGAGAGCTTTGCCTTTGTAGCAGTTCATTTGAAAGTGCCGACTGGAATAGGTCCCAGTTAGCTTTATCTAATAAGAATCTTTTTTGTGGTTTTACGGGATTCAAGTTCCCAAGGGATATTGAGGTGATGATGAGGAAATGATCGCTACCGTGAAGGTCCTCTGCGACGCACCAGGTGCATTTTGAAAGGAGTGATGGGGATATTATGGTCAACATGAGAGAAAGTTTTGTGCGTAGAAAAGTGGGTATGGTGACCGTCATTGAGAATTGATAGACCTGAGTTTGAAATAAAACGTTCCACTATTTTACCGCGAGCATTGCAAGAAGCCGATCCCCAGGAGGGGTTCCAGGAAAAAGAATTGGCGTTTTGATATCCTTCAAAATGCTAGCTAGATCGTTATATGAAAAATTTTGGCGGGGGGAATATTCACCGAAATTACTGTTAGTTTTATTTGCATAACTATTTCAACTGCTGTTGCAGATATGTTGGAGCTAATATCGATAAATTTATGTGGTATAGATTTGTGGACAGGAAGAGCGGCCCCGTGTTTTGCAGTATTAGTGCTAAAGTTGTGAAAGTAGGAAGAGTATTGCTTTGGTGAATTAGGTTGGATGTCGTATGTAACATGAGTTTCTTGTAAAGAAACTATTAAAGGTTTGTGGTTGTTTAGAAGGAGTTGAAGCTCATGGTAATTGTTTTTAAAGCTGTTAAGGTTCCATTGTAAAACCTTAAATAGAGACTTTTGTACAGTATAATTCGTTTTATATTGTGAAAAATCATACGTTTAAAGGTTTAAAGGTCGACTCTGTTGCTCAGATGTTTAACCACCCGAGCTCTTTGACGAGCTTGGACAATTCAATACCTGAGCAGCAGAGCCGGAATTATGAGCGTTAATAATGTATTATTATGTGCTGACATCATCATCGCGAATGTAGTATTTGTTGTTATTGATAAGGGGTTGAGTAGCTTTGGATAATGTTGAGAGGTTTGAGTGGCTTGTGTTGGTTGGGTGTCAAATCGCCCAAAACCAAATCGCCCAAAATGCAAAAAACTAAAAAAATGTCAAATCACCCAAAAAACAGGTTGGGCGATTTAACATTTTTATTTTTTGGGCGATTTGACATGATGTCAAAACACCCAAAAAAGTGATTTTGGGCGATTTTGTGTTTCGGCTATCTTAAGACGGATCTGTGTCATATCGCCCAACACCAAATCGCCCAAATCTGAAAAATGTCACATCGCCCAACATTTTTGGGCGATTTAACACTATGACAGATCGACCAAGAAATGAAATGTCAAATCACCCAAAGCAGAAATGAGCATTTCATCGCAATTTGAAAATACCAACACATAGGAAGGTCAGAAAAGACGACCAAATTGAAAAAGGTTAAAAACATTTATTTTCCGCAATTTTGGGCGCAGGGACATTAGTCCCCGGGGCATAAGTCCCACCGCATTGGGACATAAAATGTTGGGTCTTATGTCCCACCTACAAACCTCTCAAGGAAAACAACGGCCAAATAAGATGAGACACCCACCACAAATCCAACAGTGACCCCAGGCAGGGGGGTTGCAGGGGGGCAGCATGCCCCCCCTTATACATTGCACTGTTTATGCATTGTGGACTTATGTATACGCCTCTTCGAAAAAAAAAAAATATGACAAAAATATGTATGTCCCTGCGCTCATATTATATTCATTAATAGTCGGAAATAAAGGATTGAAGAAATGGATGTATTGCCAAAAAAAAACGTAAGCTGCATTGAGCCTTACTTACGTCGTCAATCGCGCTGATTGCTTTGTCAGGCTCACACTTACAGTTACGGGGAAACAAGATTGCTCGGTGGGGGGAGGGGGGTCCGCGGGTGGTTGCGTGGCGCAACGCGACGCAACGCGAAACGGTAACCACGCCGTCCTTCGCGCGCTGACGCGACGTGAAAGCGCTGCGACCGCTAATGTAATTGTTACAATCTGTTATATTTTTGGGTGATTTGACATTATGCTAAATAGCCCAAAATTAAAAATGTTAAATCGCCCAAAAAGATTTTTGGGCGATTTGACATTTTTCGGCATTTTTTCGCATTTTGGGCGATTTGGTTTTGGGCGATCAGAAGCAAGGCTATTAATGAAATCTGACAAAACACCCACTTTCTTGGGCGTTTTGTCATTTTTTAATTTTTGGGCGATGTGTCGTTGTGTCATATCGCCCATAATTTTTGGGCGATGTGACATTTTTCCAATTTGGGCGATTTGGTTTTGGGCGATTTGACACCCAACCGCTTGTGTTGGGTTAAGTAGTAAACAAATTGGAGTTGGATAGAGTGAAATGAGAGTTGGACTCATTCTTTTCCTGGTGGCTTATTATATTAGTGGGTGAAGTAAGTGTAGGTGTCATTCTATTGTTGTATTGTTGATTGGGAGTATGTGTATTTAAGCTTTTATGTTTGGATTTTAATACAGATGCTACTGCTTGTGTAGAGATTTGTGGGGGCTGAAGTGAGGAGGATAATGACGGCAAGGGATGGGGAGGAGATGAAGGTTGTTTTGTATTATTGTTATGTGAGAAGCATGAATTCTTTGCCGTGTTACTTGGAATATCCGTTACCATTGCTAAGTCGGCTGTATGTGTAGTAGGCGTTTCTTTATTTGTCGCGGAACTTGAGGGAACTGCGTTGAGGGGGTGGAAACGGTTGGTATGTTGTTTGCTAGTTTTGCCTTATTAGCGAAGGAGTCTAGAGTTATATTGAGTTGATGGGGGAACTGTTCTTTATATAAGCGTTTAGCATTATTATGGCGATGCTGCATTTTTTCTTTATTTTTGTCTTAAGATCCTTAATTTTTATCTTAAGATCCTTAATTTTTATCTTAAGATCTCTCATTTGTATGAACTTAGGGTAATCTTTTGATGTGGAAGGATGGGGGGCGAAACAGTTGGCGCAAATGATTCTGGAACATTCAGAGTTTGTATGGGGGGGCAAGTTGCACGTGTATTGCATTTTTTTTTATTGTGTGACCGAGCAGCTGACAATTCCGACAGCGCATGGGATTTGGGATGTATTCAGTGACTTTGGCGTTGAACCAGCCAATTTCAACTGTACTTGGGACTTGAAAATTGTCAAAAGTAAATAGCACCAAGCCCGTTGGTCCTAGAGTACCATCGATTTGTTTGGTGAATTTGTAAACACCCGTTACGTTTTACGCTTTCATTTCTGAGACAGTTTCTGCTTCAGGCACGTAGATAAGGCAGGGGGCATATACTATGCCTTTGGACGAGTTGAGTTGGTTGTGTAGTTAAATCGTGACAGGGCAAAGGTTGGAAAGATTTTTGGTGGCAATAAACCTATCTGCGACAGTTTGGTTTTTCGTAAGAATGAGTATTTTTCCATCCCTGAGTTGGGATATCTGCTCATACTCAGTGCTAATTGCGACAATGGCTTTTCGTAAGACAAAGATGCTAACTGAGGAAAGGGGCTTGGATTCACTTTGAGGGGCAATAATAATAAATCTTGGGTTTTTGTACGTCAGGTTTTTAGAGAGTTCAGGGAACTCATCAAGGGGATCAGATGCTTTTTTGTTTCTTTCAGCCCAGGGTTCGGAAGGCAGAGCTTCAGAAAACGCGCTGAACCGGTTTCCCGGTCTCATTTTTGGCCCTGGGGCCATACTTTAAAGGGAAAAACTATCACACGCGAAGTAAATGAGAACCGTTTTCTTTAAACGGAGTGAGAGAGAAAAGGATTTTGTATTTGCGATAACGTTTGAAAAAGTGGTGTACTTGCACACAGTGGAAAGCCGCCGATTGAAATGATGCGTATAGCACGAGAGCTAGTCGGTGACTATTTAACATTGATATTTCTCAGGAATACATGAAAACAATTTCGATTTAAACGTATTTCTGTTTGTATTACAAACTTCGCTTTAACAAATGATATTTAATCAGTTGCGGTTATTCTGGTTATTAAATTATGGCTCTGGCGTGGTGAATAAATGACAATTTTACTGACTCTGGTACTGCATAAATATTCAACCTTATTCCGAGTTGCGTTTTACTTGCACGACGTTTGTCGTTATTTGAGGCGTTTCTTTGTATAAGAGTTATTCCATAACTTCGACGACTGGGTAAAACTTCGTCGGTAAGTAGTTTGCATTCCACATGCTATGCCATTGACCGTACCACACTGAGAATATCGGTTCTCGTTCGATCACCGAAATCACACAGCATTTGGCATGGGTAGTACTTAGATGGAGGACCGCTTGAGAACACCGCGTGTTGTTGGCATTAGCCAACTCATCAACTCCACCAAAGTCTTAAATTGCTTCTGGTGCGCTATTTTGTCCCCAGAAAGTAAGATAATTCAATTTAGTTATTTGAATCAATTAAAAATTTAAGAAAACTTACATTTTCAGTCGTTTTTTACTACTTGGCGATCACTAATTTGTTGACGACAAATACCATCGTTTTCCCTGTCGTTTTGTGGCGTTCAACGCCTTGAAGAATGACAGTGAAATTTTTCACATGATGTTCGTCGTACACTATTGGGTTCCACAAGGCGTTTAACGACGCAAAAACGGCACTCGTAATGGTAAATTCAAATTGGCGTGTTTTGAATCGTTGTAAACGCCACTCGAAATAATGGTGATTATTTTTGTTTTGTCTGGACAGGAAAAGTTTTACATGTATATACAGTTTACGTACTTAGATATAGCGTTGCCATACGCTCAAAATATTTCTCCTAGGCAAATCTTAGAAACCCCCAGCATTGTGAGCAGTGGTTTCGAGGCGGACCGGATCTGAAGATTTATAACTGAATCATTCAAATGGCTAAATGTTGACCAGCGACTCTATGTGATGACTATGCTATTTGTTTTTAAAATGAAAAATAACATGCTTCCCGGTTACCTATTTGAGAACGTAAATACGAACGAGAACAACGTGTACACATTGAGGAACGCGAGAGACCTGAGGATCTCGAGAGCCAGAACATCAAGGGGCAGCGCACCATCTTCTACATGGGATTTCACGGCTATAATAGTTTGCTAAATAGTTAAAAAAAATTAATTGATGATGTTAGAGCTATTAATTAACATAAATCTGTGAAAATTTGTAACAAAACTAAAAATGTTTAGCTTTTTATAAGCTAAATAAAGTACATACATACATACATACAATGAAGGATCTATTCTGATCGACGCTTAAGGCACATCCACCAGTATATTGTATCATTTCTTCGTCTTAAAAAAATCATTAATATAATTTGTGGGTCTCTATTGCTTAATCCTTCGCGCACGTAAGCAAACCAACGTTCGCACCCTTCAATAGTTCACGATAAAGTGTCCTTCCCTTCTAAGTTTGCCACCACGAACGTTGGCCACTCTCTTCGATCGGAGAGGATATTCGCTCTCTTAACGCGGCTAAGAGAAGGGATCATTTTTATCTCTTGTGCAATGTCGCTTAACATTCGGCCTTCCTGCAGCATCATCGTCCCGATGAGTTACCAATATCGCCTCGATACATTTAAATCATCACGCCTCGCGCGATACTTCATAGCTTCGCACCAACCAAGCTCTTAGTCTGATTTCTTAGGTTGCAAGATCCTCGAAATTACTCTAAAACGTTCAGGACCCCCATCCCACGTAATGGTAGATTTCGGGTCCTAACCTTTAAATACCTTGGGCTAAGGAATCCTCGGAATTACTTAAAGTTCAGGACCCAGCAGTCCATCCCATTAAGTGGCCGATTTCGGGTCCTGGCCTTCAATTACCTTGGGCTAAGGAATCCTCAGAATTACTTAACGTCCAGGACTTAGCAGTCTATCCCATTAAGAGGCAAATTCCGGGTCCTAGCCTTCAAATACCTTGGGTTATGGTGTCCTCAGAATTACTTAATGTGCAGGATTAAACAGTCCATCTCATTGAGTGGCAGATTCTGGGTCCTGACCTTCAACTACATTGGGCTAAGGGATCCTCAGAATCCCTTAAATGTTTAGGACCTAACAATCCATCCCATTAGATAGTAGATTCTGGGTCCTGGTCTTCAACTACCTTGGGCTAAGGGATCATCAGAATCACTTAAATATTCAGGACCTAACAATCCATCCCATTACATAGTAGATTCTGGGTCCTGGCCATCAACTACCTTGGGCTAAGGGATCCTCAGAATCACTTAAATGTTCAGGACCTAACAATGCATCCCATTACATAGTAGATTCTGGGTCCTGGCATTCAACCCATCACTTATTTCCCATGGTTGAACACTATTAGGATTAAGATTATTCTCACCAATGATACTACTAACACTTTCCGCTACCGCTAAAGCTTCAAGTTCATAACTATGAAATTTCGCTTCTGTCGATGTCGTCGCTCTGCTGAAATAGGCAACCGCACCTTTCCTTCCTGCTGCATCAGTCTGTATAAGGATTCCGTCCAGCCCATCCTTGCACGCATCCGTATGAAGTTCATGCGAAGCCGTTGGGTTGTAGAGGGTTAAAATTGGTCCCGAGCACATCTTTTTCTTGAGTTCCTCAAACGCGCTTTCCTCTGCGATGGCCCAGACAAACTCAACATCCTTTTCGGTTAACCGATGTAGAGGTCTTGCGATGAGTGCATATGCAAGGTGTTATACCATTGGAACTTATCTCATGCCCTAAATAGCTGACTGTCCTTAAAAACAATGAGCATTTTTTTAATGTTCAAGGTAAGTCCTCCTTTTTGAAGCATAATCAAGAAATCCTTAAGAATGTCAAGCCCTTGGTCCACAGTGATTGACGGTAGAAGGTATCGTCCACATACATCTTGATTTGACGATTAGCTATTGGTGACATTAATTTGGACATCATTCGCATAAACACCGCTGGGGCGTTTGTGAGCCCGAAGGGCATCCTTTTAAATTGGAAATGTCCGAACGGGGTTACAAACGCTGTCAAATGCCGATATTCTTTGGTAATCGGAACCTGCTAATAACCACTTATGAGGTCTAACATAGAAAATACCTTGCTATTGTGTAGTGATTGCAATTGTTCTTCAATATTTGGGGTAGGGAAATTGTGTCTCTCAGTGATGGAATTTAGCCTTCTGTAAGCGACACACATTCGAAAACTGCCTTCCTTTTTCCTGACTAACAGTACTGGACTAGCGTACTCGGACTCAGAATCTTCAATGATATCATTGGCCTTTAAGTCATCGATAATTTTTTGTAAATCCTCTAACTGGCCAAATGGAACTCGATAGGGTTTGTATCTTACTACCTCATCAGATTTCAGGTGGATCTGCATTTCGCTTGTTTTGGAAAGACCTAACTCCGTCAAGTCTAAGGCCACTGTATCTCTATACTTATTGAGTAACTTTGAAAGATTGAATATGTCAGATTCTGAAGCGGCTTCGCCTATCTTTATATCAGTTGTCTGAATGACGCGCTTGATCATCATCATTTGTCCACTGATTTCGCGATCAGTGTTTTCCTGAGGAGCTGGGTTGGAGTCTCTTCCCCCATCTTGGTTTCCTTTTACCTCGTTGGAGTCATATTTTTCAATGACGATGACATCTGGGTGGTTGAGGAATGTCCTACCAATGATGACCGGTATATCCTGTGCGTTATCTTCTACAACGACGAGTTCTATCTTCAGTTTTACACCACCAACCTGTACATCTTCCGTAGTTACTCCTAATTCTGTGCAACTACCTCCCCCAAAACCCATGTTCCCTAGCTATGCTTACTTTTAATGGGTGTAGTCACCGATTAAAGTTGGCCACTCTCTTCGATCGGAGAGGATATTCGCTCTCTTAACGTATCTTTTGTTTCGCGGCTAAGAGAAGGGATCATTTTTATTTCTTGTGCAATGTCGCTTAACACTATACATATAGACCTGTGCTTTGAATATTCCAAAGTGAAACATATAAGGAGTATACTAGAGGTATAGCCTGGCAATTGACGTCATGGACATATGTATGTGCATATGTATAAGGAGTTTGGTGCTGGGAACCACCACAGTGATATAATGCAACTCCGTTGCAAGGTTGTTGTACTACTACCTCACGCAGAATATAACACAAATTACATATCCTTCCCAAGTTTAAATCGATGTTATTTTTCCAAATTTTTTTTTTTTTTTATATATATTAAATCAGTTTGAATGAATGATACTGTGGAAAAAGCCCAAATTCACCATATCGACATAAACTATTATTGGAAAAAATCAGTTTTGGTGTTACAATATTCTTTTTATTAGTTTTCATATTAATATTTATTACACGGGAAATTTAATTTTGTTATAGGACAACTAGTATTTTGTGTATGTGTACTGTGTCATATTAACGAGTAAATATCAAGAATTTAACTTAATTCGTAGATCTTATAAAATATTACATAGTTTGAAAATAGATAGTGTTAAGAGATAATAACAATAAATGTAGAGTTATGTAATGTTATGAGTAGAATACATTGGATAATGGTTTATAATGAGATTTAAATTAACTTTCTCTTAGGTTTCTATGAGTTTGTATAGCCACTACTGTTTTTTCGTGGTCAAAGTTGGTCTAATTTTTTTACTATTTTAGTTTATGGGGTTAGGAATAACAAGTTTGTAGTTAAATAATAATCTCAGTACAGTACAAAGAAATGTATTAAAAAGAGTGTTGGTTGAGACCACCTGTGGCAATAACAACAAATACTTAAGGTCGATTTTGTAGAGGGCAGTTCTTCCGTGTATTTCTGGCTTTTTGGTCTTACAGTTCCAATAAATAAAAAAATAATGCGGGTAAATGTGTGTATATATGATCAACAAATAATTTTACTTCAGAATGGCCTTTTTTTAGAAGCACGACAATGCATTTCAAAATCATTAAAGGCTACGTTTTTAAAAACAAGTCAAATTCTTTCAATCATCTAATTTTTTATTCAACAATAAATTTTCCCCGTGCTAAATTTTGTTAATGCAATGAAAAGAAGGATGTTAGGTAAATGTATGCAAACGTGATTTCTAAATGTGCAACTGGATGATCTACTTAGAAAAGATAATAATCGATTTTTTTATGCAATTAAAATTTGCTTGGAAGGCAATAAAAATTGAAGACTTTAATGTCCCATGGTAAGACTTGAAAACCAATTTTGTGCTGCCGCATTTTTTCTATTCAAAGCACGTTATTCTATTGAGTCACTGTCTATCACTGTGGAGGATACCGTGCTGGTTCGTCGTCGCCAATAGTCAGTGTAACGTGCTTCATAGGATGCAGCAGTTCGCCACGGTGGCCATTTTGGTTATTCATCAACCAAATCCCAAACCATCAACGATGCATCTGTTCCCCCTACAGTAACTGTGATTCGGTCACCACAAAGAAATCGGGCACATGCTAGCATCCCTGAATAAACCTTTGCTTCATTAAATTCAGCTCGCGGGCTTATACAGGGGTATCTATGAAGAAATTTACAAGCATTGATTATTATTTTCATTCTATTATAACATAACATTACCTAAACAAACGCAAATATCCGTCTACATCTCCCGATATTAACATATCTTGGTTAGAAGAGCGATTACAAGTCGCTATTATTGTAGATGTATTGCTGTAATAACGATTGCTCCACATTCCAGCTACAAGATACCCAACAGTACAATTATTAGTAAGCCATTTGATATCTTTCATGGCTATTGGACTGCGTTCCGGCGAGAGTGATTTAGCATCCCAGAACAAAAGATCGAAATCGATGGTTACAGTTTGAACATAGTTTCCATCCATGCTCCAATCTAAATGTGTAAGCGGTTGCGATCCTCTAATTTTGTTAACTTTTTTGTAAGAAAATCCATCTCGAGAAACACGAAACAAATAAATGCTTCCATTCTGCGAACCCATGGCAATCATATCTCCAACTGAAAAAAAAACATTTATTTTTTATTACTAATTGGTAACAAAGATCTTATACCCTGATTATAAGCAATGCAGTTTAACGGAGATCCACAAACTCTTAAAGTCAGCATAACTGAACCATTTTCAGCACTGATAACGAGAAGATGGCCCTCTGTACTACCAGCTGCTAAGGCGGTTCCGAACGGATGAAAAGCAAGCGCAACGCATTCATATCCCGTTTGAATTGACCAAATAAGTTTGTGCTTGCGCCAAAGAGCAATGTGTTTATCGTGGCCGGCAGTGGCGTAAATTTCATCTTCAGGATGAGCAGCTAGACCCCACAACTGACGCCCATGACCAAAAACAACTTGATTGAAACGCCTCTGGAGTGATCCTTCCAATATATTATTTCTTGTCGTTCCTACATATATATTTCCATCGTTTCTTCCTGGTCTTTGAGGGTATATTGTGCGTACTCCCCCTGCTGACTCTGGCAACTGAAAAAAAAATTATTTTTTGAGCAGTCAATTTGCAAATTAATACAAACCTTAGTTTCCGCAATTTTTTTATAATTCTGTAATGAATCCCATGCAGCTATTTTGCGATCTTTTTCTCCACCGGATAGCAACGTACCTTCACCAAGCATTATTAAACACCCGATGCCTTTATTGTGTGCTTCAAATTCTGTACGCACAAAGTATGCACCATCAGAGTCAACGCTGTATATAGTAATAAATCCATCTGAATCGGCTGTTATAACGTCCCCATCTGGTTCAAACTGTACACTTGTTACATGAGATCTTGATGGCTGCTTTATGACATCTGTTCGTTCGAAAAATCCGTCTTTTCTTCGGTGCCAAAATGCCAAATGACCACGACCATGTGTGATAATTAAATTGTCATCAAGCGGATGAAAAGCAGCCCCCGAGAGACCTTCTTGCAAAGTCTATTAAAAGTATTAAACACTTAGTAGTAACTTTACAATCAAAGCAATATCCATCTTACTGCAACTTTCCCTAAGAGATGTCCCCACTGCCATTGCCATACTGAGAGAACACTCTCTCGGCCAGTATCAACAGCTAATATATAGCTACCACCATTCTAAAACAGTTAAAATATTCATACGAAATATACAATTTACAATTATCATATAATTTATTAAATAACGTAACAGAGATCACGAATTAAAGGGCATGCGAAACTCAACACACAAAGCAATTTAAAGAATACTTACATTTTATGTTTTATTTACATTATTATATCTGCTAAAATAATAAAAAAAACTTAAGCATAAGCAATAAAGATCTTGAACTGTATGATAATAAAATAATAAAAGGATTATATTTACTTGAAAATAATTTAATTAGAATAAGTGCTTACCAACTGTGAGAACGCGACAGCTGTAACACCAGTATCCAACTCTCCCATACCAAATACATAGAGAGTCTGAAGAGATTCTGTACTCCAAATCCTTACATGAGCTTGAGACTTTCTATCGCGTCCTGCTTTTTGTCCTGATGCTACTAATTCTCTAGAGGGGTGTACATCCATACTGAAACGTAGATAGTATACATATATACATATGTATGAATAATATGTAGTACATATTAAGTAAAAAGTATAATAATACATTTTGTTAAAATTGGATAAACATTAGGATAATTTTTCTAAGCCCATTCTTACCACATAATGTCCTCGGTATGACCCGTATAATGTCGCTGGGCTTCTTCATCACGATCTAGTAAAATAGCGACGGCCGCAACATAATAAAGTAGTTCGCCAGATGGAAGGACCCAAAGATTCCGTCGAGCATCTATGCCCCGATAACCATGACTGCCAAAACGATTTGAATATCAGAAAATAACTACATACCTATGTATATGTATATCTAATATTTTATGTATTAATTAACTCATACGTACACCCATTGCAGCTGAAGTTTTTTATCTGGCGGAGAATTATCGGCCGGTGCATGATGAATGGGTGGATAAAAAGTTCTTCTCAAACCTCGAATGGTAACTTTAGTTGGTTCCTCTTTCATAATATCTAACATGGAGTATTCTCCGCTTGGTCGAAGTATTTCACTTTCAGGTGCATACAAAATTCTTGGTCGACTTTTACTTCTGGGTCTTGCTCCCCGAACAGGCACTTTGGGAAGTTCATCAGTTGAAATTGGTGCTGCGGCAACCGATGGACGTGACCGAGATCTTCGAATTGGAGAGCCTGCAATTATAGCTGCTCCAGTAGCCAAGTAAAAAGTATCAACATCAGCAAACTCATTTCGTAGCTGTGAAAAGCTTCGGACCTGAAAGAGAGCTTTATGGTATAGGTAATTCGAATCCAGAGCTTTATAATATGTTACTTCTTGTCCGGTTCCTGTGTACATTTTCTTAGCTCCATTTATTTTAAGCACCTGTCCTAAGTCTTCTAAAACATCTTCAAATGGCTGTGAAGTGCGTAAATTGAGAAGAACACGACACTGAAATAAACAATTTTGGAATATATATATATACATATGTATGTAAATGTACGAAACTCTGTTCAACAATTACTTTTCTATCATGGCATTAATGGCTGCAAAAATGGGTTACTAATATGTTTACATTGGCGTAGCAATACCTCTGGATGTAGAGCACATGCAAGTTATTTAATTCAGATCTTTTCAATTCGCGTCACGCAACATCCGGTTGATATTAAAAAATAAGACCGTGCTTGGCCTACATTTTTTTTATTAATATATTGTATTACCCAATTATGAGGGTATGGAGGTATTCACACAAATGTATGTACACATTTCTGGAGCGATGTGTATGTATATAAATATTTCCTTTACAGTAGTAGAATATAGTATTTGAAAATATATTTTTTATAACCATCACGCCATAGAGGAGTAGGCGAAGACGAATAATGAAAATATCTATGTATCCGTATGTACAGATAGAACGGAGAAAGCCCCATCGATCTAGGAAAAATAACTTTGTCGTCCTTGGCCTTGTATTTTACACAGTTTGGTGAAAATTGGCTCCAAATTACAGCTACAAGGACCCATTTAAAGTTACGAGTATACATTCCACATTCATTCATTATCAGAATGATTAAAGGTGGCTTTTTCATATGCATGTGCAACATGGTTGCAACCCGTCTGAAACGGATCATATGATACTCTATCCCTTATGATTTAACTACGCTACGAATATGTTTTCTTAAAAAACAACTTTTAGTGGAATCTCTGAAATGTCAAACAAAGTACGATTACATCTGAGTAGAAAGTTTTCGTTTATTTTGGATTTTTTTTTTAAATCCGCTTTTAAAACAGATTTTAATTATTTCACAACTCCACGCGTTAAATCACAAGGGATCAGGTATAAAACCAGCCCTTTCATATGAATTGCAACCGTTCTGTATGTTTTTTCAGACGTCTCTAGCCTATTTTGAGCTTTACGTCTATACTGATTGAGTCTATTTAGTATATTTAAAACAACAAATAGACCGGTTGTGATGAACTTGCATCATTTGATCGTTAACTGATTTTTGTATTTTTTTTTTTTAATTTGAATTCTTCTAATCTAATTAATAAAATTGTATTATGTTTTATTTAATGTTTTTATACGAGTAGCTAAGTTGTTTTTGATGCTGTGAAACATGGTCTGTTGCAATGGTAATAGATAACATATTTTCTAAAGTGGTGTGCATTTCTTATTGCGATTTCATCGGAGATGTAAATTTTGAAGGTTTTCGTACCGCTACGAAATTTAATTACTGCCTTGACTCGGTAGTTTGCATTGATCATTTAAATATACCCTATAGGATAGGGTATAAAAAGAAATAAAAGTATCTATATTAGCAATTGTGTCTTACCTGAACAGAATGATCCAAATTATTGATTATTCGTATGACTCGTCCAGCACTGCGTTTAATGGAACCTGAAGTTGTTGAAAGTGTTCCCAAATCTGCTTCCATAATAGAAGGCTTTCTACTGATTGGCTTTGAACCCCAACCCTGGTTGCCTGGAGATGCGTACCACATACCGTTCTTTTTACCGTAGCTGGCAGGCTGTTGGGCAGAATAAATATATGTATATTTACATATGTGACTATATAAACTTATTATTATTTTTCTGCGGTATAGGAATGTAAATCGTAACCTACGGTCCAAATTTTAGAAGGTGTCGAAAGTACCACAAAAGTCGAATCTTTGTCACTCTCCAACATTTAAATTGTAAAACTGCGTCGATTCAGTGTTAATAATTCCATTTAGGACACACACAAATATGGAAATACATAAAAAAAACTTTAAGTGAATTAAAAAAAAATGTTTTAACTGTTTTTTTTTTGTTTCTTGCGATTAATAATAACGGATTTTCACTTTTATTCAGGTAAAATAAGCTCAAAATGTATTACTGTTATATCAGACAAAAATCTTATTTAATGGCAAACTATAGCTCGTTCTTCCGCGTACAAGTCGACTGACAAGCCCTTTTCAATTGAGCATTTTTTTAACCGTTTTTAATGAATTATATTTTAATATAACGAACACGCGGCGACCACCTCACTGCAACGTACGAATGAAATAAGGTGAATTATGACTCCTTGTCTAATGTGGGTTTATGGTCGGCTACGGTTGCTTGGTGTACAGAAACCAAAGCAGAAATTTCAAAACAGTATGTAGTCCCTTCTAATAGCCAATCTCCTTCAAGGCAATAACCATTGTAAGGCGCGGATGTACTATGTACGTAAGGCCCTATGAAGTTACCACCCCACAAGCGAATCCTACTTGTATTTACAACATTACGGTGGGAAAACATGAAATGAAACTGAAAGCAAGAGTTTTGGATCCCAATAATATATATTCATAACCCATTTATACATTTGTGCATGTGTATGTAGTTTATGGTAATTATTAAATGTTTTTAAGGAGTCCAAAAAAACTTTGAATGGCCATTTTGTTGTGTCACACATAATGAACGTAAGCAACTTGTAATTTTGCATTGGGCCTTTCCTATTTTCCCCAGGAATAGTGTGCTAGACTAGAATAAAAGAAAAGTGTATATAAATTAAACAGCAAAGTAAATCTCTCATAGGATATTTGAATATTTTTACTATTGATATGGTATACTCGTACATCCCCGTGCAGGGGCGGGTTAAGAATATCACTGCAGCCCCCCCCCCCCCCCCCCCCAACAAAGGGGGCGCCTAAGGGGACAAATCAGATCTAGGCAATATAACACCCAAGTGAGCCTAGCGACACATATACTACCTTAAAAACCCTCCCACAAGTGTGCATGCGAGTCCGTGGGTTGACACGACTGGAGATCACCGGTGTCATAAAAGAAAGATCAAACAATACTAAAACCGGAGCATGCACGTGTCAAACAACAAACACCATCGCAATATGGTGCAAAAAAAATTGTATTGCAAAACTGTATCATTATGGTAATACTTGCAAAAAGGAAAGGCACTACCCCGCCAGGCACTACCACTGCTGTGCATGGTACTGATCCTGGACCGAGCAGAAATGTTCGGGTCAGAGCTATATGGATTCCGGGGGCTAGCAAAATAATGAAACAGTTTGGACGCAATTTGAGGGTCGCGAGTTGGAACGTTGGAAGCATGACCGGTCGAAGTTACGAGCTGGAAGAGATGATGAATAGAAGGCGGGTGGACATCTTGTATGTCCAAGAGACGAAATGGAAAAACACCGGGAATCGGGCGCGTTTCTTGGACGTTAGGACAAAAGATTACAAGATGTTCTACTACGGAACGGAAAAGTCTAAGAACGGAATTGGTATCATCCTTGCGGCAGAGCTACTTGGTAACGTCTTGAGCATTTCGAAGTCCAGCGACCGTTTGATGTCTCTCAAACTAGTAATACAAGGAGAGGTGTGGAATATTGTCAGTGCATATGCTCCCCACGATGGGTACAATCAGAGAGATAAAGATGCATTTTGGCTAGATTTCCACAATCTCCTTAAGAACATCCCAAAGGAAGAATTTCTATTTGTTGGAGGAGATTTGAATGGACATGTCGGGAAATCAAACGAAGACTATGAAGACTAGGATATGGCACCAGGAACCTTCGTTTATCGTGTTAAATACCATGTTCATCAAACAAAGCCGACACCTGATCACTTACAGCAGTGGTGGAGATGAAACTCAGATTGACTACCATTTGGTAGACAGTTTCATGAAGCCCCGGGTAAAAGATTGCAAAGTGATCCTGGGAGAGGCAATCGCTCGGCAACACCGTCTCCTGCTAACAGAAATTTTTATGAAAACACCGAAGAAAAGTAAACAAACAAGGGTCTCTGAGAAAATCAAGTGGTACAATCTCTCACACCATCAACGGAGCTGAGGATGAAGAGTGTAGAGCACAAAATATGTGGGATTCCCTACAGCGAACTTGCTTAAATAATGCCAAATCACTGCTAGGAGCTTCAAAAGGCCACCATCAACACGCCAAAGAAACATGGTGGTGGAGTGATAAAGCTAAGATGCTGATAAATGAGAAGAAAGCGGCTTTCAAAGCTTGGTCAAAGTGCCCCTCTAATAATAATGACGAAAAAGCTCGGCTCGAAATGGAATACAGATGCTGGAATACAGATGCTGCAAGAAAAAAGCGAAGAAGAAGTGCGCCCAGCTTCAAGCAGAGAGTACGGAGGGCCTGTATCAGGAGCTGGAGAAAATATTTTCCCCGGTTGCTGATGCAAACCAGGCTATCCAGGAGCTGCGAAGACACAATATGAACAAGAGCGCCACTATCTTCAAAATAGCCGCCCAAAGAAGGAACAATGCTCAGGAGATTCGTTCGCCAAAGTTCATTAGCAATGCTCATGGCCAGCTTCTTGTGGATGACGACAAAATTCTGCAGAGGTGGCGACAGTATTGTGACGAGCTTTTAAATGAACAGTTTCCCCGGCTATACTTTCCAAGAGCCACCCCTAACTGTGAAGAAATAGCCGACATTACAGTCGAAGAAGTTAGTGAGGCGGTCAAATACTCCAAAAAACGAAAAGCGGTTGGGCCAGACGAAATACCCTCTGAGTTCTGGAAAAAGATGGGAGACATCGGGTTCAGATGGCTCAGAATTCTTATCTCCAAATTCGTGAGAGGTGATCCAATGCCGAATCAATGGAGGGAAAGTTACCTCCTCCCTGTATACAAAGGGAAGGGTGATAGGCGAAACTGTGATAACTACCGTTCGATCAAGCTGATGTCACACACCATGAAGATCGTTGAGCGGGTATTAGGTGGCCGACTGCGAAAAATAATACGGCTATCTGATGATCAGTGCGGGTTTGTCTCGGGTAAATCAACCACAGATGCAATCCAAAGTATAAGGATCATAATGGAAAAACATCGTGATTCCTTAAGGGATTTGCATATTGTATTGGTTGACTTTGAAAAGGCATTCAACAGACAACCACGAGATCTGATATGGGTGGCGCTAAGACATCGAGGGGTTTCAGAAACCTATGTACAGATGATCATGGACATGTACGAAAGAGCAAAGACAAGAGTAAGATGTCCTGCTGGAGTAACCGAAGAGTTCCCAATCAAAGTCGGGGTGCACCAGGGAAGCGTTTTAAGTCCTTTGCTCTTTATTACAGTCCTTGATTATCTGCTTGAAGGTAAAGTGATGGACCCCAAGGTACATCAGTTATTCTTTGCTGACGATGGAGCCATCATAAGTGAGGATCCTACATCCCTGCAACGAGCACTTGATGTGTGGGTGGACGTTTTGGAGGGAAATGGGTATCGCATTAGTTCAAAAAAGACAGAGTACTTGTGCTGCCCGTTCTCTGATCCACTCAGGCCTATTCCAGACATTTATTTGAATGGAACAGTGCTTCCCAAGTGCGAAAAGTTCAAATATCTGGGATCTATGATCAATAGCAAAGCAACTTGTGATGACGACATCAATCATCGTGTAAGCGTAAGGTGGATGAAGTGGCGAGAAAATTCCGCTATCTTCTGTGACAGAAAAATGCCCCCTAAGTTGAAAGGAAGGCTCTACACCGCAGTTGTACGTCCAGCGCTCACATACGGTTCACAATGTTGGACGATGTACAAAAAGTATGAGAGTAAATTAACGGCAGCTGAGATGAAGATGCTTCGCATGACAGCAGGAGTGACCAAGCTTGATCGAATAAGAAGTTCGAAGATCCGTGGAAGCTTTCACATCAAGGAAACCATCGTACACAAATTAGAGCGCGATCGGCTCAGCTGGTATTGCCACGTTCAAAGAAGAGATCATTTGAACCCTGTTAAAAAGGCAATATCTATGCACGTTCCAAAGACATCGCGATGTAGGAAAGGCAGGCCTATAAACGCCTGGATCAGACAAATGCGACGACATCGGCATTTCATTGGTCTCAGTAACCGAGTGATCCAAAATCGGCAGGCCTGCCGATATTTTCTGAGGTCAAATAGGCGAACCCCACAGGCGGATCAGTAGAAATGCAGTGAAGTGGGAGGGCTGTGATCCCTTGTTTTCGGATCATAGCCTCGCTGATAAAAGGAAAAGGAAGGATGGTATACTCGTACAGTATATTGCGTGAAATGAACTGTCTTTCAAATAAGAATGCACTCCACCTACATGAACATACATATGTACAATACATACCATATTATATATTCAATCAATGATATTAAATGATGCGGTGGATATCAACGTGATAACCATACACACTCATCATGTAGAATTTTGTACAAAGCATATTGGTAGTGTTTATACATATAAAACTGTTGAAAGCGACCTGCATAAGTACAAAATCTAAAATTTCCGAAATTAGGTACTGTAGTACCTTGATAATGTGAACTGGTCATTTTATTAAACTATTAGAACTATTATATTATTCTAAATAATAACGTCTGAAATATTAAGCATTTAAATCTAAAATCGAATCTATTTGATCTAATATTTATTTTTAGCTCTTTTTAGCGGTATATAACATGCAGCAACTTTTTTATTTTTGTTCATACCAATTGAAGCAAAAGTTAGGGTAAGGCACTCGGAGCTATGCCAGTCAAATTCGTCTTCCACAAATTGTTGCGTACACCACACTTTTTTTGTGAAAACAGTAACTTTAAAGTGTTATAATGAGTGAATAGGAGAAAACTAACTTTCTTCGATTGCATTTTTGGGAAATGTATGCCCCTCTAATTATCGGGTAATAATTCTACATACCATATGTATTGTATTACCCAAAACATTAGAATGTAGATACACTTCACTGAATTTTTAATTAGTTTTGCAATAGACATGACTATGTATATACCTATTTAGTCTAGATACTAACCGAATATACCATCTAATGAAATTCTTATACAAGAGAAGTAAACATATTAAATTGATTTAATCGAACCTTAGCGATCTAAATACTGGAGGGATATTTTCCGACAAGATAGTAAACTACACTTATATTTAATGCAGGTATGTTATGTGCTAATAGAATATTTCATGTAAACGAAATATCTTCTTTTTTTACATACCAAAACTTTGTGTACTAATAACGACAGTGAAAATCAAAGATATACGAGTTCGTAATACTTTCTTAATCAGATTGCAGTAAATTGCTTTATTTATGTACTTTCGAGAGGGACACGATTAGTGCGTGATTTAAGCGTTAAAGATATGAAAGAATCTCAAAGTCTCATGGATATTGTTACTTCCGAATCAGGAGTGGTTTGAATGTAGGCAAAACTGATACCATCATTTTAGTTGACCAACATGTGAAAATAAGCTAAATGAAGTGGGTTGACTTTGTGTAAGTAATTTTATTAGCAAAAGTACCCACTATAAAATGTATTTGTACGAAATGATAACATCATGCCAAAGGAATGAGAACATACGCGTGTTATATTTCTTTAAGCCTATTTACCAGTTTCTTAATTATTGTTTTGCATGAAATACTTTACATCGTAACTCACTTGATTTATAGCATTAACCACATCATTTATGTAAAAGATATGTACCATGGAGGAAAAAAGTCCTGTGTTGAACTCAAATTAAAGAAAATATGTAGGTCAAAAGTTTTCGTATGCAAGTGAATAAAAACAAACACATAAATTCAAGTTCTAAAAAAATGTGGTTTGCTTTATTAAGGTAAAATATTTGCTGCCTTTGAATTTCAGTAGCTCTATACCGTCCTAGTTTTTACTAGTTACAAATTTCCTCATTTATGTCATGATATTTGGGCATTTATTTTTGGGTTTAATTAGATTCTAAGATTTGGAGCAAAGTTAGGTAACTAGTTAATTAGTAATGTTTGAATTTTATTATTTGATAAACAAATTACCGTGTGCACGATTTTAAGTTCAACGCTAACACTAAATATGCATTATTTGTAATATGACCTTACGTTCACAGAGGTATTGAAGGCGCTGATGGCAGTTTCTTTCAGCCAATGGTCTCTGGTACTTTCGTTTAGTTGCATTATTGTAAACAAAAGTTAATATTTGAGTCATAAATAAAAACAGTTGTATATATGTATTTTATGTTATATTTGATTTCGCCTTGTGTAACTACTTAACTAACTACAGAACATTTTTTGAAAAACTTGAGCAAAATATTAGCTTCTTGACTAAAATAAGAAATAGAAAGAAATACTTGCGAACTTTTCCTTTCGTCACGATTTTACTATCTTGTCTATTATTCTTTTGTTTGTGGCTTTTTATGTGCACCAGTTATGTCATGCCAATAGAATTCATTATAATGCAAGACCATTGCAAAGTTTTAACCTGTTTACATTATTGATTGTACTTCTTTGATTAACTTTATTAGCTGCTTACTTACATATGCATGCACATATATGTATGTACATATACTTGAAGACTGCAGCGCTTGTTGTGGAATTGTTCAGTGTATGTATGTATGTACGTATGTGTTTATATACTACTTGAAGTTGTATAGATTTCTAAGTTTTGTCTACAATCCAGGTGTTATTATTATTTACGCTATACAAATTATGAATTAGACGTTTAAAAAACTATATTTACAGTGAAAAAAGTGTCTACGGATGTGCTCGTTTACGTGGACAAATAGATTTTGCGTGATAAATAGTAGGAAAAACCCTTATTGAAAGTGAATACTAGTACTCAAAAAGCAGAAAGGAAGAGAGAAAGTGGTCTCGCCCATTCTCATATACTATATAGGGCGCCATAATAACCAAAACACGTAACAATTTCGTCCAAGGAAAATATTTAAATTATATTGATTTTCTTACGGCTCGAATATGTATATCAACCACCAACAACATACCGTCAGGTGGTCAGTAGAAGAGAAAGGCATTACCGAGCCTTTTAGATTTGCCATTGATTTTGTTGCTTTGGTTTTAAGGTACTTAAACGAGTTTGCAGTAGGAACATTTTATCGCAGAAAAATAGAATAGAAAAGTACATATTACTCACTTTAAACGATTTAAACGAGGACACAACATAGCTGGCTCCGTCTTCCAACTCATCAAGACTGTACTTGCGATCTCCGTCCATAGAAAAAACATAGCGTGCTCCACGTGGTAAATCCATTTTTGGGGAAATCTTATCGAGAAGACTGTCTAAAGAAGTGATATCGCGTCCAGGCCGATACCGCAGCTCTACTCCAGGAAAGAAGGGATCGCCGTTGCGGTAGAACACGACTCGCCTTGCCTTCCAATAAGACAAATTAGAATAACGACTCACTGCACTCATAACACTATTTATCTGATTCGATGATGACAACTCCGGGCGAGATTTCGAACGTGTCAATGGCACAACTGGTGGCTGTGAGGAAATTTCACTCATGTTGTCCATTACACTTGGACTCACTGCTCGGTTATGATATCCATTGCGATTCCAGTAGTCGGACGCCTGTGTATTTTTTCCACTAATACCACCAACAGCAACGGTCGTTCCAATGCCACCACCAATACCACCAACTGCGCCACTGCTACCACCCACAATTGTTTCAGGATCGTTATGCCTACACTGTATTTCTGCACTCTCGAAGTCTTCTTCCTCATCGTCACTATTTAACTGTGGGTTATGGTTTGCATTTTGAATGTCCAAGGAGTTATCTTTCATATTGGAATCCGTTTGTATAGCTGGTGATAAGTTATTAACTTGTTCATTAGCGTTATTAACTGGTGATGATGCCGAAATATTTGCATCAAGTTTACCAATAGGTGATAGCTGTTCCCCTACTTGTTCTGTTTCACTGGACATGGCCAATAGCTCTGATCTTAGTGGACACTTTTCGGCCTACTTTTATTATTTTTCTTTCACATACAAAAAAAGTAACGAATGATGCTTAACTTATGTATATTTACAAAAATTACAAAACAAAAAATATACTGCTTGGATATTAATCTTAATTTTTAATTATAACCTATACAACTGTCGGACCACATTTTGTATATTGTAAGAGCTTTTAGTTTTATCAGAGTCTTACTTCACCGGTTGGGCACTGTGCAAATTCTGTTTTGTGCGGTCGCATTCGATGACCCGTCAACTCTACTGCTAGAAGGGAACCAATAACAACAACAATATAACTAAAAGACCCATTGAAGTAAAAGAAGTAGCAACGACACCAAAAGTAAGGACAAGAAAATGGGTGGCAAATGGTGCTATTTCAGCAGTTTTTCCCTCATAATATCTACATACATATTCATGTATATATGTATATCCGTTCTTAAACTGTTCCCACTATAGGTTTATTCCTAAAACAAAAACAGTATCGTGCACTGACCGTTCTGACCGCTGTTGCACTCTCACTTGTATAATTATGTGTATTTTCATATATGTTTCGCTTGTTTCAGAAAAAAATAAAGAGCACTATTTCGGCTGCCCAACATTCACCTAGGTGGAGCGTAATTGACTTTTTGATTGTAGGCACTTTAGTGTTTTAGGTCTCCTTTAAGATTTACATATACTACATAAAGTTGTATACTTGAGTTCTTCGTGACTTATTACATAGCGAGAAATCCTTAGTGAGTGTGCGGATAAAAGGAGAAACCGGGACTTGATTTAATTGCAATAGTTTTTCATTCAATCAAAACTGTTAAAGTAAATAGTGTTTTTACTTCCTTAAATACATAACTTCATTTTTATTACCGCATATTAAACTTTATATTTTATCAGAATTTCATTATCATAGATTGCTGTGAATTTCCGTAAATAAGTACATTCTTAAGGTATCATATCATATTTCCTGGGTAAATAAAGAGTTAAATATTGTTTCTACGTATGTACATATATACATATATTACTTCATTAAAGTAAAACCTAAAACTGTTAATTACCTTCGTAGACGCAGTCAGAGTTTAAGTGATTATTATTAGAGGATATAATGAAAAGGTGTGAAAGAGTTCCTTACGTTTTAATTAAAATATAATTTTTTTCTTTTGGTTTTTAACGTGATACGTACATATGTATGTATGTATATATAGGAAGTATTATATGTATGTTCTCGCTTAAAAACTAGGGGTGAAGGGAAACACAAATGCCATTACGAGTTAGGTGCTACAAGTAATGAAGTCATAATTTATCCAACCTTATTTTATGTTACAGTGTTGCAAATGATGGTAGGATGCTTGCTATGTTGAACATCATGTGAATATCGTGCAAGGTATCAGCGCAGTACCTACTCATAAAATTTAATTTCGTTTAATTCTGCACCCACGTCGTCGCTTTTGGTTTGTAAAATGCAATTGAATGAAAATTTTGTTTTGCTTTACGAGGCTTTTTTATTCCTTTTTATGTATGTATATATACATAGGTATACTAGTATAAAAGCAAGAGAGTGAATAGACGTCCCATTTAACACGCAACAAGCAACAAAGGATCATTATATTCTTAGCTTGTGTTTGCTCTATATTTGTGAGATTTTTTTTAATAATTATTATATTTTTTTTTATGAGAAGTCACTTATTTAGAGAGCAGAATACAGGTTTTTATTGAAATCAACTATGGAGTTATGTAAATATATAACTAAATAGTTAAGTTTACATTAAAAGAAAATTTATCTTCAAATAGTACATTCTTGCGTCGCTCGGATATGAAATGAAAAACAGCAATTATACATAAAGAGAAACTATAACTTCGTTTAATTTAAGTAATATTTATGTAAATGTATTTAAAAATAATTAACATTTCTTAATGATTATCAATGTGTTATACCACTACCATTTTCACATTTTTTAATATATTTACAGCTATAATTGTTATAAAAACTATTTTTAACTTGCTTTGTTCTAAGTCAATCTCTGTAAAATCAGTTGAAAGAGTGAGTCGAAATCGTATAGTATGCCACTTTGCGAATCCATTTTGTTGTTCAGATACATCAACTCTTGTTTTAATTTTTTTCTTGAAAATCCTTATTAAAAATATAAATAAAGAATACATCGAATTCAAATTAAATTTATAATGCTTACCACATACTGAAATGTGTGACTAGATATTTTGGCCTTGTGCTAAAATTCATATGCCTGTAAAGAAAACAAAGTCCTCGATTATGAACACAACCTAATATTCTTGTAATAATATTTTGAGAAAAATAATATTCTAATACATAAATATGTATGTAAATATGTTGACATCTATCTATGTACACATGTCTAATTGCAGTTATTACTACTTACCCATTGTACTTTTACCCTAACGTCTTCTTTTGCGTGACATAAAAAATAACATAAGTTAATTTTACTATTGCATTTAAACAAAGAATATTCTATCAAGCCAACTACTCATATTCTATGAGCAAACTATAATATAACTTCAAAAATCGTTGAACATATTATATATATTACAATATTCAAACATTGCTTTAGTTTTAAGCATATTGATTTTTAAAAATTACCTTCTTGTCCAAATTTTAATTCTTCATAATATGGAGGGCTGGCGGTTCCAGCTGCTCGAGCAATGCTAGAAGCAGTATTATCAACATTTGTAATTTTGGAAGATGTAGTACTAGCATCGCCATTTAATTGCATTTGGATTGCGGGCACAGAGATTGGTGATGTAGAATTAGCTTGTGTGGTGGCTATCTGCATTTTAAGAAAGGTATTAATAAAAGGATTTTTGGTGCCCTATATATATATCTATAATACGAACTAACTTGAACTTGTTCAATAGCTCTAAGGTAGCTTGGATTTTCAAAAGCAACTCCATTAGCTGCTTTTTCATCAGCTCTTCTGCGTTTATAGAAAAAAATTCCTAAAGCTGCCAAAAGAATAGCCGCAATACCAGCTGTAATTCCACTAATAGTACCCGCGGTACTAGCATGTGATGCAGATGTAAATTCCTGATCTCCGATAGTAAATCGCACAGGTTCAGTAAGTATGCTGGCGCCTTGACAATGTAATAAATAATCGTTAGCGGGAAAAATATACAAAATATAATTAACATTTCCATACCGAAAGTATTGCCAGCCTTTACTACTAATTCGTAAAGAACATCCGGTTTAAGACCATCGATACTTACAATCGTATCTTTAACATCAATTCTTTTGACTTCTGTAGCATTGATCGCTTGTTCGACGGTTTCGCTTATCGCAGCTTCATGGTAGAATATTCTATAACCATCCACAGCACTTGGATTCTTTGATGGAGGATCCCAGCTTCATGGAGTATTTTTATATTATACGATGTGTTTTTTTTTTTTGTATTTTTCTTATAAATACCTTATTTGAACTTCATTTTCGGACATTACACTTACTGCCAAATTCTGAGGAGGTCCTGGCAATTTATCACGATTGGCTTCGAAGCATCCAATTATAGTTTTAGTGTGTTGTAGACTGCATACTTCAGCATTAAGAACGGACTCTCCTCTACACCAATTCAGACACTTTCGCGGGACATCACTGTCTGCACAACATTTCCTATGATCCGATCCGTCTGCGGCACACTTCATTAACTTATCAAAGTCAACAATACACTCAGGCTTATTAATTACAGCATCAATATCAACGTAGAAACTGCAAGCAATCATACACGGACTTGACACATTTTGATTAATGCAACACCCCGAAATGTTGTGTGCTGAAGGAGTACTACGGATTCTCACGGAAACAGGACTAGTTGCAGAGCCAAGTGCGTTTTCTGCATGACAAAAGTAGTCTCCGACGTCAGATGCTTGCAAATTTAAGATATGTAGATTCATTGTGTACTGAGAAGGATCTGATGCATTATTCTTCACTGATATATCGTAGTTTCCTCCCTGTATGACGGCAATCCTCCCATTTTGATCACGCCAAAACATCGTTTTGGACTGAGGTACTGATCGAACAGTGCACTTCAAGTCAACACTATCGCCTATGTTGGCTACAGTTATACCGGAAGCCAATACACGAGGACCATCTTTTTAGTAAGACAAAAAGAAAATAAAAATTAATGAATAGGTATAGAAAAAAAATAATCTAAAATGACAAAATCATCTATCAAAACATATTTCATTATCACATCAGATAAAATTTCTAGCTACCTACACATTTCTTGCCTTAAAAACTACGAGTATTTTAAATAAATTCGGTGCAATTTAAACTTACAACTAATGCGTATTTTTCGAGTTGCTTGCATTGGCATTCCGTAACCGTTGTCGGCGTAACAAGATATATGCTCCATATCTGTAGTTATATTGTGAATGACCGTCACCATATGTCTAGAAGTATCTTGTCGTACTAAATGCCCACCAACATACAAAGAGATCATTGGAACGGGATTCCCAAGTGCAAGGCAAAGAACTGTCATAGATCCGCCTTCAGGTACGATGTCGGTAGGTTGTATGGTGGGAGGCTGAAATTTATCCAAATGTAATGATTTTCATGGCGCTAAACATTTTCAAAACTATTACCTCAACAAATGCCGGTAAGGCTGGATCTGTCCACGCAACCAGTGTTTCGGAAGCTAATGATACTCCTTTTGAGCTTATCGCTTCCACATATACGATGTGTTGCGAATTGGGTTTTAGATTATCTAAACGCACCCATAAATTTCTTGTTCTTATAACAGAAAAATTGCTAGATAGGGTGGGCTTATGGTAAACTCTAAAAAAGCCAACTTAGCAGTACAAATGTAATAGATGTAGTCGTATGCCTCACCTATAAAAAATGGTTTCATGTGGATGAGAAAATTCTGGTGGCTGCCATGATATTGTAACCCAATTAGCACTGTGCGAAGAGATTTGTAAAGAATGGGGTGGTGAAGGTACTCCAAATGAAGATTTGGAAATATCTAAGAATATGGTTTCTGTAATCGTTAATGAATAACATACGAGTATTAGCCATGAACTCACTAAATTTATTTAAATCAGTAGTGTTTATGATAAGCATTGAAGATGGTAAGGACGTTCCGTGAGTGCCTCGGACAACCACCAATATTCTATATAAAGAAGACGATTCTAATGATAAAAGCTCTAATGCAGTCTCATTGGTAGTTATTTCCTTCGAAGAAATGATTAAAACATATTAAATTAAAATTATGAGAGAGGACGAAATGACATTGTGCTTACGTTCTCTAATTTTACCACCATTTCATACATAGTCATATTGTTCACCTTTCCATACTGTACAACGTATTCATAGTCTAATGTAGAGTTATCTGTAATTTCAGATGGAGGTGACCATTCTAGGGTTATACTGCTATTGGTCACATATGTAACACGGACATCTTCTACTGGACCCGGAATGTTTTCCGTACCTTTGAAAATTTATATAATTAACTAGTTTATTTTAAGGTTGCATACTGTTTCGTTACCATCTTCGAAACATTGTAGGATATTCCCTGCATAGGATAAACATTCAGATGATGTAATGTGATGTGAAGTTGTTGGCAAAATCCCACGACAAAGAGGTATACACAAAGGCGTTACACCTCTTCTGTTGCAGCAAGGTACATGATCACGGCCCCCTGCTGCACATTTAACTATGATTGCTGCAAAATATTTTATTATTGGTATAAGCGTCAAATCCTATGTTTCTATTATACTAACCCATTTGTGCCTGACATGTCGCTCCAAAGGTTTGCATGTCACTCAATTTCATATTGTACGAACAAAGTGGAAAACACTGAGGTAAGAGCCCTAAGGCTTGGCAACATTTAGTCATATTGTACGAGGATGACGCCTGCACTAAATTTTCCTTCAATAAAAGGATTATAAATGATACATATGCAAAAAAAACCAATGTTACTTTACTTGGAATTTTGTGCGAAATACTAGCCTTGATGAGGGCATACTTCGACCATGAGTATTCAATGCAATCACATAACATTCATAATATGTTCCGGGCTCCAAACTTTCTAATATTAAAGGCGACCTTTCCTAAATTACAAACAAATAAAAAATCACTTAAGTCGTATATACATACATATGTATGTACGTACCTACTCTTCAATATTACATATACAGTACCTTTTGAATAACTGCGTATTCGTTTTCCGCTGCTAATTTCCGAAAATGGATTGTGTATTGCGTTACAGTGTCGGAGCGAACTTTTGGTGGGCTCCAATCTAATATTGCAAAAGTTGATGACACTTCAATTGGTTTTAATCTTGTGGGGTACCCTGGCAAAACTCCATACCCCTGTAAAAGACAGCTGCTGTAGTCTGGCATGTACCGTAGGCACCTTAAATTCAAATGTAGAAATTTATAAGCTCTATATTTTTATATTATTGAAATCTCTCTTACTTAAATAAGCTAAAGTTGAGGCTAGAAATTTTCCCAGAACACAGTGGTAAGCAAACAGATGGTATACCCCTTGCTCTGCAACATGACGTATGATCAATATCATTCGCCAGACAATTGAATGTTATATTGGACCATGGAGCGCATACCATAAAATCCGGTAAACTGGCTAAGCTTGCCTTTTTTGGATCGCACATTTTATCTAAGCACATTCTGTGAGACATACCATTTCTCTCGCAACAGTTTCTTATATCGGGTAGTTTTGGTATAACAGCTGTTGAGTTTTGAATTTTGTGAATAGCATCTTCTGTACTAAAAGTGAGAGCGCGGACCCGTTGGCTTGGGAGACTGTCGCCATTCTCATTGTGAGCAGTTACTGTAGCTGAATACATAGTCAAAGGCTTAAGGTCTGATACAAGATAAATATTCACATCTCTGGATACTACAATATTCACAGTCGGAGATGTACTATCGACGGGTAGATTATCTGGATCGAAATTGTGTAAAGCCGTCAAGTTAACTGTGTAAAATATGACTGTCTCTGGAAGTTTGTCTGGAGGTGACCACCCGATATTCAGTGAGGTATCGGTTATAGTTTCTACATATACATTAGTTGGCGAACTAGGAAGCTTTTGAACTCCCTGTAAAATACACTGAAGACCGGGTAAAGTATGCTGTATACAGGAAACCCTTGTTCTAAGAAGGTCAGTGAATGGTGTGTATTCCCCGCGGCACATGTCCTGACATAAATCGGGTATAGCTTTTTGTTCACAACAAGGTATGTGATTGCGACCATCGGCCATACATTTGACAATGTGAGGGAAGTCTTTTTCACACACCTCCGGTTCGATTCCTGTGGTTCCATCTATAATATTATGCACATTACAGAAACCAATACACTCTTTTGTTACATTGTATTCTTCACAGCAGTCTGTGAAATCATGAGACAACTGTTGTATAGATGACGCTGCGGAAATATTAGTTTATTTCATTTGGTATGAGAATACAAGCCTTACAAACCTAATTCAGCTGCAGGTGATTGCGTTGTGCTCATGGCTTCTTCACTCGGAAGGCTTTTTAAGGACGGTCGTACTGAGATATTGATAGTTTGAAACTAATTAATTCAGTATATGAACTCATTAATACCTGTTAATGTTTGGAAACTCCGGATTACTGGGTCAGAATTAACTTCACATACATAAATGTCCGAGTCCGTTGGCTTAGTATTCTTTATTAACAAGACCCAGACATCACCACCACTTCTTGTGTTAGCTTTAGGATCTGTATGATACGTTATTCAACATGAGTTTGAATATTTGAAACATTTAAAACTTACTATCTTCGTGTAATATTTGTATGCGCTTGTCTTTGGTGACTCTGTTCATTCCAGCGGATAAAATTTCGTTTTGACCTTTTCGCCATAATACTGTATTATTTAGATACGGGGTAGCAATTACGCATGTGAGTAGTGCATCTTTGCCTTCTATTATCAAACTTGGGCCACCGGTTCCTTTAGTAGGAAATATAGAATATTATAACTCTGAACTGTATATCTCCATGCCAATGAGAGTCGTTAATTTTCTTATTTATAAATATCTTCAACCGATTTTTTTTAAATCTGCGTTTATTTACTATATGGTAATTTTGAATTCAAATGTATTCATTACCTATTGGATCACTAGCTTTTGTCAGCAACAATATACAACTAGATGTGGTAAGTACTAGAAAGGTCTTCAATGATGCCATAGCAAAATCTGCAAAATGTAGGTCATAATGAGGTATTAATATCCGTAGCTTTATGGTACACTCTCGTAAAAAATAAGATATTTATATCAGGAATTACAAATCTGGTTTTTACCCTTTTGTTATGTTCCGCTTTGGTATTGTTAAGAATATGGCTTTGATAAAATTAGCACAGAGCAGCTTCTTGAACTTGACAATAGTTTTACTAAAGAGAACCAGCTATGCTAATGATACAACCAACATTGTTTTATTGATTTTGTTGAAACTTTTTTTTAACTTATTTCCGGAAGAAGAAACCCTAGCAATTCACAATCAAGGGCTTTTGATTAGCCAGCGTCAGCCGTTAAATCGTAAATAAAACAGAAGAACAAAAACAAATCTAATATACAAAAGAAATTAAAAAATTAATTATTTTAATCTATAGACATGCATATGTACCAATATATGTACATTACAATACATGTACATTATATAGAAAATGTATGTACATACAGAAGTACGACAATAAATTTCATCTTATTATACGTATAATAGGCAATATTTATAATATAATTGGTATTATTTGAGCCTTCTATTGTTGAATATATTGCATCTCCCGTGCAAGATCTTAAATCGCTTTGTACATAGTAAGTTATTGTTAACGACTGAATGCTCTTAGAGTACGCCTTATGATTCCGCTTTGTAAACGTAGACATTCTTTAATTCATTTTAAATACCGCTGAATTTAGTTCATATATTTTACTAACGTTTTCTGCAAGTAGGAACAAATTAAACATCTTACCTTTACTAACTGGAACGCTTAAAGTTAAAATTTGGTTTTAAGATAGAAATATGTATATTTATTTATGTGCTTGAAGTTTTTTCTCACTGCTCAACCAAGTACGAATCTCCGCTTCGTTTGATTCACTTTAATTTATTCACATTCTTTTTTTTCGCAGAACACTAACGCAAATTATTAGCTTCTGCCAAATGCATCGCTTGAAGTGCTGCCTTGTTTAATCTCACTTAGCATAGCATTTACTCACTTATCTAGCTATTCAGACGTTATTTTGTTTACTAATTTGATTCAATATGCGCGGACATCTTATAATTTCGATTATTTACTTCAGTTTATTTTTTAATCACTTGGATAACATAGTATAACACTGGGAAGTTTTAAGTATTTAGTATTTCATTGTCGTAGCGGAGAGCAACTTCGCACGCAAACTGAACGTAGTGACAATTCGGCTACAACTAAAGATTCAATTTAAGCCAACGATTGTTTTATACACATATATGACGTTCTCTAAAGTTCTGACACCGAAGAGGGTGGTGGATTTGCTGTATCTCGTCAACTCAACTAAAATGCTGCCCTACCACCCATACCATATGTGTTGCGCACCAAAGCTTTTGGAGATGTTTAATGTCTGTAAGATACCTTGCTGTTGACGTTGTCGTCTGTTTTGTTGTCTCGGTCACGGTATCCGATTTTAACTATAAATTCGTATAGCAATGAACTTAGGATTGCTTTATAAATGCACTCGAAATTTTTCATTAATTTTATCGCATTTGTTAAATACCTGTATTTACCTTTTAACTTTGACACTGCAAAACAAATCTATCATTACGTTCAGCATTCTCTAGTTTTGCTATATACATACAGTCTTGCTATATACACAAGGCAGGAAGTTTCTCAACAAAATGATCCAAATTTTAAAATTGAAGTGTGGTACTTCTTTCTATCATACATACATATGTATGTGTACTAATATTGTTCGCCTTAGTATAAACAATTATTTTACAAATGGTTATTGTTCTTATAAATTTAAAAGATCACAGGAAAAATATAATACAACTATTGTTTTAAAATATAGCGATTAACCTTAAATATTTTCAGTTTAATAAGGTATAACAATTGGCCGTCTGGTTAAAAAATTCAAATAGATCCTAGATCTTATCAAACTTTTAAAATAAAAAAAAAGATTCACACATTAGCACCTGTGCATCTAGAAGGTCTATAAAGAGAATAGATTCGATGTGGGTTAGGTATATAAAAGCAATCTAGAATATTTAAAGATCAGAATATACAGACTCGCATAATGAAGTGCAGGCAGACTTATTTAAGAAATAAAAATGTACATAACATATATTATATATATTATTTTCGAAAAAAATAATTTATATACGATGTGTACTCCTGTTTTCTTCATCGTTCTAGGGTTCATTACCTCAAAGATTGCTAATGTATTCTAAAGCCAAAGTATTAATAACAATAAAAGAAGTTTTTGTTTAAATTAATAAAAAAAACCTGTTTTTGTTCGTTTGTTATTGAAGCAAAAACTTAAAACGAACACCATTTCAAGAAGTTAGTCTCTGCTACTTAAAGCATCTTATACACTAGCAGAACCGAGCTTTATTCAGCAGCAATTTGGAATATTAAGTAAACTTGTGTATTAGTGAAGTAGAATAATAATTTTGTTATAATATGTACATATTTACGAGTATGTACACAATGTTCCCGTACTCTTGCTAGTAGACACAACTCTTTGTTTGATAGATCGATTTCAATGGATGTATCTATGCCTACCTGATCCTATGTTTGGGTAGGTAGTGCTGTTGCAGGTTGCATACAACAGGTTGGTAGTGAGATTCAAAATGGAGAAGTGGGTCGTTGAGATTCATTTGGAATACACTGCAAATGATAATTGAATGCCATTTGGTCTTCAAGGTCAAGTGTATTGATGTGTATAATGAATTCCAACAAGTCACGAGATGGTGTGCCGCGTATAGAACTGATGATGCTTTTACGTCATACGTATTTATTTGAGCTCAAGTAAACTAGATAGGTGCCTACATATACATATATGTATTTACATTATGTATGTTAACATGTATTTATCACTTAACTGATCATTTGGACAAATATTTCATTAATATACATATGTACATGTATGTATATATATAAACTAGCAATATTTGATGTGTATAAGAAACGTTTTGACAATATTTCATAAGTTTATCAAATACATACGATATCATGATTTATTACTCTATAAACTATTACTTGTCAATCATCATTTACACAATACGCAAATAATCAATATATCGAAGACAAATAGGAGAGATATACATATGTACTTACCTACATTTTTCGTTATCCAATTTTGAAAATGAGCGTGTAGCTTACCTGGGAATAGTGCATTGATTTTATAGTGCATTGCTCATTGCATTGAAAAAATCTAATTCACTGCTAGTGCAAGTTGACTTTCACTAGCACTGAAAATTTCACTACCAAACAAAATGTACTGTTCATTTGATACATAGTATGTACTTTCAATCGGATCACCATGTACATATCTATGGTGTTGAGCAACCATCTCGTTAAAAGAGATTAGTTAAAAATTATAACTAAATTATTTAGAACGTTAATAGATTTGAAACAAACCGAACGCAGGAACTTCAAATCAGCTTTTTTATCTGTGAAAATGGAAGTATGTACCTATGTAGGTATTCGAAACAGGTAAGGCTTCGCCGTTCCTCGCTGCATTATGCTACAGTGCTTTGAAAGCAACCTTGTCGTGGTGCTGGGGCTTAGGTAGGGCTGAAGGTTTTCTGCGGAGATGTGTCGGCGAGTGCTGGTGACTTCTAGACTACCTGAGGTCCAAAAAACCAAGAGATTGTCTCCCTAATTCTACCGGTGGTGTGAGCGTTTTAAAGCCGTTCCAAAAGATGATAGGTTGGGGGGATATAAAACCAACCACTAACGAGCTCCCACAGATGCCCTGGGAGGTCTGTGTATAATAAATGCCTTACCCCGGCATGGCGGCTCTGGCGGGGCGAATTATACTTTCCGGTCATACTCGTGGGAACAGAAATGGTGAACAATAATAACAAAAACAAACAAACGAAAGACGGCAACATCAGTTCGGAAGCTGACACGATACCCGTGGGCGTACCGGAACTGGTTAAGCTGCAGCCACCATCGGCAGCTAGCTCGGATGAGGAGGAGATCTCTATGGAGATGGAGGGGCGGCTATTAGCAGATCCATCCGAGGATTCCCTCTCCGAAAGGGAAAAGAACTCCCTGGCCTGGACTATTGATACAATAGCAAAGGAGGCTCTGACGAGGCCTGCGCCTAAACAGAGCGTTGCTGAAACCAAGGCCAGACGTAAGGTCGCTGGCGTTTCCATCAGCTGCCTTGACGTGGTGAAACGGCTTAAGAGTCAATGGCCCTAAGGATCTGAAAGGATCCAAGATGAGACATCGAACTAAAGGTTGAAGACGTCTTGACTGTGACGTAAAACTTGTTAAACAGTATGATGGAGAAAATAAATGAGATGTCCACTCCAGGTGATACTCGTGAAAACGATAATCCACCCGTGGTCTTTTCGACTACGGCCGGGACGAGGATTCTGAAGGTCCAAACCACCATACTCTTACCCCCCGCCTCTGGCGATGAATCGGAAGTGGCAGCGACGCTTGCTTCAGAAGACTCCTGCAGCTCTGTCTCCGACTCGTTTGGTAGACTGGGCTGGAATGACAAAGAAAGTGGCGGAAAGGCTTCAGCTGGAACGTCTAATCTCTGTCTCAATAGACGGGTAGCTGATCGAAGTTGTGTCGGTGACGGTTTGACTCGGGAAACCAATAATGCTGAACGAGCTCCTGAAGCGGCGCACTCCGATAAGTGCTCCTGACTAAGAGTCAACTGAAGAGGAGAAGAAGGAAGGCGGCGATGGCGCGGTTCAAAGAGGCTGCAGTGTCAGCTGAAGGCGCAAGCGCCGAAAGCAGTCATCCTTCAGTAGCGATAGGAATGAGTCCTAGGTCGACAGAAAGTACTCCAACCGGAGCCGATCAATCCCTCAGACCCAACGCTGGCTCCTCTTCGGTCGGCTCGAACAGGTCCAATCTGACGAAGCAAGTTTCGCCTGCTTTCCATGGTGGAAGCGTGTGCGCATCTGATGCGCGCTCTTCTGCTGGGCACACTCTTACCGCATATGTGGTTTTGGAGGTGTTCGTGGAGTTACCGTGCTATGTGACGAGCGATCTGAAAGACCGAGAGCTTGTCTTGTGCCGAATTTCCTCTCAGTAACCAAGCTTGAACAATTCTGTGGACAGGACCTGGTTGCTGCAGCTGTAAGCTACGAAATGACCGGAAGTTGGAAAACCTTGGTCGTTGCGTCGGCTTACTTCCCTTATGATTCGGTAATGCCTCCACCAGCGAAGGCGGTTGCCGAACTCATAAAGTACTGTGACACTCGGGAGATGGGACTAGTCATGTGTTGCGACGCTAATGCTCAGAATACAGTCTGGGGCAGCAGCAAATGTAACATACGAGGAAACCATCTCCTAGACTTTATACTATCGTCTGGCATGGTAATTAACAATGTTGGCTCCCAGCCAACTTTTGTTACGGCAAGGAGGCAGGAGGTAATTGATTTGACTTTATCTAATAGGTATTTCAAGTCAATTACTAACTGGAGGGTACTGCCGAAGGTGTCCTTGTCAGACCATAGATACATCGTTTTCCAAATCGAATGCGAGGCGATAACTTTGCAGGAGAGGAGGAATCCGAGGAAAACCAACTGGGTGCGGTTTAGGGAAGAGCTATACAAATCTGTCAAAACTCCAACTAAACTCAGAACGAAACGAAAGGTTGAGGATGCTGTTCAAAACCTGACTAGCGTCCTTACCGGCTGTTTTGAACTGACGTGCCCATTGACAAAAAACCCCTACAGAACTCCGGTTCCCTGTTGGAGCCCAGAACTGCAGCGACTTAAAAAAGAATCCAGAAAACTTCTAAATAGGTCACTCAAGACAAATTTAGAAGGTGACTGGTATCTTTTTAGATCGAAGCAAAAAGACTATAAGAAGTTAATTCGGTTGCCGAAAAGTGCTTCTTATAAAGATTTTTGTGAAAAGATCGAGACACTCGGTGAAACCAGCAGGTTGGTTAATTTTCTCAGAAGGGGCAAGTCGACCAAACCGGAGTCACTGAGAAAGTCTGATGGCAAGTTTACTGAGACGAAAGCGGAAACATTTAGTTTTCTGCTGGAGACTCACTTTCCTGACAATCAGATAACCACTAGGTCGCAGCTTGGCCCGCTTACCCAGGCTATGGGTACCCTAGGAAGCTATGGCCATCTTTCGACAAAGCAAAGACCGAGAGAATCATCCGTAAAGATAGGAAATCCCTTTCCACCCTCGTGGGCATCATCACGGGGCACAACACTCTGCGGTAATACTTGAAGAAACTACGCCTGACGGAGGAGGAACTCTGCAGAGGCTGTGGTGACGAGGAAGTTTTTGAGGACACAACCCACTTCCTGTGCCACTGCCCGAGTCTTCAACACTCCAGGAAAAAGTTCCTTGGTAAATTTTTCTTCCAGGATCTCGGGGAACTCTCCGGCGTTTCAACGGAAAAGATGTTGAACTTCATCAAATCATCAGGGTGGTTTGTATGCAGAAATGAAGTAAGTGACTGAGTAGTTTTTAGTTTCATTGGGTAAGGGATTACTTTTTCCCCCATGGGTACCACAATGGGTCAACGCTGACCTGAGTGTGGCAGAGAGCGTCGCTCCCTGCCAGCCCACATACCTAACCTAACCTACCCAGGCTGAGCTTGATCTAAGTCAGCTGGTATATTGCATCAGCCGTGGTAACAGATGAGGCCATCAAATATGCTGTGGCATCTTTTGATGGTTTCAAATCACCTGGCACCGATGGAATATATCCAGCTATGCTGCAATAGGGTATAGATCAGCTATTGCCAACTCTGAAAAGAATTTTCACCGCTGGCTTGGCGCTGGCATATATTCCTACACCTTGGCGGACAGTCAGAGTAGCTTTCATACCGAAAATTGGTAAGGAGGACTATTCGCTCCCCAAGAGTTTCAGATCTATAAGTTTGACATCCTTCTTACTGAAAAGTATGGAGAGACTGGTAGAATTTCACGTGCGCAAAGTTGCTTTGAAACTGCATCGACTATCGGAGATGCAGCATGCCTATCAGCGTGGGAAATCCTGCGAGACCGCACTTCAAAATTGAGTGGCCAGAATTGAATGCGTGCTTGATAGGAAAGAATACGCGATGGGTATCTTCATCGACATTGAGGGTGCTTTTGACAATGCGACTTTTGACTGCATGTGCAACTCGGCCAGGCGGCACGGGGTAGATGAAACATTAGTGTTGTGGATTAAAGCAATGCTATTGAATAGAACTTTGGTAGTGGATGCGGATTGTGGCCGATATGTTATGACAGGGGTAAACAGGGGCTGTCCGCAAGGTGGCGTTCTGTCTCCATTGTTATGGTGCATGGTAGTCGACTCTCTGTTGAACACTCTAAATAGTTCTAACGTCTATGCTCAGGCATATGCGGATGATGTCGCTGTACTTTCTGTCGGGCCATGCCTGGCGACGGTCTGTGCTAACGCGCAGGCGGCGCTGGACATGATCGATGAATGGTGTACTAGGAGTGGGCTTTCGCTGAATCCTCTTAAAACTGAGGCTGTTCTTTTTAGGAGAAGGAGGATTTTTACCGTTTTGACTCAGCCAGTGCTAAAAGGCGTCACCATTCGCATTTCCAATGAAGCCAAATATCTGGGAGTGATTTTAGATAAGAAACTTCATTGGTCTAAACCTTCTCTTCTGGCAGTGTAAGGGTGATTTTTTTTTGGCAAGACTTAGGTCTTGTCACCGAGTAAGGTTCTCTAGATCTACACGGCTATGATAAGATCATTACTCGCATATGCGTCGGTTTTTTGGTGGAAGGGACTCTCGCGTAAATATGTGGTTGCCTTTTGCGCGAAACTCCAAAGAACGGCTTGTCTCGGCTGCACGGGAGCTTTTCCGAGTACGCCTGGCTCTGCTCTAGACGCTTTGCTGAAATTACCTCCCCTCGATACTTATATCATGGGTTGCACTATCAAAGCCATTCATCGTCTTAGGCGGGGCGGTTTCTGGTATACTCCTCACTGGAATTTTGATGAACTTGCGCGACACTTATCTTACGACTCCCGTCTTATGGATATGCCGTCTGATGCAATGACAGCAGAAGTCCAGCTGATCCGCAAATTCAGAGTCGACTTTCCTTGTGCTCAGGACTGGTTTCGGCCAGAGTCTGAGCCGGGAATGGAATGTAGTCGTATTTTTACGGATGGTTCTAAAACCAGTCAAGGGTCTGGCGCTGGTGTCTTCGTGGAAGTCGACAACATTAGACTTCTTTTCCAGCTAGGCAAATATGCTTCTATTTTCCAAGCGGAAACTTATGCAATTCTAATGGCCATGAACTATGTTGTGAAGAACAGGTGGAAGGGACGTAGCATTTGTGTCTGTAGTGACAGTCAGGCTGCGCTTAAGGTCTTGCTTAACCCTTTAACCACTTCTAAAATAATTCGTGAAACCAAAAACTCTTTGATCTCGGTCACAAGGCTGAATTCTCTGTCTCTTATCTGGATCCCAGGTCACACTGGGATCTTGGGGAACGAGATCTCCGATGAGATTGCTAGACAAGGCTCAGAGGAGGCTTTCTCAGGTCCCGAACCCGCGTTGGGTCTCCCTTCGTCCTCGATTAGGGCTTCCATTGACGATTGGGTCTCTCACGAGCACAATTGTGTGTGGCATGACTCTCCAGGATGCAGGTTGACTAAACGCATGCTCCCGGACGTCTGTAAGAAATCAGCGGCATTCTTGCTGTCTCTCAGCAGAAAAGACTGTAGACAACTTATTAGCGTCTTGACAGGCCACTTTGCTTTTGCCAAGCACCTTAACGCGTTAGGTTTAAGTGACACTAAAATCTGCGACGCTTGTGGAGAGAGCGACGACACCGCAGAACATTATCTCTGTGAGTGTCCGGCCTTTGCTCGTATCAGGTGGCAGATCCTCGGTGCGGATGTGGTGAGTGCTGGTACTGTAAGCTCCTCATCACTGAAGTGCTTGCTTGGCTTTCTTATAAAGACAAGGAAATTCCAATAAAATGGGTAAATCAGGGTTTGCTCTCAAAGGAGCAGACTTAAAGACGAAAACCACCAGCAAGACCACTGCCGCTAAGGCAGGTCCTGCTGTTGATCAGCCAGAAACCTCGAGGGCCGCTGAACATCGTCGTAGGATGACCAAGACCAGGAGGGAGGATTTTGTGTCAAAGAGGCTTAGGACTTCGGAGGACACAAAAAATTCCCCTAAGAGGTCGAAGGCTGATACGGGGAAACTCTTCAACGAGGCGATTCACAGCTCACTGCAGCTAGCTGTGGTGGACTTCGGAAAACCTAGTGGCCAGTATTCCCAAGAATGATTGCTGGAGCAATCTTCGACCGTATTCGAAAGAGTGACGATGGAACTGCACCCACATTCGGAAAAGCGAAGTGGCATCGTGGGGTCATTATAATAGACTGCAAGGATCAGTTATCGCTTGACTTCGTGAAGGCCACGGTTCGCGGTTTTAAACTTTGGGAGGGGCTACACTGCGTGCGGTACCCCCAGAGGAGATACCCACCATGCCCAAGGAAATGCTCTGTGTTCCTGACTGGGGTGTGGATAAAACAGAGATCCTCGCCTTCCTAAAAGCCCAGAACCTGCACGGTGTCGTCTGCGTACCTACCATACGATGACGGCATCAACATCCCCTCGGAAAATCTGAGATCGCTCATATCAGCGTCTCAAAAAGGTGAGAAAAACTTAGTCTTGGGATGTGATGCCAACGCCCACTATACTCTCTGGGGTAGCACCAACATCAATGCTAGAGGCGAGGTTTTGTTTAATTATATTCTAGAATCCAATCTTATTATCTGTAATAGAGGCAATGACCCCACCTTGTCTTGGATATAACTTTTATTTCTGAATAAAGCTCTGTCGAAGTTGTTAACTGGAGAGTCTCCAACAAGGCCTCAGTGTTGGATACTCTTCAAGCTACAACTTTCTACTCGTGGGAAAGGGACTTTTAGAAATCCGCGTAGGGCTAACTGGTCAAAATTCAAGAGAGAACTGAGGAATCACCTCACTGAGCTGTTGACAATGCAGTCGATGCATTGACTGGTTCCCTTACGCGATCCTTTGAGAAGTCCTGCCCGGTTAGCAGGCTTAGTGGTTAAAGGCGTCCACCATGGTGGAGCGATAAAATAGCGGAACTTATCCGCATTTCAAGAGTAGGGTGGAACCTCGCCAAGGAGGAGGTCGTCGAGTGGTCCACCTATAAAGAAAGCTTGAAGCTCCTCAAGAAAAAGATTAGGTTCGCAAAGAGGAACTCTTGGAAGTCCTTTTGCGCATCTATAGAATCAACAAATGAAGCGTCCCGCCTAAGGAAGGTCTTGGCCAAGACGCCAACGTCGGAGTCCAATATCAGGAAAAGCGATGGCACCTGGGCAGAATCACATGAGGAAACGCTGGACATGCTACTGAGTACTCATTTTCCCGGATGTATAATACATCAATCTCCGGAGATGATCTACGCATTCCAGAGACGACATCGGAAATAAGCGTGGGAAATATAATAAATGATGACAAGATAGCTTATGCAAATAAATCATTTGCTCCATATAAGGCACCAGGAATGGATAACATTCGACCTGCGATGCTGCAAGAGTCAGTGGATATTGCTATTCCGTGGCTCAAGCGTATCTTCACAGGATGCCTTAAGCTAGATTATGTTCCTAAAGCATGGCGGGAGGTGCGTGTTGTATTTATTCCCAAAGCGGGAAAAGCGAGCCACTGCAATGCAAAAGACCTGAGACCTATCAGTCTGTCGTCTTTTATGCAGATAACACACACTGTACTCGAAGTCGACATTGTAAGAAGCGAACTTCACAATTAGCTACAATTTCACTTATTTACTTCTATGTTCACGTGTACTTTTTCTTTTTTTTCTTATCATTTATTATTATTATTTTTTACTTATTTATTTTTTTTTTGTTTTTGCATTGTTTACAAATTGCTCCCTCATTTCCATCCATCAATAAATGAGTTTCGATTTAGAATTAAATAATACAGAATCGGTCGGCGGCGATATGAACAACAATTTGCATGAGTGATTTGCTCGCAACGCAATGGATTGAAAATTTTTCATATAAATGCACAAAGCACAAACACAAAATGCACAGCTTGATGAATTTCGGCATTTATTCATAAAGTCAAAGGTTGACATTGTTTGTGTTTCGGAGACGTGGTTTAACCCTGAGATTAGCGACAAATTTTATGGCGCCAATTACTTACTTACTTAGATGGCGCTACAGTCCGGGGTGGACCTGGGCCTCAACCAACAAACCTCTCCAGCCAGCACGGTTACGAGCCAGCTGCCTCCAGTTGCGCACGCCAAGTTGGTTGAGGTCCCCCTCCACTTGTTTGCGCCACCTACCGCGAGGTCGTCCTCTACTGCGCCGTCCGTCCGGGGTGGATTCGAAGCCATCTTAGTCGCTGTATGTGAACTCTTCTGGCTAAGTCGATGTCCTTGTACAGGCCGTATAGTTCGGCATTGTACCTTCTCCTCCACTCATCGTCTATGCAGACGGGACCAAGGATCGCTCGAAGAACTTTTCTCTCGAAATAACCAAGGGCATCCTCATCCGGTTTTGTCAAAGCCCATGCCTCTGCGCCATACAGCAGGACTGGGATGATTAATGTCTTATAAAGAGTTACCTTAGTAGTTCGAGATAGGGCTTTGCTACTCAATTGCCGTTTTAGCCCATAGAAACAACGATTGGCAAGAGTAATTCTCCATGTGATCTCTCCACTGATGTCATTTGCGGAGCTGACCATAGAGCCTAGGTAGACAAAATCCTTTACTACCTCAATATTGTATCTGTCTATTGTGGTGTTCTGTCCAAGACGCCGATGTTGGGTGTTCTTTTTTGTAGACAGCATATATTTTGTTTTGCTTTCATTGACCGCTAGACCCATCTTTGCTGCCTCGTTCTCAATACTCGTAAATGCCCCATTGACTGCCCGCTGAGTTCTTCCGATTATGTCAATGTCATCGGCATAAGCGAGTAGTTGTACAGACTTGAAGAAGATTGTACCTCCGGGGTTGGCTTGTGAGTTTCGTACAATTCTCTCAAGTACTATGTTAAAGAGATCGCATGATAGCGCGTCGCCTGTCTAAGACCTTTCCTGACATCGAACGATTCGGTGATGTTCTTACCGACTTTGATGGAGCAGCGAGAGTTCTCCATCGTCATTCTGCACAAACGGACGAGCTTGGAAGGGATACCAAGACTAGACATGGCTCTGTATAACTCGTCTCTATACACGCTATCATAGGCAACTTTGAAATCGATGAAAAGGTGGTGCGTATCGATTTTATATTCATGGGTTTTTTCCAAGATCTGCCGTAGTGTGAATATTTGGTCAATGGTGGACTTTCCAGGCCTGAAACCGCACTGATAAGGACCTATCAGGTTGTTAAAGATCGGTTTTAGGCGTTCACATAGTACGGCAGACAGGATCTTATATGCGATATTTAGGAGACTTATACCTCTGTAGTTGGCGCAGTTCAGAGGGTCTCCTTTCTTCAGGATCGGGCAAACGATGCTGAGGTTCCATTCATCGGGCATACTTTCATCCGACCAGATTTTACAGATGAGCTGGTGCATGCTCCTTACCAACTCATCTCCTCCTGCCTTGGAAAGTTCAGCGGCAAGGCCGTCGGCTCCAGCAGCTTTGTTGGATTTGAGTTTAGATATCGCTATCCTCACTTCATTCTGATCGGGTTGACGGGAATCTTGACTGCCATCGTCACTGTTGAATGGCTCATTCTGCCTGACAGCGGAATATTGATCATCATCGCCGTTTAACAGTCTACAGAAGTGTTCCTTCCATATCCTCAGCAGCGACTGCGATTCTACTACTATGTTGCCATTTTCATCCCTGCAGGCTTCTGTTCTGGCTTTGAAACCCTGGCATGTTCTTTTTACCTTTTGGTAAAATTTTCGAACATTATTCCTGCAATAAAGTCTCTCAATCTCCTTGATCGAGCGCTTCTCATGCTCTTTTTTCTTCTTTCTGAGAAGTCGATGTTCCTCTTTTCTCCTGCGCACGTAGAGCTCGTAAGCAGCTCTAGTCCTTCTATGCAGCGCCGCTTTGTACGCCTCTTGTTTTGCTGCATGTGCTTGCCGGCATTCCTCATCAAACCAGGGGTTTAGTTGTGGTGGGCGAGAGAAACCCAGTACATCAGAGACGGCATCTCTGATGGCTTTTTGGCAACGCTGCCACTGGTCTTCCGCATTTGTTGCTGGCGGCATAGGACTTAGATTGTAATTAGAAGAAACACAATCGGCAAAGGTTCTGCCGGTCTCTTGCGATTGTAGCTTTTCGACGTCAAATCCGCATCCGTACTTTGGCTACAACCAGGTAGTGATCCGAGTCTACGTTGGCTCCTCGGAAAGTCCGGACACCCAGAATACTGGAAGAGTGCCTTGCGTCGATCGCAATGTGATCGATTTGGCTGACAGTTTTTCGATCAAAGGAGAGCCATGTTTCTTTGTGAATATGGAGACGTGGGAACCGCGTACTAGCTATGACAAAGTTTCGCCCCGCCGCAAAGTCGATTAGCCTGAGTCCGTTGCCGGATGTGTTGTCGTGCAGGCTGTGCTTTCCGACCACGCTACTAAAGACTTCCTCTCTTCCTAGCTTTGCGTTAAAGTCGCCTAGGATAATTTTAACGTCGTGGCTAGGGCATTGTCCATACGTCTTGTCCAAGAGCTGGTAGAAGTCATCCTTTGTCGCGTCGTCCTTCTCCTCGTGAGGGGCGTGAACGCATATTAGGCTAATGTTGGCAAATTTAGCCTTGATACGGATAGTCATGAGGCGCTCGTTCACATGCCGGAAACTCAAGACTTCTTGCCTAAGTCTGCCTCCAATGACAAATCCGCACCCGAATAGACGCTGTCCTTTTTGTCTGTAGCAATCGCCGTAGTAGATGTCGCAGTTTTTCATACTCCTTTTGCCCGGCCCATCCCATCGCACTTCTTGGATGGCGGTAATGTCTGCTTTGAGACACTCTAGGACCTCCGCAAGTTGTTCGGCTGCACGTGGTTTGTAGAGGGACCTAACATTCCATGTGCAGACACGAAGATCGTTTTCCTTTTTACGTTTGCATGGGTCGTCAACAGTAAGATCATCCGTATCCGAGGCTGTTGGTTGCTTCGTAACCAAAGGTTTTTTACGTGGTAGGGAAGTTAACCCGACGGCACAACCCCCAACCTGGAGGGCCAGATCCTTTTTTTTGTACCCCTAGGACAAGAGGCCGGATACACCGATGTCAGTAACCCACTTCGGGGATACGAGCGCTGCCGTTGGCCCATTAAGGGTTCATCCGCCACCATCTCTTTTTCAATACCCTGACGTAGTATTGAAAATCCTTACAGACCTCAGCTCCAAATATGTCGAAGTAGCTCCGGTAAGGTATCCGCTGGTCTGTAGATGTCACCGTTGATTCCATCGAGAGAATTCATCCGCCGCACGTCCTCCTTCTGAGGACCTCTTGCTAGACTTCTGAGACGCATATTTCAGCTGATCAGGTCAACAAGAGATGCCTCGTCCGGTTAGACATATGCGCGCTGAAGTTCACCCAGATGTGCTTACGCAGGTCTGAGTGTTCAGCTGCACATATATCGTCAGACTCAGCATACGCTCATCGTTAGTTCACTATCAGATAGCTATCCAGCGGGCACCGCGTGGAGGTGATGATGCGATTTTGCCCACCATGGCGCCAATGGTTACAATATATTTCGTTCCGATAGAAATGGGCGAATTGGTGCGGGTGTAGCTGTTTATGTGAGAGAGGGCATGAGATGTCATCTTATTTTCAAATCTAACCCTGACTGTTCTATGCAATATATTTTGGTGAAGATTACGTGTGATCCATCACAACTTCTACTTTGTTTGGCCTACAGACCTAATAAACATATAGATATTACACCACTGATTAATAGTTAAGAGCCGCAAAAGAGACCGCTCTAATTCTTCTCCTCTGGCTTCGGAGCCTAATAAGACAAAAACTGCACCCCACGCAAGAGCAACAGATGTGGTTCCCACATCTATCAAACCTGCTCCTACAGTGCCACTTACCACTTTTAAGCAAGCTCTGGAAGTTTTCAAGATAGGGATTATCGACTCCAACTTTCCAGAAACCCTGCTTAACAACGAGCAAATCACATCCATCCATGACTCCATCTTTGAGCGCATTATCAACCTCACGCACGAGAAAGTGAAACCCAAATTCCGCGGTACATCTTTCCGTCCAGGATGGCTAGTCCTAAATTGCAAAGACACGTCTACGGCAGAATGGGTCAAAGGGATTGTCCCTAGTTTCACTCCATGGGAGGGTGCTTCACTGAAAGCTCTTGATGAGGATAACATTCCTCGGGAACAAATTTTAGTGGGACACTTTCCAGCAAACCCCTCATTCGGAAACGAGAAGATCCTGAGGGCTGTTTCTGCCCAAAATTCAGATCTTCTCGCTTCTGAATGGCGGGTTTTAAAACGTGAGGACAAGGGCAACCTTGCCATATTGACTCTCTCCTTCATTTTAAAATAGACTTTCGGTTCGGAGAAGTTATTCTTCGAACAAAGCAATTCATCAGCATAGACTCTGCCCCTCCCCTCTCTATCCCTCCTCCTAAAGAATGTGATTCAGAGTTGACATTAATCGACTCCAAGGCAATCGCTTCCTCCTCCAACCTTCCCCCCGCCGCAACAGAAAAAACCTGCATTGCTCTCAAAAACAATGATCCAAGGCCTGTCCAATGTCCTCCCTCAAGGACCGAGCAGTCAAAGGCAAAGCCCGGCAAAAACTCATCTGTTTGTTGTGGAGTACAACAGGGCTCAATTTTGGGTCCTATTTTCTTCGTCCTCTATATTAATGATCTCCCACCGACTGTAAGGTATTCATCTATCAAAATGTTTGGCGATGATGTACAAATATTAATAAGTAGACCCCTTTCAGAACTCTCTCAAGCCATAACAGCTATGAACGATGATCTCCTACAAATACAACTCTGGGCACAGCAAAATAAACTAAGTCTAAATCCGGCGAAATGTAAATCATTGGCAATTTACAGAACGAAAGTAGATACGACTCAGCTCCTTGATATCATATTAGGAGATACCATCATAAATTATGTCTAAAAAGCAAGGAATCTGGGCCTTGTTTTTAACAAAACGCTTATTTATTTATTTAGCTTAATACAAGCAAGCTTAAATCTAAACTTAAGAACTAACAACGAGGGACCTTAACTCTAAGCTTAACAATTTTTTTTTTTTTTATTTTTGTTTTTTTTTTTTTTTTTTTATTTTTTTTTTTTTTTTTTTTTTTATTTTTTTTTTTTTTGTTGGGCCCCAGGGGGCCCACACATTTTTTATTAAACTAGGTCTTAAAATCTATCTTAAAAACTAGAGAGGGAACTGGGACTGGTTAGTTCATGAAGAGGTGTACAGGGACTTTCTAAGGGCGGATAGACTCGAATGAAAGTCTAGGGTGTTCTGTGAGTTATTTGCCAGGCGTAACATTCTGGAAATTGGTTCGAAATTTCCGTAGTTGGTGCGGTGGTGAGGGAGAAGAAAGAGCGGTACGGACCTGAGGTTTCGAGGGTTAGTGCGAAGGGAAATCATTTCCAGTAGTGCGGTGGAATCGATCATACCGGTTAATAATTGGTGCACGAAAAGTATGTCAGCGACTTCGCGACGTTTTGTAAGGGTTTGCAGGTTAATCAATTTTAGCCGGTCTTCATAGGGAGGTAAGATATAGTTGTCGGCCCATGGGAGACCGCGTAAGGCAAACCGGATAAACCTACGCTGCACAGCTTCGATTCTAAGGGAGTGTATGTTGTGATAAGGTGACCAAACTTGGCTGGCGTATTCCAGGAGTGGTCGGACAAAGGTGATATAAAGGGATTTAGAAACGTAAGGGTTTGAAAATTCTTTAGACCAGCGTTTTATGAAACCGAGAGAAGAATTGGCCTTGTGTACAATATGATCAATGTGGGAACGGAAGTTTAGCTCCCTGTCACAAATAATACCCAAATCGCATATAGAGGAGACTGAGGGAACGGGCTCGCTAAGAAAGTAATAGGTTCTGAGGGATGGGGGGAGGCGTTTACGGGAGAATGTTATGGATTGACATTTGGCGACGTTAAGTTCTAGAAAGTTTTTGTCGCACCATGTGTGGAATGAATTTAGATCGATTTGATGTAAGAGAGAATCGGTGGGGGTAGATATTACCTTAGTGATTTTCATATCATCCGCGTAAATAGACAGATCAGAGTCTTTTATGACGTGACCAACATCGTTTATAGTTAAGACAAAGATCAGCGGACCAAGATGACTACCTTGAGGAACCCCTGAAGTGGCGTTAATGGGGTCAGAGACTGAAAATCTGAAAAGAACCCTGTACTGGCGTTTTTCTAGGTACGATCTCAGCCATGAAATGAAAGAGGGTGGGAAACCGAGGGCTTTAAGTTTAAGGTAAATAGTTCGGTGACAGATTTTGTCAAAGGCCTTGCTGAAGTCGGTGGTAATGACATCCACTTCATTACCTTTCTCTAATGCTTGTAGTGTTTTGGAAACGAATTCGGTCAGGTTAGTCGTAGTGGACCTACTTTTTAAGAAACCATGCTGTTGTGGGGAAAAAATGGATTTGCAGTGGAAATACAGTGAGTCGTAGACAATGCTTTCGAAGAGCTTAGGGATAGAGGAAAGTTTGGCTATGGGTCTATAGTTAGAAATGTCGTTTTTACTGCCTTTTTTATGGATAGGGAAAATAAAAGAGTCCTTCCATAATTTTGGGAAAACGGCTTGAGAGAGTGAGAGGCGAAATAGAGTTGTAAGGGGCTGACACAGGACATCTACACATTGCTTTAGTAAGATGGCGGGCAGACCATCGGGACCAGGGGAGAAGTCATCTTTGAGCCTATTAATTTTTTCTCGCACAATATCAGACCTAATGTCGACTGAAGCTAGAGAGGTTTGAGGACTGTTATTCAGGTAGGAGAAAAAATCTAGGTCCGGTTCGTGTACATGGTCACTATACGATTGGCTGAAAAAGGTTGCAAAGAGGTTGGAGATTACTTTAGGGTCAGCAGATGAAATATTAAGTAATTTTAGAGTGGAAGGAAAGCCGTCGGACTTTCTTTTGACGTTGATAAATTGGTAAAAGCGCCTAGGGTCAGTGATTATACTAAATTGCATTCTATCGAGGTATTCGAGATAGAGGGATTCGCAGAGGATGGAAAAGCGGGAGTAAGCTTGCTGGTAATATGCGTAATCTGAGGCAGATTTGGATACCAGGTAAGTTTTCCATAATTTGTTTCTGACGTTGCGAAGAGTACGCAATTCCTTATTATACCAAGGAGGTGATGATGAGCAGTTTTTTCGAGGCAGATAAGGGACAGATTGGAGAAGACAGTCAAAGATTGCTGTGTAGAAGAATACGAGAGCGATATCAATGGGTGTGTTAATGTTTAGGAAGAGGCTGAAATTTATGCTATTGAGTAGGTTGTTAAGTTTAACGAAGTCAGCTTTGCGGAAGTTGAAAGAGAGAGAGTTCTCAGAATCAACGGTAATGTTGACGTTTTCATACGAAAAGGCAAGAGCTAGAGGAGGGTGATATTGGTCATGATCATGATCATGATCACTTGGGATGATCATGTTAATGCGATTATTGGCAAAGTTTACGCTGCTATTATTCGCCTTCTATGGGCCACGAAACACTTTCTCTCCATAGAAACTAAAACCCTACTCGCAAAAACCCTACTCTTACCTATTCTCCTGTGGCTGCGAAGTATATTGTAACACTGATTCCAATACCAAAAGAAAACTAAATGTCATATTCAACAATATAGCTCGATACAGACGTATATAACCTCGGACGTTCCGACCACGCATCGGAACACTCAGTTAAAATCTTTGGCTGTTCTTTTGAAAAATATTTACAATTTAAAGCCTTATGCCTTATTCATCAGGTTCATAGTAAACTGGAGTTTCCTATTTCACAAAGATCATATGCATTAATTCAACCAAGATACTCCTGCTTGACATCAGAACGCACTTTTTTTGTTTATACCACCCGTCAATGGAATTCTCTGCCAAGAAGAATTGAATTGAATTGAGTTCCTTCAGACCTTCCCTCCTCAGACACCTCTCTTTAATTTAACCACCCCTTAAACATTCGCATAATATTAAAGTACATGTAGCTAACTAATTTTAAATTACATATGTATGTTACATTTGCTAGAATCATCGCATTTTATGCATACATTTAAATTTTGATTTCTTAAGCCTTGCACTACTAGTATAAGATATTAATCTTTTGTGTATGTCATATTGTTATGAAACAAACTAAACTAAACTATGCTGAAAACTTTGGAACGTTTAATAGATGTATATCACCCCTATTATGGTTAGCGAATCGAACGTTCGACTCAAGTCGAACCTCCCGGCGAATTACTTCTGTTGCTTTATACACTTCACAGATGACATTTAATTGTTTTTTCTTTGTCAGCACTTATTCTTTATTCGAATGAAAATGTTTGCTAACAGCAATACCACGACTGAAGCAATCCGCTGACAGTTCGACTTGAGTCGAACGTTCGATTCGCTAACCATAATAGGGGTGTATATAAGAAACGTGATCGGCGATGATTACCTATCTAAATCACAACACGCATACATCTGCGGCAGATCGGTAGATACAGCCCTCCACCGGGTCGTATCGAGCATAAAAAGATCCGTCCACTTCAAGGAGTTCACTCTTGGTGCGTTGCTAGACATTGAAGGGGCGTTCAACAACGTAAGCTCTGACGCGATCCTGAACAGTCTGCACAGAGCTCATCTCAACGCAGGCCTCTGCAACTGGATTGCACAGATGCTTCAATCAAGAATTATTTCTTCAACGCAAGGAGATGTAACCATCCGGAGAAGGGTCTGCAGAGGAACACCCCAAGGTGGAGTTCTGTCCCCGCTAATGTGGCTGCTTGTGGTGGATGAGATCTTGGTAATACTGAAGGAAAACGGATTCAATGTGACGGCCTATGCGGACGATGTCGTTATCCTGGTCTCGGGAAAATTTCTTTCAGTCCTAAGTGAAAGGCTCAACTTCGAACTATAACTAGTGGATAACTGGGTCAGCAGCAAAGGGCTGGGAGTGAACCCTTCAAAGACGGAGGTAGTTTTTTTCAGTAAGAAGAGATCAATTCCTACCTTCAGACCCCCAAATATCGGTGGCATTGAACTAAGTATCTCAAGTTCAGCTCGATATCTGGGCGTAATTCTATATTCCAAACTGAACTGGAAGAAAAATATTGCCGAACGCATTAAAAAAGCAAGCGTAGCTTTCTATTCCTGCAAAAAGGCATTCAGTAATACATGGGGCTTTAAACTAGCTGTGGTGTACTGGATATACACGGCCGTTATTAGACCCATTCTCACATGTGGTTCACTAGTATGGTGGGCGGTACTTGAGAAGCAATACCAATTTTCAAATCTCACCAACATCCAGAGGGCGGCGTGGATCGGAATCATGGGATCAATGAGAACAACACCAACAGCGGCAATGGAAACTATGCTTAGTTTCATTCCGCTTGACATATACTGCAACAGTCTGGCGGCTAAAACCGCTGTGCGACTGGGAGCAGGCCGATTGTGGTCATCGAGCCTTTACGGCCATGCCTCCATTCTGTCCCGATGGGGGACTACCAGTGCATTGACGGAAACTGATCACATGAACCCGATGCTAGCATTTGAAAGGAGATTTACTACAAGAATTCCTGGCAGAATATACTGGAAGAACCGAAGAACCATGAAGAAAAAGGAGTTGGCTTTCTATACCGACGGTTCTAAGTTGGACGTTGGCACGGGAGCCGGAATTCATTGTGAGCCCTAGGAATAAACCACTCCTTTATAATAAATGACGACAGCAGCGTCTTTCAGGCCGAGTTCACAGCCATCATACAGGGTGCTGAAATTATACGCGAGAGTAACATCGTTGGTGAAACGATTACTGTCTATATAGACATCCAGGCAGCCGTCTAGACTCTGGACTCTGCTATAATTAGGTCGAGGCTTGTGAAAAGCTGCAAATCACTTTTAAACGAGATATCTAGAGCCAATGCGGTGATCTTCTGCTGGGTACCAGGGCATATGGATATCGAAGGTAACGAAAGGGCTAACGAGCTTGCTAGGAAAAGGTCGGCGCTGGCAGTTTTTCATTGTCTGGAGACTTGGATGTTCGAAAACGTATAACTACTGAATTTATCCAACTAAAGAAAGCCTGATCAACAATTTGTACTGCATTTACATATGTACACCAAAACAGAAATATGAAAACCAGCTTATCGTCTGATTATCATACTAAATATAAATAGAAAATAAGGAACAGTTTTAAGGTTCATTGTCTGGAGATTTGGATGTTCAAAAACGTATAACTACTGAATTTATCCAACTAAAGAAAGCCTGATCAACAATTTGTACTGCATTTACATATGTACAACGTTGTAGTGACTAAGAGAGGCGGCAATATCGAAAAAAAGTTTTTTGTCAGGTACGAGTACATCTGGCACTGCATCCTGTAGAGATTGCTATCCTGCTCGAGGAGAATAGCCAATAATAATAATAATAATAAGTCATTTGCTTTTTATTGAAATCCTTGACTATCTGCTTGAAAGTAAAGTGACGGACCCCAAGTTAGATCAATTATTCTTTGCTGACAATGGAGCCATCATAAGTGAGGATCCTACGTCCCTACAACGAGCACTTCATGTGTGGGTGGAGGTTTTGAAGGGAAGTGGGTACCGCATTAGTTCAAAAAAAGACAAATTACTTGTGCTGCTGGCCTATTCCAGACATTTATTATAATGGAACGGTGCGAAAAGTTCCCTGGCACTTTAAAGAGCTGTTGCGCCAAATATTTGTATTTGTGCGAAAAGTTCAAATATCTGGGATCTACGATCAATAGCGAAGCAACCTGTGATGACATCAATCATCGCGTAAGCGTATGGTGGAGGAAGTGGCGAGAAGACTCCGCTATCTTCTGTGACCGAAAAATGTCCCCTAAGTAGAAAGGAAGGCTTTACACTGCAATTGTGCGTCCAGCGCTCACATACTGTTCACAATGTTGGACAATGTAATACAAAAAGTATGAGAGTAAATTAACGGCATCTAAGATGAAGATGCTTCACATGACAGCAAGCTTGATCGAATATGAAGTTCGAAGATCCGTGGAAGCTTTCATGTCAAGGAAACCTTCTTACGAAAAATAGAGCGCGACCGGCTCAGTTGGTTCACGTTCAAAGAAGAGATCATTTGAACCCCGTTAAAAAGGCAATATCACTGAACGTTCCAGAGACACCACGAGGCAGGAGAGGCAAGCATATAAACGCCTGGATCACACAAATGCAATGACACCAGCATTTGATTGGCCTCAGTAACCAAGTGAGCCGTAATCGGGAGGCCTGTCGATATTTTTGAGGACAAATAGGCGAACCCCACAGGTGGATCAGTGGAAATGTGGTGAAGTGAGAGGGTTATGATCCCTTGTTTTTGGATTATAACCTCGTCGAAATAGGAAGAAGAAGACAAAAAAAAGAATGCCCTAGTTTTTCATACAATTTTTTGATAGTTCATAAATGACCACGTATTTTACTTTTACTAATTTATTTATTTAATATCATTTGGCTTGTTTTTTGTCGCATTTTTACACAATCTCCTTATGTTACATTTATTTAAAATACATATTCACATATATTCGCAAAATTGCTTAATCTTTGGAATTCTATAGAGAGACAGATTAGTAAAAACAAAAAATTGCAAATTATGTTTTGGAAATTCCATTTGAAATGTCTATAACTAGTTGCACGTCCACATTAATTATTACTACATAAAAGTTACCATTCTTGCAGCTAGTTAAGGTTTGTAATGGTGGGCTCTTATGTTTATTCTAAGAGTACATTAATTATTAATATCAGATATTCGAGATAGTTGCCTTCATGCCCCAGATTAAAAAAAAAAAACTTCTAAAGTTGTGAAGAAATTCCCTGGGTAATTGAGTTCTCTAAAACTATGTGAAAATCATCCAATGGTTCAAGTATATGCACAAGAAAAGTCAATAGACCCTTTCGTCTAAAAAAGCTTTCCTCTTCGTACATCTCATGTGTAGCTTTGGTAAGTGACAATGGAACGATCACACGGGTTAATAGATGGTCTCTAAAAAGTTTCATTTGACATTAAATTTGTATTTTGTATTTCATTTATTTAAAATTACCTCAAGCTTAAGCAAATAAACAATTGGAATTTCCCATCTTTTCCAAGCGTATTACCAGCTGCATTAATCTCGTCTAGTAGGTGAATATAGTATCGCCAAATTGCTGCCACCTCATTGCGTTGTGCAGCACCATGAATACCGTTACCTGGCTCAATTGTCAGTGTAGATTGCTCCTGAGATAAACTGACTTCAAAATGTTCCTTGGTTTTTACTGATCAAAAGTAGAATGGAATCTCTTTCGTAGCAAATCGACATTGAAAAACTTACTCAAAAAATCCCAAATATAGAAATTTCGACTAAAAAAACGAGATGATCGAAATCCATACAAGAACACTTGCTCCAAACATTTAACCAATCCATCGTCACCACATAAAAGGTTTGTTAACGACCCGACATCTCTTTCTCGGCTGGGTTTATAATGCCACTTTACCACCACGTTAACACAGCTGCCCAATTTATTTTGAATTTCAGAGGAGGACAGTTCTAATCGTTGAATACTAGGGCTACGTGCTCTCGGTGGCGTTCTACATTCTTGCATAAGCTCTACATTGTCCACATTCTCCAAGATTCGGTGACCGACCAACAATCGTTCAGTTGAATCGTCGTCTACACCTTTTCCAAGCCACCGTCCGCAAGGGAACCTATTTTTAGTCTTTACATTTTTCAACACTTCAGAAAAGTTTTTGTACAATACCTGTAAGTATGTCCCGTGACTTCATTTCGAATTACAACAAGATCCACCATCCATTTATTAGATGGGCCTGAATTATCATGCCCAATTCGCATAGTTGTAAGTATGCCGATATTTTTATACTACGTAAATAATAAACGTTAGCAATAAGAGGATAATATTATAAATTAATAATCTTACGTGAAAAATAAACTCAAGTGATCCTTTAGGCACTGGAATGCATTGTGTCTCGGTTAATGTACCAGAGATACGAATCCATACACTGCTGGAAGTTTGATAGCTACCATACTTTCTTGAGGGAAAAATTACTACGCGATAAGGAAGCTCTGTGCAAAATATATCATTAGCTGACGTTTATAAGAACATAAGAACCACACTCACTTGAATTGGGATAGGTATTAGTAAAGGAACAATAGTCGACAGTGTTTAGAGTTAGTAAGTGATAAAGAAATTGCTCCTTTTCTTCCTCACATCGAAGAAAGGCTGATCTTTTGTATAATGATCTAAGTAAGGTCTGATCGGATAACAGGGTACGAAAATGCCTTGAGAGAAGCTTTTTTTCAAGCGATAGTCGAACCCATGCTCGGGTGTAACCTATGTGCGTTTTAATGTCAGTCATTGCTAGGACGTTTCTAAATGGTGATTGTAAATAAAACTGAATTGTGTTCAAAATTGAATTGTGTGCTGTGAGACTTACTTAATGTCAAATTCAAGGGATTCTGGAAGAGGGCAAAGCTGTTCAGAAGCTACGGAATTTTTGCGGTCTCGTGATCGACTTCTATTAGGACTCTGTGGTGATTCGGGCTCAACACGAATTGTGGACAGATCTGAAGTTATTTTACAAATATTTTATTTCAACAATAGTATATGTACATGCACAGGTTCAGCAAAAAAATAAATTAAATCTATTCAACACATTTTTTAAAGACTACATGAACTAAAACTACTGTTCCAAATTTACAAAATAAGGAGAAAACATATGTAAGTATGAAAAACAGCATGTTAAACAAAAAAGAAACAATCAATTTAAATAGGCACACACAAACACACATAACCTACAGTCCATTCTTTTCCTCATGACGCTCCACGCTAACGCTATAAAAAAAAGATTTTTTTTTTCATTTTCAGGAATTTAAATTACATTAAGAGCGCTTTTTTAATTCGAGGATCAAACAAAATTTCGAATAGTATGTTTGATTCTCGAACGATAATAGGGCCCTAAGAATTTCAATATTTGCAAATAAGCGTGTCAAATATGCAATTGAAAATTTGATATGGATTAACTTTATCTCTCTTATATGTATTTCTACCTTAAACTTTCTATTCACCAATGCTTATAAATTATCCAGTTTTATATAGAGATTGGTTTATTTTACTGCAATTGCATACTTTCTTCTTTTTTTTACTATTTTCTTTTAAGCCATGCCACTCAGATCGACTTGAACTGAGTTGGGTTATATCTGTGGTATGTAAGATCAGTAAGGTGATATAATTAAAATAAAAATTAAAATTATGACATAAAATTTACTAACATTTGATAGAGATCATATCACAAGCTGTAAAAAAATTGTCATTCAAGTAAATATGTCAAAATTAAAACTCAGTATCCAGTCGCATTGAGTGACACCACTTTAAGAATATTAATGATTCCAAAATGTACCTGGCGTTGGATAAGTGGTACTCATAATGCTACTTGTAGGATTTCGTGCTTCCTGTAATTCAAGGTATGCTTGAAGATGAGACCATACTGCTGATTTCCCCTGTTTGTTTTGTAATCCGTGCGACCAGACTTTCTCAAGTAAATCGCAAAGTGATGCTATAAGAGTATTTTCTTCCACACCACTAGATGAGGCGTCTCCCTTTAAACCCAGTACAACGGCTTCATTCCCCATCTTCTCAAGAAGCATTCTCTTCGTTTTCGCTTTTATGTCCTGCATTAAATTAAATTGTAAAATATTAATTCAACAAATAAATAAATATTATCAGCCTGAAAATAAGAACCTTCAACAATCGTTCCACGAAAGTCCAATTGGCCTGAGCAATCAAGGCCGGACTCATTTCAGTAGTAGATAGGTTTGCTGAATTCCTATTAGAAGAAGACGGTTTGCCATCCAAAGGAATATCCTTTGTACGCCATTTCGTGCCATTTTTCAAACGGCGCAAGCTGTTACCTCTGAAAATTAAATGTTTTCCGTGCAGCAATTGTGTCAGGTTATTTTAATTGAAAAATATGCTACGAATTGGAAACTGCCCGAAAACAAACTTTTGAAAGGTTTCAATTTTAATTTATTATGTTTAAGTAAAATTCAAAATAATAAATTGTATGTATGTATGTATTGAAAATTTTTGAAACACATTCGCATTATAAAAGCACAATATGTATGGCTAAATTGCTTCAAGTTCAATAATTAAAATAAACGCTACTATATAATATAGTAGTTGGAGTATTTCCGTCATACTCGTAGGTTAAGGGATTGGCACTGAACAAAGCCCGATTTCTTGATCCGCGTTCAAAAAACGAAATATTAAAAATAAAGCTAACATAATGATTATTTTTTAATGAAAACTTAATACACAAAAAAATTAAATAAAAATCAAGAAAAAAATGAATTAAATTTGACTTCAAGCCTTTTTTAAAACATGTATTCTACCTCGAAGTGCACTCCTGATTCAAAACAGTTTTCTCTAAAATAGGAAAACTTCGAAAATAAGCCGGTCTATTTGACAGAATTTCACTAGGTGGTGCTACTTCCATATCAACTGAAATGAGCCTTTTTTCAAGAATGTGCTGTGTTTCCTGACTTAGCACACATGGTTCATAACTTGTAGCGCGTATCATACTTTCACCACCATGACGTTTCCTAAAAATATTTATTTTGTCCATAAATGGGTCTACAAATATCTTTTTAACTTACCGAAGTAATTTCAGGCGATTATCGAAAAGTTTTAAGTTGGGATCAATATCACTCTCCCACATAGAAATTATTTTGTTATCAATTAGTGTTGCGAACATTTGAGATTCTAAAAATCTAGACAGGAACCCAATGTGGTGTTCAGGTTGGTCTGAAAGAAAAGAAGACTTGTCGAAATTTTGCAACGATTCCCTGTTGGACAACCATTCATTTTTCTCTTGGTTCGGGTATATGACAAAGTACTCATAGGCTGCAAACATGTGGACAAATCTGTTCAAGAATATTTCCCGTACGCAGTTATTAATGCGTTGATCTTGGTAGTATTGTTCTTGGAGATTCAGTACAAGTTGTGATGACTCTTTTTGCTTACGATGATTCTGTGGCATAGAATCTATTGTGTCTACGTTTAAATCGGATTTTACACCACCTTTACGCTTGAGGAAATCTGCGACTCTAGGCACATGTTCGAGTCTAGGATGTGCTATCAACGGTTGATATTCTACGTGCTGTGGATGGCTATTTGATTCATTCGTAGCTAGGGCTTCATACATAATTTGTTTGCGCCTAGACTGCATTCCTGATGGTAAAGTGCAGCTCGATGTCATGGCATCATATTCACTTCGCCTAGTACTGCTAGCCCCTCCATTTCTTATATTTGGCTCGTGAGATTTATCCCGCTCAATATTGAATTTATCAAGGACTGATATAATTTCAGCCATAAAATCCATTTTGTGAGGGAATACTGGCAACTCTTCTGGGAGTTGAATGAGTTTCTTATCGATATCCACATAGCAAAATGTAGCTTCAGATCCGACTTTTGCATTAGCTTCGCAGTCAGCATGTAGTCCCATAACAAATGGCACAGGTGCGTCCAGGAAATGGTGAAGAGCTGCAGGTAGAATAGGTGCATATACATGAGGCCATCGGAATGGAAACAGAATTGAGGTTACACACTCTCCAACCACCATCAGTTTTTGATAATCTACAATTTTACCAGTTGCAAAATCAGCAATAATATATTTTAGAATAGTCTTTACCGTTCGAACGCAAGAGGACTTGGTTTTCCAGCAGTACACAAGTGAAGAGTTGAATAACACATTCTACTCCAAGGTACGTAAAAAGTAAACGCAGAGAGAAGTCCAACAAGGGTAGCTCTTCATTTGGTACCGGTCGTAGTAGAACTAACGCAGTGGGAGGAAGCTGAGCTTCCTCTGGTGGCAAGTATATACGGATTGACTTTCCAGGCTGAGGTAGAGTTACTTCATACAGTATATTGTACACATACGATTCGAGACTTATACCCGGACCAGGTTGTCGAGGAAGACATCTTAAGATAATTACAATATTAGTTATTTCTGACTTATTTACACCTTTTCTACTCACCTGTACAGATTCTTTAGAAAAATTTCCGCTGCAAAAGCGTATGGAAATTGGCATATAAGAGATATGCTCTTGGCAACGTATAGTTTATCTTTAATAATATCATAGTAGCTTAAAGCAGATTGAGGAGCTTGTCCAGCCACCTTAAAATGCCTAGGTAGAGATTTACTGACTGGGCTTTCTTTAACCCGACGAAGATTTGCTGTATTCTGTCCGTTAGATAGCTCTGTTATAAACATCGACTGGAAAGTGAATGCAATATTTATGGCTTAATTACTATGCTGTGAAAATTAACTATACCTGTAACGTATGCATAGCGCTGCAAATATTTCTGTTTCGTACTTCTTCAAAAAAAATTAAACTAAACCCGTGACAGCGCTTTCCGTCCTCCCTTGTTGTAGCAAATGAATGGAATTTTGGATCGATGTTGTGCTTTTGTGTGCGAAATCGTAATCCTTGTGGCAAGGACAACTGAAAAAAATATATTTTAAAAGGTATTCGTTTAGGTATACATATAGCTGAAACAGTTTTCTTACCATACAAATTCCATGTGAGTCAAATGGATTCCAAGGAACATTTTCAGGATAGTGTGCAAGTGGTTTACTTTTATAGGCTCTGTCAAGAGGAGAACAATGCAAATTGTCGCCTATAAAAAAAAAAAAAAAACGACAGAAAACAAAACACAACTTTACTTCTATCATCACACACAACTACTTTCGTTTATGGGTTTGTTGGTTAACAGAACAATATGAACTGTGTATGTACAATGTACATACATACATATAAGAACTAGTTAAACGCGCTATATCATATTATCTTAATAACGCGTAGGTACATGTACCAAAGAATAAATTGCAATCAAATATCTATCTACAGACACAAAGTATAAATTAAAATATCTATGTCTTACCAGCAAAACGATCTGGCTCTAGACCAGTATCTAAATCCAATCCACATATCACAAAGTAGTCTGCGAATCTAAAGAGTTGTGGGTCTGTATCTTTTTTAACTTGATCAATTGCAGAATCAGAAATTTGTTTTTCATTGTGAGATATTTGTGCATCGACCACATCGCTCCGGCCACCGTCAGGCTTACTCAATTTGTCAAATTGGGAAAAATCACTATCAGCCGATGTTGATGTCGTGTCGGAATTTGACAAACTCGAGCAGTTTTTGTTTGATTCCTCGGTCATATTTGACAGCATAATGGACTACAATAAATTTTGTGAGAATTTTGCTTTCTCTTGTTTTAATTTTGTTTCAAATCTTCTCTGCTGTGCAGGTATAATTGATTTTTTTCCAACCCCGTTCCTGCTGGAATCACCATTGACTTTGCAAGGTCTTCCATCCTCTTTTTTGCACGCACATTTTACACATTTTCAAGTATTGTAGATCTAATTCACAAGAGGCTGCACTGGATCATTATTCCGCACTTGTACTTGTATTCTAATAAATTTAACCAATTAATCTTCAAAGAATCTCCCCTATTCTTTCTCCATCACTTAAAACTTAAATGTACCTTGCCTTGGCTATGTATCTCTTTTTTCTCTCAAACTCTCAAAAGTATCTAATAGGAAACTTTCACGCAGTGAAAGCTGGAGCGCGTTCCAGTTTCTAATGCTTAAGCTACTTTATTCATCGAGCTGTCACTTTTCGAAAATTTTTTATGTCATGAGGCTGTTTATTTTCGTATTCATCAAACATTGCGATGAATACTTCAAATGAGACGAGGTAAATAAATAAATCACTTTCGATTATATTAGTATCAGATAGATTGTTGGTACACTCAATTTGAGAGAATTTTAGTATAACAAATTAAAGAAAGATAAATTAACATTTTTTGCGCCACTGTAGAATAATTTCACAAAAATACAGTTTTGAGTATTCTAATACCACAAGTGTATGTATAGTATTACTTTTCAGTAATTTTCCAGAATAAATAAAAAACTTAGTCCATATTCTTCGCCAGCATAGTGATTGGGAAAGTACTGCACCCATTTAGAATTAAAATAGCCCATTGTGACAGTGGTTGAAATAGCAAAACCTTACGAACAGTCCCCAGAAAAATACTATAAGAGCCAAAATGGCGAAGTTGATTAAATTTATAATTGCTGGTGCTTTATTTTGAAAGAAAAAATTGGTTTGATTGAAAATAAGTTGGATTTTATAACCAAGCTGTGCGCCAATGGCACACAAATATACAATAAAACGAAGACGAACGATTTATCGAAGCTCTCTTTAGATAGTGAACTTTGCTGAACTAATAAGTGTTTATATTCTTTAAAAAAAACCACAAAGCACACTAAACTTTTTCAAGTATAAACACAAATCACAAATTTAATACCAATTTAGCTAAAAAAAAGAACCGTGATCATATTTGTCTACAGACATGAAATGTAGTATTAACCGGAAAGAATTGCAAAAAAAAAAAAACATCTATCCAAAAGACCGCCCAGTGCAGAATAAATACTCACGATGTGCAATTCAATGCAATAATTAAAAATTAAGCTATATATATAGAGAGAGAAAGGCATCTTTTTAGGGATGGATCAAAATTCAAGCCCATGGGCGTATGCCTATAACCGAATTATTCCATCAGCGTCGGGCTCTAATGATGATTTTCAACATCCGCATCTAGCATCAATTTCAGCCGCTGCTGGTTCTTCGGCGCAATCACTTCTTCTGCAGGCAGCCCACTCAAGCATCGCAGGTTTCAATGCTACAAGTGGAAACTTTGTGCCTCCCAGCCCGATTGGGGGATACAATCCTGTATTTCAACAAATTTATCACCATGCCACACAAGCTGCTGTCCAACCTAAGCCGGCACACTACGCCTCGTCTGCAGTGACCTCCCATCGGCAAATTGGACTTTCTGGTACAGTAGAAAAACACGACAATTGTCGTTCGCAGCCTACTACTATAGGTTATTCATCGAATCAAAGCATTAATTTGCCAACTTCAAGCTATTACGGCGAAAACTCGTCGTCTAGCGGCGCTTCACCTTCACCGACAACGAGTGCGAATTCGTCTACTACATTAAGTTGGAATACTCCAGTAGTAGGCACACCACAACAAATGTCGGCGCACTCTTTTCTCGCTATGCAGCAACAGCAGCAGCAGGACATTAATCAGGAAGTAAAGGTAAGTGCATGTGTATGCATGTATGTATACACGTGTAGATTTACATATGTATGCATACAGATCAAGAATTTTTAGTTATTTTAAAATAACGTAAAGCGAATTCGCAAATGAGGTCTTGCACGGCATACTAAAAGTTTTCTAATTTATATGTGTGCGTCACTGTTTCCTTTGCCTTGAAGGTATGTGACTCTTTTTGTTTGTTAACAAATTCTTACTCCTTTTGTAAAAGCATGTACCTTTCTGCATCCATTCAGATACATTAGGATGATTTAGAAAGTTGAAGCTCTACAGACTTAGGCAAGAGTCACGATAAAGAAATTAAGATGTAAAATATAGATACATGAAGAACTGCAATGAACATCTTTTAGTTTCTAAATATTGCTGCTTCCCCAGTAGCCATCGGATTGCATAAAACGATGATGTCTCGCACACTTATCCGTGTGAAAGAGTTTTCAGTTTAATTGCATGTGCTTTTCTGCATATGTCCAGATGCCCGCGAATGTCCTTGACTTCTGAAATGTGGACGGATTTCCAATTTTGACAATTTAGGGTTCTGCAAAAAAATGTTTCCTCTTCGAATATTGATTGTTGTTTCTTAGCTCTTCAGGTGCTGCCTTTTGAATGTTCATATCATAGTTTTGAAAGGTAACAAGGTCCTGCAAATAACTGCAAATTTCAAACGCATTGTTAATATATTTCCAACAAAATTTAATTTCACTGAAAAACAGCTACGCGTAGACACATTTGATGACTTTTAGTATGCTATTATTGATTAAAATTTTTAGCTATAAATATTATGTATATGGACATATGTACATATCTATTTTTTATTTTTTTTTATTGAATAAACATTACGTATGGATCTATCCTGCACTTAACTTGATTTATTATTCTAACATAAGCCTGTTCAGACTACGTATTTTTTCTATCTTAGACCTTAAACAATGATAATGTTCAGACACTTATTATTTGCTCAAATTCGCTTCTCGCAGTGTGACGTCAAAAAAATATATTTTTCTTATAGCTTAATTGAAATTTGTGTGTTATGAATGTGAAAGAGTATTTTAATTTAATTCGAATTCTACCCATCGCAGGTTACCAATTCTAAGCAGGCAAATCTTCATATGAAAAGTCAGTCAAAAAGCTATGGAGATCTAATTTATGTCGAAAATCATGAGCAAGAACACGAACAGATTACACTCCAGCTAGATAATCAAATTATGCACGCAGTCTCAGAGGAAGATTGTACTCGCTCTGAAGAGGGCTTCTACACGTTTGTTGATGGAAAACTGACGTACAACATTCCTGCTGCTGCGATCAGCTCGGTTTCTCTGGCACATAAATTGCCAGTCTCTTCAGTAAAGGTGTTAACACCTAGAAAACCGAGCACTGGCGAAAGTCATCAGTCTGCGCAACAGCAGGGTCTAAGTCAAATTTCCAGCCCAGCATACCCGATATACGAAAGCCCGTCCTTAAGCTCTTCCGTGGGTTCACCTCCTCCAGCTGTTAACAGCATACATAATAATAATGATGCGACTAATTCAGGCCATATTATTGCTTACAAGTCAAACACACCAACGCAGCAAGCTCAAACTCCAATTGACGTTTCAACCGTTGACCGGGGTGCTAATAGCAATAACAGTCGCAACAACAATTTCCCGAGAAATAGTGTAAACAATAGTTCCCTTTCACCAGCAACAGGTGTTGCATATTCGTCTGTGATAACAAGTGCCCTTCAAGTTCACCAACAACAACAGTTGCATCAACAACATCATCATTCGCAACATACTGGTTGTTGGCTAGGTAACAGCGTTGACAAATTGCCTGACACTAGCAAACACAATCAAAAGTGTTTCTCTGTCCACTCCCCACAAGATAACAATCTGTATATATTTCCCCCATCGTTGCAAATAAAGCACACAATACTTGAACCAGTCCAACAAAGTGCTATCTCACCACAAGCGACGTCACAGCTTCAGCAACAAATGATGAATAACGTAATGCCTATGATATCGCCACCAATAGCGGTAGACAAACAACAAGTTCAACAGCAAGTACAGTCGACACAGCCGCAACAAATTACCCAAAGCAATCAACATTCAGTTGAACATGTTTCGACTGCAAACAATACACAAGCGTCACAGATTCAAAGTACCACAAAGGTTTGTATCTAAATTTTTTGTTTGCTTCTTTTAATTCTTCTTTTTAATTCACTCTTGTTTAAAATTATATGTATTTAGCGTTTTATTTCCACAAAAATTCTATGATTTAACCTAAACACAGTTTTATTTAGTTAATATATAAAGTTTATCTTCTTTTCTTTCTCATTTCGCTACTTAAAGTAATATATTAATTTGGATTTTATTATGTTAAACTTACTTCTTTTAGATAAAATGCAGTGGTTTGAATCTGTAACGCTTAGTTTTCAATAAACTTCTCGCCCTACAAAATATTTCATTGGATCTAATCATAGTGCAATGAATGCACACACATTTTGATCATATAAGAAGAAAAGAAGATACTACTTCGTAAATTTTTAAATGAAAATCATGCAAATTTGTTGTATCTATTTTCAGGCTAAAGAAGTACAAAAACCAATTCCACCGAAAAAGACGCCTCGTAAAAGGCAACCTAAGAAAACCCTATTGACAAACAACGATTACTCTCGAGCATCACAGCAAAACAGCGCTCAATCACAGGCTCAAGTATCGAGGGAGCAGCAGCAACCAATTCAACATCACCAACCTCTACAACAGCAAACAGTGCAACAACAACAACAAAATGGTTCCTTTTATGATTACAACAGCAGATGGATGCAACATAAAATTGAAAACAGTACGGATGTTTCCACATTTGGTAATAATCAGCATCCACAACAGTCGAACCCTATTCCACAACCAGCACATGTTCAATCCTCTCAAACACATCCTCATGTATCACAAATATCTCAATATTATCCGGCATTTCCTCAGCAAGTATCAACTCAATATGCCGCATGTATGAGTCAAAATTCAAATCTTTACAATTTGGCCCAAGATGGTTCACAACAACAACAGCAACAGCTGCAACACAGTGCTCACCAAACTCACACTTCCTTACAGCAACAGAATACCTCCGTAGAAGCACAGTCCCAACAAACAACAGCAGAAAGTTCAACGTACAAAGTTATTGTGCCCAATATTGAAGACGAACTACATTTTTTGTCGAATGCGGATCAGAAATCCTCGAACGTATCTGCACAACCTCAAAATAACTACTTCTACGCCCGCGATGTACATCAACATAAAGCAGAAACGCAAAAACAATCGATAGGAGAAACTTCAAACTCATATCAAGCTTTTGAAAAGAAACCTATTACAGGGAAGAAAACAGGCTTCATGGATAGTTACCTTAAGTTTCTGCAAGGTGAACGCGATGAATCACCTCCACCTCTAATAAAAAGTGGCAGAAAATATAGCTATCAAAAACCAGCTGTACAGCCGGATTGCGTTAATGTCAACAAAAGAAAGTCTGATGAAGCAACTCAGCCATCGACACCATCTGCGGTAGATCCCAAAAGTTCCTCTCCTGTGGTAGAAACTTCTGTGGCACCTGTCACCAACAACGAAGGCGTTGCTATAGCAACAGACGACGGCCATAAAATAAAAATAATAAGTCAAACACAAATACTTCCGAAAAAGCGGCCACAAGCTCAAATTATGGCTGCAGCTATTCAACAAACTCAAGCTAGTTCCCAATCACTTTCTAAGCAGCAAACTTCGCAGCAACTTCAGTCACAGCAGCAGCCACATGACCTACATCAACAGCAAAATATACATTCACAATTTAGGCAGAATCAACAATCTCAGCAGCAAAATTTTCACCAAGGTAAGTGTAAGCTTCTTTCAAAATCTATCTCAAGGTTAAGGTATTTTGTTTTTGCATTACAGAATGAGACTGAATAATTAACATTGTAGTAATCATGCGGCATACTTAAAAAAAAACTATTGATGTTGAAATACATACTGTTATATTTTTTAATATTAAAAATTGCATTAGAATGTGACGATTCTTTTTTATTCGAAGTGTATTCTTTCCTGATCTGTAATATGACGCGAACGAGTCCTATTTCCTAGAAGTGTAATACACTATTTGAATAAAATTACATACTTATTTAAGAAATGCAACTTATCACAAACGAAATAAAGTAAAGTATTATAATTCTATGCTGCAATCTTTGACCTGATTGATTGATTCTTTATTTTACCAGCTTTGGAGCTATTGTTATACAAAAAATTACAATTATTTTATAATAATATTTCAGATTGAATCTTTTGAAATAGTGATTCAATCCACAGTATTGCAAATATGCATTTACCCTTAATACAATTTCTAGACCATTCAGATGGATGATGTTATGTTTAAACAATATTTCATCTCATTGTTCCGTGCTAAATATAATTGTTTTAGCTCAATAAAATAAGGCGTGGAAATGAAATATGTAATTAACCATTTGTGAACTTTCTAAGTGCATTGTTATTTACTTAATATAGTATTGATAAGGAATTTCTTCATTATTCTAGATCCTTTGGCTTTACCTCCACGTCGGGAGCAATCCTTACGAAAAGCGAAATCCCGTAGCATTAATGAAATTATGCAATCAACTCCGACAACAACTGATCGCGACGAACCGGAAGAATTTGCCGATTCTGATGCAGATCCGGTGTGGACACCACAAGATGACGACGTATGACACGCATTGGCCTATGTATTTCGTTTTCCTACACATTCTTTTTACAGAGTGATGATGCTGCTCCTGGGAAATTTGGTGGCAAACGTAAAATTCGCCGAAGTAAACCATCTATCTCCACAAAGAAAAAGGATATGAGTAGTTCAAATGCAGATGTGGAAAATGATGACTCTAAAAAATTGTTATCGGTCTCCACAACATCCAAGACAATACCCGAAGTTACCAATACATCTGGGAATCTAACTGTTGCTGATAACTTTAAGGTATTAGAGAACATTTTAAGCTGCAAAGAAATTGTTTAAAAAAAAGCAAATACTTGTCGTAAACAGCCAATGTAGAGCCATGTAGAGCCTATCTTTTCGGAGCCATTCGTGTTGTGCGTGTTTTACAGTTTTATGCCGTATCCAAAAATCAGTATGTCAGACTTCCAGAAAATAATGAGCATGCATGCGTAAATTTTAAATTCGGTCGATTCTCTGTAATTCGCTTATCTTCCTAGAATTTGCGTTCACTTTGTTTTTAAAACAAGTTTAATAATTTTTGTTGCTTAGAATCTCATGACTAGAATTTTGTATATTCGCTCGATTGTTTCGTGGTTGTATCTTTTCCTACATTTGTCATATTTTTACCGGGGGTAATTATGTGATGCAGGGTATTTGTTTCGATCGAGATAATTATTTGCTCTTCTCTTCTGTTTATCCACCCGTCACTTGGCGTCATTAAAAATAACTTTCAGGATCACTGAACTGCAGAGAATATCAAATTTTATTATATATTATTTAATATGTCTTCATTAATATAACATGTAAACCGATCATAAAAATAACGTTTTAGCATGTCTGATTTTTCAAAGGGGTTTTACTTTTGCCGCGTAGAAATGTAGATATTAGCTGATAAACATAATTTTTCCGTCCACACATCCGTATGTTGCCTTGTATACTGAAATACCAAAATTTATTAAATTTTATTTTATTTTCTATTTAATGCGACTTATTTAATTATCATTTAGACGGGGGATTTTATTGTTCTGCGATCAGATTTAGTAAATGATTGGCCAATCATATGGCAAGTTGATTCCAAGTGTATATTACAAAAGTACGAACCATTCTGTCAGAATGGAAAAATGTTTTATCGCAACATGTCTAAGGTAATTAGACCTGAATCGTTTGTTATTGTATGAATGTTCATATATGCTTCTTTAATTACCAGTATGCATCTTGGAATTTGGATACAAAAAAATTATACCTTAAAGCACCAGTACGAATTCAAATTCAAAGCCACACCGAAACCATTGTAGAATTTATGCGTTCTGAATTACTTGCCGATGACACAGAACAATTTATTGAAAAAATAATGGAAGACTATCTGACCTATCGAGATCATTTTGAAATTTATATTCAAACGATGATCTCACAAGTTCTGGATCCAAGTTTCCTTTCTGAAATTAATAGGGAAAAAGGTACTGTAGTACTTTGATAATTTGAAACACTTTTTGTTTATCTAATTTGTATATCAATATACAGACGAATACTTTTTGTCGAGTGTTAGGACTATTGATGAGATAATGGAAAATTGCAAAAGAAAATTACTTTCTATTACACCATGGACTCGCAGTGTTATTGTATCCATAGAAACGTGGCCGCAATGTCATGTATTCACAGAGTGGGGACAAAATAATGTAAATCAAAAAAATTGTGGAGGATGTCATCAACCTGGTATATCGGTGAGATTCTTATTATTCGGTCATCCGTACAACACTAATACCATGCAGACGGTACCAGTTGATATGAGAGTTGCTTACGAAAAGGTAAAATAATTAGTTTAAGAAATTATTTGATTTATTTAATTTCTATATAAAATGCTTAAACAGGATATTCTTCTTTGTCGGATATGTGCAGCCAGAGCTGATATATTTCACAAAATAGCCCATGAAAAATACAATCTATTTGCGATCTGTACAAGACGTGTTGGAGATCATCAAAAAGAATTCCCAGGAAAGGGTTCGACAGAAATCCTCAACGATCTTCTTGCTGAAAATAACTGGGTCGATGAGGTGAGCTAATTTATGTGCATTAAAACCATTTCCCTTGATAGTAGTATCTCGTTAACGTTTCGCTGTCGGTTTTCTCATACGCGAGTTTTGCTAACTCTATTATTTATTTGTATCAATTCTTAGAAATTGTTAAAAAAAGAGTTGAAGTCTTAAAAGCAAATTTATCGTGCAGTCAGTAGTAGTAATAAGTATAATTGCAAACTTTCATTTATTCATTATATTTTGTAGTTTTTATTATTATTTATACATATACATGTATATAATAGTTAAAATAAATAAATAAATAGGATGATGAATATATATTACGTACATACATACGCACATAAGTCCTTTATTCCTTACTAAGTGGGCATTAATTTATAATACTTGTATTAAATATCACATCAAATTACTAAGATTACATTTGTTATTTATTTTCAGCTATTTCGGAACATGCGAAGTTCTTGGGCAGAGGTTGAGAGTTTGGAACGACAAAAGCGTTTCCACGAAGTTTCGCAATAAGTTTTTAATTTAAGGCAATTTGATTGTTTTAGAATAAGGAATTATAATTTTAATCATACAATAACTAATTTTATAAGAAGTGAATTTGTATCAAAGATACAATACACAAGCTATTCAGGGTTATCGTGAATACATTTTCCCTATGAATTTCTCCTCCGAAAAAAATTAGATATCTTCAAATAAAGAGAAAATAATTCGCCGGAAAAGAAATAGGTATCATGAATGACAATTAAGGAGAATTTTCAACGCAATCGCGATATTTAATTTTTACCCAATGAATTTGTTCCCTATTTTTGAAGAGACCTAATTTTTGTTCGGGGGAAAAATTCCAAAGAAAAAATAATTCACGATAACCCTGATTATCTTTACGATATTAGAAGTAAGCAAATGAATAGTTTATCGTGCAAATCTTAAAGATGTATTTTAACATTTATTAAAACGAATTTACATCGTTTATAAGTTGTAAATTTACTTTTAAGTTACGATTGTAGATATTTATACATACATATGTATATGCATAATACAAACTTGTATTAAAAAAAAGTTATTTTAGAACTATATTAGGATTGAATCTGTAAAGTCTATTCATACTACCCTACTCCCATATTCATCTTATTTTTATAATTGTACTCAATTATAAAAGTGAAGCCAATCTTTTTGAGCAACAGTGTTAAATAAAAAAATGTTTGTATTGCATCTCGTACAAAATTAATCATTTGCTGTTTCACTTGAAAGTGTGTCTATTGTCTGCATTAGTAATTTGTCTGAATTTGCCTCAATATTTACAGTAGAATCTTTCGCCATACCTTAAGCTGCGAAGACAGTAATGAATCGCCAAGTAAAACATACCGTATGCCCTAAAACCCTAACAATAACACTGACCTCATATCGGAAATTACAGATCAACTCATCAAATCGCCAAATAACATCAAGTTGATGTGGACCCCTGGGCATGTTGGGATCCGAGGAAATAAAAACGCAAACATTGCAGCTAACTCCGCCAAAAATGCTCCAGTATATAGATTGAATATCTACACCAAACTTGATTTGATAAAACTCATTCAAGAAGCCACAAAAACTCATATCAAAGGCAGTTCAACGTGCGAAAAATGTAACTTACCCCCCCATTCACTTGGCACATGGTCACGCGTTATGTGCGCTAACTGTCTCGGCCCTCACTCCACCTCTGATTAAGCCTGCCCAAAGTACATACAAATGAAGGAAATCCTAACTATCCAAACCAAAAACAAGTGTAGCATATCCGAGGCCAAACGCATACACAATGAAAAAAATTCCGTTCAGCTCAATCCAACCACACCATCATACGCCAATATAGTTAACACGTCCAGCAATCAGACAGTTATTCAAGCAGCCACAGTACCCATTTCAAACAAAGCAACAACCGCTGAAAATGCTCCCTTTAACAATCCAGTTAAGCAAAATGCAAACCTTATGCCAAAACACACTAAAAACAACACCGAACCACTTTTCTCTTCACCACCAATAAAATCAATCAATAGCGCCATTTCCCTTCTCCATCAACACAAATAATTTAAACCCGATCAACTCACTCAACAAAATCCAAAACAACTCAATTACTCCACAATGTCAACAACCACTTCCAGACCAATACATTCAATCCCCCCTTCCCGATATTAATAGTCATCTCTCTTCCTCCCACATAAAATCCAATACCATAAACAAACCAAACAACCAATCTCCCACAAACCCACCAGCACGCTATTAAACAAATCTAAACAATACATTAAACTCACCTATGTCAAACGTTACCCATCACCTCATCAACACCAATAAATACTTCATAAAACCCACAGACGAGGAAGATGATGAATCAACCTAAAAGCAAAATAAACAACCGCAATCGTGACTCCGCCATTGATGCACGGGCCGATCCTAGCTCTTCGCCGAGCAGGAGCGGTCCCAGTACTGGATGGCGGAGTCGCTGTCCTAGCAACACAAATTCATCCACCCTAAGAATTCTACAATGGAACATTAAAGCCTACACAAACAACTACAATGAACTTCAACTCCTAATAAAACAACATTCCCCGAAAATAATCACACTACAGGAAACTCACATCCACTCACATCCTCACATCCAACAACGTTCTCCATTCCCATCAACTACAAAATGTACTGCCAAAACACACTCCAAAGCGCATATGGTGGAATATCTCTACTTATCCACAACTCAATCCAGCATCAACCAATCAATCTCAACCAAGATATCGAAGCAATAGCGGCTACCGTCCACCCCAAAATAAAATTCACCATAATAACTGCATACATACATCCAACAAAACCTTTTAATATTAAGAATCTCAAAAATGCATTTGACCACCCACACCAACCATGCTTGCTAACAGGTGACTTCAATAGCTGGAATAGAATGTGGGGCTCCCCCAACAATAACCGCCGTGGTAACATAATAGCCAAGTATATAAATCAATCGAACTACCAGATCCTTAACGACGGCTCCCCTACTCTTTTTAGCACACATCTAACCTTCACAAACGTAGACCTCACTTTCTGCAAGCCGAATTTAGCGATCCACTCCAAATGGGTATCTTTAGACGATCTCTCGGGAAGCGGTGACTATCGAATTATCATCTCCATGTTTAACTCTCCACGCCTTTCTGCCAAACGAAGGCCCAAATTCAGGACCGACGAAGCTGATTGTGAAGCTGTGGGCGTCGTAGCGTAAGCGGTTAGTGTGTCGGATCACTACGCATGATGTTCCAAGTTCAAATCCCAGAAAACACCAAAAAGTTTTTTTCACGGTCCCACCTCTCGCGAGCGTCTGACAAACATCCGAGAGTATTGTTGTCACGAAAAAGCTTCTCAAATCGCCGTTCGGATACGGCACTAAACTGTAGGTCCCTTCCATTCGTGTGAAAAATATAACGCACACAACATGAGTGGTTGCGAGAAGCTAGGCCCTGGCACTTTCAAGAGCTTTTGCGCCAAATATTTGTTTGTTTTTTTTAAGCTGACTGGAGTCTACACAGCGAACTCGCTGGAAAATACAATTTAGAACGCCCACTTAGCAACAACATCAACCAAGAAGCTGCCAACATGCACAGAATCATACTGCAAAGTACGAACTACTCTATACCTCAAACACATCAACGTACAGTGCCTCACAAAAGTCGTGGGACAGATGGCGTAGAAAATAATTTTAACTCATATCATTAAGAAAGTAAGCAGAACATAAATTCTTGTTTGTTTATTTAATACTACTTCTTAAGGCACAAAACTTAACATATCATAATTCGTTAAACAAAAATTATAAAGCAGAATAAAGTAAATTTTGTCATAATAAGACACAAAATCAATCTCACAAAAGTAATGGGACAATATAAATGCAGCGGTTTGAAAAGCAAAAAAAAAGTGAGTACTCTATATTAATATTTTGTGGGATTACCGCGGGCTTCGATTACTTTCTGAAGTCTTCTTGGAATAGATTCGACTAAGTTTGTGGTCCCTTCGGTGGTAATAAGTGCCCATTCGTCCGCCAATATCCTCTTCAATTCGGCCCTTGAATTGATTGTGTGCTTCCTTACTTTCTTTTCAAGAATATCTCACAGATGTTCGATGGGGTTAAGGTCCGGGGATTGAGGCGGTGTTTCAATAACTTTGGGACAATTATAAAGCAACCATGACCGAACGGTGTACGATTTGTGGTTAGGGTCGTTATCTTGATAATAATTAAATGTGTTCAGAAGTCCCATTTTTTCTGCGCTTTGGCGCAAATGATTTTTAATTATATTCAAATACACACACTGTGTCATTGTCTCTTCGATAAAAACCAAGTCACCGACACCATTAGCCGACATACACCCCCATAACATAACCCCGCCACCTCCATGCTTGACTGTTGGTACCAGGTTTTTCTTTTTGAACTCTTCATTTGGTTTTCGCCACACGGTAATGCGTCCATCACTACCAAAAATATTGAACTTACTTTCATCTGCATATATAACGTTCTTCCAATAGGTGAAATCAAAGTTTTTGCATGTTTGAGCGAACTGTAGTCGTTTTTTTCTATTTGCTTCGCTGACATAAAATTTCCTTCTAGCTGTTCTTCCATTATAACCAGCTCTACGTATCGCTCTTCGTATTGTTTCAGGATTCACTACCTTTCCTCTAAATTAGCTGCCAGTTTTGGTGCACTTACTCTTGGGTTCTGTTTAATTTCTCTCAAAATATTTCTTTCATCGCGAATATCTAATAACTTGGGTCGACCACTCCGCGGTTTGTTTTCCAACCTGTTTTCTTCTTTATACCTTTTTATTATATTAAAAACTGTCGAATGACTTCTTTTAACTAAATGTGCAATTTCTCTTACAGTCTTTTTTTCCTCATAATTTAAAACAATTATTTTTCGAATTTCTTCCGAGGTTTCTTTTCGCGACATACTGGGTACTTAAAACTGCATTACCAAATTGACTTTTTAGCGCCGAAGTCGTTTGCACGACTAACTAGAAAACGGATATGAATAATAAATGCACCTACTCAAACGAACATGCAGGAACCAGAAAAAAAATCCGTTATTTCTTATGCTGTCCCATTACTTTTGTGAGATGAGCTTTTGCGCTTGTACGCTTTCAGTGGTCTGATTTTCCCGTTAGTTAGCGCAGCATGCTTTCTCATTGTGCTACTTATTTACCTAGTCTTAAACAATTAAATGGTATTCTTAAACCTTAGCTGTTGCGCGAATTTTTCGTTAGATTTCTATAAATTGATTGCCATTGCTCTTGTCCCATGACTTTTGTGAGGCACTGTACATGCAAACACGACGTCCCTTGGTGGAACAACGAATTACAAATACTAAAACAAACCAAAAATAAATTGTGGCAAACTTTGAAAAGAAACATTTCAACCGAAAACATCATCAAATATAAAAAAGCAAATGCGCTCTTCAAAAGGAAGGTAAAAATATCTAAAAAGGAATCGCTCGAGAAATTCACAGCCGAAATAAACCCATCAACCCCAACCACGAAAATATGGTCGAATATTAGAAAGCTTTGTGGTCTCCAAACCCACCATGGTATCCCTTCTATCAACCCCGAACAACCCCTTAGCGTAAACATAATCGAACCAGAACAAATAGCGCTTGAATTTACTAAATATTGGTCTCAGCAATCCCAAGACATATACTTCCCTGCCACTTTCTGTCAGCAAAAACGGTCCTTAACCACCTCCCTTTCCTACGTTCCGTGCAACTCAGCCTTACAGCTGGAAAAAGAAATGAACAACTTAGAACTCACATCAGCCCTAAGCAAACTACATGGGAAAACCCCGGCAGAAGACAGGATATCATACCCTTTAATTAAAGACCTACCGGTCTTCTTCAAACAACGACTTCTACAACTCTACAATAAGGTCTTTAGGGAACATATTCCGCAATTATATAAAGTGAGCACCGTTATTCCGATCTTAAAACCAAACTCCGACAAAACCCTCGTCAAATCATACAGACCAATATCCCTCAATCCCTGCTGCTCAAAAGTACTGGACAAAATCATCGCCAATAGACTCTGGTGGTTTGTTTCCATCAACAAACTGCTAAGCAGTCATCAAATGGGATTCAGAAAAGGCAAGTCAGTAACTGATCTTCTTCTTTACCTAGACCATCAGATCACTAACTCCTTGTCGTCAAAAAATCACGCATCAGTTATATCTCTCGATTTTGCTAAAGCATTCGATAAAATAGGAGTGCATACAATAATAGACCAACTAAAAAGATGGAAATTAGGGCCCAAAATAATCAATTACATCCACAACTTTATGACCAACAGACAGATAAAAACCCGAATTGGAAACTATACCACCAGCTCACGTCCCATTTACAACGGAATTCCTCAAGGATCACCCATCGTAGTAATTCTGTTTCTAATAGCTTAACACAAACTTACTGAAATACTGACTATGTACAAGGAAATTGACTTCTGTGCATATGTGGATGACTTTAACATAATAAAACAAATAAATAAGAACAACTGCGGCAACATCGATCTCGCCCCTCTCTTCAATCAAATCGCAACCTGGTGTCAGTACTCAGGCGCAGAGCTCTCAATCGACAAATGCAAGCACTTACACATATGCCGTAAAAAACAATGTACATCTAACATCCTCTTCGGCAACTTGTCTATCCCAAGAGCAGTCATTAAAAATTTTAGCAATCCATGTCAACAACAAATACAAATGGAACACTCACATCGAATATCTCTTCCCCGCACTGGCAGGACGGTTAAACATTATTAAATGCCTATCTAGCAAAAACTTTAGTACCAATCCACTGTCAACAATATCAGTCATTAAATCAATTCTTACTAGTAAAATAGAGTTCGGACTATTTCTCTATGGACAAGCTCCTAAATCACAACTCAATAAAATAAAAACCATTTACAACTCCGCGATAAGAACAGCTCTGGGCGCATACCGAACTACCAAAATCAATAATCTACTATTCGAATCAAACATGCATATAATTGAAAATTTAAGAGACCTCTCAACAATCAAGCTATTCAAATCCCTCGTATTCAGTGCCCAGACACCACTTCCTAATCTAATCCAAAACATTATAAAAAGAAAACGTCCGAAAAAACTCCTCTCAACCATAGTACGGATAATTGCACTCTGCGAATCTCTCAACATTCCGTACAGACCGATTAAACCCCCTCCTCCAACAAAACCACCCTGGGCATTCAACACAAATGTAACAGATTCCTCAATCCATAAATACACAAAACTCTCTACCCCTTCGGAGGTATTGCGCGCAAAATTCATCGAATCACGCGTTCATATATACCGACGGATCCAAAACAAATAATACAAGCTTCAGTGTCATATCCTTAAAAAAGATAATCCGAAATTCTATCCTTCCAAATTATAGCTCGGTGTTTTCCGTGGAAATAATTGCGATTACTGTCGCCGCGAGCGAAATAAAGAATTCGAAGAAAAAATACGCGATCTGCACTGACTCACTATCGTCTATAGAAGCCATATCCAATACAACAAATAGCGACTATTACCCAACCATTATGAGAAACATTATTTCTGACTGTGAACCAAACATCAAGCTTATATGGATCCCCGGCCACGTTCAAATAGCGGGAAATGGTTGCAAAAAATGCGTCTAGTTCACCCCTTATATAAGTTAAATTTTATTTCATTGAAAAGCTTAAAAAAATATTTTTTCGGAGGAGTCGACATCCTCTTTATTTTGAATCAAAAAACAGACTGAATATTTCATTTCTTACAACTAATCATCTTACTTCCTAAAACGAAATATTCCCACTCATTGTTGCAGGTGCATTATGGGATTATGTTTCATCTTGCCCATGTCCGTAGTAGACGTGGTGTCAGCGAATTCCGTCACGTCTTATGCTGCGCGTGTGGATGATCTTGTTGTCGTCTAATGCTGCGCGTGTGGATCATGTTGTTGTTTGCTGAATGAGATGTGGGAAAATATATTTCCTCCTCTTTTACGTTAACTCCTCCCCTCTTAAGTTTTTTAATGTCCTCATTCGTAAGGTTCGCCATCTGGATACTGAGTCCTTTATTTCAAGTTCTATCTTCTCAATCTGGTTTTGACTTATGTTATATGGAACAGGTTTGGTTTCGACTTTTTTTAGGATTATTGAATTGTGTCTCCTTGAATTTATGGTTTTTAGTAGATAGATAGATAGATTTTTATTTATGTACTTCACTATTAATACAAAGTTTTAACAAAAATCAATAAATATGGCTGATTGACAACATTAAATAAATTCAAAATTAAAAATTGACTAAAATATGTATGTATATTTGTATATTTCTTTTATTTTAAGCGATTTTAGAAATCTTCATTAATGATCCTTTCACGATAATTTAAAGCAATTTTGCAGTACTGGGATAGCTTAAATACGTTTGGTTCGTTCAGAAGCATAGAAACTTGATCCACCGACAGAACATTACTTCCAAAGATATGTCTCCTAATTTCGCTTAAAACTGGACACTTCCCAACAAAATGTATGACATCTTCTCTTTCTGCCAAGTTGCACAGGCTGCATAGCACTGGTAGGTCTGCTCTGTGTGGAATATAATTAAGCTTTAGGAGCTCTCCCCGTAATTTAAACACAGTCGCTATTTCCGATATACTGTATTCATCGCGAAAGTAGTTATTTTCCTGCAGGTTATGACTTAAGCGGCTGTAAATCATTCTATGCAGTGATCCCGAGGCTTGCTCTAAATGCCTGAACCAAGCCTTTTCGTCCATACTTGCGATGAGTTGGTAGAGTTGCGGTTTCCAGTCTCCGCTATTACCCAGATCCAAATGTATCCCACAGTCCTCAGCAAGTTCCAACCACTCCCTGTACCATCCTGACCTGGATTGTATTGCTTGCAGAACAGCTTTTTTCGGCAGTCTGGTATCCGGCATATTCAAAACCTTTAGAATGTAGTCCACATGCAATTTAAAAGTTTTGATGTACAATGGCGGCAATCCTGTTTCCAGCATTAGCATATAATTGGGAGTGTTGGGTGGAAGGTGAAATGCTCTCTTAACGTAGTACCGCAGTAGTTTCTCAACAGCCTATATTTATTTTAGTATAAATATTACAAGGATGCCTATTGTACCATAAAGTAACCATTGGTGAGTTGCTCCGTCACTGGATAACATCCTTATTTTCCTGGTATTATTTATGTGAAGTTCCTCAAGGGTTTTTAGAGATAGTATGTTGATGAATTCTTTCTCAAAAGGTGTTGGCTGTAGTGTGGGTGGTTTTAACTTCAAACGTGGTACTTGGAAACTTCTATACAATTGATTGTTTATCTTGATTGAGATATTGTTGAATTTGACGAGATAGGTTCCATTAAGTTTATGCGCTGTTTCGTTTACTGTGATATTTCCTTCATATTGATTCAGCAGAGGTACTCCGGGTTCTAATTCTTCTATTACTGGGATATGATGATTGTTCGTTGTTAAACAAGTGGAATTTTCGCTTTTTAATAATCTAGGTATACATGTATCATTGCTTATATCTACTAATTTATTTTGGTTACAAATTGTTAATTTATTGTATTCATTGCAAGTATCTTTTATTCCATAAATTTCATCTTTATATTTAATAATTTTGTTATATAAGAGTTTAACAGCTATGTTTGCCCTTCTTACAGGCTTTAATGATATTTGCTCATTTGTTTTATTCTGTGTTAATGGTATTCTTATAATGTATAGAATTGAAGTTGCATTACATAAAACATTGATTCTCGATAATTCTAAAGCTTCTTCAGTAGTTGCATATGGAAGATTTTCGTTATTAAAAGTTTCAGCTATCAATTTTATTTCATTTTTTGATAATAACATCGAATTAATCATGGCGTTTTTTGCCCATTGTATTGCAAATTTTACGTTTATAATTTCTTCTTTTACTAACCTTAATCTATATTGAAGACTTAATATTAATTCACTATTTATTTTATCATCTTTTTTAATTAAGTTCATAATATTGTTGGTTATTTTAGTTAGGTTGTTTATTCTTTCATTATAGGCTTTATTTATAATTACTTGTCTATTGTTATTTTCGATTATATTATTCATGTGATTACTTACAGTTAGAAAATCATCGTGATCAGGGTTTCCGGCAATGTATTTCCATGCCGTGCCGATAAAGTCTATCTTTTAATTTTTAAATGATATGAATAGGTTTAATAGAGTCTAAAATTTCTTTAGTTTGTATGAGTTCATGAGCTACATGGGATAAAGTGGGTAGGTTTTGGGAACGATATTATCAACGTGGCCGCTTAGTTCAGTTAGAAAATTACTGTATTGATCAATATTTATAAAATGGATTAGTTTTAAATCTCCCTCTTGAATTTTTGCTTGTCCTTCGTTTACCGCGATCATATGTGTCGCAGAGTAGTCTAGTATCTGTATGTCGCCATATGTCCATTACCGTGTTAGTGTCACGTAAAGTCTGTAACAAAATAAAATTAATCAATTTCTTATGTGTTTTTTATGTACTATTCTGCCTGATTGTGTTTTGATGGTCGACGTAAAATTTTCTTGGACAATTTCTTTACAATAACGTTCGGTTAATTTAGAGCCTAATCTTTTGTTTCGTTTAACATAAATTTCATCGCCTTCATTATAGTCTTTAAAACTCTGTCTTTTTTTATTATGATAGTTGATATCCTTTTTCTGCTTATCTACTAATTTTTCAATATTACTTAGCCTAGTTTTTTCATAATCTTCGATACCAAAGGTAACTGTTCTACCAAAGAAAAGATCAACGGGTTTTTTTTTGAGTTTTGGTCAAGTAGTTCCTCGAAATTTCGGTTAATTCAATTTTTTCTTATGCAACGCATGATTTCAGCTAATGTGGAGTGGAAACGCTCCACCTGGCCATTCGCTTCACTGTTGTAAGGAGGTGTCGTGAAGACATTAATTTTGAGCTCTTCTTTGAGCATGAATAGAATGGTTTCAGAATTAAATGACTTTTCGTTGTCTATTACTATGTATTTTGGAACACCAAATTGGAAAATTATTTCGCATAGAGGACGTCGTACATCTTCTATTGCTTTAGACTTTCTGGTTTTCGCGATGGCGAGGTGCCTTCGGAAATTGTTATGCGGATTTTCTATACAATGGCTACTAGATTCGCCGATCTTGAGGATAAGTTGATTACGAAAAACATTTATTGGTGCTTTAACTGTTGGAATCAGTAATTGCGCAGAACTTTCTGCACTATGGACTGTGGATGTTAGAGCACAAATATTGGACAATGAATGGTTTGTTTGGGGTGGTCGTGATAGAGCGTCTGGTACCACATATGACCTGCCTGGAGTATATCTTAACTCGTAGTTGATTTCCATCGTTTCATTTTAGAGTTTGTATTTTTATTACTTAGTGAGTATGTAAGTGGTTGGTGATCTGTGAATATGATAACTTTCCTCGATCCGTAGAGGAAATTTCGAAGGGAGCCCAAGGCCCAAATTATGGAAAGCATCTCTTTTTCGTTGGTTGCATACGCTTCTTCTGTTTTGCTTAAACTTCTTGATAGAAACATGATTGGTTTGTTTTCTTGACTTAGTACTGCGCCTAGCGCAAAATTTGAGGCGTCTGTGGTGATATGTGGATATGTTAACATGACGTCATTGGATGTTAGTGAGATTCGGATTTTGTTGAATGCTTCTATAGCATCTTGATCTAAGTGGATAACTTTAGTTTTTGACTGAAATTTGGACACTCGTCCATCTTCCCCTCTTAAAACGGCGGTTAGGGGTTTGGCTACTTTTGCATAGTCGCGAATAAAGCGTCTATAGTAACCTGACATGCCCAAGAAGGATCTAAGATCTCTTAACGTTTCCGGCTTAGGAAATTCTGCAATTGCCTTAACTTTTGTTGGGTTTGTCTTGATCCCTGATTCGGATACAATAAATCCAAGGAATTCAACTTCTGGTTTTAAAAATTCACATTTGTCCTTTTGAACTTTTACATTTGCATCATTTAGGATTTTAAATATGGTGTTGAGGTCTTCGTAGTGCTGATCTTCTGTTTGACTAAAAATGATAATATCATCAATGTATACATAGCATCGAATGCCAATATGTTCCCGTAAGATATCGTCCACGGCGCGTTGGAAAATAGATGGGGCGTTTTTCAGCCCAAAGGGTAATCTGGTGAATTCATACTTTCCGTTATTAATGGAGAACGCCGTTTTTTCGATGTCGGAATCTTTTAGTGGTATTTGATGAAATCCACTTTTAAGATCAATTAACGTAAAGTAACTACATTTTCCTAAATTGTAAAGCACATCATTTATTTCGGGGATAGGATATCTATCCGGTATTGTAACTAAATTCAATTTTCTGTAAACGATTACAAGCCGGGCGTAAGTGGTTAGTGTGTCGGATCCCAGAAAACACCAAAAAGTTTTTTTCACGGTCCCACCTCTCGCGAGCGTCTGACAAACATCCGAGAGTATTGTTGTCACGAAAAAGCTTCTCAAATCGCCGTTCGGATTCGGCATTAAACTGTAGGTCCCTTCCCTTCGTGTGAAAAATATAACGCACACAACATGGGTGGTTGCGAGAAGCTAGGCCCTGGCACTTTAAAGAGCTGTTGCGCCAAATATTTGTATTTTGATTACAAGCCGATATTTTTTTACTCCAGAAGCATCGAGCTTTTTAGAAACGATTATTATGGGGGAATTATAAGGTGACCGCGATGGTCGTATTATTCCACTTTCTAGAAGTTCATTTATTTGTTTGTCCACTTCGTCTTTCAATGCTTTCGGGTAGGGGTAAGGTCTTGTATAAACAGGGTCTTCGGAGGTTGTTCTAATTTCACCTTGGACCGTAGTTATGTAGGTAAGATTTTTATTTCGTTCACTGAACAAGTTTGAGAATGTACATAGATACGATTTTTTTTATCTGATTTTCTTGAAAGGGATTTAAATGTGAGGTACGGATGTCTGTGTAAATTACTGTACCCAGTTCCTTCAAAGTTCCATTTCCTATGATACCACCAAAAGAATCGAGTCCATTTAAAATGAAAAACTTAATATTGCCTATTTCTGAGCCAAATATTTCTATATTTGCATGATGCATAACTTTTATTTTGCCATTGACTGAATTTGCGAAGAATGAGTTATTGTTTAATATTGGTTTCCTTATATGACATGATTTTACATAGTTCTTGTTAGACCCTGTGTCTAATAGAAATTTTAGTAATCTTCCGCTCTTCGCCTTGAATTCATAATAAGGAAGCGAAGAACTATTTAGTCTAAAAAATTTAGATCCTGTAATTCATCACAAATTTCCAAGGTTTCATTTTCTTCCGGTTGAACGTAATCAACTAATTCTTGTTCTATATGGTTTTTAGTTTCTATATGATGGTTTCTTTGGGGGTTGTTAGTTGTAGTGACTTGTTGAGATCTTTGTGGGGCTCTGTCTTGAGTTTGATGCCTATTGTGATAATTCATTGTTCGATTTTGCATACTTTGTGAATTGGCTATTGGCTCTGTTTTAATTTGCAGGTTTGCTGCATATTGGGGTGCTTGTCTTGAAACAAATTGTGGCCTAAAGTTTGATTGGGTATTATATTGATATTGGGGTCTTGGTTGAGATTCGTACTGTTGATTAGAGGGGTTACGTGGTGGTGCTCCCTGAGGAACGAAACCTTGCTGGTAATTATGATTTCCCCTGAACTGAGACTGTCTAAATTTATTGAATTGGGGCTTAGGTGAAGGAGAATGTGGCATGGGTTCTGGTTCACGTATTGCCAGTAATCTAGGAAAGTCTCCTTTAAGGCCTCTAATAAAGGTATCGAGGGCCTTGTCTCGATACGACTGGGTAAGGAGTCTCATTGACTCGTTGCTGACCTCCAAACAACCAATTTTATTTAGAATAAGTGATAAGTGGCTGTAAACCACTTGATAAAAGGATTGTATTGTGCCATTTCCTTGTACGAGAGATATTAATTGGTACTCAAGGGTACCCAAGTCTCTCTTGTCAGCATAGTGCATGACGAGACATCTGGATATACAGTTCCAGTTTAATGGAGTGTTATAAGACTCCAGTACTATGTTGGCGTCGCCGACAATTTTGTTTCTCACAACGGTGAGGATCCCAAAATACTTTGGAGTACCTCGTATAGAATCATATGTTTCAAATATACGATCGACTCTTCTCTTCCAGGATATGAATTCTCCTGGTTTTCCAGAGAAATCCCTAAGACACCTGACTACATCCGGTATCTTGTCTAAATCGGATAAATTGTTTCTATGCTCTAAAGCAATTGCCTGATCTTCACCAGCGAAATGATCGGCATTCGGATTTAGGATGCTCTGAACCAAAGCGGGACCCTGACTTTTTAGGATACGAGTTACAATTGAAGCTATTAAAAGATCTAATTCCGGCGTTGAGCCAACATCTCGGCGTTGTTGTTGATCCGTTCGGGATGAAGTAGATTGAAAAGAATTGTTGTGGTTCGTTTCTGGAGGATCTTGCGTTACCGATTGAGGTTGTGGGTTATTGCTAGCTCCTGATCTTGTATTCGGCATTTTAAAAATATTCGTTATTTTCGTGAGTTTAACAAGAATATAATCGAAACTAAACGTTAATAAATTTAATGTTGTATTTGTGGGTTAGCAAGTATAATATTTTTTGTTGTAGTTTAAATTATTTTGCACTTCAATTTTTTATTTTTTTTTTTTTTAATATTTAAACAATTTTTATATTCTTATATGCAACTTTTAATATATGTATTTTACTTTAATTTGAATTCGTTTCACCTCGATTTTTTAAATTTGTAGTTAACTTTGTACATATTATATACTTTCCTTTCTTTTATTAACTTTTGTTTTAATTTAAAAAAAAAATTGCTTTTATTTGTTTTAATATGTTTTTTTTTTTTAAAAAATCTTAAGTTTTATTCTTACAAAAATAAAGTTAGCCAGTTCATGTGTTAAATGCTGTCGGCTAGTGGTGAGCAGCTGGTAGCTGGACTGGTCCTACCTCCTTTTCTCCTGTTAGCGAGCTCTCAACTGTAACAGTTACTAAGGGGCCCTTTGTTTCTCACACACTTTTTATTATTTTATATTTTTTTTAATGTTCCTGACCACAGTATTATGGTTAACGGATAACGAGCGTGTTTCGTTTTATTTTTACGGACACTTCTTACTTTAACTTTTACACTCGGCCTTCTTACAGCACTTACGCCTTCTTAGAGCATTTATTTCGCGTATTTGTTAAGAACGTTACCGTATACCGAACCGTGGTCCCTGCTCGGGCGCCAGTTACATTTTATTTCATTGAAAAGCTTAAAAAATATTTTTTCGGAGGAGTCGACCTCCTCTTTATTTTGAATCAAAAAACAGACTGACTATTTCATTTCTTACAACTTATCATCTTACTTCCTAAAACGAAATATTCCCACTCATTGTTGCAGGTGCATTATGGGATTATGTTTCATCTTGCCCATGTCCGTAGTAGACGTGGTGTCAGCGAATTCCGTCACGTCTTATGCTGCGCGTGTGGATGATCTTGTTGTCGTCTAATGCTGCGCGTGTGGATCATGTTGTTGTTTGCTGAATGAGATGTGGGAAAATATATTTCCTCCTCTTTTACGTTAACTTATACACACCTAATTTCAACCCCTCGCGACATAAAAAAGTGGTTAAACCTCCAATACAAAACCAAACATCAACAACAATGGCTAGATTCCTCTGAATGGTATAAAAACGCAAACAAATTCAGACTTAACATCCAAGATTACCTAAATACCAAGGATATTAACACAGAAACAAAAATAAAGTTATCCAAATTCATCCGAATTAGATTGGGGCACACCAAACTCTCCCACCAGCACTACATTGATAAAACCGGCTCCTCTCAATGCCCTTACTGCAATAATACAACCATCTCCATCGCCCATATCCTCAACACCTGCCCACATTTTGGAAAATTAAGGAAACACACCTTTCTCAACAATAACCCAAGAAACTTACTTTCTAACCCTAGCCTACAAAATGTAAACACTATAATAAGTTTCTTTAAACAATGTAATTCATACCACTTATTACAAGAACAATCATTTATGCCTGAAGGCCTTAGTTGCTATTGCTCTACTCTGGGTTGTAATTTTATATTATGAGTCAGTGCTCAAATAAATAAATAAAATAAATAAATAACTCATATCAAAAACAACTAGAGTCTATACCACCATCACTACAAAAAAGTAAACCCAGAGAGACTCAACCCTGTATACCCCACAAACGTTCTTAAGCATAAAATTTCTAACTTTGTACGACTACGACTTGGACATACCTCAGCTTCTCAGCAGAACCTTCTAAGTAAAAATTGCCATCCAGTTTGTGCCTCCTGCAACACCACTTTGGATTTAACACATATTTAGTTTTGAATTTCACTACTCTGGAACTCCACAGAAACGACTTGAATTATTTTTTCTTCGACAAAAACCAGGACTTCTGCGAGTAAGGAATCACGAAACTATCAGAAAGATGGAAACTAATAATCAAACTGAATTACTTATGTAAAATTATTTTTTTACAATAAAAAAATGTACTATCCATACGAATTTTCCGCTCAACCCAATATTTCATCCAGTACAACAATAAGTTGTGGGACGTATCTATCTGCACCCCAGCAAAATTGAAAAATAGCGAAAATAGTTCTTTAATCGCTATTAGTTTTTGTCAAGGCTATACTCTAAACCAAATTCCCGACGATCTAAATTCTTTGGGCTTAAATAACGAAACAACCCTAAAACTGTTTGGTACTGCTACTGATACTACTGCTGCAACAACCTCGCTGTCAGTTCCCATACTTCAATTGTTGCATCTCTCGGCTAGACATAAGCGTTAGTAAAGAGAATATAATTTCACATGCTACAAAGAAATGAAATCCTCAGCAGAATGTGCTTCAGTGTAATAAACTAAACAAAACTTTTATGATGTGTCTTGCTTGAGCTACGATTTTTTAATTTCATTTACAGATGTCCAATTCTATAAAAGCATACGCCATGTGTCGTAGTAAGGGTCCTGCAACTTACTAATATTAGAGCTATGAGATACACCCCAAACGGAGTGATATTTTTTTGTAAATTGAAATCCTCCGATTCGTGTAAAATGAATACAATACAAATGACGAACAGGAAGAATTTTGACGTCACAGAACAAAGGGTAACTAGGATGTCTCGCAGATTTGCGGTATAATTTCCATAGGCTATATTTCTGTAAGATCAATAGAGGATATATTTTATTCTTAAAAGTACCTCCCCAGCAAGCAATACCATATTGTAATTTTGAGTGAAAAATATCATAATAAATAATTTTTAAGAGCATACTTGAACAAATATTACACAAATGAAAAAAATGCCTAAGTGTACAACGAAAATAATTCGTTAAAGTATCTACATGATTCGAGAAGCGCATTTTGGAGTCAGTGACAAGCCCCAGATATTTAAATTCAATTCAAAAAACATTTATCATTGCAGCTTAGACTACCATTAAAGGTACGAGAGGATAAGCTATAATTACAATTGCAAACAGGAAGTTTGAATTTTTGGCACTCTGGTGAATGAAAGTAGATATTAACTTCACGATCCGGTATAGACGACAAACTAAAAAACATAATCTTAGTCTTGGGACTTATGACCAAATTGTGTTTGGAGAACCAGATTCTTAGAAGATGAAGGTCCATATTAATGTCTGTAATCAGGTCTAAGCGGCTGTCTGAACCATATGAGAAACCCACATCATCCGCAAAAGCAGTTGGTGTGCCTTTGAAATTAAGTGCAAAAAGAGAGTTGATGTAAATAAGAAAGAGAATAGGACCTAAGAGTAATAGAATAGGACCTAAGTAATGTAAAAGTATATCCTCGCAAAAGTGGAGTAGAATAGGAAATCTTATCAGCAATTCCTGGGCTGAGATTAGCATCAATGACGTGACTAAAATACGTTATATGTACATATTATACATGTATCTCACTGGGTCAATTATTTACCTACACAATATTGCAAAGGAATAAGGAAAACAGGCTATTGTTAGGGCTTCGTATTAAATCAATAAAAATAAAATAAAAGTTGTGTTACATGTAAAGTCAGCGGCGCGCAATCTGAAATACTAAAACTTTCAAATGCAAAAACTATAAACTTCTATTTCTTAAAGTTTATTTATTAAGTTAATAGTAATATAAGAACGGCACGTTAAAAAAGACTTTAAAGGGACTCGGGCTTGTGCTCGGGCTCGGGCTTGGGCTTGTTTTCCTGTTGTATTTGGTGGTACGTCTATCTCGCTTGGCATATAGGCAAAACTGTCTGGCAAAGATATGTAGATAACAATTTGCACTGTTCCCTTTCTCCTTTGTCTCCCTCTAACAGTATCTAAAAAAAATCTCTAAAGTGACTGCATTCTTGTAAGTACCATACTTATGGAGCATGATAGTATTTTCGTAGTTATATTATTCAGTGAGCCTGATTCATACAACCTCTGGCATAAAACTACAGATTTTTGCAATCAATGCAGTAGATAGCACCCTCAAATACAACGACTATTCTACGTAGTGAAGCATCTTATTTCCTACAATACATTTAGTTCAGGTAGAACTATGTTATTTTTGCAATTAGTTAAAGATTTAACGAATTTAAGGTTGATTTGTTGCGATAACTAAAGTCGTCAGCTTAAAGTGAAAGTGTGCTAACTCCAAAACGACAGAGTTTTCTGGAGAATAAAAGAAATCCGTGCTAAATTGTTTATATTCACATTTAAATATAGCTAAAAATCCTGTTTGTTGCAAGGAATTAAATTATTTAATTATTAATGAATTGATTAAAATACTTTTTCTTATTGAAATTAACAAAATAAAATAGAATTATATGTACATCAAGAACTGACCCCTTCGGGTAGGGGTTAGAATATACCCGAGGTAGGCATGCCTGTCGTAAGAGGCGACTAAAATCCACCCTCCGTATACCGAGTATAGCGTATACAAAAAAACATGCAATGAACAAAACAAAAGATTTAAATACCCCAGGTGGCAGTCCAGGTAAACTGGAAAATCCACCCTCTTCGGAGGTCGGCTCTACGGATTCTGGGGAGAGCCATTTATTGCACCTTATAAATCCCTTCTCAAAAAGTACAAGGGTATCTCGATCTCCACCAACAAGATCGAACGTCTCCGGAAAAAGAAGTCCGCCGGAAGCGCAAACGCATGAAAAACGGGACTCAGCGAAATCTAAAAGCATTGAGGAGGAAAACGACGTACTCCGTACCAAGCTTAGCGAAATGGAGCTACTCTATCGTGAGCTCAAGAAAGAGGTAGATTTACTCAGGCAAGAAAATAATGCCATAAAAAAAAACACGTACCTACAAAAAGAAAATACAGTTAGCTCACATCGCTCACCTAGTCGCGAATACCAGACGGATGAAGAAGAGCTAACACGCGAAACGAATTGGGTCGAAAAGAAACGACCAAGCAAAAAACGAAAAGCTGGTTCCTCACCGGAAGTCGAGCCACAAAAAGATGAAAAGCGCAAGGAGATGCAAGAAAAGCAACAACAACCAAAATTACGTCCTCCGCCACCGATAAACGTCGTTGGAATTACAGACTATAATAAGTTGCATTGCCTCCTTAAAGGAACTCTGGCTTCGAAGTTTAAGGTGACATCTCTGCGAAACAATACGTGGAAAATCAATGTCGATGATGCCGACGGTTACCGATCAGTATCTAAAAAATTGAATGCCGAAAAGATTCAGTGGTATACTTATGAAAATAAGTTAGAAAGACCACTGCGTGTTGTAGCAAGGGGACTCCACCCCTCGTGCACTAAAGAAGATGTAATGCACGACCTTCAAGACAAAGGCTTTAAAATTCTTGATGCCGTCAATATTATCAAGAAGGAGAAGCAACAGTCGGAGGGAGATCATGAAAAATTGGTAAAGCGCGGTCTTCCACTATTCATGCTTAGTTTTGATAAAGACGATAATAAAGATATTATATATGGTATCAAGACTATTCTAAACATCGTGGTCAAAATCGAACCCATGCGTAAGACCTCCAGATCGATCCCGCAGTGTAAGCGCTGTCAAGGCTTCAATCACACGCAGACTTACTGCCAGAAAGAGCCGCGATGCGTCAAATGCGCAGGTAAACATCTCTCGGAAGAGTGTCACCTAAACAAGCAAACCCCAGCCACTTGTATAAATTGCAAAGGAAAACATCCTGCGAACTATCGAGGTTGCGAAGTGGCGAAACAGCTTCAAAAACGCCGCGATACGCTAAAAAATTCGATGCGTCCGAATATGAAACCAATCAAGAACAGACCCAAAATAGCTACGAAAAAAGCAGCGAAAGATAGAAAGTCCGTCAATATTAACTTAAGATCGGCTAATGATAAAAAATCCGAAAGTAATAGAGATAAGGTAACAGAAGCAAAATCTCCGAATATTGGCGTGCAGTCTTATGCTCAAGCGGCGAAGACAGTTAAGGGTACGTACACGACCGAAAACTCACGGGAGATCAAAGCAAGAAACCGTCCAAACTTTAATGTAAAAACTCCTTCTCAAGTTGCGACATTGAAAAATAGTGATAGAGGTAGTTCAGAAGATCATGTATCCAATATTTTTTCCCTAATTCTTGCGAAACTTGAAGAGCAATGCAAAACAAATAAACTAATTTTCGAGAGACTAGTTGCACTAGAAAACAACATTCATAACACGCGCACTTCAACCCGAATATGAAAGAAACGCTTAAAATTCTTACTTGGAACGCCAACGGGCTCATACAAAGACTCGACGAGTTAGAAATATTTATGCGAGAGAAAGATATTGATATATGCTTGGTCTGTGAAACTCATCTGAAAAAGCAATCGAATATTAAGATAAGGGGATATAGCGGATATCACGCCTTTCACCCATCGGAAAGAGCCAGAGGCGGATCATCTTTGTTTATAAAAGAAAATATCGAACACTCAGCGGAAATAAAAATTGAATTAGAAGCAATGCAAGTAAGCACGGTGCGCGTTAGAAATAGACATTTTGCTTTCAACATTTCGTCTATATATTGTCCACTGCGATGTAAACTTGAAGAAAGTGATTTCACAAACATCTTCAACTTCCTTAAACCAAATTTTATTATTGGTGGTGACTTCAACGCGAAACACCCCTTCTGGGGCTCAAGATACGCCTCTCAGAAAGGTAGAAAGCTTTATAATGCGGGTATGCAATTCAGTTGTGATTTTTACTCGACGGGTAAACCAACATATTGGCCAACTGATAGAAATAAGATACCAGATCTGATTGATTTCTTTGTTGTTAAAGGAATATCTAGCAACTGTATAAAAGTTGAAGAAAGCTTTGATCTCTCCCCTGATCATTCTCCAATCATTATGACGATAAGCGAAGCTTTGATTAAAAAAGTAGGACCGGCCAGATTAACTGGCGCGAAAACTAATTGGGACGGCTTTAAAAAAGATATTGAAGCAAATATTGAGCTGAGCGTATCACTTAAAACGCCCTATGAACTTGAAGTTGAAGTAGATCGCTTCGTCGAAATCTTACAGGATGCCGCGTGGAAGAATACTCCCAAACTAAAGAGAACCCCGGCCAGTTACATTAAAATTTATCCGCAGGAAATAAAAGAGATGATTATGGAGAAGAGAAAAGCGCGTAAAAGATGGCAACAAACTCGGGCTCCGCAACATAAAGCACATCTTAACCGTTTGTGCAACTCACTAAAACGATCTATTAAAGACCTTAAGAATAATGAAATACAAACTTACCTAGAAAGCTTAACGGCAGAAAAAGATTCTAATTACTCGCTTTGGAAGGCTATAAAAGGTATTAAAAAACCTCAAATTCAAGCCGCGCCAATTAGGAAAAATCAAGACGAATGGGCCAGGCATGATAAAGAGAAAGCGCAAGTTTTCGCCGCCCACCTGGAAGAAACTTTCAAACCGTTTGATGGACAAGCTCTTATTGAAAATATAAATACGTCGTATATAGACAATAGCGTAATAAGAAATGCAACGCTTACCGAACTTAAGGAAGAAATAAAGAAACTTAAACCTAAGAAAGCTCCTGGATACGACCTAATTACGGGAGAGGTTCTTAAAGCACTACCAAGAAAAGCTCTAATTAAGCTTCTGTTCATTATAAACGCCGCGATTAGACTAGAATATGTTCCCAGTCAATGGAAAGTCGCCGAAGTTATAATGGTCCTTAAGCCTGGAAAACCGCCGAATGAAAAAACCTCTTATAGACCGATTTCGCTTCTTCCAATTATATCCAAAGTGTTCGAGAGAATATTGGTTAGGCGAATACAGCCGGTTATAGAAGAAGGGCATCTCATCCCTGATCATCAATTCGGATTTAGAAGTAAGCATTCTACAGTTGAACAAGTACATCGAATAACACATGTAATCGAAAAATCACTTGAAGAAAAAAAGATTTGTTCAAGCGTATTCCTTGACGTTTCTCAAGCCTTTGACAAGGTCTGGCACGAAGGCTTAAAGTTTAAATTACGACAAGTTCTGCCAGAGCACCTATATAATATTTTGAAGAACTACCTTACGAATAGGCTATTCCGCGTCAAATGTGGAAACGAATATTCAGATTTCAAGGAAATAATGGCTGGGGTGCCGCAAGGAAGCGTTCTTGGTCCAGTCTTATATCTATTATACACTCGTGATATACCGCAAGTAGAAGGCACTAAGCTAGCTACATTTGACGACGACACTGCTATCTTGACAGTAGGTAAAACGGTCGAAGATACTACAGAAAAACTGCAAGAAGCTTTGAATAGAGTAAATGAATGGACAAAGATTTGGCGAATCGCACTCAACGAGACCAAATCTGTTCATGTAAATTTTACTTATAAAAAAATAAATAATTTGCCCATCTTTTCAAACTCGGTTCAAATCCCGTTTGCAAACGAGGCTAAGTATCTTGGAATGACACTTGATACAAAGCTGAAATGGAAAACGCACGTTAAGAAAAAACGCAAAGAACTAGATAACAAATATCGAGAAATGTATTGGTTACTTGGAAAATATTCCAAGCTTAATATATATAACAAACTGCTTTTATATAAGCAAGTGCTAAAGCCTGTATGGACATATGGTATACAACTCTGGGGTTGTACCAAAATAAGTAATATTAAAATTTTACAAACTTTTGAAAACAAAGTGCTAAGAGGTATTGTAAATGCGCCATGGTATATCAGAAATAGCGATATCCACAGAGACCTTGGCATTAAAACAATCGAAGACGAAATTCAAACCTACGCGAGAAAGCATAGAAGTCGACTAGAAAGTCACGTAAATATTACAGTCCTCCAACTTTTGGAAGAAAGAAATTTACTGCGCCGTCTACAAAGAACCAAACCTTTAGACCTAGCGCGATAAGTAACCGCGTATAAACTGCGGAGCTGGCAGGAACTTCTAATGGGAAGGTACCTGCAAAACGTCATTATTTCGCGAAAAGAAAACTACTTGATAAGTCGAATACTTAGTTGTAGTAAAAATAAAAACAAGTCTGTTTTGAAGGGAGGTTTTTTAGTGGGTAAGAATCCCACACTACTATGAGCACGCGCTGTCGATCCTCATAGTGTCTTGTTGAAGATTTTCACCTACCCTTGGAAAAAAAAAAAAAAAAAAAAAAATCAAGAACTATTTTATTAAGTCATGTTGCAGATCGATGTAATATTTATAGTAACCTTTGTACTTTACTTTTTAAATGCTGAAGTCTTCGAACTTTTGGGCTGTGATTTTTCTCCTTTGATTGTGAAGATTTTTTAATAGACTCCATTTTAAAGCCACCACAATGGAAGCATTTCCTTGTGTGATCATTTTACATGAATCGGAGGATTTCAATTTACAAAAAAATATCACTCCGTTTGGGGTGTATCTCATAGCTCTAATATTAGTAAGTTGCAGGACCTTTACTACGACACATGGCGTATGCTTTTATAGAATTGGACATCTGTAAATGAAATTAAAAAATCGTAGCTCAAGCAAGACACATCATAAAAGTTTTGTTTCGTTTATTACACTGAAGCACATTCTGCTGAGGATTTCATTTCTTTGTAGCATGTGGTGTTGAAGTGCTTTTTTATGAAATCTGGTAATCGTAATTTTCGATTAATTTCAAACTATAACTTACAACTTACGTGGAAACTTTTCGTACTCTGTATCTGTTCTTGCTTTCCATTCTACTGCCTATCGTAATTTTTATCACATTTCGTCTCATCGTTTATTCAACAACCTTCCTCAGTCGTTCAGAACAATCACTTTACCTGGAATATTTCTTAAACTAGTAAAAAGTTGGCTTCTTGGGTTCAATTTCGATGACATAGAATCTATTCTTTCTGACTATCTGGTTTAAATTAAATCTTAATTTTTTCTTGCACACTATTTGACGTTTTAGAGTAAATGTTTTCTTTTTATACTTCTTAATGTTGTTTAATAAAAAATACTAGTTTTGTATTATTTCAAGGGTTACCCCACCCAAATAAACTAATTTTTGAATTATCTAAAATGCATATTGAAGTGGTACTCAACACTATTTTTATTACTTACGTACCTATAAAAAATACAGAATGCCAAATGAATTTCTTATACTTTATATCTATTTTAAGTTCTATTGCCATGTTAATTTTTCGAATTGTAAAGTAATACTGAGTTTAAATAAGGAATTTTGAATAATAAATCTAATCTGACATGCTTATGTTGATTCGTTACCTCATACCTCTTCCAAAATTAACGCCTAGTTTCACAGTATGGAACTTGGGGTCACATATGTACACAATTGCAACTTCGCTTCTACATTGCATATTCCTATTTTTCCTATAATGACAAAAGATTTTATATACTTTTGTAATAAAGTATTAAATATTCTTGAACATAAAGTAAAATACCACTAAATCGTGGATATGAATGCATACATTGCTGCCCAAAATCTTATTCGCTTTCATTGTGTTGGAAATTGAATACAAAGAGTAATAAAAATTTAATAAAAGATAGGAAAACAAAGCCTCATAGCCTCATAGATTGTCGGCACAAATTATTTTAACCATAAGCGATTAATACTGGCAAAATATACCCCACATATATAAAACACATCCTTTGCTAATAACAATCACCCCTCAAAGAGATAGGTAGTGGGGCGAGCTCACCAGGCAGCTGCCCTACTCCACAAGCCTTAACTCAATTCGCAGCGTTGTAAATCAATTATTGACAGAACTTACTTTCCCAAAAACAATTTGATTACAGATTTCATATGAATGACTAATGTAATTAATACTGCAATTATGTACGAGTACGAGTATGTATGTACCTGTAAGTTGAAACAGTTATTTCCTTATAAAGTAGTTGACTTTTGTTTTATTTTAAATCTCTATCCATAGCTATACGAAATCAATTTAAATTCCTTTAGGTTAAATTGCTTGAATAATCAGTCTGGATATAATGTATCTTTTATCACTATACTTACCTCTAAAAAAATTTAAATAGCAAAAAAAAGTTTGAAGGACCTATTAAATATTACACCCAAAAACTATTCTTAAAAAAAATCTTCTTAGAAAAATAAATTAAAATCTCATTTATTTTATTCAATACACGTTTTCGTTACGATAACTCTCTGTTCTTATAAATACGATTGACAAATTAAGCAAAAAAAAGGGTTTTTAATTGGTAAATACATCGGATGAGTCCGTGAAGGATTATAAATTCAAAGCGAGTGCAGTAAAGTTTCAAAACATTACTTTAAATTGAACAAAAAATGTTTGGCTGAAAAATGGGTCCAGGAAGATGTCGACTTACAAGTATATCAAGTATTCATTTTGACATATAAATGTACAAATATGTATGGGTGCATCATCTTTTATTTCGGTATGTGAATATTGAATAATTTAAAAAAAAAACAGCCGATTTCCATATATGAGGTATTTTTATTGAATTGGGTCCTTTACTATTTATTTGGACTAGTTTTTGAATACAACATTAATCAAGTGGCCGCCTCTATTGACCAAAGGAGAATGTGTCCTTTTTGTTGCGTTTTCCATCACTTTTTCGAGCATCTCGGGCGGTATAGCAATGATTTCGGCACGACTGTTTGCCTTGAGCTCGTCGATGGTCTGAGGCTTGCTGGAGTACACTTTGCTTTTCAAATAACCCCACAAAAAGAAGTCCGGAGGGGTCAAATCTGGAGATCTGGGTGACCAGTCAATGTCGCCATTTTTTGACAGCACACGCCCAGCGACTGTTTGGCCGTATTCCAAGCGACGTGGACGGTCTGTCGGCAATGCAAATCTTCCTTCTAAATTCGCCGCAAGATGGTTCCACTGGCGCGAAAATGCTGAGCGCGGTGATGATACGACATGGGGTTCTCGGCCACACTCTCTCTTACCGATTCAACCAGTTCATAGGAACGTCTTGGGCGTTGATAAACGGCATGTCGACGATCTCCCACTGTCCCGTGGTCAACAAAATTCGACACCAAACGACGAATAGTGTTGTCAGACGGTGCTTGTTGCCCACGATATGTTCGATGATATGCACGTTGAGTTAACACAACTGAACGACTATTTTCAATGTACAGCGTCACTATTCCCGCGCATTGTTTCGATGTGAAGCGATTCATGGTTAAAATTGTACTGAATTGATGTTTCGAAAACATGTCTACTCAAGTCAATCGGTTGATAAATGTCAAAGTTATTCAATGTTTACATACCGACATAAAAGATGGCGCACCCGTTATAGTTTAACATACATATGCATGTCTTACGATGAATTGTGCTTTAAACAGTATGTATATCGGTATTTAAGTATAAAAATTACATAATGTATTAATATTTCTTTACACGTGTGCGGACATTGTTTATAAATAAGTAAATGCTGGATTGCGTTTGAATTAGTTATGCTAAGATGTTTAAATAAAAAAAAACAGTATCCTGGCTTTTAACAACTTAAATTATACACTACAAATAGGTTTGTGCATTCATAAACTTTTGTCACGCTCGCATTTTAAACGGTCTGTTGTAACTAGTCTTTTTTAAACTTAAGAAAAAGCACACAAACTCTCCGTTACAACTTAAAGCAAAAACTTAACTACGTATTTTACAACTTCCCATCAAAAGGTGTCTTGACGAAGTAAGTGATTAATGTGCCCTTGCCCTTCACATAGGTAGGCCCACGACATTCGCATGTGTATCCTGCGTCAATCAGAATTTTTGCGGTGTTTTCAGTTGTCTAGAAATATATAAACAAAAAAATATATATATATGTTTGAATTTATGCCTTACATAATATCTTAGTAAGACATTATTTATTGTTAGCAAAATATATATACATATGTCTACAGGGTGTCCCATTTAAGTTAAGTATAATCCTTCATTTATAGCCCATTAAAGTGGGTGACCTCTTATTTGGAGGTGTAACCACTTTAAACGCTATAACTTCTAAACTATTATAGGTACAAAAATAGTTTTATACATTTTTGAAAGACAATTTAGTGCATACAATTTTCAAATACAAAAAATTATGAAAATTTGTTTTTCCATTTTTTCACTTAAAATGCATTTTTCTCAAAATGTTTACTTAATTTTTTTTTTCAGCGAACATCCGACTACATGGTGTTCTACGATTTGGGTATCGTCGTTGGTACTCCAATCTTGCCAATGAAGCGTTTCCATTGCAGAACCCGTATACAAACGGTTTTGAATACATTTTGTGGAGATCGGCTGTTACCCTACAGAGCAAATTGTCGATTGTAAATCAGTTGAAACAAAATTACGGTACATTTGCAAATATGTGATAATTCTTTGTTACGCTTTTTTTCCTATTCGACAATTAACTGTTAACTGCATTGCTCATAGGTACGTTAGTTTATTATTCTCACTTAATTTTGTTTGACCATTTTTGTCTGACAACAAATGGCTTTTACTACAACTTCTGTTGATCGTACATACAAAAGTTGGTTAACATAATTTTAAGGAAATTTAGGCAAAAAAATTTCATAAAAAAAAAAAATATAAAGTAAAAATTTTGAGAAAAATGCATTTTAAGTGAAAAAATGGAATAACAAATTTTCATTATTTTGAGTTTAAGGAGCCATAACTTTTCTGCAGCTGCACAGCTGTACCCAATTTGAAACTGTATGTGCTACTAAATTGTCTTTCCAAAATGTATAAAACTATTTTTGTACCTATAATAGTTTAGAAGTTATAGCGTTTAAAGTGGTTACACCTCCAAATAAGAGGTCACCCACTTTGATGGGCTATAACTTGAAATGTGGTGAGAATAGACTTTTTTGTTCGGCGGGACTTCAGGTATCTCCTCTTAAAGGATTATTTTGCCTAACTGGGACACCCTGTATGTGTGTTATACTAATTTATATGTCGCAAGGGCATATTAAGGGTCCAGGAGTAAAACCACTCTACAGAAATTTTTTTTCGCAAATGCGAAAGCGGTGCCATCTTGTACCCACTTTTTCAAAAATTTATTTTTTCTTAATTTTAAGTAGAAATCATAAAAAGTAGAGCTAACAAAATATGTGCATATGTACATATAATAGTAGGAATTGATCTCTCCTACGAGTATAATCCGTCCATATATTATATAGAGCCACCCCATTTTTAGGGGAGACGTTTGCTTCAGAGAGTTTTCATTTCACAACTCCAGCTCCACTTTATTAGGTCGTGGTCAGCGTTGCTGCTATGCGACTTTAGTCGCAATTTCACCCTTTTATGACGCAAAGAGACTTATGATCCGACTTTTTAAATATCACCTCTTTTTGACCCTTTTTATTTATTTTTGAGACTTTTAGAGACTTTTTCGTATTAAAAATATTTTTTCAACAAAAATTCCATTTAGTTGCTCATCACAATCGTTCACGACAAAATTGTACTGATTTAATTTAATTCAATTTATTGTTTTTGTATAATTCAATACACTCTTTTTTTTTGAATTGTTATTTATTTATGTTGTTGTTTTGTTTTGTGAAATATAGGCTTTTATGCTAGTTTCTAGGTGTTTCATTTCAATGGATATGAGGTTAGTAGTTCAGCCTCATTATTCCTTCAGGAAATTTGTTTTAAATGGCTAGAACTACGAAACTAACAACGTAGAAACGAACGGGCATTGTTGGAGGATTTTAGCCCCTGCTCCGGCAGCAGAACTTTCAGCAAAATATCACTGCACTTCAAGAACAGTTTATTATCAAATTCAAAAACAAAAAACGAATGAAAGTGTAAAATCCGAAACGATAGAGGGAGAAAAAAGGGTTACTTCGAAAAGGAACGACAACCGAATCATCCGTTCTTTTAAGTAACCCACGTGAAAAAGTTCGAAATGTGTTAACGGATTTAAACAAGGATTGTGAGAACAATATAAGAGAAAAAATGTTACGAAAAAGATTGAAAGAAAACAAAATTCGAGCCTACGTCATACGGAATATTTCCGATATAAACATAAAAAAATAAGAAGCTGAGGCTATTATAAACAGTGGTCTTTTGGATAAGTGTGCTTTGGACTGACGAGAATACTCGCTCTTTGAATGGCAGCTATGGCCGAAAATTATATTACTCCGATTCAAAACAACATTCAAAAACAAGCGGCCTCACTCTGTATTCCTACTCTAAAGTCAAATCATTCGAAATCGCAGAGTTGTCACTCTGTAATTCACATCGCAAATCCAAATTTAAGAAAATCGAACAAACTTTTGTTGCCAATTTCAATGTCAATTTTTTATCGCAAATCTGGTACTCTGTATTGCTAAACGAAATGTCAAAGTAATTCGAATTCGCATCATTTTATTCTATTGCTATTTGGCTTGCTGATGTTGAGGTAAGCAATTGTGTTTCTTTTAAAATGTAAGTATTTTATGACATAAAATGTTATTTTTAACTTAAAATACAATGAAAGTGATATACATAAAATAATTGTGTGAAATTACTTGATTAAAACGTGTTTTAAAACATGAAGGCAGTCCACCAAAAATCAAATGTAAATGCTCCACCTTAACTTCTCTTGAAGGTAGCAGTGGATAAAATGAGTAAAGTGGGAAATACACGATACAACTGATGTATCAACGGTTTGTGTCGTGTATTTCCCACTTAATGCCCTCGGTTTCGGGTTGAACCAACCACTGCTATATTTTTTTTCTACTTTTTATCACTTAGCTCCATTATATTCGACCTATTTCTAATTCGCCTGCGCTCTATTCTTTCTCCTTGTGTGTCATCTTGATGGAACCATAATTTGACAGTATCCAATTCTATTTCTATAACATATATTTAACTTTCTTTCTTAAATCTAAATAAAACACAAAATTCTTTGGAACGAAATTTGCTTCACAGTGACATTTCAGCGTTCGATACTCGAAGCTAGATTCGCACATTTCATAGCCCCAGTTGGCAATACTTCCATTCGATTCTGTTTTCTTACAGAGTGCCGGCTAAGATTAGAATCGCAAAGCACTCTCGCAAAAATTTTCGCTCCATTATATTCGACCTATTTCTAATTCGCCTGCGCTCTATTCTTTCTCCTTGTGTGTCATCTTGATGGAACCATAATTTGACAGTATCCAATTCTATTTCTATAACATATATTTAACTTTCTTTCTTAAATCTAAATAAAACACAAAATTCTTTGGAACGAAATTTACTTCACAGTGACATTTCAGCGTTCGATACTCGAAGCTAGATTCGCACATTTCATAGCCCCAGTTGGCAATACTTCCATTCGATTCTGTTTTCTTACAGAGTGCCGGCTAAGATTAGAATCGCAAAGCACTTTCGCAAAAATTTTCGCTCCATTATATTCGACCTATTTCTAATTCGCCTGCGCTCTATTCTTTCTCCTTGTGTGTCATCTTGATGGAACCATAATTTGACAGTATCCAATTCTATTTCTATAACATATATTTAACTTTCTTTCTTAAATCTAAATAAAACACAAAATTCTTTGGAACGAAATTTGCTTCACAGTGACATTTCAGCGTTCGATACTCGAAGCTAGATTCGCACATTTCATAGCCCCAGTTGGCAATACTTCCATTCGATTCTGTTTTCTTACAGAGTGCCGGCTAAGATTAGAATCGCAAAGCACTTTCGCAAAAATTTGACTTTCGAGTAGCAATACAGAGTGAGGCCCAAGAACCAAACAGCCCGTTACGCAACCCACAAGACATTCCAAAGTAGGTAAAATTATGATATGGGGATGCATATCATATTGTGGTGTAGAACCACTTGTGTGGTGCTCCGACCATATGGCACAGTCACATTACGTATTTAGAGATAATAAATGATGTTGCACTGGTGGCAGGCTCAGTATTCATCGAGAGCGATTTCATCCTTCAACATTATAATTCACAAGGCCTGGAACTTCAATAAGATTCTACCGGAAGTATGTAGGACAAAAAGCTTTAAGATCGCCTCCGTAAAGCCCTAACTAAAATGTTATAGAAAATGTTTGGCATCTTGTAAAATCCAAAATTCCACAAAACATTTGAAGATCTGTAGATGAAATATGGAAAGATTTTATAGCAGCTTGGAGTGTCATTCCGGAAGAACAAAATCAACATTTGATAGACTCAGTGCCAAGACGCCTCGCCGAAGTTATTAAGGCAGATGGAGGAAACACACCTTATAAGGTAATGCTGTGACAAAAAACCAACGCATTTAATGTAAAAATATTACCCATTTCCGACTTTCAGAGCTGTAAGCAGAAGTAAATTGCACTTGTGCAAATAATTTTGCCACCGTTTAATGATCTAACAATAAATTTGCGATTTTCTTTTCCATGTTTTTAACAATTACGATTTGAAATTTGATTTTTTCTTTTATTTATCGTTTTAAGAGAATGTTAAAAATTATTAATAAACATCAAAATAAGTATTGTATTTAATTTTATAAAACTTGTACAATTTATTGAATTGATATGGTGTAGGAATTACATTGTGTAAATAATTTCGCCAATGACTGTATGTCCTGAAAATTCTACTCTTATTCAAATCATAGCTACTTGAAATAATTCGAAGGCTTGTGAATCACTTATACATTTGTGAATACTTTGATTGAGTGAATACTTTGAGTGCGAGCCTACTACATTCAAATATTCATAAGAGACTGTGGACGGACGTGTTTTATCGAATGATTCACAACTACAAATGAGTGGATTTATGGAGTTCTTTGGTTCTAACGTCGTTGCAATTTTTACATTATTTGTTGTTGCGACTTTTTTTTTTGTTCCGCGACCCTCTTTTGCGACTTTTTCAAATTTTTTCAGCGGCAACCCTGGTGGTTAAATTATAAGAAATAGAGTATTATACGACCCATTTCAGACCATGCTGTATGTTTTTGCCGCGTTTTCATTCTTCCTCCTATTATAGTAGGTCTTACATTCTCAGTTTATCAGCTATAAATTTTACTACAATGAAATTATTTACTCACCTGTAGGCGACCCATGACTCCGCATGAATCCATTCTAGAGGCAACGTTTACAGTATTGCTCCATATGTCGTATTGAGGCTTTTGTGCTCCGATGACCCCAGCAATTACTGGGCCGTGATTTAATCCGATCCTCAGGCGAAATCTCTGGAATGATTCCCTATTAATTGAATCCAGTATAGACATCAAAGCAATAGCAAATTCCACAAGGATGACGACGTTATGTTCCTCAGTTCGTTTCTCGTCCTGTGATCCATTGGTATTGCAATGAAATGAAAAGGAAATAAAGTTACTTTCATTGCAGTTATTTACGTACATAAATAGTGGTAAGTAACTGACATTTGATTTTTTCAATTACACAAATTATTATTATTATTATTATTATTATTATTATTATTATTATTATTATTATTATTATTATTAACTCCGCTACGCCGGTGGCAAGCCCGGAGCCCAACTTTCGCGAGAAATAGGGAGGAGGAGCCTATGTGAAGGAACACTGAAAACAAACAAAAAACCATGGAAGAGATAAGGAGTAAAAAAAATGTTGCTACGGCGCAGGGAGTCGGATCCCCAGTGCCGGCGTCTGTCAGGGGTGAGCACGCGAGCCCAGAAGAGACCCTTTTGAGAGGAGTTCGCGAATGCGGCGGTCGCCGCCAACCGCAAAACGCGCTGAACTAAGACCAGAGCAAGGGAAGACCCCGGAAGTACCCTTAAGGGTTCCCTTAGAGGATACTGTCGCGAACGCCCCCGAAATGGAAGCAGAGCCGACCGACCGCCATGGCGAAAAATCCACCACAACGGAGATGCAATTGGCGAGAAACACAATGACGAACGAACTGCAAAAGTGCAAAGACATCGTCAAAAAAATGAAAGTGGCCACGGGTAGGCAAAAAAACATAAGTATGGACGTGAAGACAGGCCTAGCTGAACTCGAGGAGTCCCTGGATATAATTAGCTCTCTTAAGAAATTATGGGATAAGGTGCAGGGACAACTAGATGAGGACGAATTGAGGCGGAAAACCCCACAGCGCAGCCAAACTAGCCGAAGTGTGGAGGAGAGCCCTGAGGGTAGAGACGTGACACCGATTTCCAGACCTGGGACTACAAAGAGGCCACCATCAAGCCCTCTTATGAAGGAGGCAGAGAAGAGAAAAAGGCGAACCCCGATGAATGCGACCCCTCAACCAAGCCAACCAAAACCTCGTGGGAAGGACACGCTTCAAGAGGGAACGCGCAATGCATCTTCAACTGACTCTGTACAGCGCATGAAACCTCAACCGAGAGAGAATGGGACGGAGAACGTGGTCAAAGCGAAGAAGAACCCTCCCGAAAAGAATGTAGAGCTGGGTAGAGGCACGGCATCCAGCCAAAGAAAGAGAAAGAAGAACAGGCAACGAAAATCCAAACCTGAGGCTATCCTTATAAAGCCTAGAGGAGAAGAGACCTACGCTGAAATATTGCGGGAAATGCGTAGCAAAGTTAGTCCCGATGATACGGAGACTAAAATAAAAACCGTACGCCAAACAAGATCTGGCGACGTTCTTGTGGAATTCGCCGAGAAATCCAAAGGCAAGGAAGACTTCAGCTCATCTCTGAAAGCAATCCTGGGGGACAGGGTAAACATCCGACAGCTGGAGCCCAAGATAACGCTGGAAATCAGAGACCTGGACGAGATGACGACAGAAGAGGAAGTGAAGGCGGCCGTGAAACGAGGCATAAATGAATCTGATATCGATCTTCAGGTCACTTTATTTAAGCCCAACAGAAGAGCACAAAAAATGGCTTTAGTCCAACTAAACAGCCGGGCAGCAAACGTTCTGCTGAAAGATCCCCGCCTTAAAATTGGCTGGGCCCACTGTAGAGTGCGCCCAAGAATAGTTGTCACGCGCTGCTTCAAATGCTTTGGTTATGGCCACATGCAAGCAACGTGCAAAGGGCCGAATCGAAGGAGCCAAGGACTGTGCTTCAACTGCGGAGAAGAAGGTCATCAGAAGGCTGACTGTAAAAAAAGTGCAAAGTGCTGCTTATGCACAGAGCTAAACCTCTCACAAACCTTGTTAGCTCATGCCCCAGGATCAGGTACGTGTCGGGTGTTTAAGGAGGCACTCGAAAAGGAGAAGAAGAAGAAACAACAATGATGCGTATCCTCCAAGGAAATCTCCACAGGAGCCGAACTGCCGATGACTTGCTCAGTCAACTCAGACTCGACCTGAAAATCGATATTGCAGTCATCAGCGAGCAATACCAAAACAAAGAAGACCTGGGCTGGTTTACGGATTCCCTCGGCACTGCTGCTATATGGGTACCGGACATGAGAGCAGTCTCCATAAAAGGCCATGGTATAGGGAGAGGTTTTGTGTGGGTGAAATTCGAAAAAGTGACGATAATCAGCTGTTACTTTACACCCAATGAAAATGTCAGCGATTTCCGACGAAAGCTAGATGCCTTGGAGGACACCGCCCGAGAAATTGGAGGCATGATCGTCGTCGCTGGCGATCTCAACGCCAAAGCTCTGGATTGGGGAATGCCCAATACGGACTCTAGAGGTAGGCAAATACTCGAGGTAGCCGCAAGACTGGGGCTTAACGTGATGAACATCGGCAACACATCCACTTTTAGGCGACCCGGATATAACGAAACGATACCGGACGTGACTTTTGCGTCGGAATCAATAGCCAGGGGTATAAAAAACTGGAGGGTCATCGAAGATTTCACCGGCAGCGATCATCAATACATCACCTTTGATGTACAGACGGACCGACGTATGCCTCACAGAAACTAAAGGCGAGCACCAAGATGGAAAGTAGAAAGACTTAACGAGGAGCTGCTTATAAACGCAATAGAGGAAGGAAAACACGCAATCCTGGAGAAGTCCGGCACTGCTGAGTCAAAAGCTAAAGCCACGATGCGACTTATACACTATGCGTGCGACAACTCGATGCCACGGTCGAGCAACTCGGCCGGATGTAGAAAACCGGTATACTGGTGGACTGATGAGATCGCTGCGCTCAGAAGGAGGTGCCTTCACCTTAGACGCAAAGTCACCAGGGGAAGGAGAAGACAGGCGGAAACCACAGAAGACTTTCTGGTGGAATACAGATGCACAAAGTCAACGCTCAAGAGGGCCATCAATACGAGTAAGAGACAGAAGTGGGAGGACCTTCGCCAGGATGTCAACAACGACCCCTGGGGACTGGGCTATAAAGTAGTAATGCGCAAGCTAGGCACACAGACGACTAGCCCAGTTATGAATGCGGAAAAGATGAAGCACATAGTGGACACTCTCTTTCCAACACATCCTGTTAGGCCCCCCGACCCCATTTGCGCCCAACAGCAAGATGTCCCTATGTTTACCGAAGAGGAGTTGATCCTGGCGGCGAACACGTTGCAAGGTAAGAAGGCCCCCGGACCAGATGGCATACCAGCGGAAGTTCTGAAAGCCATCGCTCGTACATGTCCTCAGCTATTACTGAATATGTACAACAGCTGCCTTAAGGACGGGATTTTTTACAGCAGCTGGAAGATCCAACGCTTGGTATTGATCAGCAAAGGAAAGGGAGACCCTGAATCCCCATCAGCCTACAGACCGCTATGCATGCTGGACACTGCAGGTAAACTCCTTGAGAAGATGCTGAAGCCACGCCTCACAGCAGCAGTTCAGAGCGCAGGCGACCTGTCCGAAAGACAACACGGATTCAGGAGAGGTCACTCCACAATCGGAGCAATCGAGGAAGTGATTAAGGCAGCCCAAACCGCTCAATTTGGCAATAACTACTCGAGGAAGACAGTTGTGCTGGCAGCTTTAAATGTAAGGAACGCCTTCAACTCAGCCAGGTGGGAAGATATGCTAAACTCGTTGACAAACACCTTCAGGGTCCCGCAATATCTCCTGCGAATAATAAAGGACTACCTCAGAGACCGCAAACTGATGTACGAGACCATAGAGGGACCTCGCAGAAAGGATATCACTGCAGGAGCAGCGCAAGGTTCAATACTGGGTCCAGACTTATGGAACGTCTCCTACGACGGAATATTCCGTATGGAGATGCCCGAAGACACCTTTCTGGTAGGTTACGCAGACGACATCGGTGCGGTGATCACTGCAAGAAACACGGAGGACGCAGCGAGAAAGCTGAATCAAGTAATGAGGAGGGTCCTCTCCTGGATGGCTGAACATGGACTGAGCCTAGCGACGGAGAAGACGGAGATAATTCTCCTGACTAGAAAACAAATCCCTACACACGTCGAGTTCCGAGTTGGTCCAGATGTGATCACAAGTAAGGATGCAGTGAAGTACCTGGGGATGATCCTAGACTGCAAACTTACCTTCTGGCGACAGATTAAATCAGCATCCGACCGAGCTGCGAAGATCACAACGCTACTCAGCAGGATCATGGCAAACATTGGAGGCCCGACCATGAGTAAAAGACGACTCCTCATGTCCATTACGCACGCCATCCTCCTATATGGATGTGAGATTTGGGCCGACGCACTCAAGCAGGAGAAATATAGGAAACAGATGGCCGCAGTTCAACGCCGTGGAGCTCTTCGAGTTGCTAGCTCCTACCGCACAGTATCGGAACCAGCAGTTCTCGTAATCGCGGGAGTGACCCCAATTGAACTTTTAGCGGCAGAGAGGAAATATATCTACGAGAAAAAGCCGGAAGTTGGAGCAGAAATGGCAGCTGAAGAGGCAAAGGAGCTCACCAAGCAAAAGTGGCAAAGCAGGTGGACCGCTGAAACCAGGGGCAGATGGACCGCAAGGCTCATCAGGGACGTGACTACGTGGACCGATCGTAAACACGGCGATGTTGATTATTACATCACCCAATTCTTAAGCGGGCATGGGTATTTTAATCAGTATCTATGCAGAATGGGAAAAGTAGAGAGCGCAGCCTGCCAGTACGGTGACTCCGAGGAAGACGACGCCTACCATACCTTCTTTGTTTGCAACAGGTGGGCAGCGCAGAGATCTAGACTTGAGTTGGAGATAGGCAATTTCTCCCCAGACAACGTGGTCCGGAAGATGATCTCTAGTGTCGACAGCTGGAACAGGATCAGCAATTTCATCCAAACGGTTCTAAAGAAGAAGAAGAGAGAGGAAGAAGAAAACATACCCTCAGAAAATTTTGTAAGAAGATAAAAGCCTCACCGGCAAGACAAATAAACCCGCTAAAGAAGAGAAATATGAAAAAGCCGGCCCCGAAAGGGGGAAGAAAGCGACACCACTCTGAAGTAATGCAATAAGCGGTTCCGGAGTGGATGGTGTCAAGCAGAACAAGGGGTTGAGGTGGTTTTTTAGTGAGTAGGAGTCTCACACTACCTGAAACAGAGCGGGCCTGTTTCTCGTGCGCATCAGCGTTTTTCCACCACCCCCTAGGCAAAAAAAAAAAATAAAAAAATTATTATTATTATTATTATTATTATTATTATTATTATTATTATTATTATTATTATTATTATTATTATTATTATTATTATTATTATTATTATTATTATTATTATTATTATTATTATTATTATTATTATTATTATTACCGTCTCCTGAACTCCGCTACGCCGGTGGCAAGCCCGGAGCCCAACTTTCGCGAGAAATAGGGAGGAGGAGCCTATGTGAAGGAACACTGAAAACAAACCAAAAACCATGGAAGAGATAAGGAGTAAAAAAAATGTTGCTACGGCGCAGGGAGTCGGATCCCCAGTGCCGGCGTCTGTCAGGGGTGAGCACGCGGGCCCCGGGACGTCGTCATCCTATGACCGCATTAATAATAAGGATATTACCAACGTATCCCTGGGAGTGGAACACTTGGCTCCCACAGAACGTATTGCTACAAGTGAGCCCAGAAGAGACCCTTTTGAGAGGAGTTCGCGAATGCGGCGGTCGCCGCCAACCGCAAAACGCGCTGAACTAAGACCAGAGCAAGGGAAGACCCCGGAAGTACCCTTAAGGGTTCCCTTAGAGGATACTGTCGCAAACGCCCCCGAAATGGAAGCAGAGCCGACCGACCGCCATGGCGAAAAATCCACCACAACGGAGATGCAATTGGCGAGAAACACAATGACGAACGAACTGCAAAAGTGCAAAGACATCGTCAAAAAAATGAAAGTGGCCACGGGTAGGCAAAAAAACATAAGTATGGACGTGAAGACAGGCCTAGCTGAACTCGAGGAGTCCCTGGATATAATTAGCTCTCTTAAGAAATTATGGGATAAGGTGCAGGGACAACTAGATGAGGACGAATTGAGGCGGAAAACCCCACAGCGCAGCCAAACTAGCCGAAGTGTGGAGGAGAGCCCTGAGGGTAGAGACGTGACACCGATTTCCAGACCTGGGACTACAAAGAGGCCACCATCAAGCCCTCTTATGAAGGAGGCAGAGAAGAGAAAAAGGCGAACCCCGATGAATGCGACCCCTCAACCAAGCCAACCAAAACCTCGTGGGAAGGACACGCTTCAAGAGGGAACGCGCAATGCATCTTCAACTGGCTCTGTACAGCGCATGAAACCTCAACCGAGAGAGAATGGGACGGAGAACGTGGTCAAAGCGAAGAAGAACCCTCCCGAAAAGAATGTAGAGCTGGGTAGAGGCACGGCATCCAGCCAAAGAAAGAGAAAGAAGAACAGGCAACGAAAATCCAAACCTGAAGCTATCCTTATAAAGCCTAGAGGAGAAGAGACCTACGCTGAAATATTGCGGGAAATGCGTAGCAAAGTTAGTCCCGATGATACGGAGACTAAAATAAAAACCGTACGCCAAACAAGATCTGGCGACGTTCTTGTGGAATTCGCCGAGAAATCCAAAGGCAAGGAAGACTTCAGCTCATCTCTGAAAGCAATCCTGGGGGACAGGGTAAACATCCGACAGCTGGAGCCCAAGATAACGCTGGAAATCAGAGACCTGGACGAGATGACGACAGAAGAGGAAGTGAAGGCGGCCGTGAAACGAGGCATAAATGAATCTGATATCGATCTTCAGGTCACTTTATTTAAGCCCAACAGAAGAGCACAAAAAATGGCTTTAGTCCAACTAAACAGCCGGGCAGCAAACGTTCTGCTGAAAGATCCCCGCCTTAAAATTGGCTGGGTCCACTGTAGAGTGCGCCCAAGAATAGTTGTCACGCGCTGCTTCAAATGCTTTGGTTATGGCCACATGCAAGCAACGTGCAAAGGGCCGAATCGAAGGAGCCAAGGACTGTGCTTCAACTGCGGAGAAGAAGGTCATCAGAAGGCTGACTGTAAAAAAAGTGCAAAGTGCTGCTTATGCACAGAGCTAAACCTCTCACAAACCTTGTTAGCTCATGCCCCAGGATCAGGTACGTGTCGGGTGTTTAAGGAGGCACTCGAAAAGGAGAAGAAGAAGAAACAACAATGATGCGTATCCTCCAAGGAAATCTCCACAGGAGCCGAACTGCCGATGACTTGCTCAGTCAACTCAGACTCGACCTGAAAATCGATATTGCAGTCATCAGCGAGCAATACCAAAACAAAGAAGACCTGGGCTGGTTTACGGATTCCCTCGGCACTGCTGCTATATGGGTACCGGACATGAGAGCAGTCTCCATAAAAGGCCATGGTATAGGGAGAGGTTTTGTGTGGGTGAAATTCGAAAAAGTGACGATAATCAGCTGTTACTTTACACCCAATGAAAATGTCAGCGATTTCCGACGAAAGCTAGATGCACTGGAGGACACCGCCCGAGAAATTGGAGGCATGATCGTCGTCGCTGGCGATCTCAACGCCAAAGCTCTGGATTGGGGAATGCCCAATACGGACTCTAGAGGTAGGCAAATACTCGAGGTAGCCGCAAGACTAGGGCTTAACGTGATGAACATCGGCAACACATCCACTTTTAGGCGACCCGGATATAACGAAACGATACCGGACGTGACTTTTGCGTTGGAATCAATAGCCAGGGGTATAAAAAACTGGAGGGTCATCGAAGATTTCACCGGCAGCGATCATCAATACATCACCTTTGATGTACAGACGGACCGACGTATGCCTCACAGAAACCAAAGGCGAGCACCAAGATGGAAAGTAGAAAGACTTAACGAGGAGCTGCTTATAAACGCAATAGAGGAAGGAAAACACGCAATCCTGGAGATGTCCGGCACTGCTGAGTCAAAAGCTAAAGCCACGATGCGACTTATACACTATGCGTGCGACAACTCGATGCCACGGTCGAGCAACTCAGCCGGATGTAGAAAACCGGTATATTGGTGGACTGATGAGATCGCTGCGCTCAGAAGGAGGTGCCTTCACCTTAGACGCAAAGTCACCAGGGGAAGGAGAAGACAGGCGGAAACCACAGAAGACTTTCTGGTGGAATACAGATGCACAAAGTCAACGCTCAAGAGGGCCATCAATACGAGTAAGAGACAGAAGTGGGAGGACCTTCGCCAGGATGTCAACAACGACCCCTGGGGACTGGGCTATAAAGTAGTAATGCGCAAGCTAGGCACACAGACGACTAGCCCAGTTATGAATGCGGAAAAGATGAAGCACATAGTGGACACTCTCTTTCCAACACATCCTGTTAGGCCCCCCGACCCCATTTGCGCCCAACAGCAAGATGTCCCTATGTTTACCGAAGAGGAGTTGATCCTGGCGGCGAACACGTTGCAAGGTAAGAAGGCCCCCGGACCAGATGGCATACCAGCGGAAGTTCTGAAAGCCATCGCTCGTACATGTCCTCAGCTATTACTGAATATGTACAACAGCTGCCTTAAGGACGGGATTTTTTACAGCAGCTGGAAGATCCAACGCTTGGTATTGATCAGCAAAGGAAAGGGAGACCCTGAATCCCCATCAGCCTACAGACCGCTATGCATGCTGGACACTGCAGGTAAACTCCTTGAGAAGATGCTGAAGCCACGCCTCACAGCAGCAGTTCAGAGCGCAGGCGACCTGTCCGAAAGACAACACGGATTCAGGAGAGGTCACTCCACAATCGGAGCAATCGAGGAAGTGATTAAGGCAGCCCAAACCGCTCAATTTGGCAATAACTACTCGAGGAAGACAGTTGTGCTGGCAGCTTTAGATGTAAGGAACGCCTTCAACTCAGCCAGGTGGGAAGATATGCTAAACTCGTTGACAAACACCTTCAGGGTCCCGCAATATCTCCTGCGAATAATAAAGGACTACCTCAGAGACCGCAAACTGATGTACGAGACCATAGAGGGACCTCGCAGAAAGGATATCACTGCAGGAGCAGCGCAAGGTTCAATACTGGGTCCAGACTTATGGAACGTCTCCTACGACGGAATATTCCGTATGGAGATGCCCGAAGACACCTTTCTGGTAGGTTACGCAGACGACATCGGTGCGGTGATCACTGCAAGAAACACGGAGGACGCAGCGAGAAAGCTGAATCAAGTAATGAGGAGGGTCCTCTCCTGGATGGCTGAACATGGACTGAGCCTAGCGACGGAGAAGACGGAGATAATTCTCCTGACTAGAAAACAAATCCCTACACACGTCGAGTTCCGAGTTGGTCCAGATGTGATCACAAGTAAGGATGCAGTGAAGTACCTGGGGATGATCCTAGACTGCAAACTTACCTTCTGGCGACAGATTAAATCAGCATCCGACCGAGCTGCGAAGATCACAACGCTACTCAGCAGGATCATGGCAAACATTGGAGGCCCGACCATGAGTAAAAGACGACTCCTCATGTCCATTACGCACGCCATCCTCCTATATGGATGTGAGATTTGGGCCGACGCACTCAAGCAGGAGAAATATAGGAAACAGATGGCCGCAGTTCAACGCCGTGGAGCTCTTCGAGTTGCTAGCTCCTACCGCACAGTATCGGAACCAGCAGTTCTCGTAATCGCGGGAGTGACCCCAATTGAACTTTTAGCGGCAGAGAGGAAATATATCTACGAGAAAAAGCCGGAAGTTGGAGCAGAAATGGCAGCTGAAGAGGCAAAGGAGCTCACCAAGCAAAAGTGGCAAAGCAGGTGGACCGCTGAAACCAGGGGCAGATGGACCGCAAGGCTCATCAGGGACGTGACTACGTGGACCGATCGTAAACACGGCGATGTTGATTATTACATCACCCAATTCTTAAGCGGGCATGGGTATTTTAATCAGTATCTATGCAGAATGGGAAAAGTAGAGAGCGCAGCCTGCCAGTACGGTGACTCCGAGGAAGACGACGCCTACCATACCTTCTTTGTTTGCAACAGGTGGGCAGCGCAGAGATCTAGACTTGAGTTGGAGATAGGCAATTTCTCCCCAGACAACGTGGTCCGGAAGATGATCTCTAGTGTCGACAGCTGGAACAGGATCAGCAATTTCATCCAAACGGTTCTAAAGAAGAAGAAGAGAGAGGAAGAAGAAAACATACCCTCAGAAAATTTTGTAAGAAGATAAAAGCCTCACCGGCAAGACAAATAAACCCGCTAAAGAAGAGAAATATGAAAAAGCCGGCCCCGAAAGGGGGAAGAAAGCGACACCACTCTGAAGTAATGCAATAAGCGGTTCCGGAGTGGATGGTGTCAAGCAGAACAAGGGGTTAAGGTGGTTTTTTAGTGAGTAGGAGTCTCACACTACCTGAAACAGAGCGGGCCTGTTTCTCGTGCGCATCAGCGTTTTTCCACCACCCCCTAGGCAAAAAAAAAAAAAAAAAAAAAAAAAAAAAAAAAAAAAAAAAAAAAAAAAAAATTATTATTATTACCGTATGGCAAAAGATATTATGTACATAAATAGGTAAAATAGATACAATAGATGCAGTAGGTACAACGCAAAAAATAGGTATACAGATACATATTACAATAAACAATCAACTAAATAGATAAATAAATAGATATCACAATAAATAATGAATATGAATATTGCACGGATGATAATCAACGCAGATTAAGTTTCGCTGGGCATCATATTTTTAAGTCCAGGTTTTTTATTCAACTAACAGCTGGATTATGCAGGCTGTTAATACCACCGCTAAGAAGTCTGCTCGGAGATTCGTTCATGATGTGCTCCATCGTTTGATGTTCAGCGCCACAGTCGCACACAGGGCTCTGAGCCAATGATCATCTGTGCATAAGAAAACCGCATCTTCCTATATTGGTGCGGACGCGATTTAGGATGCACCATTCTCTACGAGGTAGATGAAATCCGTTGACTCTTTGGCTTGGGTCTGCCACGATGTGCTTGCTAAATAGGTTGTTTTTCCGTAGTTCTTCAGCCCATGCTCTGTTTACATCAAAATTTTCGCTTTCGAGTTTTTCTCCAGCCGTCCAGAATGGGTTTCATTTGGGACATTTTCTCCACTCATTCAGGGTAACAGCATCAAATTTCAGATGTGGGTGTGCAATGTTGGAAAGAATGGGCAGCCATTGTGTTTGCGTAGGTCTACGGCTACCAGTTCTCATTGCAGCGTTTAGTTTGGTGTCTACTTGTTTGGTGTGGTTGATTCTACACCATACCGGGGCACAGAACTGCGCCGAAGTTCTACACCATACCGCAGCAGTTCTGATGGAAGTTGCACTTGCACTTTTATTATTAAGGTGTTTCTGGTGGCGATCAGCGTGACACCTAGATATTTTGGGTTTGGATTGTATGTGACGGTTGCTGCATCGAAGGTTATATTCATCTGTGCTCTCGCCTGTCGGCTATCCAAGTGAAAGGCACACACTTCTGTTTTAGATGGGTTTGGTTTCAGTCTCCACTTTTTGAAGTATACGTTCAGTGATTCCAGGTCTTCAGTGAGTTCGTACTCACAAGCCGTGAGAGTTCGTTGTTGTGATGCGAGAGCAATGTCGTCTACATATTGGAAAATTTTACTGCTCGTCGAGGTCGAATCATGGACGCATAAGTTAAATAGTATGTGGTCCAGAACGGAACCCTGTGGATTTTCTTACATCTTACAACTTTGGAAAGTTTAAGTAGAAAGCCACGTCTCCATACAGTGTCATACGCCGCAGACAGATCCACAAAGGCAACAGTAGTGTTTTGCCTTCTTTGAAATCCCGCCTCTATGTCAGTTGTCAATGCTTGCACTTGATCGCAGCAGCCTCTGTTTGGTCTGAACCAGCTTGTTCAATATGAGTTATTTTTTCGATCTCTGGCTGGATGCGATTTAGTATAAGCATTGTATATACAACTAAATTTATTCTTACACTCATGATTCGCTAGGTGGCGTGTGTTTACTTCTCACAGAAAAGTATACATCGAAACCGAAATGGAAAAGCACAAAGAAGACGAGAAAATTAACAAAAATTTCTCTTCATACATATGTATGTATGTACTAGTGTGGGTATTATTATGAAGCGATGATTTGTGAGATTATGTCTGGTTGTACCTTTCGTATTTTTTCGTATTTTTTGGTGTTTAAGTTATTTATCAATGAATTTATTTTGCAATATGCACAGACTCAAACGTTGCTAGAATACAGAAAGACTTATCAAAAAAACTAAGAAACTCGAAAAAACAAAATTTGCACATTCATGCTTCTGGCATATGGGGGACGACATATTCTCTCTATTTTTCCTCTCCATTGTAGTGTATCCACTGACTCACGCCACTGCCCAAAACATAAACAATAACAAAGTGACGAAGCATGTGAAGTGCAATCGAGTTCATTCCTCTTGTGCCACACATTCTTGGTGTGTCATGCACTCAATTGCACTGAACGTCACTCAATAGAAATAAGATCCTATCGAATAGTGTACAGGCAATAAGAATCTAGAATAAGATATCCATAATCGCTTGTTTAAGTAGAAGTAAGATAGAAGATAAGTATAACAGTTATGGTGATAGTATTTAAGGTATGAAATGTCTAGAATAAAATCAGATCTATCTTGGAATTCAAATCGGCAGTAATGCCTTGTTTCTATTGAGGTTTCAAAGCTGCGGCGAGAAATCGCCTATCAATATAGTGTGGTACGCTTAAATACCAAACCCCTCCGCTCACAGTATAGGTAGAACCACTACACCATTATAACCTTCAGAAATTTATTAGCAATGTGCATCGATATCTTCTTTCTGTCTTATATCCTTATCTCATTAATGATCACGCTACATACATACATATTTGAATTTTCTAAAACGGTGGAGGAAATATTTCCCCACTTTAAATTCGGCTTTAATTTATAAGGCGAATAAACGCCCTAAGTTAGAGTATAACGCTCACATCTGATCAGGTGCACCAAAAACCATATTGTACTTCCTAGATAGAATACAAAATCGCGCGATAAAGATTGTTGGAGACATGAATATTGCGAATAGCATTGTTTCGCTTGAACACCGCCGTATGTCTCCTGTCTATCCCTGTTTTGCTGATATATACCTACCATATGTATATTCATCGAAAGTGCTCAATTGAAATAGCCAGTTTACCCTATAGCCTATCTTCGGACGTACCGCGAAATATAGAGATCATTTCATGACCTGCACAAGCACACGACGTACATGCATACATATGCTCTTCCGAACTTTTTTTTCCTTTCCATTATAACCTACAGTCATTTATGACAAATGTGCATGGATACCTTCTTTCTAATCTTTATCTCTTTAGCGCGTGTGAATAATTGTACCACAAAAAAAAAATTAAAATTTCATCCGCCAGAACCATGAGAAGAAAAAGAATATATACGTATGTACATACACAAGTAAATACAAAGCTGCACACAATATACATCATGGTAGAAACTTCACACTACACGATGATCGCAAGTTTTTTTTTTATCTTCCCACTTTCCACCTATTATCGGCTGCTGGTGTACTTTGGAGATTTGGACAAGCTTTTTTGATACATCGTCTGGACTTTCTTAAATTTTCCTGGTCGAGAGTCTGTACCCAGTTTACGTATTAGGGACTAAGCTTTCCTTCTGGAGTACCTGAAATCCATGTCAGATATTCTTTGCTCCCATATCGCCTTTAGATTTTGATTGAGTTTATTTAGGAGCTCATTGCCTTTGATATCGCACGGGGCTGATATGTACTCATCATACAATGCTTCGCACTCTTCTGACCAGCCTGGAATACATACTTTTCGATATCCTCTTGGTATTGTTTGCTTGGCCCCTACAAATCGTTTATACGATGTTGATTCTGTGGGAATCCATGCAACTATACTGTCCAGTTTCTGGGAAAAACCACTCCAGTTGGCTTTGCTGAAGTTCCACATTGGTTTTACACAAATGTGTATGTATTATATGTATGTATACTCAAATGCAATATTTTTGAATTTCAGAACAAGCCTTTCAGAACAACTTGTTTTTGTTATTATGCGAAATTCGAGCAATTGACCCTAAAGAAGAAATGCTCAGTACATAAATTATTGTACTTTAACAAAACGGTTTAATATAGTGTAAGGATTAAAAAAAAAAAAACAATCAACACAAATGGGCCCAAAATTCTCCGATTTTTTGTATCTAATTGGGCCATTACACACTGGTGCAATTTTACCCCGGGGTAACCCCGGGGTTTCTTTTACACTAATCACACACTGGCTGAATAACGCCGGGGTAAAATTGTGTATACATGAACCGATTTTCATTGTAGTGGTATGACATACTAATTTTTTTGCATCTCGAAATTGAGAAGTTATGTGTGTATTAGTTTTACCCCGATGCTCAACCGCTTCAATACTGGATGAAGATTTCACCCCGCTTCTTACTTCACACTTCATCTCCCTCTTCTATAAAGTCGGTTTAACCCCGGGGTGATTGCACCAATGTGTAATGGCCCATGACATTACTTACCGTTACATTACGCATAAACTGCATTAAAATGTGAAAAATAGAAAGGGCCATTTTTTTGGAATGCAGAACAGAGGCAAAGACACGACAATGGGGTTGAAATAAATTAAATAATCCTTCTCGTACGGATTTACACTTACCGTGGCCCCATCTTCCTTTCCTGGTCGAAGTCCTGATGCACACATATAAGTGCTGGCAATGGTTTTTATTTTTTCTATTCCACTAAATTTTGGTTTCAGGAGTAACTGAAAGAACATGTGAGAATAAATATGAATCAAATATTTTGATATCTATATACACACATATGTATGCGTGGTACATTCGTCAATAGATTAATAATCATCACATTTTCTTAATAATCAAAACATTTCAAATGCAGAAGAACCCATTTCAATAAATTACCTTGTCAAAATCACAAATGATTTCATTAAGCAGCCGCAGGCATTCTAACCCCTGTTTGTTCACATCGGTTTCATCATAAAACTCCTTGTAATTTGGAATCGATGCAAACATTACCGCAACGCAGGAATAACTTTCGTGATACAACTCAGCGGATCTTTCCTGATGAAGAAAGTGAGTAGCAACGTGTGCTGGAAGTATATTTTCCAGCAGGATCTGATAAAGAGGAGAGATTTATAATTGATAAGACAAATGATGTCTTTGTATCGTTGTAAACGAGAAAGTACGATAGCATATTTTAGAATGAAGTTTGGTTCTCATATTTTTGTTTTTGAAAAATGCATTATGCGCATATACGATTTTTTTTTATTTAAAGTATTTAGTATGGGTAAGTACTTATATATATTTCATAGGAATATTGACCTTATTTATCCCACGCATTGTCTCCACTTCTTCTTGTTCCACCTTTAATTTTGCTTTCCATAAAAAATCTGTCCGCGCTACATACTCGCCTTGGCGATCTAGCGTATGTAAAACAGCTATGATTAGGCAGAGAAACAATAACCCTTTCACCTCGAGCCGCAGTCTATAGGATCATAATTTACTTTAATATAGACCATTGTATTGTTTATTAGTAACTTACATGCTGTTCTCGAAATACTGTTCATTATATTGCATAAACAGATCACTGTACCCAAGTGTTATGACCTCGCTCAAAGCAGCCACTATCATAACAATCAATTTTAAAATAAACCCAGCTTTTAAAAAGGCCGACACAACTGCAAGGCTAAGGGCACAACAAAGCAAGTAAGCTGGGGCTGTCTCATATGGCAATGTGAAATTATCTATTGACGATGGTAACATATACGTCGTATTATTGGACGAAGTCATTTGAACATTAAGAGCAGTTTCATTACTGAAGGTAATCTACATTTGACAGAAAAAGGTAAGACATAAATGAAATAGTATTTGTTTTGTATTAAGTGCGTACGGAAAGTATTTATTTGAACATAAATTTGAGACTATTAAGCATTAACTGGGATTTTGTAATGTTTCGCGCTTAAAGCAGGCCGTATCGCCGCATTTGTATCAAAACTTTTCGAAAATAGTTAGTAGTCGTTAAATAGATTGCGACATTACACATCTTTAAAACTTTATAACAAAATGTTATAGAAAATTTCTCTCACCAAAATAGATTTATATAATCGGAGACTAATTCAATTTTTAATACGAAAGCACCTTTACGTCCATTTAGCCATTGTGTGTAATACTATCTATTAATCAACCCCTCAACCCTTCTTACAAAAGTAAAAACATATTTATCTGGGGTCGAATCTCGGCATCCGTGAACGCAAGACTTGTCACGTAATTTGTATTGTGTTGTTGGTAGATCTAGCAACAACATACATACATACAAATTACGTGACGAGTCATCCGTACACGGATATTGCAATTCGACCCCTGGTCTGAGCCACTTAGCTAAAATGTATACCCGTTATATTTAGTGTTAAATCTTAGGCAATTTTTACCCAAAACAGTCTCGAATTTGTGCGCAGCATACATCCATATGTACTATGATCATATATTCTTAAAATATTATACTTACCACACTAAATACGGAGCACGATGAGACTAAAGTATTTACAACCAAAAATATTGCTAATCTTATTGATCGACTACTGGCGACAACTTGGCCCGTGCCGTTAGTAGGAGTGGCTGAATTTTCCGAGATCTGAATATTACTCAAATAAAGAAAAAGGCTAATGGATATTAGGCTTGCTCCCAAAGAACCCACCAAAGCCACGTTTCTAATACCGAAATTAGTATAGAGATTTTCATCCTTATTTTGGTAATATTACTTACAGTTCAATTACTACTAACTGTACTATCGCGAGCAACAAAAATATACTAAAAGCACAGAGCAGGTCAAAGCGGAAGTGAGGATCTGGTTGAGCGCGATACATAGTTTCACGAGGAGAGTTCCGATACCACATTGTTATAGGTTTTAATTCTGTTGGTGGTCCGAAGCAGCTAAAATTTGAGCATCTTCGTTCTGGCGGCAAGAGATTTGACTCTATCATGGCAATGCTCTAATTTTGCAATTTCATTTAGATTGTTTCGTATATTATTGTGTTCATTGATTATTTACCGCTAGACCGATGTTTTTAGCTAATTTTGATTCTGCTATATTGGCGAAAGGCTTGTCTGCTCCCCAACATTCTACATACTTTGTCATTTTTGATGACGGCCTATGTCGTGAGGGTGGGCCTCCAGGCGTAGCTAAATGAGTGAACACAGTATGAATGTCGGAAAATTTTCTAAAAATATTATGCAATTTGAGTGCTCATAAGATTTGCATTTGTTTAAGCATACAAAACAAGCCCCTGCAAAGTATGAAATCTGTTGTAAAATCGCTCACCTGTTCCACCTGTGTAACGAAAACTATCTCCGTTAGTAATTGACTGCTTTCTTGTGTCCATAAATGCACCTGATGACCGTCGTCTTTCAGCAAATGCCATTAGTCCTATACCAAGTTTTGTTGTGTGTTTTGAAATCGCACATACATACATATGTACGAGTACACATTCATTATTTATATGAAAGTATAAAAAAGCAACATACATAGTATTTAATTGTGCGAATGACGACATTGCTGTTGAATTTTGTTAAACATACATTTTTTTATGTTATATTGAATTAGTTCTAAAGGTTTAAAGATAAATTAAAAATAAAGATATTTGACCTTGAACTGAAAGTTTCCTTTTTCCTTTTTCAGGAATTTCGACCGATGTAGGAGTTCCGCCTGAACTATTACTTCCCCCACCACCACTTGTCCCTTCAATTGGAAGTGAAAGGGATGATTTTGCTCCAATTTCAGTTGTTACAAATCCAACCTGATTCTCGCTCCCATTACTTGTAGTTTCATCTATTCGTAATGGAGTAAGCTCATCGCTGCCTTTTATTCGGTCCGAAGTGGGTGTTATACTTTTTGTGTTATCCTCAATGTTTGGTGATATGCGGGGATCATCACCGACCACATCGTCCGGATCTTCTGTCTCTATGATTGAAATTTGATTCAACCGCAATTGATTGGGTGTTTCCTTTGGGGATGATGGGGTGGGAATCTCTACAACTCTTGGCAGGTTATAACTTTTCTATTAATAAATAAAAAAATAAGTCTATATATGAATTGATTCTCTGTAAACCAATTAAGTCATACCTTTGGTGGGATAATTAAATATGTTTCTACTTTGTGATCGGAAAGGTAAGAGTCTCTGGAGCCCCCATTACCCGGCTCTACTTCAAACTTACCATCAAGATATGAAAGAGTTTGTTTTGTTATGTGGACTTTCCTGATGTAGCAATAAGGAAAATAACAATAGGGCATACAAACAATTATTTGTAAGAAATAAAATGAATGATGCTCAACTGTTTTTGAATAATAATCATACCCAGCGACACCACCGCTCTCCATATGATTAGCCAGAGTAACATCATCGCTCCATACATCGAATTGCCATTTTCTGAGACCAAGCACTCCGCAAAGGACATTACCTGTATGAATTCCAATTCGCATATCGACATTAATACCGGTTGCTTCCCGGACATGCCTACGAAAATATCAAATGTGTAATACTTGTAAAGCACATTAAATATTGTATTCAATACTTAATAGCATCAATCATCTGCAATCCCATGTTTACACAATTAGCTGCATGCTGCGGTCTTGAAATCGGCAACCCAGATACACAATAATAGCAGTCTCCCAAAATTTTAATTCGTAAACATTGGTTTTCCTGGTAATTGAAAATATTATTATATATAAAAACAGGTACAACACTACACAAAAACTATTGCCGATATCAAGAGATATTGTGATAATATTAAATGTATCTATCCGTACGTTAAATTCTACCGATCACAAAACACAGAACGGTATTGAAGGCTGAAGCAAAACTGTTATAGACTGTTTATTCCATACCAAATGTGTTCAAAGTGTAAGTAGGTACTCACCTGTGCAATTTGATCGAAACGGCCGAAAAGGTCATTCAGAGTTTTAACTAGGTCACTGGCGGTCAGTTGCTCCGAAAGAGGAGTAAAGTTTACAATATCCGCATATAAAATTGAAACATTGTTATGCCGCTGAACATGTAGCTCATGAAATCGAGCCGAATTAGCTTGTCCCCCTGCTCTTTGACAAGCATCGGCCATTTTCAGCATTATACTACGTTTTACCTAAGGATTAAAAAAAGACTCGTTTCTTTAATTACACTTATGATGTATTCACTACAAAATAATAATGTATGTTTGTGTACATAAACAATCTTTACTTAATATACCTCAGCAGCTATGTACGCAGGGATAACACTCAAAAGTAGTTGTTCCTGTTGTTCTCGTTCACATTCCAACTTGACCCTTTGTTCTATACCAGTACGTGTGCCGTCAACCGTGCGATTATGGGCCGCATCCGACATTATCCGGTAATATAAACCAGAAACCGAAGCAGTTGCTAGCATAATTATTTCCCCAATAAGCTGCAATAGTGCTAACTATTATTAGCTATCCTAAAAATTGCGTGTAAACCGTGGCTACAATTTGTTACTACTAACCATTTGAAGATCTGGTGAAAAGTCTGGACTGATTCCTATTTTGTAGACGACATGGATAGCAGTCATAAATAACGCCAACACCAACGATACCGGCCATGAAACCGGAAGCATGGTGTGAATACCCTAAAGAGGAGAAGACAAAGCATTTATTATCAAATGACTCTTATATATTCGTACAATATAATGACGATTTACCAGAAATACTGCAAAAAGTGGAAGGGGTGCCAGTACTTCTCCAGTAATAGCAGCTATTGTACCCAGAGAAAACGCGGTTGAAACGGCAAATGCTAATGCGGCAACAGGTGAACTTAAAACAGCGGGAAATTGCAAGGCGCTGAGGATACATCCGGAAATAAGCCCCGCAAAAGTCAACAAACATATATGGAAAATATTCTGTAATTGTAACATTTTTAAATATTTCTCTATTTTTTTTTTTGCATTTTTGTTAACTAACATGGTCTTTCATAGATCCCAATATTATAGACATTACGCATGCTACTAGTGATATACAAAGGCCTGATATGAAAAGAGATTTCCGCAATCTTTGCCTATATCGTGTGTACAAATCGTCCAAGTGGGCATTTTCCGCTAAAATTAAAAAAGAATAATAATAATAAAAAATAAATATTTTTCTAACATAATTATTTTCATATCGAGTTTTGGTCTATTCGGCAAGTCCGACCTATCGTGAAGGTCAGAGTTCTCGTAATTTTTGTATTTATCCATACATATGTACATATTCGTATATATCTTTACGTTTATACATAAATGCGTATTTTAATTGATTCGATTTTAAGGATTTTATGAAGTAGCCTGAATTCCGGGCAAAATGTTAGCCTACCTTTGTATAATAAATTAAATTTTCCGAGAATTTCTTTGATATTTATTAAATTTATTTTCAAGCACAATGCGAACGATCTGTGTTAATACAGTGTGGGCAGGCTATAAACTTTTGCAGATTTTAAAAGTGTATTTAAAAACACGACTCACCAAACTGAAACGATTGTATATGAATTAAAATAAAGTAGACATAAAGAAAACTCATTTGTCAAAAAATATCCTGTCAAGGTGTCCACCATCACATTACGTCACTGGTAATCTTGAGTCTGGATCTCAGATTTTACAAAACTCTCTAGTTCATTGGTCGGGGTATTGTTTTAACTCTGCAGAGTTGAAGCGAAACTCTAAATACTTTTTCAAAGTACACCGTAAAAATATTCTTGGAATCGTTGTTCAGCCAATCTCCTGCGAGCGGATTACCTCACGTCACATAGAAGTTCTAATTTTATTCACATTTTTTTAGCTTCTGAAAGACATTGGACGTCCCAGAGGATTCTGGTTGAGGTTACTGGCTTAAGTTTTACAAACGTACTCAGCGTGAAACAAACGCCTTACCGGCTTGCAACAATCAACATTTTTCCTGACCCCTGCTCCTTTATTTAGAGACAAGACGAGTTGCAAAACTTTAAGATCTATCCTGCTTTTTTTACAAAACCTTTTCCAAAATAAATATTGGTATTTACCACAATCATCAAAGTGGTTTAGACATTATTAATTATCATCCAATAGCAAACATCGTATCATACGAACAGGTTTATGGGTCCGATAATAATCTTCTGAATTAATCTGCGATATACAAGTATGCATCCAAACACGAATAAGTTGGATTCAGTAAGTATCATTGCAAAAGGTTCTGCGGATCAGTTGTTATTATAAATTATTATTACTCATATTATAGACATACATACGTATATGCCTACAGAAGAAGTGCGCCCAGCTTCAAGCAGAGAGTACGGTGGGCCTGTGTCGGGAGCTGGAGAAAATATCTTACGCGGTTGTTGATGCAAACCAGGCTATTCAGGAGCTGCGAAGACACAATATGAACAAGAGCGCAACCATCTTCAAAATAGCCGCCCAAAGAAGGAGGAATGCTCAGGAGATTCGTTCGCCAAAGTTCATTAACAATGCTCATGGCCAGCTTCTTGTGGATGACGACAAAATTCTGCAGAGGTGGCGGCAGTATTGTGAAGAACTTTTAAATGAACAGTTTCCCCGGCTATACTTTCCAAGAGCCACCCCTAACTGTGAAGAAATACCCGACATTACAGTCGAAGAAGTTAGTGAAGCGGTCAAATACTCAAAAAACGAAAAGCGGTTGGGCCAGACGAGATGCCCTCTGAGTTCTGGAAAAAGATGGGAGATGTCGGGTTCAGATGGCTCAGAATTCTCATCTCCAAATTTGTGAGAGGTGACCCAATGCCGAATCAATGGAGGGAAAGTTACCTTCTCCCTGTATACAAAGAGAAGGGTGATACGCGAAACTGTGATAACTACCGTTCGATCATGCTGATGTCACACACCATGAAGATCGTTGAGCGGGTATTAGGAGGCCAACTGCGAAAAATAATACGGGTATCTGATGATCAGTGCGGGTAAATCAACCACAGATGCAATCCAAAGTATAATGATCATAATGGAAAAACATCGTGGGAGGGTTATGATCTCTTGTTTTCGGATCATAACCTCGCTGATAAAAGGAAGAAGGAAAATGGAAAAACATCGTGATTCCTTAAGGGATTTGCATATTGCATTGGTTGGCTTTGAAAAAGCATTCGACAGACAACCACGAGATCTGATATGGGTGGCGCTAAGACATCGAGGGGTTCCAGAAACCTATGTGCAAATGATCATGGACATGTACGAAGGAGCAAAGACAAGAGTAAGATGCTCCGCTGGAGTGACCGAAGAGTTCCCAATCAAAGTCGGGGTACACCAGTGAAGCGTCTTAAGTCCTTTGCTCTTTATTACAGTCTTTGATTATCTGCTTGAAGGTAAATTGATGGACCCCAAGGTACTCAGTTATTCTTTGCTGACGATGGAGCCATCATGAGTGAGGATCTTACATCCCTGCAACGAGCCCTTGATGTGTGGGTGGACGCTCTGGAGGGAAATGGGTATCGCATTAGTTCAAAAAAGACAGAGTACTTGTGCTGTCCATTCTTTGATCCACTCAGGCCTATTCCAGACACTTATTTGAACGGAACAGTGCTTCCCAAGTGCGAATAGTTCAAATATCTGGGATGTATGATCAATAACAAAGCAAATTATGATGACGACATCAATCATCGCGTAAGCGTAGGGTGGATGAAGTGGCGAGAAAATTCCACTATCTTCTGTGACAGAAAAATGCCACCTAAGTTGAAGGAAAGGCTCTACACCACAGTTATGTGTCCAGCGCCCACATACGGTTCACAATGTTGGACGATGGACAAAAGGTATGAGAGTAAATTAACGGCAGCTGAGATGAAGATGATTCGCATGACAGCAGGAGTGACAAAGCTTGATCGAATAAGAAGTTCGAAGATCCGTGGAAGCTTTCACATCAAGGAAACCATGGTACAAAAATAGAGCGCGACCGGCTCAGCTGGTATTGCCTCGTTCAGAGAAGAGATCATTTGAACCCTGTTAAAAAGGCAATATCAATGCACGTTCCAAAGACATCGCGATGTAGAAAAGGCAGGCCTATAAACGCCTGGATCAGACAAATGCGACGACATCGGCATTTCATTGGCCTCAGTGACCGAGTGATCCAAAATCGGCAGGCCTGCCGATATTTTCTGAGGTTAAATAGGCGAACCCCACAGGCGGATCAGTAGAAATGCGGTGAAGTGGGAGGGTTATGATTTCTTGTTTTCAGATCATAACCTCGCTGATAAAAGGAAGAAGAATATGCCTACATGTACTTATGTAATTCCTGAGCTGCTTAAACGTTTTCTCCGGACGTAAGTAGTACTAGGAGTGTCTTAATATTTAACACCTGAGTAAGTTACATGCATGAAAAAAAGATTTCTCTGGTAATCAATGCATTTCCGGATAAAACCGACTATATTCGAAACGTTATGCAGAATGGCAAAATGTACTGACGGGCACTATATTCATCCTTACGAATAACCACTTGCCGGTAATGAAACTTAAGAAAACGCAAACATGCCTATCTTTTTATGTGCATGCGGGGTGAAAGCAGGTGAGTGAGTTAATTAAATAATAAATTATAAAAGTCAACATCTTTTAAATTACAACGTTGTTAATATGGCCCTTTGTGCCTACTAAACTGATTAGTACATATTTGCATATTTTAATGTGGAAAATTCGCTTTTTCACACCTTTTTTGTGCCAGTGCACACCGAAGTCAATTAAAAAGAAAAATGCAAAATCAGTTTCGAGGGCCTTTTTGTATTCTTACCCTCTTCTAATACGTTCCTTAGGCACTTTTCCGCAATATTTTGTAAAGGAAAAAGCATCACATACATTATATTTTAGGTTCAACGTTCTACAGTAAATTTATTTTAATTTGCTCTCTACGTATTTACATATATGTATAATATTTTATACAAATTGTACACAATTTGAACAAAGTTAAAAAATAAACGCCGAATATGGCCAGTGATTCTTCATACCCGTCGTTTTTGCAATCAAAAGGAAAAAAAATTACAATGAATAGGTCGACAGTAGCAGTAAGAACATTGTTATAAACGTACAAAGAAAGTTTACTATCTGTACTTGCGAAAATCTTAATTTTGAAATCAAAATCCATATTACAAATTTGAAGTAATGAACCTCTGAGCTGGTTTCGATAAAAAATGTTCCTTATTTTGAGGTTCTTAGAGAAATTATGTAAAATAAGCGATGCACATTATATGCCTTAATTCATATGTACATATATGTATAAAACTAATAGAAAACCGGTAACGTTTCAGTTTATTTCAGCTTGCAAGTCTGAATATTTGTATTTGGATTGAACAGCACCCAATTGAGCAATGTTAATTTGAAGCATTAAAAAAGAATATGCCATAGTGTACATTAATACATGACAGTACGGGGCGAAAGAATAACATTCAGTTTATAACATTTAGTTTATAATTTGCTGTTACCTAATTGTATGTATGTAATTGGACAAATAATATTGGTAGACACAAGAAGCTGTTCTTAATAGTATACACATAAGATACAATTTCAAAAAGTAAAACACAATCATTTTGCTTAAAAAAATGTTCAGTTTCTATTAAAAGCTTTTTATATTTATGGGAACGGGAACACGAAGGATTATAATACTACCAACCAACAGACCATTTGAAAATCGTAGAAATCGCGTGATGTCTTTTAGCCAACGCCTCGGTTTTATTCGTAATTAAATGAATAAATAAAGACGAAATATGTGTAAGTACACATGTACTTTTGTACGTGTTTCCTTTTATAGACTAATTGGAGGTCATTCAAAATTTTAATGTTGGCAAAACCAAATCTGATGCAGCGATAAAATATTTAAATTATTTATCAAGGAAAAATAAACAAATAGAGCTTTTATATACATATTCCATAGATATGCACATGTATATACGGATGAATTTTAGTCACAATACTTAAAATATAAGATGGCTAAGCATATTAAATTAGATTAAACATATTTTCTAAGAAGAAATATTGATTTATTTTGATGTATCCCTTAGCTTTACGTAAAATATGCTGGGGTGAATAATAAAATGATAGTTACATGTGCATAGGCGTCCGCAGGCTTATATGTGTGGAGGTGGGCAGTAGCCCAGACAAACATATTAGGTTAAATAGAAAGTTTGAAATTCCCAACTTGCAAAAAACTATATTCACGCGGAAAAATATAATTTGCGGAGGTGCTATTTACCTAAATTGGTATGGACAATTTATTGTAATGAGGTCACAAAACAGCTGAAATATTTATCAAATAATATTAACAATTTAATATTGTACAATATCCTAACTTATTCTTCCTATTTCGGCGAGGTTATGATCTGAACTCAAGGGATCATAGCCCTCCCACTTCACTGCATTTCTACTGATCCGTCTGTGGGAATTGCCTAATACAATATCCTAATAATGCCGGTTAAGTGCATATTACGTGTCCATTATTATCGGGATTATTTGTTGTTGTAGATGCAGAGATACCCTATTAACATGATTTAATATGATATTTTTAGACCTAGTACTTTCGAAAATAGAGGCGGCAGCTTTTTTTTCAAACTTTTGTCTCCTGCACAGTGAGCTCATAATTAAAACCATGAATTCGAAGAGGAAATATTTTTGTTGCTCCTTTTGTTTTTACTGGTTCCACCTAATCTGAATATTATGTATACCATAGATATCATGCATGCACCTTGTATAGTTTAGAAGCTAGAAGGTGGTGCCAAATAGACAGATAGATTGACGGACGCCCCAGAGCAAGAGGAATAGGGGGTTTATTTATACATACCTATATGTACTATATATGCATTTTTAATAAATGACCCATTTATGATTTAAATTTAGTCCATTGTCAGCTAGAATGCCATTTTATTTTTCTTAATATTGTGATAGCCTTTATCAAACATAATTTCTACTATTGTCACCGGGAACCGCGTAGTCAATTAGTATAAGTTCGTTGCCAGTGCAACATAGTATAGTGTATTTTCCTAGTGTACAACTACAAATAGCCTACTTTCTTATTTTGAAATTGAATAAATCCCTATTATCCCCTAAGCTATTACGTCTTCTTTATCTTGCGTGGGACGCGAACTTCATTATTATACATAAACCTTAACCTTTACTTTCACAATTGCCGCTATTTAAGCAGTTCTTCGTGCTTACTTATCGGTGCACCAATGCTTCCGAAAAACTTGCAAACAGCCAAAACATGTATTTGATATTTATGTATGTTCTTCTGCAAGCACATAGAAACATAGAATTAATTTATATCCGAATACCTGTCAACCCTTTTCGATAGTAGGTGTGGACCTTTAAATCATATAAAATCTATTTTTGAGAATCAATAATCCATAAATTAATTAATGTGAATCTTTTCGCACAGTTCCAAAGTGAAGGGTGGAATCATTATTGAGCATAAAATGGGTAAAACAGCCATCGATTTGTACAAGGCCTTAATCCAGACGTGGGGACTAAAAATAGATTGTTGATGCAAACCAGGCTATTCAGGAGCTGCGAAGACACAATATGAACAAGAGCGCAACCATCTTCAAAATAGCCGCCCAAAGAAGGAGGAATGCTCAGGAGATTCGTTCGCCAAAGTTCATTAACAATGCTCATGGCCAGCTTCTTGTGGATGACGACAAAATTCTGCAGAGGTGGCGGCAGTATTGTGAAGAACTTTTAAATGAACAGTTTCCCCGGCTATACTTTCCAAGAGCCACCCCTAACTGTGAAGAAATACCCGACATTACAGTCGAAGAAGTTAGTGAAGCGGTCAAATACTCAAAAAACGAAAAGCGGTTGGGCCAGACGAGATGCCCTCTGAGTTCTGGAAAAAGATGGGAGATGTCGGGTTCAGATGGCTCAGAATTCTCATCTCCAAATTTGTGAGAGGTGACCCAATGCCGAATCAATGGAGGGAAAGTTACCTTCTCCCTGTATACAAAGAGAAGGGTGATACGCGAAACTGTGATAACTACCGTTCGATCATGCTGATGTCACACACCATGAAGATCGTTGAGCGGGTATTAGGAGGCCAACTGCGAAAAATAATACGGGTATCTGATGATCAGTGCGGGTAAATCAACCACAGATGCAATCCAAAGTATAATGATCATAATGGAAAAACATCGTGGGAGGGTTATGATCTCTTGTTTTCGGATCATAACCTCGCTGATAAAAGGAAGAAGGAAAATGGAAAAACATCGTGATTCCTTAAGGGATTTGCATATTGCATTGGTTGGCTTTGAAAAAGCATTCGACAGACAACCACGAGATCTGATATGGGTGGCGCTAAGACATCGAGGGGTTCCAGAAACCTATGTGCAAATGATCATGGACATGTACGAAGGAGCAAAGACAAGAGTAAGATGCTCCGCTGGAGTGACCGAAGAGTTCCCAATCAAAGTCGGGGTACACCAGTGAAGCGTCTTAAGTCCTTTGCTCTTTATTACAGTCTTTGATTATCTGCTTGAAGGTAAATTGATGGACCCCAAGGTACTCAGTTATTCTTTGCTGACGATGGAGCCATCATGAGTGAGGATCTTACATCCCTGCAACGAGCCCTTGATGTGTGGGTGGACGCTCTGGAGGGAAATGGGTATCGCATTAGTTCAAAAAAGACAGAGTACTTGTGCTGTCCATTCTTTGATCCACTCAGGCCTATTCCAGACACTTATTTGAACGGAACAGTGCTTCCCAAGTGCGAATAGTTCAAATATCTGGGATGTATGATCAATAACAAAGCAAATTATGATGACGACATCAATCATCGCGTAAGCGTAGGGTGGATGAAGTGGCGAGAAAATTCCACTATCTTCTGTGACAGAAAAATGCCACCTAAGTTGAAGGAAAGGCTCTACACCACAGTTATGTGTCCAGCGCCCACATACGGTTCACAATGTTGGACGATGGACAAAAGGTATGAGAGTAAATTAACGGCAGCTGAGATGAAGATGATTCGCATGACAGCAGGAGTGACAAAGCTTGATCGAATAAGAAGTTCGAAGATCCGTGGAAGCTTTCACATCAAGGAAACCATGGTACAAAAATAGAGCGCGACCGGCTCAGCTGGTATTGCCTCGTTCAGAGAAGAGATCATTTGAACCCTGTTAAAAAGGCAATATCAATGCACGTTCCAAAGACATCGCGATGTAGAAAAGGCAGGCCTATAAACGCCTGGATCAGACAAATGCGACGACATCGGCATTTCATTGGCCTCAGTGACCGAGTGATCCAAAATCGGCAGGCCTGCCGATATTTTCTGAGGTTAAATAGGCGAACCCCACAGGCGGATCAGTAGAAATGCGGTGAAGTGGGAGGGTTATGATTTCTTGTTTTCAGATCATAACCTCGCTGATAAAAGGAAGAAGAATATGCCTACATGTACTTATGTAATTCCTGAGCTGCTTAAACGTTTTCTCCGGACGTAAGTAGTACTAGGAGTGTCTTAATATTTAACACCTGAGTAAGTTACATGCATGAAAAAAAGATTTCTCTGGTAATCAATGCATTTCCGGATAAAACCGACTATATTCGAAACGTTATGCAGAATGGCAAAATGTACTGACGGGCACTATATTCATCCTTACGAATAACCACTTGCCGGTAATGAAACTTAAGAAAACGCAAACATGCCTATCTTTTTATGTGCATGCGGGGTGAAAGCAGGTGAGTGAGTTAATTAAATAATAAATTATAAAAGTCAACATCTTTTAAATTACAACGTTGTTAATATGGCCCTTTGTGCCTACTAAACTGATTAGTACATATTTGCATATTTTAATGTGGAAAATTCGCTTTTTCACACCTTTTTTGTGCCAGTGCACACCGAAGTCAATTAAAAAGAAAAATGCAAAATCAGTTTCGAGGGCCTTTTTGTATTCTTACCCTCTTCTAATACGTTCCTTAGGCACTTTTCCGCAATATTTTGTAAAGGAAAAAGCATCACATACATTATATTTTAGGTTCAACGTTCTACAGTAAATTTATTTTAATTTGCTCTCTACGTATTTACATATATGTATAATATTTTATACAAATTGTACACAATTTGAACAAAGTTAAAAAATAAACGCCGAATATGGCCAGTGATTCTTCATACCCGTCGTTTTTGCAATCAAAAGGAAAAAAAATTACAATGAATAGGTCGACAGTAGCAGTAAGAACATTGTTATAAACGTACAAAGAAAGTTTACTATCTGTACTTGCGAAAATCTTAATTTTGAAATCAAAATCCATATTACAAATTTGAAGTAATGAACCTCTGAGCTGGTTTCGATAAAAAATGTTCCTTATTTTGAGGTTCTTAGAGAAATTATGTAAAATAAGCGATGCACATTATATGCCTTAATTCATATGTACATATATGTATAAAACTAATAGAAAACCGGTAACGTTTCAGTTTATTTCAGCTTGCAAGTCTGAATATTTGTATTTGGATTGAACAGCACCCAATTGAGCAATGTTAATTTGAAGCATTAAAAAAGAATATGCCATAGTGTACATTAATACATGACAGTACGGGGCGAAAGAATAACATTCAGTTTATAACATTTAGTTTATAATTTGCTGTTACCTAATTGTATGTATGTAATTGGACAAATAATATTGGTAGACACAAGAAGCTGTTCTTAATAGTATACACATAAGATACAATTTCAAAAAGTAAAACACAATCATTTTGCTTAAAAAAATGTTCAGTTTCTATTAAAAGCTTTTTATATTTATGGGAACGGGAACACGAAGGATTATAATACTACCAACCAACAGACCATTTGAAAATCGTAGAAATCGCGTGATGTCTTTTAGCCAACGCCTCGGTTTTATTCGTAATTAAATGAATAAATAAAGACGAAATATGTGTAAGTACACATGTACTTTTGTACGTGTTTCCTTTTATAGACTAATTGGAGGTCATTCAAAATTTTAATGTTGGCAAAACCAAATCTGATGCAGCGATAAAATATTTAAATTATTTATCAAGGAAAAATAAACAAATAGAGCTTTTATATACATATTCCATAGATATGCACATGTATATACGGATGAATTTTAGTCACAATACTTAAAATATAAGATGGCTAAGCATATTAAATTAGATTAAACATATTTTCTAAGAAGAAATATTGATTTATTTTGATGTATCCCTTAGCTTTACGTAAAATATGCTGGGGTGAATAATAAAATGATAGTTACATGTGCATAGGCGTCCGCAGGCTTATATGTGTGGAGGTGGGCAGTAGCCCAGACAAACATATTAGGTTAAATAGAAAGTTTGAAATTCCCAACTTGCAAAAAACTATATTCACGCGGAAAAATATAATTTGCGGAGGTGCTATTTACCTAAATTGGTATGGACAATTTATTGTAATGAGGTCACAAAACAGCTGAAATATTTATCAAATAATATTAACAATTTAATATTGTACAATATCCTAACTTATTCTTCCTATTTCGGCGAGGTTATGATCTGAACTCAAGGGATCATAGCCCTCCCACTTCACTGCATTTCTACTGATCCGTCTGTGGGAATTGCCTAATACAATATCCTAATAATGCCGGTTAAGTGCATATTACGTGTCCATTATTATCGGGATTATTTGTTGTTGTAGATGCAGAGATACCCTATTAACATGATTTAATATGATATTTTTAGACCTAGTACTTTCGAAAATAGAGGCGGCAGCTTTTTTTTCAAACTTTTGTCTCCTGCACAGTGAGCTCATAATTAAAACCATGAATTCGAAGAGGAAATATTTTTGTTGCTCCTTTTGTTTTTACTGGTTCCACCTAATCTGAATATTATGTATACCATAGATATCATGCATGCACCTTGTATAGTTTAGAAGCTAGAAGGTGGTGCCAAATAGACAGATAGATTGACGGACGCCCCAGAGCAAGAGGAATAGGGGGTTTATTTATACATACCTATATGTACTATATATGCATTTTTAATAAATGACCCATTTATGATTTAAATTTAGTCCATTGTCAGCTAGAATGCCATTTTATTTTTCTTAATATTGTGATAGCCTTTATCAAACATAATTTCTACTATTGTCACCGGGAACCGCGTAGTCAATTAGTATAAGTTCGTTGCCAGTGCAACATAGTATAGTGTATTTTCCTAGTGTACAACTACAAATAGCCTACTTTCTTATTTTGAAATTGAATAAATCCCTATTATCCCCTAAGCTATTACGTCTTCTTTATCTTGCGTGGGACGCGAACTTCATTATTATACATAAACCTTAACCTTTACTTTCACAATTGCCGCTATTTAAGCAGTTCTTCGTGCTTACTTATCGGTGCACCAATGCTTCCGAAAAACTTGCAAACAGCCAAAACATGTATTTGATATTTATGTATGTTCTTCTGCAAGCACATAGAAACATAGAATTAATTTATATCCGAATACCTGTCAACCCTTTTCGATAGTAGGTGTGGACCTTTAAATCATATAAAATCTATTTTTGAGAATCAATAATCCATAAATTAATTAATGTGAATCTTTTCGCACAGTTCCAAAGTGAAGGGTGGAATCATTATTGAGCATAAAATGGGTAAAACAGCCATCGATTTGTACAAGGCCTTAATCCAGACGTGGGGACTAAAAATAGATAATACCCGTACATACATTTCAAGAGTTACAAGAAAAATGTGGTGAAAACCTTAAATGCTATACTCATGTCAAATTGCCCTGCTAAATGCGACGTTAAAAAAAGTGCTTACAGAAGGTACATGCTTACATACATGATACATGTGTATGTATTTTACAACAGGTGGATGTGTGACATAAAATCTACAAATTGAAAATTTTGATTTAAAAGAACACTGCGAGTACTACTATGGGCTTTTAATTTATTTTTAGCCTATTTTAGGCCATACATTTACTAATGTAAAGTAAAATATATTTTACATATATAGATTGGTTTACAAAGTGAGGCTGCTACTTCGGGTCTAGTATTACACAATTTTAGCATAAAGGTAAACGCTAATAACGGTCTTTCAAATTAAAGAAATGACCAAGTGGTTAAGCGCAAGTAACTATACTTTCTTGCCTATTAAAGACAAGCTCCTACTAACTTTAAACTATTACACTACTAGCTTAGCCCGCTTCGCCAGGCATTTTTTTTGTTGTACTAGGCTATATGTATGTACATACCACAACAGTATCGCACACAAAAATGTCGTTTTTTTCAATGTTTTTGAATGGTTTCGTAATTTTTTTTTTGCCTATCACCTTTGTACCGTAATTATCTACATTAAAAAAAAAAAAAAAATAACTAGTTTTTTTATTGAAAAATTAATATTACTGATAGAAAGTACAGTATCATACACTTACTACATAATTGTAAACATTTACCTGATGCTTCATTGTCATTGGCTACAATTTGTCCATCAATCTCCATATTTTTCTTTACATTATCCAGTTTGAAAATTGCTGTATTTTTATCATCCATTTCATGTTTAAGGGTAACGACACCGAGTTAAACATTTATATACATACGTAAATATATGTACATTTTTATTAATTTTCACCGACAAACTTAAATATTTGTTATAATTTCAAAATATTAATTTGACACATTTCATAGACGTTATCTCATTATCAACACAATTTCATATACAATGTAATTTAGAACGGCAATATAAATTTTGTTAGCACATAATTCAGTTAAGCAATTAATGATTAACCCCCTGCCGGTGATTCTGTTGCAAACATAAATGATCGCGTCAAAAACTATATGTATGCAAATTGGTTAAATATTCCCTCAGTACATATAAATAAAATTATATCACGATATTGCCGATAGCAATTTGAATGTAATTCTCTTAACGCTTCCCGAATTTTATGTATATCAACCATACTTATTTTCATATACATCGGCTTAAATACATAATATTTTATGTATTTTGCATCGCGTATTAATCTGTTATCAGATAAAGTTTTTGTGTTGGAGCAGAGGAATAATGCAAGCTTTAACGAACGCATTTAGCGCTTTAAGTTAAAAAAAATCGGAAGAATAGAAATGCCTGCATATTTTGTCGTTTAATGCTAATAGATATGATGTCTAGCGAACTGAAGCTTGCTTAAAAATTAACATTAATTTACGAATAGATAGCAATGCTGAAGCTCTTTCCCGTTCGCCAGATAAAAGTCGAGTATTAGCTGTGATGGACGAGATACATTATTTTGCTGGAACTGTATTAAGAAGACAATGTATTTATGTATTATAGTATTAAAGAAATTTCATATTTTCATTTATATATATTTTTCTATTTCTTAAGGTTACTGATTTATGCGTTATTTTGAATACGCAATTACATTGGCATGTGGAATAAAAAATTAAAATAATTTGATCTACTTTGATTTTACGGTTTATAAAAGGCTTTAAGAACTTGTGAATCTTGTGAAGTAAGACTTTGATTTTCGAAAACTCAAATAAGGAATCAGGTAGATCAATACCACTCTTTATACCATGGACATACATGGGTATTTACACTATATTTTGATGATCACCACCGATCATTACGATATTATTGGTTGTGTTAATTTTGTACTACTGATGTATTTTATGATATTATTGGTTAAGAAGTAAACAATCATTTGCATACGGGATTGGTAAGATATAGTTCTGCATTTTGAAGAAATACAAAATACGTCAAAATAAACAAAATTACAGGGCAATATTTAAAATGTTATGGCGCCAAAGGTATACGGTCTATATAAGAGGACCATGTGTCTTTTCTTAAGTAAACTTCAAATTTTATTTAATAATTTTGTTGATGGCCTCACAAAAAAATGTATTTTTATGTGGTTTAATATCTATAAAATTATATGTACATACGACACATTAGTTCATATACATATACATGTGTAAGCTAATGACTGTATATGCATAATTCTTTAAACATTTTTAATATCAAATCACATTTTAAAAAATTATATAGGTACATACATATGTATTTATATTATATTTTTATATTTCGTTGGGATTATTTTTTTCACAAAATTTCTTGGCCACTCATCTAAAAATACATTTTTAATGTTAAAATCACACAAGAAAAACAGTTTTTATTATAAATGATTCAAATGCCAAAACACAATTTTGAATGAAAGTTATGTGCTGCATTACAATTTTATAGATGCCGGTTTATGTAGACATGTCATATGTAGTACTTGTAAAGCAAAGACTTAAGTGCTTTATAATGGATCACCCATTGAACAATTAATACACAAATCTGTATAACGCGCGCGAATTAATTTTGCAGCGACCGAAATACTGTTTATTTATTTAGATACCGACAACTCCTCTGATTTAGTTAAGAAACCGACCCGTCGGGCTATTTTTCGTATGTACGATACTGCTGAAGTGCTTTAGAAACTGAGAACGGAGCGATGCAAACTACATACTCATCGGTGAGATTTGCACCTCCAAAGTCTATTTCGTCAGCGAGAGAAGCTTTTTCATTTTCTAAATTAATGTGTTGCGCGTTTTGTTGATTTTTTTTTTTAGAAGATGGGCACGAGGGATGTGGGTTGTGGCACCTCTCTCAGCACGCATGTTTGCTTCTACATTGATACCAAAACTTTGGATTCCCACCCACAGCCATAATTTTATAGAGAGTAGAAACTTTGTGGCAATACCAAATATACACAAAAGTTTGGTTCCACAGTTGGTTGCAGTGGTACCAGTATGTACATACATATGTAGATATACATATATTAGAAGGGACAATAATAATGCGGTTGCGATTAATAGAAGTTTTCTTATTCATATGTCAGCAATCAACAGTGATTTGAAGTGCATATATGTATGTATAACTTATAACATGGAATGTGCAACATGTGATGAAGCTCTGTTCATAGAATTTATCAGCAACTTAATCGTAAAACCATATGTACATTTTTTTCAATTTGGAAGTATTCTCTATAGGTACACATGTACATCCCGGAGGTTAAATTTTCAGTTTAGCTGAACAATAGCACTTTTAGGACAGGGGAAAAAATTGCTAGGCTAATGAACTATCCATTTGAATAATCAAGACGCATTATTACGCACCACGTGATATTCGATCCATTCGGGAAAAAGCTCAATAGAGTTTTATTAGTATGTGTGTTACTATATCCGTTGACCAATAAATGATCAAGATTACTCTACTAGCGCTACTTTTCGAACACAAGGTGCGCATGTAATAAAAGTGTATTGTTTTCCTGCAGAAGTCCATCCAAATCACCTTGTGCTATGTTTCCCTATCCCTTTTCGACTCAATCGGTGTGAGTATGTAGATGCCAAACTTAGGCCTGTTCAACAGATACTACCATGGCAGATGTTCAGAAGATCTCAACAGAATGATCCCTAGAAACGTCCTATCAGGCATGCAGAGCACACAACTTTCATGTTCGTCTAGCAACCGGAAGAACATCATTCTATCAGTATTCTTTTTGTTTCAGGACAAGCAATCTTTGGACCTAATCCTCAGGCGAAATATTTCCAGAAACAGACATTTGCCGTTATCTCATGGAGCTGGCTTCGTAAAAGAGAAATTATCAAACTGAATTCTTTTTGAAGGGGATAAACTGCAAAAAAGTAAAGGAACGCATTAAACAACAAAATTTGCCCATAATTAAACGTCGGCGTCTTCAGCTGTTTCTGTTCAACACTTCATATCTATGAGAAACAGCGCAGAAGCGGGGTTTGAAGGAGAAGATTCAATGACTATCTGTACAGCGACATTGACCTAGTCGAAAAACTGGGTATTGGACTTTTAAATTGACTAGGACATGTAGATCGAATGGATACCAACGATTCGGCCCGCAGAATCTTTGAATCTTGACTAGAGGGACGACGTAGTAGAGAGCCTCGTCGTAGCTAGCGCGCACACGGGACCCCAACCACCTTGGAGTGGGCAACTGAAGGCAATTAGCCTTTCTTTGGCTTATTGGCCGGTTGTCAAACGGTAGTGCATGCGATCATATGAAAACACAAGCGTTTTCACTCAGCTGAGGCCTACCAACTCCTACTCTCAACCTCCACGCGGTGACAGCCGGGTGCCTAGTACCTTAATCCAAGAAATGGGTAACCAACCCCGTTTGGCGGATTCTTGGTGGCAGCAGATGAGAGAGGGGGGGAAGAGTGCTTTTCTCACTAGAGCACTTCTTCCTGTTCCAGGCGGCAGCGGACGAATTCCCTAGACGGAGTCAACGGTGGCGTCTATAGTTCCAGTTAGGTTGAACTTAGTGAATACCTTGCGCGAGCTGCTTCGACGTATTCGAATCACAGGTCGGTAAGGAATTTCCAATGTTGGTCAGGACATTGGAATAGAGATGGTGGCGGAGGAGCCCTTGATGGGCCAACGGCAGCGCTCATACTTCCGTAGTGGACTACTGGCACCGGTGTACCCGGCCCCTCGTCCTAGGGGAATAATTAAGGAACTGGCCCTCCAGGTTGGGGGTTGTGCCGTCGGGGTAACTTCCCTACCACGTAAAAAAACGCATGGTTCCGAAACAACCAAAAGCCTCGGATAAGGATGACCCAACTAATGACGACCCCAGCAAACGAAATAAGGACAACGACCTTCGGATCTGTACGTGGAACGTTCTGTCCCTTTACAGACCACGTGCAGCCGAACAACTAGCAGAGGCCCTAGACTGCTATAAAGCAGATATTACCGCCATCCAGGAAGTGCGATGGGATGGGCCAGGCAAAAAGAAGATGAAAAACTGTGACATCTACTACGGTGATTGCTACAGAGGCAACAGGCAACGCTTATTCGGATGCGGATTTGTCATACGCGGCAGACTTAGGCAAGAAGTCTTAAGCTTCCGACACGTGAGCGAGCGTATTATGACTATCCGGATCAAGGCTAAATTCGCTAACATAAGCCTAATATGTGTTCATGCCCCCACAGAAGAAAAGGACCCTGCCTCCAAAGAGTGTTTCTACGAGCTCCTCGACAAAACATACGAGCAATGTCCTAAATACGACGTTAAGATCGTATTGGGCGATTTTAACGCCAAAATAGGAAAGGAGGACGTCTTCGGTAGAGCAGTCGGTAAGCATAGCCTACACGACACCACGTCTGATAACGGACTAAGGCTAATTGATTTCGCTGTGGAGCGAAATGTCACCATAGCAAGCACATGGTTTCCTCATCTCGACATTCATAAGCAGACATGGCGGTCCAATGATCATGTCACGATCAACCAAAGTGATCATATTGCGATCGACGCAAGGCATGCCTCCAGTATTCTGGATGTCCGGACCTTCCGAGCGGCCAACATAGACTCGGATCATTACCTCGTTGTAGCCAAGGTACGAATGCGGATATCCCAATCTGAGCAACAAAGAAGAATCACTGTGAGAAAATTTAACGTCGAAAAGCTACAATCGCAAGAGACCGCCAGACTCTTCGCTGAACGCGTATCCCGAAATCTCTCAATCACCCCTTTGCCGCCAGCATCAAGTACCGAAGACCAGTGGCAACGCTGCCAACATGCCATCAGAAACGCCGCGACTGATGTGCTGGGTTTCGCTCGACCACCACCGCGAAACCCCTGGTTTGACGAAGAATGCCGGCGAGTGCATGCAGCAAAACAAGAGGCATACAAAGCGGCGCTGCAAAGGAAGACGAGAGCTGCTCGTGAGCTCTATGAGCAAAAGAGACGGGAAGAACATCGGCTTCTCCAAAAGAAGAAGAAAGAGCATGAGAAGCGCGCGTTTGAGAATATCGAGAGTCTATACTCCAGGAACAATGTACGGAAGTTTTACCAAAAGGTAAAAAGAACGTGTCAGAGAAGTAATACCCGTACAGAAACCTGTAGAGATGAGAATGGAAACCTCGTAGTAGAATCACAGTCGGTGCTGAGAATATGGAAAAACTACTTCTGCAGACTGTATAACGGCGACGAAGACCAACATCCCGCTGTCAGGCAGAATGAACCATTCAACATGGACGATGATAGTCAAAATTTCCGTCCACCTGACCAAAACGAAGTGAGGATAGCAATATCCAAGCTAAAATCGAACAAGGCTGCTGGACCTGACGGTTTACCGGCCGAACTTTTCAAGGCAGCTGGGGATGAATTGGTAGAGTGCATACACCAACTCATTTCTAATATTTGGTCAGAGGAGTGTATGCCTGATGAATGGAATCTCAGCATCGTTTGCCCGATCCACAAGAAAGGAGACCCCCTCAACTGCGCCAATTATAGAGGCATCAGTCTCCTCAACATCGCGTACAAGATCTTTTCTGCGATATTGTGTGAACGCCTGAAACCTTTTATCAACAGCCTGATTGGACCCTATCAGTGCGGTTTCAGGCCAGGAAAGTCCACCATCGATCAAATCTTCACACTTCGGCAGATCCTGGAGAAAACCCAAGAATTCCAAATCGATACTCACCACCTCTTTATCGATTTCAAGGCCGCCTATGACAGCATCTATAGAGAAGAGCTTTATAAAGCCATGTCTAGTTTTGACATCCCTGCCAAACTTGTCCGCCTGTGCAGGCTGACGATGGAGAACGCTCGCTGCTCCATCAAGGTCGGTAATGACCTCACCGAGACCTTTGATGTCAAAAAAGGCTTTAGACAAGGTGACGCGCTGTCATGTGACTTCTTCAATATTGTACTTGAACGGATTGTGCGGAACTCACAAGCCAACACCGGAGGCACAATCTATTACAAGTCTGTACAACTGCTTGCATACGCCGACGATATAGACATTATCGGAAGATCTCAGCGGGCTGTCACCGGTGCTTTTGCAAGCATTGAGGCGGAAGCGGCCAAAATGGGTTTGGCGATAAACGAGGGCAAAACCAAGTATATGCTGTCAACTAGAAGGGATAACCAACATCGACGAATTGGACAAAACGTCACCGTGGGCAGCTATAACTTCGAGGTAGTAAGGGACTTTGTCTACCTTGGCTCTGCTATAAATTCAGCAAACAAAATCAGCGCAGAAATCAATCGAAGAATAACTCTTGCCAATCGCTGTTTTTTTGGGCTTATAAGGCAATTCAACAGTAAAGCCCTCTCTCGAGCAACTAAGGAGACTCTATATAAGACCTTGATCATCCCAGTCCTGCTTTACGGCGCTGAAACATGGACTTTATTAAAAGAGGATGAAGATATCCTTGGTCGCTTCGAGAGAAAAATTCTTCGTAAGATTTTCGGTCCCGTTTGCGTTGACGGGTTTTGGAGGAGAAGATTCAATCACGAACTATACGAGCTGTACAGCGACATCGACCTAGTCAAAAAACTGCGTATTGGACGTCTGAGATGGCTAGGACATGTAGAGCGAATGGACACCAACGCTCCGGCCCGCAGAGTCTTCGAATCTAACCCCGAGGGACGACGCAGTAGAGGGAATTATCGCCGAAGGTGGCGCGCACAAGTTCAAGGGGACCTCGACCAACTTGGAGTGCGCAACTGGAGGCAATTAGCTAAAGACCGAGCTAAATGGAGAGGCTTGTTGGTTGAGGCCCAGGTTCACCCCGAACTGTAGCGCCACCTAAGTAAGTAAGTAAGGCTTATTGGCCAAGCTTGCTAGTTGAGGCGCAGGTTCACCCGGAATTGTAGCGCCACCTAAGTAAGTAAGTAACAAATAAATCGGGCAAAAATCTCATATGCCTCTGTAAGTCGAACATGCCTACGCACCAGACCAAACGCATGGGGTCTCATTTCGTTTTACTGTTTCCAACGTTTGGTATGGCGTACTAAAAGACTTACACTTTCTCCTAATCGTGACAGCTCTCTTTCGGCGGCCCATCTAAAATTAAAGCGCCTAATGGATCCGATTCAATCCGTTCCATCACTTCCGGAAACTAACTACAGCTCATTTGATCTGATCCCATGCGACGGAAATAGAAGATGCTCCACCATTCCATACATCTAAATCGGATAGCATCATGAATTTGCCATACCTTGGTAAGGTTTTGTATCTAAATATGTGCAGCACAAAAAAAAATCGTGTATTTGTTGTGTACGAGTAGCAAATACGAGATGTAAATGTCCAAAAACAATTAAAAAATTATACTTGTTGTTCAATTTTTATATTTCACCTATTTTGAGTGAGAAAAGTTGGGTGACGAAATGGTATTAAGCATTGCAACCTTGTTTTTTGGATTGAATACATTGTGTTCAGTGCTTTATCCGATTTTGTTTTATACCTTCTTACCACAATTGACATTAAATATGTAAATCAAGGTGCAGTTTACAATTTGAAGAGAATTAAATATACAGTGCGACCTCAATAAAAACAACTAATAGAAAATCGGGCAGTTGCGTTTGTGGCATATCACCAAGAAGCGACCTGGTAATACTAAAATACATTTTTAATCTGGCAACGCCACCTTTGTATTGGTGAATGTAATTCAATAAAAGATTCTAGAACAACACAGTCGCTTGAATAAAAAGTTTTGATATTCCCAAATCGGTTAATCTTTTATTGCTTTTGCGTATTCCACGGTTGATTACATACGATCCCACATTGGTGACCCCGAATTAAAATGGCAAATAACAATACAGACAAGGAAGTGCAAAGCACAACCGGAGACGCTGGCGCAGGCAATAGTGCAGCCTCGACAAGTCAATCTTCCACCTACGAAGTCGTTCGCGTCGACGTAAAACAACCACTATTTTGCAAAGATGAACCAGACATTTATTTTATAGAAATGGAATCTCAATTTACAGTTGCAGGAATAAAGACTGGCGACACCAAATACCACCATGTCATCTCATCGCTGGAGCCGCAATATTTGTCGCAGATTGCTGACATCATTCGCCATCCACCAACAGAAGCAAAATACGACGCAGTAAAGCGAGCACTAATTGCTGAATACACTGATTCTGACCAAAGGAAACTACGAAAACTAATCAGAGAAATAGAGCTAGGCGACTTCAAGCCCTCTCAGCTTCTAAAGCGCATGAAAGAATTGGCAGGTGAAAAAATTACTAGTGACGCATTGAAATCCTTATGGATGGAACGCTTACCCGCAGCCGTTCGCTCTATCATTTCCATCGTGGATGGTGACTCAACCAAAATGTTAGAGCAGGCAGACAAAATGATGGAAATGCAGAATTTTTCAACGGTTGCAGCAGTCCACAGCAATGCATCTCTCCAAGAACAGATCGAGCAACTCAGAAAGGAGCTAGAAGAACTACGATCAACAGGCCAACAACGATCAGCACACCAACAAGACAAGGGCCGCCCAAGATCAAGAAATCGTTCCCCATATCGCCAAAACACAAAACCAAAAGTGCGATTTCCTTTCTGTAAGTATCATTATAGGTATGGTGACCAAGCGAGAAAATGTGTCGAGCCGTGCCAATATAAAAAATGAACTCCGGAAAACTAACTTCTACTCTGTCAACGACGGGTGACAGAGATGAAGCAGCCCGAAGCCGTCGCCTTTTCATAACTGATTATAAAACAAACATTAAATATCTTATAGACACTGGTGCAGATTTTTCCGTGGTAGCGCCCACACGTCGAGACACTCCACAAGCAGGTCACCTATATGCAGCAAATGGCACTCCAATTAAAACGTATGGAATGAAAATAGTATCAGTCGATACGACCTTGGATTGAGGAGAAGAATGGACTTCGAATTTCTCATTGCCGATGTCACAAGACCAATCATAGGTGTCGACTTCCTACACAAATATGATTTACTTGTTGATGTGCGCCAGAAAAAGTTGATCGACAAAAAGACAAGTCTCACGGCGAACGGAATCAAATGTAGCAGTAACCAGGAACAGATTTACACCATCAGGCTTATCGTGAATAAGTTTTCCCTCGGAATTGTTCTCCCGAACAAAAATAAGGTACCTTCAAAAATAGGGAAAAAATTCATCGGGAAAAAATTCAATTTCGCGATTGCGTTGAAAATTCTCTTGAATTGTCATTCATGATACCTATTTGTTTTCCACGGAATGATTTCCTCTTTTTTGAAGATACCTAATTTTTGTTCGGGGGAAAAATTCCGAGGGAAAATTTATTCACGATAACCCTGCATATGTCCAGCTATTCCCACATGGATTAAAGGTTTGCTTGATGAATATAAAGACCTAACACAACCATTTAAATTTTCAGTAACTAAAGAAAACTCAGCTGTTCATCACCACATAGTTACAGAAGGTCCTCCAGTTTTTTCCAAGCCAAGAAGACTGAATCCAGAAAAATTGGAAAAGAATTTGACTATATGTTGCAGCAAGGCATATGTCGTCAAAGTAGCAGTCAATGGGCAAGTCCACTTTAATTGGCACCCAAAAAAGCGGATGTAGATTGGAGGCCTTGGGGTGACTACAGGCGTTTAAATGCTGTCACTAAGCCTGATAGGTATCCAATACCGCATATGCATGGCATATCGCATAGGCTGTACAACAAGTCAATATTCACAACACTTGATTTAGAGCGTGCATACAATCAAATCCCTATAGCTCCCGAAGACTCCAAAAAAACGACAATAATTACACCATTCGGGCTATTCGAATTTGACGTAATGACCTTCAATCTACGGAATGCCAGTCAAAGTTTCCAAAGATTCATGGACCAAATTTTCAGGGATTTGGATTTCGTAATAGTCTATATTGATGACATCTGATTCCATCTTTCCAGGAGGAACACAAACAGCACCTAAAAATAATCTTTGATCGATTGCGAAAGCATGGACTTAAAATTAAAGTTTCAAAATGTGGCTTTGGACAGACTGAAATAAATTTTTTAGGCCATCGAATTTCGAAAGAGAGTGTGCAGCCAACTACAGAGAAGGTTAATGCTATCCTTAACTTTAAGAAACCCACAGTCGCACACGAACTCAGACGATTCATTGCACTATTGAATTTCTATCGCCGTTTTCTTCCCCACGCAGGCAAGGTAAACTGCAGAAGTTGATAAAAGGAAATAAAAATAACGGCAAAGCGATTGTTGAGTGGGATGATGAAACATCAGCAACATTTGAAGAATGCGGCATTACTAGCGCACCTATCGCCAAATGCAAAATTGGTGCTTAATGTTGATGTAAGTAATCATTGTGTGCGTGCCGCGATTCATGAAGTAGTAGCTGGTCAACCAAAACCACTTAGTTTCCTCTCAAAAAAGATGGCAGACTCCCAAAAGCGATTGAGCACCTATGACAGCGAACTATAAGCGATATTCCAATCAATAAAATATTTCGCTCACTTCATCGACGGACGAGATTGTACCGTGTTGACCGACCACAAGCCGTTAACCTTCGCATTTTCATAGCAATTAGAAAAACTAACACCAAAACAAGCACGTCAGCTAAGCTTTATAAGTGAGTACACCACCAACAAACAACATATTTCAGGAAAAGATAATGGTTTTGCGGATTGTCTCGTGTAGAAGCCATGTTCAACGGGGACCAGATAGACTTAAAAAAATTATCATCGGATCAGAAAGATGATGCTGAATTAGAAAACGCTAAATTGGATAATAGTCTTCAGTTGAAACTCATCGAAATATCCGGCTCCAAGTCTTTAGTCTGGTGCGATATATCAACCCATCGAATACGGCCATACATCACAGCAAACTTCAGGAAGCAGGTATTTAACTCGATATACAATACCTCACACCCTGGGTAGCGTCCGACCATAAGACTGATAGCTGAACGTTTTGTGTGGAAAACATGAAGCATGACATCGCTCACATGACTAAAAACTGCATGCAGTGCCAACGTTGCAAGATTACCAAACATAATAGAAGCGGTGGCAATGGTGTAGTGGTAACGTCGTCAATTGCTACGCCAATGGTTCATGGTTCAAATCATGATGTCAGCAAGCATTTATTTATTTCTCATGAAATATACAAAGTCAGTCCGATCATTTGCGAAAGCTTGTGTGAACACTACTGCGAAGGCATAACACTGGCAGTAGCTTGGTCATGTGGCTGGAAAAATTGTTCGGTCTCTTGATGATAATTTGCCCTTGACACCGATTACCGGGAAAAAAGTACTGCGAATCAGAAGCAATGACAATAGTAGCAAAAATCTCCCCAGTTATCTGGGCACCACCCCCGGAGAATAGCTGAAGCATAAACAACTGAGCTTCAAAAACCACTACACCAAAATCTTTCTCTCTCTCTCTATCTATCCTTTCCAGAGCCCGCACTGTGTGTAAACATGTTAAAGGTATTCATAACCCTTTGAGTGCGCGCAAATTATAAAAAAAAGAAGTGCATTACGACGATTTAGATACGTAAATATCGACATCGTGGGACCACTGCCAGTCTCAGGTGAATATAAATATTGCCTCACATGTATAGATCGATTCACCCGCTGGCCTGTTGCAATCTCTATAATAGATATAACCGCTGAAACAGTCGCACGTGCATTTCTACATGGTTGGATAGCGCAATTTGGTATGCCCAGCGAAATAACGACAGATCGTGGTAGGCAATTCGAATCAACACTATTTACAGGATCTGAACATCTGCGTACGACATCATATCACCCCAAGGCGAACGGTTTAATTAAACGCATGCATCGCACACTAAAAAGCGCGATCTAACGTCACATGTCTAGCAACGGGGTCGATAGTTTACCTATTGTACTACTAGGTCTTTGTGCAACGCTTAAGGATGATCTCAATGCCTCGCCAGCTGAAATGGTATATGGTACTACCCTCAGGCTACCATGCGAATTTTTCGAAAAGTCGTCGGAAGAATATATAGCAAGCGACTTTGTAAAAAACTTACAGGATATGATAAGAGATTTGAAGCCCATCCCAACTTCTCAATACTGTGCACAAAAAATATTCCTCCAAAAAGACATACAAAATTGCATGCATGTATTTCTCAGAGACGAATCCGTAAGAGCACCATTGAAACCACCTTATGATGGCCCCTACGAAATGGTAAGCAGAGACGGAAGGAACTTTAATATAAAATATGCTGATAAGGTTGTCAAAATCAGTATTGATAGAGTTAAAGCAGCATACGTTAGTAATAATGAAAATCAATCACACTTAGAAGAACAGCAAAGGGCTACACACCAAGGCACAACAGAGCAAAGGACTATACAACAACAACCTTCAGAAAACTCAGACACCATCCATACTGATCGCAGAGGCCGAGAAATAAGGCGTCTTAAAAATATGTGCATTTCGCCGCTGGACAGTTTTATTGAAGCGGGAGTGATGTGGCGTATCACCAAGAAGCGACCTGGTAGTACTAACATACATTTTTAATCTGGCAACGCCACCTTTGTATTGGTGAATGTAATTCAATAAAAGATTCTGGAACAAAATAATCGCCTAAATAAAAAGTTTTGATATTCCCAAATCGGTTAATCTTTTATTGCTTATGCGTTTTCCACTATTGATTACATACGTTCCCACACGTTAATTCAGGTTGTAGCAATAACCGAGTCAAAAAATAGTAGGTGTTAAAAGTGGACCAAAAAGTTAAATACATAAGAATATTAAAGAAAAACATTTCTTACACTGTTAAACAAAACAAAACTGACATGACATGTTTGACAACAAACATTTATACATACAACATACATACTACATACGTATACATACATAATACACAATTTTTTTTTTTTTTTGTAAAATTTTTGATTGAATCTTTTTGGATGCAAAATTCTTTTCCACGGCTGACTCTCTTTCATTTTGCAGCGTTAAAATGCTATCGAGTGAAGCTGACTTTTCTTCAGTGCATTTAAAGCAAATGAGTGCCTGAATTGCGACTTCTATTTTAGCTTTTGGCCGTGGGGGTTCCTCAATTGCATTTTCGCCATCACTTTCGATGCCTTCGGCTTCCGAATTTATGCAATTTGGTTCCAGATCGGTTTAATTTTCAATTGTTTATGTTCTCGGAACAGTCAGTGGAGGATAGGTCTTCAAGCAAATCATTAATTGGTGCCAATAATTCGCGGTCGAACAACCTACGTAGTTCCGAAAAATAGATGTAAAGAACGTAAGAACGAAATAAGAATTCATGGTACAAAAGTTGCGTTTATCAAGTGACTTTTTTTTAAAGTTGCAATTACTGAGTCAACAATGGAAAGATTTTATGCGTTGCTTTTATCAAGGAGTTGCGCGTACCGAGGGTTGCTTTTATTGAGGTCACACTGTAGCTCAATTTTATTTAAGTAATAAAATATGACTAAAGTGTGAAATACACGATACAACTGTTGTACCAACGGTTTGACAGCTTTGGTGTTATATACGATAATTGTATCGTGTGTATCCAACCGAACGTTGGACCATGGTAGCATGGTATCGACTGTACAACCGCTGTCACATGCACAGATTGTATGGAAATTATATGGTGTGTATGCGTAAAATGTCTGGCTGTAGGTAAATCGTACGCAGATTGTATAATGTGTGTGATGCATACAACAGTTGCATCGTGCATTTCCCACTTAAGATACAAAATTGTACGATTTCAGTGTAAGCACCAGTGCAGGTTAGCTAAGAAAAATTCAATTAGAGCAGCTGTTTTAAATTGTTCTTAGTCATTAACATAAATAAACGGTGCACGTGATAGCGACACGGATTGGAATTCTAGTGCCTCTAATTTTATGTTAAGGAAAATGCGACTCCTTTTATTTGCAATTTCTTTTAGAACCAATATTAACAAATGAAAAGTTGCACTGATATTTCGTGCATTCATTACTCTACTTGTACTTTTTTTTTCTCTGATATTGTGATTTTTCTTTTTCCCGCATTTAATAATCTACAATAAATAATTTAATAATAAATAAATATATCGACAAAACCGCCCAGTATAAAACATTACTCTTAACCAAGTAGGCTGAAAGTTGACTGACTAACCAGACAAAGCAATTTGAGATAAATGATGTCTAATTCTAAACTTTTAAGAATGCATTTTTTTTGTTCTGATACCAAAATATTTGCATTTTTTTTTTATAAAGGACCGAAAAAGGGTACGAAATCTATAATTTCTCGGAATTTTCACACTTCTACTACATTTCTACTACTGTTGGCATTTGGGTTTGAGTGTGCGAAGCACTACCTAGCCGACCCGCCAAACTCTAGCCATTTGTTCAGCTGTCAAAAACTGGATAAGGGTTCATTAATCCGTCATTGAATTTTCGCGCCGCTATAATTGTTGTGTCATATGAATTATACCCAAATAATCACAAAAAATTGTTTGCTGCAGTTCTGTTCTCAAATCTATTGTATATAAGCTATTCTTATTATAACCAAAATGCCTCCACCAAAAAAACGAGAAAGGGATGCAGACGTTTCCAAATTAAGCGGCATACAAGCGGATCAAGAATTGTTCTTGCAGGCGTTCGAAAGTAAGTTCTAATGATTAACCTTTTCGACTTCGCGGACTTTCAAGTTAATTAAATAAAACTATTAATTTGTATGTACCATATGTTTATTACAGAACCTACTCAAATCTATCGGTTTCTGCGAAATCGGCATGGGACTAGCGTAAGATATTTTTATGGGGTTGTTTACATTTACTACCATTTGCTTTCCAATACAGCCAATTTTCTTAAATCGCACTCTCAGTTATATGAAAGATCGAATGTCCAGGAACAATAAAAAACGTTCTACATTTAAAGTTGATGCGATTCTTGATATGATTTCTCACAAAACTGACACCGTGGGCAATTATCTGAACATTGTATTCATGGGCCTCTTTGATAAGAATGCAGAAACTGGAGATTGGAAAACTGGCGATATGGTTAACGTTCATACTACAATGTATAAAATCACAAAGAATAAACGCAAGGATAGCACATCTGACTTTCAAGAAGTCGTGGTAAATTAAGTGTTTGAATATCATAGCTTATTAATCTTTTTTCTAATCTAATTATTACAGACACACATTTCAAGTGTAGTAATTAATCCACCATCGGATATAGAAAAGTATGCGGCTGTCTGCATACCGATGCAATCGCTGCGTCCCTTAAGTGAACAACATACTATATATAAAGTGTTGTTCAGAATCGAAGTACTGCCCATGTTTAATAATGCGAGCTTGGGAAGTGATGATGGTACCATTTCCAAATGTTTTTTAAATAGATCTAATACAAATACTTTTTTCTATAGATATGCCGTCAAAGCGAGCGAAATTATGCTCAAAAAATTTTGGTTGCGAGTTAGTGGTTTTTGAGAAAAATTGTGGAAGTATTGGAGAAGGAGAGTATGAAGCAGCACTTCAGGAATTTTCATCAAATAGTCTTAAGTGCTTTTCGCCGAAGAAAAGAACATGGGAATCACTGCCAGATAGTTATATTCCTGTAACTCTTAAATTTGAAATTTTTAATCAATGCCCAATGCTTAAATTCCGCTTGAATTGGTCAAATGTATCAGTCTCAAGCTTTGTCGACGCCAAAGACATATGTGATGATGTAATTGATATGATAAATGATGTCTGCAACAACGTCGCCACTAATCACAACAATAATTCCATACATACACAAAATGGTTTTAAAGCAAAAATAGCGGTTGAAGAAAAACTACAGATCGTCTACAACTTCATTTATAGCAACAATACACGGCAACAGACAGAATACACCCAGGAGGTGGTATGTCCATGGTGTGGGCTCGACTGTTTGCGATTATATGCGTTATTGAAACATTTAAAGCTTTGTCATGCTCGATTCAATTTTACATATCATCCCGCGGGCAACGGGGCACGAATAGATGTGACTATTAATGATTCTTATGATGGTTCATATGCGGGATCGCCGTATGATTTAGTCGGGCCATCTGGATGTTCATTTGCGAGAACTTGCGGGCCAGTAAGGCGCACATCTGTAACAAATTTATTAGTTTGTCGGCCACGTCGACAAAAAACGTGCCTTGACGAATTTCTCGTTTTGGATGAAGACGATTTAACCAATCAAAGACCATACATAACAGGTCATAATCGGTAAGTACTCAAAAAGTATGGTTTTTCACGATGTTGCTATTTAAAAAATATATATATAGATTATATCATCATACCGAAACGTGCCTACCTGTTCATCCAAAAGAACTTGATATAGATTCGGAGGGGGAAAGTGACCCGCTTTGGTTGCGACAGAAAACAATTCAAATGATTGACGAATTTTCTGATGTAAATGAAGGTGAAAAAGAACTTATGAAGCTCTGGAATCTACACGTTATGAAACATGGCTACGTAGGCGACTGCCAACTACCATTAGCCTGTGATATGTTTTTAGATGCTAAAGGTCGCGAAATCATTCAGAAAAACCTGTACAGAAATTTTATCTTACATATGTGCTCTTTGTTTGATTACGGACTGGTGTCACCAGAGACTCTATATAAGACGATTCAAAAACTTCAAGGCATTTTAAGTAAATACCCAGACGGTCAGAAACTCATATCAGAGTCCCGAGAAAGTCAGCTAGACTATTGGCTTAAAGTGGGTATTCATAAACAAGTTGAACAAAAATTAAAGTCTCCACAAAAAACAGGAGAAAACAAAGTTCTCTCCGGCGGATCAACGTCTTTGTTAAACAGTCAAACGCCGAAGGCAATGAAACCTCCGAAGTCGAAAACAACGCCAATAAATAAAGCCTCTTATCCTCAGAACTCCTTTAAGAATGCTTCAAATCATCCAGGAATGAATGGAAATGAAAGTTCTGTTTCGAAAAATGATGGGACTACTCGATCTGAAAAACAGCCTTCAAATGAAGTCAACGGTACATTAAAAGATCGTTGCGAATCTACGGTAACAAAAACGTCCCTTAAGAGAAGACTGTCACTAATAAAAGGTAAGTGTCTTCATCTCAGTTGCTTATTTTCAACGCTCATATAACAAACAGTATAATTTTGAATACATGGATTGATTATATCATAATTCTTTGTTAAAATGGTTTAATATCACATGAACCCATTTCTCACCATCATTCAGCTATTTATCATTGTCATACGAATTCATTTGAATTGACAGATATGTATATTCGTAATAAATCTTCCTTTTTATTTTTCAATTCCAGACGATTCGTAATCGACTTTGCATGCCATTGTGCAAAAAAAATGACTTAACTATCTCATATAGCTCTTTTCCCTTTCGTGATATTGCTTCTCGCCTAATACTCTCTCGATATGTGAGTAGACTATTAGGAGAGTGCCTTAAATTAGAAAAACTAATGGAGTCATTACTATTATATGCTAAAAAGGAAAGGTAGATATAGAAATCAACAGTTTATTTTTTCTTGAATATAACCCTAATAAGTGTTTAAAAACACGTTTAACAGGGAGGAAGAACCATAACTCAAACACCTCATTACGTATTAACTAAACAAATATACCTAAGTTGGATGTTTCTTTGCCTGCTAAGATACCCTTTACTATAAAAAAAAACTTTTTTCCTAAAGTGACTGATTATTCAGAGATTCTCTTCAATTAAACGCAATTATTTGTTTTGTTTATCTACTATATGTAAGGTAACAAAATTATGTTCAAAATACTTTTGTAACTTAATTTTCTTCATCGAAATACTATTAAAACAAAACTACAAACATCGGCACCTTTAAAGGAACACAAAAATTGAACTCGCTTGCTTTATCAATAACACCCTATTGTAGAGTTCCTTGCATATGACACACGTAATACAGTATTGTGCTTGCCAAATCATTAGCCTTCATCATCTGCAGGCTGTTATATTAACTTTCTGGAGATCCGATACAAACTCCACTCCACTGATCCTGGTTTCCATGTACGAGCAAAATTATGTGTTAACTACCATTTTCCAGCACAATTTCTGTCTTTTCTGTTTTCTCTTAACAATATAAGTATGCCGGTGTGTGCACTCACTATTTTATTTCTACAAAATATGCAACTCAATAATTAAAGCATTATTTCTAAGAACTTGGTCAAATCTTTTAAAATTAAGTAGTCTTGTACAATAGTAGTGATAGTCAAGTAAGTACATACATACTTTTTTAGGGCCCCAAGAGTCGTCAATATGTTAACGACTATAAAATATAAGTGTTTTTGCTTTGAGGAATAATAATGAATCTTTCCACATAAAACTCTATTCCAAATTAGATGCATCGCCAAGTAAACAGAAAAATAATACGCAGCAACAGAAGTCGGCAGCATTATTAACAACGCACAAACAGCAATCAGTGAGGCGACTTATAACTCGGCGACAGTCGATTTCAACCATAAATATTACTTTATCCAATGGGCAAACAAACAGAAATAATCAGCAAACTCATTCTCTACGTAACCGTTTGTCAGTTCCACTAACCAAAGTCGACAAGCATTGATCGTTTCTAAAATGATGTATATCCAAACATGTTTTTTAATTACAAAAAAAAAAATAGTTAGGAATAATTTTTTTATATCAAACGTATTTCGCACAGTATATACGATCCTGAAAGTATTTCATACATATATAAAAAAGAAACGGACTTGTACTGTCTGAAATGATGGATATAATGCATGTTGTTTTTTATGAATAACTTTTACTTTTTGGTTACGAATAAATATAAATTTCTCATTTGTTTTTTAACATTAGTATAGCACTGTATTATGGCAATATTTCGATGATTTATTAACGACGCAATTGAGATTAAGGTTTTAAGGCAGTAATACAATCTCGGCAAAACAAAGTCCTTGATTAATGCAGCATACTCGTAGTAATGCTTTGGTTAAACAAAATTATCTGAAATTTGTAAATTTTTGTTTGGTGTGAAGTTTATTAGTTTTATTCAAGGAAACTGCCATTTTTTTTTCTAACGCACACATATATATAGACGTTTTGTTTAATAAAATTAGCTTTTAACAATCGTATTTATTTATTGATGTTTATTTTCTTTCAATCGTAATTCGGTAGCATGTTTTAATTTTTTTTCTGAAAGTACATGTTGTCTATTTTTTGACAGAATTCTACTAACTTTTTGAAACCTTGAACACTTTGTGCTAGTTGATTGTTGGGTAGTTTAGTAGTTAATATGGTGAAGAGGTGACCGAAAGTGATTGCGTCTAATTCTGTTGGCTCATCACCAAAAAAGAATGCAGAACTGCTTTCTTCGAGTTTACTTGTGAGAGTTTCGCAACATTTGACAACCTTTTCTAAAACTTCTTCGATGTCCATGTCCCTCCACTGATATACTTGCAATTGTTTTAAAACATGCTTCCGTTTTTTAATATTTTGAATTGCATTTAATGGCCACGGGAACACACATCCGTTGCGTGGCTCTGTGACAGTTTCGTAAACCTCTTTATCCAAGAAGCTGATGTATAATTCGGCATTGGTAAAAATATTTTCCACAAGCGAAACATATGAGCGCAAATCATACTTTTCGTCCTCATTTAACCATTGGCCTATAGCACACTCTTTTTGTTCAACAAAATTTACAATCGGTTCGAATTCAGCAACAATAAATGCCCCAGCTTTAATGAATGGTAACTTAGTCATACGACCACCTGGAGACATAAACTCTGCATTAGCACAAGAGCGGATGGTAAAGGGTACATTGCACATCTTCAGGTAAGCCTTAACTGCCAAGCAACTTGCATTTTCGGCAAGAAGAATTTGTTCCGCCTCATATGGCTGATAGAGAACAGCATCATCAGGCCAGGGTTCGCTCGCAATTTTTTCTTCCGTCATATACTGTTTAATATACGTTGAAGAAGTAGCCATCTCAACACAATTTAATGGGATTTAAACACAAAATATTGTATAATATAAAGAACAATTACTTAATGTCTTCCAGCTTACCGCTGACAGTTGTTATGCCTATAAAAATTCTTTATAGGAGCTTGTCATAAAAAAGTGGCAAAACGTGTTCTATACTCGGATACGTAGCTAGATATTTAGTTCACAGTGGGTGTGATAGTGACTATTCTGATGACACTAATCACAATAAATACTACTGCCTGCTTTTTGTATGCTTTATAAATGGTTAAACCTATTTCTATTTTTAAAACAACTTATTGAAATTAATAAATAATATGGTAGACCATAATCATACGATATAGGTATAATCTTCATACATTTTTTTTTATAATTTACTCGCGCAAGGCAAACCCCACAGGCGGATCAGGAGAAATGCGGTGAAGTGCATGGGTTATGATCCCTTGTTTTCGGATCATTACCTCGCCGAAATAAGAAAAAGAATTTACTCGTGCTAATGCGGTTACGACTACCCTTTTTATGTACTTCGATATATAGCGTGAGCGTTAAGGAAGAGGGGTTAGGGAGAAAGGAGGCACCGATGCACATTGGTCTTAAACGTCTGTCGGTTATAATGGAGAGAACATCAACAGATGTTCAAATTTTCAGAAGATGTCACAAAGAAATTTGCTGTCAATTTATGGAACAGTTGAAAATAAATTTGCAAAATGTGCAGTTTTTTAATTTAGGGTTGCATAAAGCGCCAACATATTTAATAACTTTTCACTTATTCGCTTTTAGTTTTATAATTTGTAACTTATTTGTGTAAGAAATGGACGCCAACACTTCAGAATAATGGATCGGATTTGGAGCATTGCATGGCGAACAGCATTATTTTGGAACCCACAGAATTGGACTGGAGTGAGTCGGACTTGTTCAGTAACTCGCAAGCATAAAAGTTCCAATAAAATGTCCCATGCGCATTCGAATTAACATGTCCTCTCATTTTACCACATATGGCATGACTCTCGGATCGACGAATTGCCGTCAATGATTCAGTCTCACTGAAAAAACGGCAAGCAATAGTAAAAAAAATACCACTTAGTACAAAATATTCAAAGAATTACTAATTTAATATGAACTTAGTGGTTTACTTTAAAATATGTGTATTTATTATGTTTATATCCAACTAACTTTCTATTTTAAAGCCTAAGCACTGGTCTCGAAGCTTAAAATTGATCAATGCAAATATAGTTCAATACAGGGGTTTCGCTTCAAAATCGGTGTGGTTTTTTTTTTAGAAACCTGAGGTCGCTCCCGAATACAACTCGGTTTTTTTTTTTTTTTTAATTCACATTGGCAAAATCTTCCTATGACAGCTCCGATTCGTTTTTGTGAGAAATAGAAAACCCAGGTTTTTTGACATATCCAAGAGTTGTGAAAAAAAACCTGAGTCGACTCTGAGGCGAATCTCAAAAAAATAGACCAATTGGGCCATCGCACACTGGATGAATGTTACCCTGGGGTGAAAAATAGACACCCACTGAAGTCAAATGAATTCAAATTATTTCTGTTGATTTCACTGACTTCAACTGATTTTATATGAATTCACTGTCGACTACAGCTAACATCAAGTGAATCCAGTAATGAAATTCAAAAGAATGCAATCAATTCACTTAATTCAATGATTGTTAGAAATTGAATGCATTAATCACCGACTTCAAATGAATGGTGACTTCAATTTTTTTTAAATCACAGTCTTTTTTAGCAAAAAGACTTCAAATCATTCTAGATGAATTCAAATGAATTATCCTCCCAAAAGATTTAATTATTTTACAAATCTTATGTATGTATTAAGTACTAAATAATGCTTAAAAAGTTATATGTTAATTAATGTTAAATTAACTTATATTATTAATGCTTCAATCGTCTCATCATTATCATCATTTTTATTTGTATCACACACTGTATTGCTGCTTTCCTAAACAATCTGGCTACCAATTTTATTTGTTATTTCCGCCGGTATAGGAAAGATGAAGTAGCATTCGCTAAACCTCAACTGGTTTCTCGGCAAAACAAAGTCCTTGATTAATGCAGCATACTCGTAGTAATGCTTTGGTTAAACAAAATTATCTGAAATTTGTAAATTTTTGTTTGGTGTGAAGTTTATTAGTTTTATTCAAGGAAACTGCCATTTTTTTTTCTAACGCACACATATATATAGACGTTTTGTTTAATAAAATTAGCTTTTAACAATCGTATTTATTTATTGATGTTTATTTTCTTTCAATCGTGATTCGGTAGCATGTTTTAATTTTTTTCTGAAAGTACATGTTGTCTATTTTTTGACAGAATTCTACTAACTTTTTGAAACCTTGAACACTTTGTGCTAGTTGATTGTTGGGTAGTTTAGTAGTTAATATGGTGAAGAGGTGACCGAAAGTGATTGCGTCTAATTCTGTTGGCTCATCACCAAAAAAGAATGCAGAACTGCTTTCTTCGAGTTTACTTGTGAGAGTTTCGCAACATTTGACAACCTTTTCTAAAACTTCTTCGATGTCCATGTCCCTCCACTGATATACTTGCAATTGTTTTAAAACATGCTTCCGTTTTTTAATATTTTGAATTGCATTTAATGGCCACGGGAACACACATCCTTTGCGTGGCTCTGTGACAGTTTCGTAAACCTCTTTATCCAAGAAGCTGATGTATAATTCGGCATTGGTAAAAATATTTTCCACAAGCGAAACATATGAGCGCAAATCATACTTTTCGTCCTCATTGAACCATTGGCCTATAGCACACTCTTTTTGTTCAACAAAATTTACAATCGGTTCGAATTCAGCAACAATAAATGCCCCAGCTTTAATGAATGGTAACTTAGTCATACGACCACCTGGAGACATAAACTCTGCATTAGCACAAGAGCGGATGGTAAAGGGTACATTGCACATCTTCAGGTAAGCCTTAACTGCCAAGCAACTTGCATTTTCGGCAAGAAGAATTTGTTCCGCCTCATATGGCTGATAGAGAACAGCATCATCAGGCCAGGGTTCGCTCGCAATTTTTTCTTCCGTCATATACTGTTTAATATACGTTGAAGAAGTAGCCATCTCAACACAATTTAATGGGATTTAAACACAAAATATTGTATAATATAAAGAACAATTACTTAATGTCTTCCAGCTTACCGCTGACAGTTGTTATGCTTATAAAAATTCTTTATAGGAGCTTGTCATAAAAAAGTGGCAAAACGTGTTCTATACTCGGATACGTAGCTAGATATTTAGTTCACAGTGGGTGTGATAGTGACTATTCTGATGACACTAATCACAATAAATACTACTGCCTGCTTTTTGTATGCTTTATAAATGGTTAAACCTATTTCTATTTTTAAAACAACTTATTGAAATTAATAAATAATATGGTAGACCATAATCATACGATATAGGTATAATCTTCATACATTTTTTTTTATAATTTACTCGCGCAAGGCAAACCCCACAGGCGGATCAGGAGAAATGCGGTGAAGTGCATGGGTTATGATCCCTTGTTTTCGGATCATAACCTCGCCGAAATAAGAAAAAGAATTTACTCGTGCTAATGCGGTTACGACTACCCTTTTTATGTACTTCGATATATAGCGTGAGCGTTAAGGAAGAGGGGTTAGGGAGAAAGGAGGCACCGATGCACATTGGTCTTAAACGTCTGTCGGTTATAATGGAGAGAACATCAACAGATGTTCAAATTTTCAGAAGATGTCACAAAGAAATTTGCTGTCAATTTATGGAACAGTTGAAAATAAATTTGCAAAATGTGCAGTTTTTTAATTTAGGGTTGCATAAAGCGCCAACATATTTAATAACTTTTCACTTATTCGCTTTTAGTTTTATAATTTGTAACTTATTTGTGTAAGAAATGGACGCCAACACTTCAGAATAATGGATCGGATTTGGAGCATTGCATGGCGAACAGCATTATTTTGGAACCCACAGAATTGGACTGGAGTGAGTCGGACTTGTTCAGTAACTCGCAAGCATAAAAGTTCCAATAAAATGTCCCATGCGCATTCGAATTAACATGTCCTCTCATTTTACCACATATGGCATGACTCTCGGATCGACGAATTGCCGTCAATGATTCAGTCTCACTGAAAAAACGGCAAGCAATAGTAAAAAAAATACCACTTAGTACAAAATATTCAAAGAATTACTAATTTAATATGAACTTAGTGGTTTACTTTAAAATATGTGTATTTATTATGTTTATATCCAACTAACTTTCTATTTTAAAGCCTAAGCACTGGTCTCGAAGCTTAAAATTGATCAATGCAAATATAGTTCAATACAGGGGTTTCGCTTCAAAATCGGTGTGGTTTTTTTTTTAGAAACCTGAGGTCGCTCCCGAATACAACTCGGTTTTTTTTTTTTTTTTAATTCACATTGGCAAAATCTTCCTATGACAGCTCCGATTCGTTTTTGTGAGAAATAGAAAACCCAGGTTTTTTGACATATCCAAGAGTTGTGAAAAAAAACCTGAGTCGACTCTGAGGCGAATCTCAAAAAAATAGACCAATTGGGCCATCGCACACTGGATGAATGTTACCCTGGGGTGAAAAATAGACACCCACTGAAGTCAAATGAATTCAAATTATTTCTGTTGATTTCACTGACTTCAACTGATTTTATATGAATTCACTGTCGACTACAGCTAACATCAAGTGAATCCAGTAATGAAATTCAAAAGAATGCAATCAATTCACTTAATTCAATGATTGTTAGAAATTGAATGCATTAATCACCGACTTCAAATGAATGGTGACTTCAATTTTTTTTAAATCACAGTCTTTTTTAGCAAAAAGACTTCAAATCATTCTAGATGAATTCAAATGAATTATCCTCCCAAAAGATTTAATTATTTTACAAATCTTATGTATGTATTAAGTACTAAATAATGCTTAAAAAGTTATATGTTAATTAATGTTAAATTAACTTATATTATTAATGCTTCAATCGTCTCATCATTATCATCATTTTTATTTGTATCACACACTGTATTGCTGCTTTCCTAAACAATCTGGCTACCAATTTTATTTGTTATTTCCGCCGGTATAGGAAAGATGAAGTAGCATTCGCTAAACCTCAACTGGTTTCTGATTATCAGAATCGAATTCGTCAAATGCATGTTTATCCGATTTCGTAATTCTGTTTTTACGATATTTGGTTGACTAAATATTCTCTCCACTTCTGCGTTAAATAATGAAAGCACTAATATTGTAATCGCAAATCTTGCGAGATCGGAGTACGGGTTCTCATTCGCAGCATCTTTGTGGTTGAAAGCTTCACACCAGAATGATTCTGTGCTTGAAATATTCATCCAGCTCATGAGCATAAGGTTATCCCACCGCGATTTGATCTTTATAGATTGCTCTGCATTTATACTAAACTCCTGTAGAAGTGAAGTCAACGAGCCTCTGATTGTACGTAAGCATTCGTGAATGGACATCAAATTTATTTGCTTCAAGATTTTAAAATTCGCCGGCATCCGTTGTTGCAATTCGTAAAGCAGTTTAATTAAAAAAAACTTACAATTGGCTCGAAATAAAACTTCCTGTTATTTGTTAGTCAGCAAATCTAAGTGCTTGTGGAGTGGAAACGTAGAAATTAGTTCATTGTATTGGTGAGAAATGAAAATTTCAAATATTCTAAATTCACGGCGAAAGTGGTTCTTATATTTTGGTTTTTCTATTGCTACTTTGAATTTTAAAAAGTACTAATTGGAAAGAAATGCCAGATCAAAAAATTTTCAAAAGCAGTCAAAAATATATTGAATCCCGCTAAAAAAACAGGCGGATTGATTTAATAAAATCTTCCAGCTAAATCCAAATCAATCCAGTCAGATCTGACTGGAAAGCAGTCAAAACGGAAACCATGTGTCCGATACACAATTGATTCAATTCACTCATTCCACCCCGAAATAGTGCAGCACTGAGCATAGCACATCAGGGTTGCCGTTTTGACTGCTTTCCAGTCATATCTGACTGGATTGATATGGATTTAGCTGGAAGATTTTTTTAAATCCAGCCGGCTGGTTTTTTAGCTGGATTCAATATATTTTTGACTGCTTTTGAAAATTTTTTGATCTGGCATTTCTTTCCAATTAGTACTTTTTAAAATTCAAAGTGGCCATAGAAAAACAAAAATAGAATAGCCCCTTTCATTCGATGGTAGTGGGCTAAAGTTTTTTCTGTATCACTTGACTTCGATTTTTTTTCGAATAAAATATTCGTTTTTATCCTGGCTGGATTTTTGTTTACAATTCTTTGACTGTTTTTTCGACGGGATTCTAGTTTTTTGACTGGTTTTTTCCAGTCAAATCTGACTGAAAGCACCATTTTAAAACTGTAACGCTGAGCGCATGTAGACACTACATGACTGCCCAGTGCGCACTCATCAGTTAATATCTAAACAGGGTCCAATTCACCTCATAGAAATGTGAACGCACTCACTTTCACTGTTGGCAAATAAAACTACGAATTCAAAGTTCTGAAAGCCGTGCAACGTAGAGAAAAATAATTTTTCAATTAATTTCTATAAATATTCTTTAATCACTTAAAACAGAAAATTGAGAATATCATTTTGCTAGGTTTGTAAAATATTTTATTCATCCGATGGTAGTGGGCTAAAGTTTTTTTTGTATCACTTTTGACTTCAATTTTTTTATTTAGTGATTGCAAATTACTCAGCACATACGCCCTAAAAGAAAATACAAAAATGGATTTTGGTGATGATTTTGAGCCCAAGGAAGTCGATCCAGCTGCAGAGTTCTTAGCTCGTGAGCAAAGTGCTCTGGCCAGCTTAGAAGACGACGTTTTGCCAGTCGCGCAAGATACATTGCTGCAAGAAAGTATTAATACTGGAGTTGGGTTAGAGTCATCAACAGGGAGTTTCGAAATCATTCAAAATGCAGAGTCATTAGAATCTAGTGCACAAGTACCAATCGCTCGTGTAGAACCTGAAAAGATTCGTAAATGGCGCGAGGAGCAGAAGACTCGTTTAGAAGAAAAGGATCGAGAAGAGGAACAAAAGAAAGAGGAGCTTCGGTTACAAGCTAAAAAAGAGCTGGAGGATTGGCTACGCCAAACTGAGGAGTCGATTGCTAAAACCAAGGCTGCCAGTCGCAGGGCTGAAAAGCAAGACTCTTTTGAGAATGGAGAAATAGAGCCAGGTACTGAGTGGGAACGTATCGCTAAACTTTGTGACTTTAATCCAAAGTTAAACAAGTCCGGAAAAGATATCTCGCGAATGCGTTCAATCTACCTTCATCTCAAGCAAAACCCAATTCAAACACAAAAAAATATTTAAAGAATAAAATAATAAAGTTTTGAATTTATTAAACTCTAATGAGGTCATCAAACATTGCATAAGAAATTATGTATTGATAAACATTAATAAAATAAAAATGATTAAATAGAAATATGTAGTTGCATAAATCGAAGCTTTTTTTTATCTAAATTTTAGTGGTGTGAGGATGTAGTGGCTTGTCAAATAGGTACATACATACATACTATCTGACATTTGTACAGTGAATTGCCGCCTTTTTTATGGTGAAAGTTATGAAGTGATCGATTGGAAAAAAACCTAATTTTGTATACTATTTGTGCTTGTGGTTTATTGTTTTTCTTTTTAGCTTATTAAAAAAAGTACAAGAGGTGTGTAAATACTATCGCGTGCGTTATTACTATCTTATAAGCATATGTGTCACAAAAATTCTACCAAAACTTCACACAGCAGTTTTATTAACTTTTGCTTTCTTTCAGTTGTTAAATAAGCAATGTCGAAAAGGGTCGATTATTTATCATGGGAAGATTACTTTATGGCAACAGCACTTCTAACAGCTAAAAGAAGTAAAGACCCCTCTACACAAGTTGGTGCTTGTATAATTGATAAGGAAAATCGAATATTAGCTGTCGGATATAATGGTTTCCCAAGGGACTGCAATGATGATGTTTTTCCTTGGTGCAAAGATAAAGATGACCCGCTGAATGATAAGAATATGTATGTAGTTCACGCAGAAGCAAATGCTATATTAAATAAGAACGCGGCAAATTTATTAGGAACACGGATGTATACCACGCTGTTTCCTTGTAACGAGTGTACAAAATTAATTATCCAATCTGGTATTAAAGAAGTAGTTTATATATCGGACAAGCATAGCAACAAACCTAGTTATCTTGCATCCAAAAGGATGTTAAATGCTGTTGGTATTAACTATAGGCGATATGTACCAACTCAGAGTAAGATTGTTTTAGATGTTAACGAAATCTTAAAGGATGAGTTGAACTTAAATATAAATGGCATAAAATTCTAAACATAATCTAAAACTCTTTCTCAATGTGTTTTTTGGATCAAGTAGAAGAATGTGTTGCGTACATTACAGTAATTTTAGTAATATTATTGATCAACCAAATACCAATCACGATTATATCTATTTAGATCGTTTTGGAAACCAATCTAGAGAAAATAAAGACAATGGTTACGCAAAAAAAAAAGGAATACATTTTTCAAAATGTATTCATTGTTTTTGTTTCGTCCTTATGATAAATACGAGAAAGTAATATTAAAAGGTTTTACAGGAATACCTCGATTTACGTCGTTTTCGGGACCGAGAAAATGGGATGTAAATCGAAAATAAAATGATCAAATAGGTACTCGTACAGTCCATATGGATTGAAAATTACTTACTCCGAATGATACGCTGAAATCGGTGAAATGCGCATCTCGGTAAAATAAGAATGACGAAAGAGGGAATTTCGTGAGAAAATTGTGTGTGGACAACGTAAATCGAGGTATCCCTGTACTATTAATCAAAACGTGCCCTATTAATCCGGTAAGTGGTTTCTAAGAATTGCTCCTCTGCGTGTATATATAGTTTGTAGATGTTATTCATCGTTTAGAACCAATCAAGTTTTGGCTGAAAAAAAAACCTCCTATTAGCTTAATTTACAGATTACATTAAAAGAGGACTTACTTTTTTATAGTCGTAGGTCAGTTAGTTAAATTCATTTATTTGCAGAATTTTGCTATTTAAATTCATAAAAATTAATTACAATTCACAATTTGAACTTAACCTATGTTACGTATGTAAATTGATATTTAAGTATGTGGAAAGTTACATTTTATGTATTCAATTGTCTTCTTCTTCTTCCTTTTATCAGCGAGGCTATGATCCGAAAACAAGAGATCACAACCCTCCCACTTCACCGCATTTCTACTGATCCGCATGTGGGGTTCGCCTATTTGACCTCAGAAAATATCGGCAGGCCTGCCGATTTTGGATCACTCGGTTACTGAGGCCAATGAAATGCCGATGTCGTCGCATTTGTCTGATCCAGGCGTTTATAGGCCTGTAATTGTAATTCTCTTAAATCTATTGAAGTTACTTTCATTTTTTATGTTAGATGGCATTGCGTTAAACAGTTGGCACCTTTTGTACACAATACTATTTTGCGTTATATTCTGCAGATACGATAGCAATCTGAAGTCTTCTTGGTTTCTTAAGTTATATGCCTGGGAGTCTCTTACATATCTCAGATGTTGCTTTAAATAATTCGGTAACAGATCATTTTTGATTTTAAAAATAAGACATTTAAAAGAATTCTATGTTTGGCATTTAACCACAGCAAAAAGCAAAAAGATAGCGACCTATCTTGAAAATCTTTCCGGTGAAAGAGAATCAAATTATTCGCTTTGAAAAGCGCTAAAAGGCATCCGGAAACCTCAAATGCAAGCGCCACCAATTCGGAAAAACGATGGAAACTGGGCCGAGAGCGACAAAGAAAAGCCAGAACTTTTTGCTTTGCACTAAGAAGAAACGTTTAAACCATTCGACGGCCCTTCGTTAACGACTGACTCCCCAGTCACGACATCTGACAACTTGTGATTACAAATTTAAAGACGAAAAAAGCTCCGGGTTACGACTTGATAACGGCGCAGGTATTTAAAGAATTGCCGAATAAAGCTATAATCAAACTGCTCTATTTGATCAACGCTTCGTTCAGATTGCTCTATGTTCCGAGACAATGGAAAGTCGCCGAGATTATAATGGTCCCGAAACCAGGCAAACCGCCGCTAAATGAGAAGAAATCATATCGGCCTATTTCCCTATTGCCGGTTATCTCAAAAATATTTGAAAAACTACTTTCCAAACGTCTACAGCCCGTAATCGACGAAAGACGTCTCATTCCTGACCATCAGTTTGAATTTAGAATCAAGCATTCTACAATTGACCAAGTCCACAAAATAACTGACGTGATTGAGAAAGCTCTGGAAGAAAAAAAGATTTTTTGTGGTGTATTTCTTGACGTCTCACAAGCTTTCGATAAGGTTTGGCACGAAGGCTTGGAATATAAATTGCAACGACTACTGCCACGGCAACTCTTTTTAATCTTACGATCGTACCTCACCGAGAGACTTTCGTGTTAAGCACGGAAACGATTACTCTGACTTCAAGGAGATTGCAGCCGGAGTCCCGCAAGAAAGTGTCCTTGGCCCACTTCTATATGTACTCTACACGCGTGACATCCCGCAAGAAAGAAACTGTTTCGTCGCCACGTTTGCGGACGATACGGCGATATTGACAACGGGAGATACCATTGAAGCAGCAACCGGAAAGCTTCAACATGCTATTAATAAAGTTCACGCTTGGACGAATTCTTGGCGCCTTGTGCTGAACGAAAGCAAATCTACTCACGTCAACTTTACGTACAAAAAAGTGGATAGATTGCCTGTATATCTAAACTCGGCTCAAAAACCGTACGCAAACGAAGCAAAATATCTAGGAATGACTCTAGATGTCAAGCTCAAATGGAAATCGCACGTGAAAAAGAAACGCGAAGAACTTCAAAACAAATACCGACAAATGTACTGGCTACTCTAAAAACATTCGGAGTTGAGCCTACATAACAAACTGCTTATCTATAAGCAAGTGCTAAAGCCAGTGTGGACGTATGGTATACAACTATGGGGTTGTACCAAGAAAAGCAATAGAAACATCATACAAACTTTTGAAAATAAAGTTCTTAGAACGATCGTTAACGCACCGTGGTATGTACGTAACGAAGATATTCATCGGGATCTGGGAATTCCCAGCGTCGTCGAAGAGATAACAAAATTTGCGCGTAAACACAAAGATCGTGTTCACGGCCATTGTAACCGTACTATCACTCAACTACTTGACGCGAACAATTCAATTCGTCGTCTTCAAAGGACAAAACCTTTTGACCTCGCGTCATAGCATATGAAGGTCGTGAAAAAGGCAGGAACTTTCATTGGAATTAAACCTGTCTAAAGTGCTACATTTATTTTTAATCACATACGATCATCTTTTTCTGGAATAACGATTCTCGTAAGAGAAAATAAAACTACTGGATAAGCACTGGCTTAGTTGTAGTATTAATTTTGAAGAGAGGTGTTTTTTTAGTGAGTAAAAATCTCACACTACCATAAGCACGCGCGGTCGGGCCTTATGGTGCCTTTGGAAGATTTTTCACCTGCTCTCGGCAAAAAAAAAAAAAAATTTAACTACATTAAAGTATTGAGCATTAGTCTGATTGGTGTATATTGACTACATTTTAAGATGATTCTCATTGCCCTATTTTGCAGCCGCTGAAGCTTGCTTAACATATATTCACAACATAAAAACAAAAACGATGAACAATGTTCAAAGTGCGGTTTAATCATTACATTATATATATTTATAGCACTTATTAAGGAGACTCTACTTCGAATTCTGTTAAAGAAACCAACTTTTTCGACACTTTTTTAATAATATAGTCTACGTGTAGATTAAATGTTAAATTAGAGTCTATAACTACTCCTAAGTATTTGATTTGTTCAACTTGTTCTATTACTTCATTTTCTACACGGAGGTTTAGATTAAGCTTATGTTTAAGTACCATACATTTAGATTTGTTGACATTCAATTTAAGTAAGCCAACTGTTCACTCTGAGTAGATCCTCTTGTATCTTTTGTACACATTCGTTTCCTTTTTTTCCTGATATGAAGATTAGGGCGTCATCGGCAAAGAGAGCTAACTGGGAGTATTTAAGTTCATGCCCAATGTCGTTAATGTAGATGATGAACAGCAATGCTCCCAGAACGGATCCTTGTGGTACTCCGAGCGTAGTTCCCAAACTGCTAGACATCCTTCCATTCACTTTGGTTTTTTGGGATCTGCTGTTGAGGAATGATTTGAACCATTTTAATTCACTACCCCTGATACCATAGCCCTGGAGTTTCACTAACAGGATGTTCCTGTCAATTGTTTCGAATGCTCGTTTGAAATCAAGGAAGACAGCCACCACGTAATTGAATTAATTGAATTGTACATTTTCTTGAAGGGTATATTTTCTTTACTCTGCATTTGGAATTTGAGTTGGGACTCTAAATTTTGTGTACCAACGTTTTCATAATTTATGTATGTACATATTGTAAACCTCTATTTACTTAATTACGAATATTTTGTGCTTCTAAGCATGAGTTATTCTCTGATAACACAATATTAATAAAAAAAAAATATTTATTTCAGTCAGCAAATACATAATTATGAATTTATTATATATATGTAAATAAATACAATTAACAATTTACCGCTGAGGAGCTGGTTTGGGTTTGGGAATTTTTGCTAATAAGCCCTGTATTTCATCTTTTTCTTTCCAGTCCTTCCACAACTCAAATAAATTAACGATAGATCGAACTATTTCTTGTACTTTGTCCAAATCAACGTTCAGTTCGGCAAACCAAGACTTCAAATCCTTTTGCAGGATTACACATGCTATTTGCAAGCATCCAATCGCTATCTTTAACAAAAAAAAATATATTGAATTCAATACTAAATTTATTTAACTGTTCTTACCTGATACGGTGGATACAATAGGCAGACGTCTGTTCTTAAAGAATCATTAATGATACGCCAAGACAGTGTCAAAAAATTATCTTCTTGACCTCCTATATCTTGAACGAGCTGCAATAAAGGCCTATACGGCTGATACACAATTAAACAGCAGTCCAAATTCTCTAGTAAATAAAATTCGCACTCAAGAATATGATTTATTCTATATGGGAATTCTTGTGTATAGGCGTAATTAAATTTTGTTTTAATCACAGATTGGCAAATGGAAATTAAACGTGAATTTGAGATGACTCCGAATTCTTCTACTTTTGAAGCCAGAAGTATACAAGTGGGAGCCAGGAGCAATGGATCGATGTTCTTCAATGAATTTCTTGCGTAAAATCTTTTAAAGTAAACAGTAGCTGTGGCTATCACTTGCTGCCGTAATTTTAACTGCTCTCCCAATACTTGAATAACATTTGCAAAGAAAATAAACACTTTTTGATACTCATCCTCTGAAAGGACTAGCAGGTCGTGTTGTCGTTCGCGGGCGAGATCCTGTCGGTCAAGTATCCACTGTTGGGCATGCGAGCTTTGCCAAAAATTACCGGCCATATTATTTTTTTCCAATTATAGTCTTTGAAGTTGTTGCTTGGTTCGATAAAAATAGAATTATGCCCGCTTATCCGAATAAATGCGATAAAACGAAAAAATATTTTAGGTTTACGTCAAATTATCAAATATCAATTATCAGACACAAAGTAGTAGAGTTCAGTCCATCAATTTAAAAAGAAGTGTGTTCCAGGTTTGAATATTGTCGGTTTGACGACTGAACATATTACACTTGGTTTTCACTTTTCAACCTGTGCCCTGTTGATGCCGAAAAGTATCTGTGAGGGGTAGGGAGTCTACTCACTAACATTTCCCCTCCCCGACACTTTTTGGCATGTACTGGGTGCAGATTCACCAGTAAAAATACAAAAGAAATAAGTTTACTAGTTCTGAGTCGAAAAGCGGTTGAATTTGTGATGATCAAATCACAATGGGGTATTTTAGAAAATTGCATATTATTTAAGAAATCCCAAAACCTATTATATCTTATAGCGGGAGTTGAAGGAACAATTAATCGATGGCATTATCTGTTGATATTTTTTTTTTTTGGTATATGAGCATTTCACCGAGTGTCCTCTGCGGGGAGCTAACTATGCACTTCGCCGCGAATCGCATAATTTTCGAGGCATTCCGTTCGCCTCGCGGCGAGTATGACAACTATGCACAACGATCGCTTGGAATATCGACTTTCCAAAATATTTCCATATTTCCCGGCATATTTCCATTCATCTTACTTACTTACTTAGGTGGCGCTACGGTTCGGGGTGAACCTGGGCCTCAACCAAAAAGCCTCTCCATTTAGCTCGGTCTTTAGCTAATTGCCTCCAGTTGCGCACTCCAAGTTGGTCGAGGTCCCCTTGAACTTGCGCGCCCCACCTACGGCGATGATTCCCTCTATTGCGTCGTCCCTCGGGGTTAGATTCGAAGACTCTGCGCGCCGGAGCGTTGGTCTACATGTCCTAGCCATCTCAGACGTCCAATACGCAGTTTTTTGACTAGGTCGATGTTGCTGTACAGCTTGTATAGTTCGTGATTGGATATTCTCCTCCAAAACCCGTCAACGCAAACGGGACCGAAAATCTTACGAAGAATTTTTCTCTCGAAGCGACCAAGGATATCTTCATCCTGTTTTAATAAAGTTCATGTTTCAGCGCCGTAAAGCAGGACTGGGATGATCAGGGTCTAATACAGAGTCTCCTTAGTTGTTCGAGATAGGGCTTTCCTGTTGAATTGCCTTATAAGCCCAAAAAAACGGCGATTGGCAAGAGTTATTCTTCGCTTGATTTCTGCGCTGATTTTGTTTGTAGAATTTATCACCCCTATCGTGGAATCCGACGGATCTGAGTTTCACTTCACCTATTCGTTTCACGCGAACATAAAAACACTATCGTGGAATCCGTCGGATAATCTTCCTTACCGACCACTGTTGTCGATTAGGAAGTTCTGTTGTGACAGCTCGTTTGAAACACATGTGTGCTTTGTGAAAATCCAATTGGGAAACGAAAAATTAATTTTGTGCGAAAATGGATAGCGTTTCATTGGTTTTTCATGAAAGATCATCTTCACACAGGAGGAGGCACTCTCAATTAAGAGCAAACACGGAAAATATAATGGAACTACCAGAAGCAACGTAAGATTTCATACACTAACAACCAAATCCGCAATGAAATAGCTGCGGGTATGAAATGTATGGGGAGATTCGATCCGAACGTTTTCCACGATGCAGTGGAACTCGTTCACATTACCGACACGGGGAACTGTTCGCTTTGCGGATTTGACGATACCGAAATATTTTTTTCGGTGAATAATTCCCCCCGGCGGATTCCACGATAAGGGTGTATAACAGAGCCAAGGTAGACAAAGTCCCTTACTACCTCGAAGTTATAGCTGCCCACGGTGACGTTTTGTCCAATTCGTCGGTGTTGGTTTTCCCTTCTTGTTGACAGCATATACTTGGTTTTGCCCTCCTTTATCGCTAAATCCAATTTGGCCGCTTCCGCCTCAATGCTTGCAAACGCACCGGTGACAGCCCGCTGAGTTCTTCCGATAATGTCTATATCGTTGGCGTATGCAAGCAGTTGTACAGACTTGTAATAGATTGTGCCTCCGGTGTTGACTTGTGAGTTCCGCACAATCCGTTTAAGTACAATGTTAAAGAAGACACATGACAGCGCGTCACCTTGTCTAAAACCTTTTTTGACATAAAAGGTCTCGGTGAGGTCATTACCGACCTTGATGAAGCAGCGAGCGTTCTCCATCGTCAACCTGCACAGACGGACAAGTTTGGCAGAGATTCCGAGACTAGACATGGCTCTATAAAGCTCTTCTCTATAAATGCTGTCATAGGCGGCCTTGAAATCGATAAAGAGGTGGCGAGTATCGATTTGAAATTCTTGGGTTTTCTCCAGGATCTGCCGAAGTGTGAAGATTTGATCGATGGTGGATTTTCCTGGCCTGAAGCCGCACTGATAGGGTCCAATCATGCTGTTCAAAAAAGGTTTCAGGCGTTCACACAATATCGCAGAAAAGATCGTGTATGCGATGTTGAGGACACTGATGCCTCTATAATTGGCGCAGTTGAGGGGGTCTCCTTTCTTGTGGATCGGGCAAACGATGCTGAGATTCCATTCATCAGGCATACACTCGTCTGACTCAGCAACGTTGCAACTAAAGCTGATGTAGAAGGAGTATTCGTCCAAATCCAAGCACTACAAAAAGACAACACAACACTACGTCACAAACTGCGGGTGATGGAAGCTTCTTATTCTTCATTGGAACGCAAAGTGGAGATGTTGGAGAGAAAGGCGTTAGAAAGCAATCTTGTAGTGCATATGCCTGAGGAGACCGGAGTCAACTCGGAGGAGTGGGCGAAAAGTCTGTGTCTGCAACTGCTGGGAAGCGACGACTCATCACTAATATCCGACGTTCGCGCCATGAGGCCAAACAACAACATTGCAAACGAAGGATGACGTTGTACGCGTACTAAACAACACAACAACACTTAGAGGCACCAAGGTAACTATTCACAGAGACTACACTGAAGCTTTGCGCAATCGAAGAAAACGCATGCTAAAGCTAAAAATAGACATTGAGAACAAAAAAAAGAACACGAAAGTCGTAGTGAATGGACAAAAGCTGAAAGTTGGAAACAAAACATTTTATTTCGACAATAATAACATCCTCCGATGTGAGGGTTATGTCAGTGAATGTGGGATGACACTTCTCCAACAGCTGGTTGATGTCAGTTCTACAGTGGCAGCTGCAACTATCAGAAGCGAATTTGCCGAAGGTGGAAATGCATTGGGTGGAAACACAAGTAGCAGTTCTTCGTTTTTGGCGCCGCAGCCTTATATTTAATAGTAATGCCGTCTGCCGAAATATAATAGAAAATAGAAAAACATTAAGCAATGAAAATGAAAATTATAGTATAAAAGAAATTAAAAACCATGAAGTATTGTCATTTAAAATATTAAGTTATAATGTTGCAGGCCTGAAAAACAAATTATTTTTTTCGGATTTTTTTAATTATATTAAAAAATTTGATATATTTATGCTTTATGAAACACATGTTTTAGTCAGTGAAGAAATTAGGTTTAAGAGTATTTTTCTGGACTTCGAAACGAAATGGATTCCAGCAGTTAAAACTAATGTCTTTGGAAGAGGAAGCGGTGGTGAACTTATGGGTTATCGTAAATCTCTTAAAGAGGTGGACATACATTTTAAGATGGTGGAAGGAACCTGTGTTGTCGATGTAAGGATCAATGGCGGAACTTTTTGCATAGTACCTGTTTATTTGAACTGCACTCACTGGATGCGAGATTACGATAAACTCTCCGATATGCTGCAGATCTTAGGTTCGACGGACCTTCTTCTTGCTGGTGATTTCAACGCGAGAATAGGATTATCGCAAAATAAGTTTGCAAGTGGACCTGCGTCAACAATTATAAACGCAACTCGGAGAAGATGAATTTTGCGATGGAAAAGGCTCCAAAATTATGGAAATTGCTGATGCGTACGATTGTAAGATCTTAAATGGCAGCTGCAGCGGTGACTCAGGTGGTGAATTTACCTTCATCCGTGGAACATCGTGCTCCGTAATAGATTATTGTTTTATGTCCGGTAATTGGAACTCAATTGTCAACGATTTTTCAATAGCTGTTCAAACATTTTCCGACCATATGCCGTTGGAAATTTCGTGCACTATTTGGAAGGCAGGGGATACGTCTAACTCAAAGCAGCTGGCTCTCCTTCCGAAGTTGGTTTGGAATAACAGTTTTCGTGCCTCTTATCAAAGTAATTTGAATACGGAACTTTTGAGTCTGATGGAACATAATTCAGCTCCACACATTGGCGTCCTAACGCAAATTATAAAAAGATCTGTACCGTCTAACGTCAATGCAAGACGTATTGTAGCCAGTAAACAGAAGTGGTTCGATATCGAGTGTCTAAAGGCGAGGAAACGATCATTTCCATTGCTATGGCGCCTAAGGAAGCAAAATAATGACCATGTCAAAGAACTCTATGCAGAAGCAAATAAATATTTCAAGCGTCTTTGTATAGAAAAAAGGAAAAAATTTAGCCAGGAAGTCATTGCAGTTCTTAATACTTCAAGGTGTTCAGCAGACTTTTGGAAGGCGGTTAAAATTGTAACTGGAAGAACTAACTTGATTTCGTCGACTTTACAAGCTTCTGAGCTGAGGGAGTATTTAACAAATTTACTCAACACTCCACAGTTTTCTCTTCCTTACCCCAATATGCAGCCCCTTTCTTCACAGACGAGCTCTTAGACTCACCATTTACTCTTTTGGAAGTGAAATGCGCAGTTGATTGCTCTAAAACGAGGAAAGCCCCAGGTGACGATCGGATCCCTTTCGAATTCTACAAGAACAGTTCCACAGAATTTCTCACTGCACTCACAAATGAATTTAATAAAATTTTTGAAACAGCCAATGTCCCAGAAAGCTTTAGAAGAGCGATAATTTTCCCATTGCACAAAAAAGGTGAACTAGATAATCCAGCTAACTACAGAGGCATTTCTTTTTTGAATACTTCGGCAAAACTGTTTAGTGCTTTGATATTTAATAGGCTTACACAATGGATGGCAAACAATCGAATTTTAAATGAATACCAGGCGGGGTTCAGAAAGCATTATTCAACACTGGATCAAATTTTTACTCTCACCAACATTGCAGAGTTTTTTAAACAAAGTAGCAAAAAGCTATATGTCTTCTTCGTTGACTTTCGTGCAGCTTTTGACTCCATAGCGCGTCAAGCTCTTTTCTATAAGCTGTACAAAATTGGTTTATCAAGTAAAGTGATAAATGTGCTAAAAGCGATGTATGAGAGCAACGTGGCGTACGTATGGAATGGAGAGAATGTATCGGAAGAATTTGGAACACAAATGGGAGTTAAGCAAGGATGCATCCTAAGCACGCTACTCTTCATCATATTTATCAACGACATAGTAGGAGAAGTAGGAGGAGGGATCGAGCTTGGTAGTGTGCGGATACCGGCGCTAAAGTTTGCGGACGATATAGTGTTTTTATCGGAGAGAGTTGAAGGGATGCAGCTTACTATGAACCGTCTTGAAAACTACTGTAAGCAATGGAATTTGACGGTGAATTTATCAAAATCAAAGATGATGATTTTTAGAAATGGCGGTGGAAGATACTCTCGCAACGAAAAGTGGTTCTATCGAGGTGAAAACGTAGAAATAGTGAAAGAGTATAAATATTTAGGTGTGCTAATTACATCCAACCTCAATATAAAAAAACACTTTGAATGTCAGCTAGCAGCAGCTAAAAGAGCTATTTCATCAGTTTGGGGACGTTGCGTCGACAATAAGTTTATCGATCACACAGCGAAGAATAAACTATTTCGTACAACTGCTGCCTCTATACTGCTGTACGGAGCCCAAATTTGGGGTTATTGCTTTTTTGAAGAAGTTGAAAAATTTCTAAGGTACTTTTTGAAACGAATCTTTCGACTTCCAATATGTACACCGAACTATATGCTGCATCTGGAAACTGGAGAAGTAGGAGGAGGGATCGAGCTTGGTAGTGTGCGGATACCGGCGCTAAAGTTTGCGGACGATATAGTGTTTTTATCGGAGAGAGTTGAAGGGATGCAGCTTACTATGAACCGTCTTGAAAACTACTGTAAGCAATGGAATTTGACGGTGAATTTATCAAAATCAAAGATGATGATTTTTAGAAATGGCGGTGGAAGATACTCTCGCAACGAAAAGTGGTTCTATCGAGGTGAAAACGTAGAAATAGTGAAAGAGTATAAATATTTAGGTGTGCTAATTACATCCAACCTCAATATGAAAAAACACTTTGAATGTCAGCTAGCAGCAGCTAAAAGAGCTATTTCATCAGTTTGGGGACGTTGCGTCGACAATAAGTTTATCGATCACACAGCGAAGAATAAACTATTTCGTACAACTGCTGCCTCTATACTGCTGTACGGAGCCCAAATTTGGGGTTATTGCTTTTTTGAAGAAGTTGAAAAATTTCTAAGGTACTTTTTGAAACGAATCTTTCGACTTCCAATATGTAAACCGAACTATATGCTGCATCTAGAAACTGGAGTCCCTCCTCTCTTCTTAGATACCCTAAAGCTGCATATAGATTATATTGTAAAAGTAGTGGAGATGGATGATGGAAGACTGCCCAGGATTGTTCTGAAGCATATACTTTCGACAAGAGGGCACTTGGTTCAAAAGTGGGAGGAGGGTTATGTGACCTGTGCAACCTTAAAGAGAGGGAGGATGTTTACCATTTCATCGGAAGATGTCCCATTTTAGGAGAATTTCGCGCGAGATACTTCGGAGTAATTTCGCTAGACTTGGATGAGTTGATCAACGTACTGAACGGAAGTCATGGTTGGGATGTTTTGTACAACTATGCTACAGCTGCAATCCGCTACAGAGCCCGTATTTTGGAAGGCGATTTTTAAACAGAAATAGCAACCATATTGTCAATCTGGTAGACGGCCTTAAGCCAAACCATAAACGACTATGTATATACTGTTTGTGAAAATTATATGAAGTTAATAAAAAGTCTAACTAACTACACTCGTCTGACCAAATCTTAGAGATGGTGTATGCACTCTACCAATTCATCCCCAGCTGCCTTGAAAAGTTCGGCCGGTAAGCCGTCAGGTCCAGCAGCCTTGTTGGATTTTAGCTTGGATATTGCTATCCTTACTTCGTTTTGGTCAGGTAAACGGAAATTTTGACTATCATCGTCTAAGTTGAATGGTTCATTCTGCCTGATAGCGGGATGTTGGTCTTCGTCGCCGTTATACAGTCTGCAGAAGTAGTTTTCCCATATTCTCAGCACCGACTGTGATTCTACTACGAGGTTTCCATTTTCATCTCTACAGGTTTCTGTACGCGCTTCTCATGCTCTTTCTTCTTCTTTTGGAGAAACCGATGTTCTTCCCGTCTCTTGCTCGTAGAGCTCACGAGCAGCTATCGTTTTCCTTTGCAGTGCCGCTTTGTATGCCTCTTGTTTTGCTGCATGCACTCGCCGGCATTCTTCGTTAATCCAGGGGTTTTGCGGTGGTGGACGAGCGAGACCCAGCACATCAGTCGCGACGTTTCTGATTGCATGTTGGCAGCGTTGCCACTGGTCTTCGGCACTTGATGCTGGCGGCATAGGGGTGATTGAGAGATTTCGGGATACGCGTTCAGCGAAGAGTCTGGCGGTCTCTTGCGATTGTAGCTTTTCGACGTTAAATTTTCTCACAGTGATTCTTCTTCGTTGCTCAGATTGGGATATCCGCATTCGTACCTTGACTACAACAAGGTAATGATCCGAGTCTATGTTGGCCGCTCGGAAGGTCCGGACATCCAGAATACTGGAGGCATGTCTCGCGTCGATCGCAATATGATCAATTTGGTTGATCGTTACATGATCATTGGACCGCCATGTCTGCTTATGAATATCGAGATGACAAAACCATGTGCTTGCTATGGTGACATTTCGCTCCAGAATTCATCTGTCAAAGTGTCATGAAAAGAATATACTTTGTTTGAAAATTTTGCTAAAATAACAGTGGATAATTAGAATAACGTTTTCATAAGCGCTTACTTAAATATTTATATTACTGCCCTAAATGCAATAAGTATCAGAAATCACTCTTTTTCATTGTTTTTCAATTATTTACATTTTCAGTTAAAAATACACCGCCAACAACCCCTGCGCCATCAAAATATCGATCGCATTTCAAGCCGATCGAATGGCGTTCGCATATACATAGTTAGACGAATGTAGTAGAACGAAGTGCGATAGTGTTCGCCAGCGAATCGCGTAGTACCAAAACGAGATCCGCATGAAAATGCGCTTCGCGGCGAAGTGCATAGTTAGCCCCCAGGGGTACTCGAAAACTTATCCTAATCACCTATGTAATTAGCCATGGGCAAAAGCAAAAACTCTGTATTATTGATTTTATATGATGTACATATGTAATAAAAAAAATCCTTGGATTGAATTAATTCCTTTTTTTAATAGTTTTTTTTTACGAGTATATTTTATTTTCATGTTTATGTAAATTTAGTTTTGGAATAACTACAAACTTTCATGATGTTTTTTTTATGGAATAACAACTTGCAATTATTACTTCTATGGGATGCGTAATGCAAACACTGTTAATTGGTTCTTGAGACCTTTTTTTTTAAAAAATTACATCATTAGTCAAAGTACGGTGCTGCCAGATTAATTCTTAATATACAAATGTTTTTAGTGTTATAAGACCACTTATGTGGTAAATACACCACATTTCCTTTCTTATTTTTTCGAAAGTACTGGAAAACCAACATTTTTTTCATGAAAGTTCATTGAACAGTTTCCATGTTTTTTTATTTCGTGCAAATTAATAGGTGCGTTTTTTGCCCGCGTATACCCGCTAACTCAAAAATGATACAAAAAAAACGACCATCCCCGCTTATCGGTTTTGTGGGAAAAACCTGGCAGCTTACATTTTAACTGCCAAACTCAGAAATCCTTAATTTTTTTTGTTAAAATTATAAACAAGCTATTTAAATGAAAAACATCGAAACATTCTTTGAAAAATTTTAAATTTTTTTTTAAGAAATTCGATTTTTTATTCTTTGTTCTTGTTTCCTTTTTCGGGAAAAATAGCACTTCATCAACCCCAAAGTCTCCTCCTTAGTCCACAATTTTCGTTGGCTAATAAAATGTAAGATAATCATGTTTCTACGTACTTTTTTTCTGCTCCAGACATTTTTGTTTTTAAACTAATTTCCAAGCAAAATGTCACATTTATATCAAATTTTTAACAATTATTCATAATTTACCGCTTGGGGATAAGAAAAAGGATTCTGGTAGCATTGTTTTTATCGCTGCTAAGTCCTTGTCCTCACTAACTTAAGCGGGAACACGCTATCGTGTTCTTGTAATTAAAATGTACATTTTGAAGTTAGCGGATATATGCGTACAAAAAAACGCAGTGAATATTTGTTTAGTTCTATAAATTTTGTATTTAAATGAAATGCCAGCACGTTATTGGTTTTTATTTTTCCAATATATAGTTTGAAACCGAATTTGAAGTAGGTAGTTGTACAAACAACACTGTTGTAGGATATGCGGCAAGTGAATGTCACAAAATATGAAACAGTGGTCAAACCGCGTAATGCAGGATGTGCGAATTTTATTTCATTTGGATATTATTCACCATAACAAAGATAAATATGCAACAAAAATATATGTATGATATGATGTAGTATCTAACTAAATGTGAAACCATATATAAATTTTCTAGTCATAATTTTTCGGTTACTACCGCTACAAAAAAAAAACAAATACAAATATTTGGCGCAACAGCTCTTGAAAGTGCCAGGGCCTAGCTTCTCGCAACCACTCATGTTGTGTGCGTTATATTTTTCACACGAATGGGAGGGACCTACAGTTTAGTGCCGTATCCGAACGGCGATTTGAGAAGCTTTTTCGTGACAACAATACTCTCGGATGTTTGTCAGACGCTCGCGAGAGGTGGGACCGTGAAAAAACTTTTTGGTGTTTCCTGGGATTCGAACTTGGAACCTCATGCGTAGTGATCCGACACACTAACCACTTACGCCACGGCGCCCACTACTACCGCTACATTCACTTCTATAACTAGGGGTTATATTTAGCAGCTCGTACTGACACCACATTTTTACGTGTCTCTATTGGTGAAGCTGGAGTTACATGGTTCAAACTGTATTTCATTGTAAATCGTAATCAATCCCCCCAAAAAATACAAAACTGTGAAAAAGGTAAACATTTTTGAAAAATATGATGTAATGGACTCCCAAATTGTAGAACATACGACAAATAAAATATTATAACTATGCTGCCAGCAACATTGAACTCTTCCAGAGGCAGGCAATCTACCAATGTTTTTTAGGTTTTAGTTGGCAGCTGAAGATATGTATCCTACCGTACATAAATATGTATAATTCGAACCCCTCGAATCCAAATATGGTGCATATTAACTCAAAACCTACATTTTAGTGTGACCTGGAATATTTTGCAGCAAAATGGTTACAATTTCTTAATCTCTAATATGAGTGCTCTTCACATTTGCATCAATACTGAGTATAATTTATACATATAGTATTTAACAGCAAAAAAATATACACCCATGCAAATGCACATACAAAAATAGATAATTAATATTTGGGTTAAACTTGTTTAAATAATGGGCCAGGCCAATAAACGAGAAATTACATTGTATAGGAATAAATCATAGTTCATATATGTACATATGTGTATTCATTCATGTTAGTCGTACAATAACCGAACAAAATATCAATGATGTATACAGCCTTATATTAGAAATGAACTTAATTCCTTAAATCATCTTGCTTTTACAAATAGCCGAAAGCCCTGGCAGCTAGAGCTAAAAAATATTTTATAACATTGATTGTGTAATTAACTTACTCATTAAAAAACTTACTATAATAATAATAATGTTAATCGTAGACTTAATTTAGAAATGAGGTAAACACACTTTGCCTGCAAACAGCTCTGATACAACTGTTATCCAGAGAGCTAGGACGAACATAATGTAGGAGATGCCAATCTTATAAGTGTTTGGAAGTTGGTAAGCTTGTCCACCGATTTCGTCAATATGAAAGCCCAGGGGAAAGATAACTGCAGCCAAACAAAATAGAACCATTGCCGTGAATCCAACCCATCTGGCGTAGGGAATAACATTACGGTCCCACGTACTAGAGGCCAGTAATATTACGGTAGTAGTAACGCAAATGCATCCAATAAATATGCAAACCAAAGCCAGTAGCCACTCAATCTGCAGCTCAGGCGTGAAACATACCTGTGGCCTATTGTACAATGTCATGCATGTCCACATCAGTCCAAGCCGGATATCGCCTTGCAAAAGTGAACTATAAGATACATTTTAAACAAGATATTCCAATATATGTATGTACCTGCTTCTTCTGTAACTATCCAATCAGGCATAGCCAAACTTACTATGGCAAAAACATCTGCAGCCATAAATAATGTGGCGCTTATTGTTGTCAGTTTATCCATTTTTCAACGAATATAGTATACTTCAAGTCTAAAACTACACTCAGGAAGAAAATCAATTCTAATTAACACCTTAACTTTTGAAATGTCAAATAAATTCGTAAACATCCACCCTAGACATGTTTCATTAGTGTGCCTGCGTTCACATTTGGGTCAGTGTTGCTACAATTTTCCAGAAGATTTTGAGCAAGAGCCATCAGGCGTGTTCGACTTACGGAAGGCCTCCACTCCCCATGCAGAGAATGGTATTGCGCTTTTTATTGAAAATTGAGAGAATTATGTCGTTTTCCTTTGGTTTCACTCCCGATTTCACTCCTTTTTGATTCCAATGGAACATGTGAAATCGTCTTTTGCTTACTTCTTGCGTGTGTTAGTGAATGTCTGATTTTTTGTTTACATTTTTTACAGATAAACAAAGCAAAAAATGGCTTCTTTTTGCCCAATGGAAAAGGATATTAGCAATCCTATCATGTTTTTATTAACATATTAGCAATTTGTTAACTATACCTATGTAAAATTTGTTTCTACTAACTTGCCCCAACTGAGAAAATAAAATAAACAAAGGAATGCGCCTTGTACCATATGACTTTGACAAGTAGTCCGATGTAAGGGTTTATATGTGTGAGTGCATTTTGAAAGCACTCCCAAATGAAATCCAGAACAGAAAAACACTCCCGGAACAGCACTCCAAACAGCCAATGAAACATGATTGGGAGTACTTTTTCTGTGCGGAATACAAAAAGAGTACTCCTTTTGGCCCAATGGAAAACGACATTAACCGAACTTGAATTCAGACGTTCAATCACGAACATTTTGCTATATTAGAGGTGCCACACATATACAATTCGTGAGTTGAGCATAATGAAAGCAAGACACCCGACAAAGAAAATTGCAAACATGTCTTGCCAAGATTATGAACTAAATTGAAAAGAGATTTTTGTGTCCAAGTCTTTTGGCGTGTTGGCCTATAAGACAGTGTCCAGTGAGAACACTGACAACGCGGCTGATTTGTGTTCGCTTTAACTTGACCAGATCGGCACTACGTTTTTGATCCAGCTTAGGCCAAATCTGTCTCGAAATATGACACGTTGAGCCCTTTTCCCATCTGAGGTTGTTCGTCCTAATAGCGTTCAGCTTTGGTAGAGACTTACAAGTAGCGAGGGGCATACCCGGGGCTTGTCTGTCAGGCAGAATCCTTAGAGTGGTACCCTTTCTGCACAGGTGAATGTTGAACTGCTCTGACATCTCCATAAGAGATAAACGACAGTTTAAGGCGGCCTTTGAAGTGAAGGAGAACGATTCCAGGGACTTGATTGCCGCTTGGCTGTCAGTGAAAATGCTAATATCCCTGACAGATAGTACATTACATTTCAGCCAGGACAGGGCTTCCTTAATCGCCATGATTTCGGCCTGGAAAACGCTACAATGATCAGGGAGGCGGAACGAGATGCTCAGATTGAGCTTTTCGGAGAAAACACCACAACCCACCCCACTCTCCGTCTTAGAGCCATCTGTAAAGAAGTGAACCGAACTACCATCGATAAGGGGGAAGTGTCCCATTCATCCCGATTAGGGATACACGTACGGAAGTTACGGTCAAATCTCAGTATCGGCGGGGTGTAGTCCGTGTTTTCGTGTTTGAATTTGAGAAGATGAAGGATCGAGGAGTGGCCAAAGCGATAGCTAGACCACTGAGAGGATGCTTTTAGGTGGATGGTCGCACACGCAGCCATCTGTTTACCGAAAATATCTAAAGGTAGCAGGTTGAACAAAATGTCCAGTGCCGCGGATTGAGTAGTTCCTAGTGCACCACTGATGCAAATGCACGCAGATCTTTGCACCCTAGCTAGTTGGGTGAGATGGACAGCCCTGTCAAGGGCAGGCCACCATACGATCACGCCATAGAGTAGTATAGGCCTGATAACCTTTTTACAGGAATAGAGAGCTACATTAGCTTCTTGACGCGTTCTAGTAGATTGGCTTTCCAGTTGAATTTCCTATCAAAAATAAGACCCAGATATTTTGCGTTTTCAGAGAAGGTGAGACTGACGCCATTTATCTTAGGAGGGTCTATGAGGGGAACTTTATATTTTCTCGTGACGAGAACGAGTTCCGATTTATGGGGATTAACCCCCAGTCCACATTTGGAGGCCCATATGGTGAGCCGAAGGAGAGCATATTGGAGGATTTCCCTGAGAGTGTCTGGGTGTTTACCGGAGGCAGCAATAGCAGTGTCATCAGCGTAGGCGATCACTCTACAACCTGATGTATCCAGGTCCATTAGTAGCTCATTTACTACCAGGTTCCACAGAAGAGGTGACAAGACTCCACCTTGCGGTGTACCGCAGCGAGCAATTCTTCTGGCCGATGCTTCGCCCAGCTGTGTGTTAATAATCCTGCATGTAAGCAATTGATTGATCAACACTCCGAGCGAAGTATCCACTTTAAGATTTGCAAGTGCGTCGGTAATCGCCTTTGATTTGACATTGTTAAAAGCTTCCTCAGCCCGACAAGATGACTTTGAGCCATGGAAGTACAATGTCCTCGCATTGCTGAATTTCAGCTGGAATAATACCATCAGGTCATGGGGACCTGAAGGGTTTGAAACTGCGCATGGGCCATCGGATCTTTTCTGTAGTTATCAAGACTAAGGGCCGGTCTGTTCACAGTTGCTTAAATCTCTGGTTAGGTTATCACAGATTTTGCTTAACCCATGGTTATAAATCTATGGTAACCAAAGAGTGTTTGCTCACAATATTGTTCACTTTGGTCACCAAACCGTAGCTTTGTGGAAATTCGTTCTATTTTCCAATTTATCTGTCATCTCGTTTGTCAAATTAATCTGTGGTTAACTTTGTTTTTGTTTGCCGGCTTTGTTTGATTGTAGAACACGTTGATATTTGAAATTATAAAAAGAATTCGAATGGATGACAAATAAAAAAACTCTCCATTTTGTGTTATTGTTTTATTTATTATATTATCTGTATTTTTTATCGCGCAATATCTGCACAGAATTTTGTTGTGTCGCATAATATTATGTCAAAAGTAACCCGCAGTGTGAAAACTAAGCATGAACAAACAAAATTCCAGAAAATCATTGGTTTAAATGACGTTAATCGAGGAAATTCGGCTGGTTATCGATTTCTCTGGTTAACTAACCAAACCATGGATTCTCTGGTTAAAATTTTGGTGAACAAACAGAATCGATGGTTATCAGCTGGAATAACCACTGTTTAAAGTTAACCGAGAGTGAACAGACCGGCCCTAAGGAGTTGCTGCAAGGTTGAGGGGGTATTTACCACTTGCGAGCCAGCAACAGCGGAGCTACCAGGAAAGTGAGTATCCAGTAAGATGTCAATGGATTCCTCAGCACAGGAGGTCCAGTGGCCATCCAGATGCAAAAGGTAGCTGGGTATAGAAGGGCTTTTAGAGGGGATTTTCCGCAACTTTGACGCTTCCGAGGACTCCTCAATGCTGTCGCAGAAGAGTTTCCAGGATAGTCGTTGCTCTTTCCTCAGTGAGATTTTGTATTTCCTGAGAGACAGTTTATAGGAGTCCCAATCGGCGGTCTAGCAATATTAAAAAGGAGCCTACTGTCTTTTCTAAGAGTACTGAGATTTGCATTCTACCAGGGTGGTTTCTTTTTACCTCGAGGTTTGCGGAGTCAGACATGGCACCATTGAGTGCTGATGTTAGGGTGTTGACCAGATTGTTAAGGTCTTCAGTGCAAGAAGGTACAGTAGGCAGGTAAGAGGGAATCAGCGTTAATAAACGCTTCCTATAAAGGGACCAGTGGGTTTTCCTGTAATTTCTAAAAAACCTTCTGATCAGGAAGATAGTCTTTAAGACTAAATTGGAGGTAACGATGGTCTGAAGAAGTGTGCTCTTCAGAGACTCTCCAGTCCCTAACCAATTTCTATAAGTGATCGGAGACAAGAGTGATGTCCTGGACTTCTTGTCGATTGCGAGTAATTAAAGTCGGTTTGGACCCCCGGTTACAGAATAGGAGATTAGTACTAAGGATACAATCAAAAAGTTGCTCACCTCTTTTATTTACGTCGGAACTGCCCCAGATTGAGTGATGGGCATTCGCATCGCAGCCAATAATGAGACAAGTATTTAGGCTCTCCGCCTTGGGAATCAAGCTCCCCAAGATGTCCGGGGGGAGTGGGCCCACATGATCGTGAGTAGTAAGAGGATGTTTAGATGGATCTTCGCAAGGATACAGGATCTCGGTTTACCTTCCTTCCCTGCGTAGATTAATTTGTAGTTAGAAGTCTTGAGTCCACAAACCCGGTTTCCAATAACCCATGGTTCCTGGATCAAGACTAAGTCTTCTCCGTTTTTGTTGAGTCGGAGAATAAGGGAGGCCGAAGCCGTGATGTAGTGATGCAGGTCAATCTGTAGGAACCGCAGCATTGGAGCTACTTCTCGGTACAGATACCTCGACGGGGGCTCGAGGAGTCAACCCTCGAGAGAAATGGATCGGCGCAAGGGAGCGAGGGGAGCGGCTCGGAAGGAGAGATGCTCTTAGCTGGTGCAGAAGGGACTGCATCCTGCTTGGGAGGAACTTTCTCAAGCTCCTTCTCGCCACATTTGTAAACTTTCAGGGTGATGGAACTGAATCCATAGTTGACTACCCCTTTAGAAGATGCCAAGGGGGCCAGAGACTCTTCATTGATAACAATGATGACACTTCTGACGTCTCCTCTCGGCTCGTCCACTTTGGCAATCTTTCAGTTGTGGGTAGGAAGGGAGCTATTATTTGCCTTTAGAATATCCAGTATAATTTTAGGATCAGAAGGTTCAGCCGGAATGGTGGCACGTGTTCTTGGTCGGTTTGAAATCTGGTCTTTTTCCACCACCTCCAAATGTGCACCTGGCCAAACCTGTCCTGAATGGAGAAAGTACCTGAAATTATTAGCGTACCTACTGTTGCCGCCACTTCGAGGAATACCAATGCTGTAGCCACCTTAAACTCGCATTAGTGGTACCAAGCCAAAAAACTTAAATTGGCAGCTGTCATTTTGTCAACTGGTTCATCATCAGCGCGCCTGTGTGGCTTGGGCCCACCATCTTTTTATTTCATCATTCATATATCTGACATCATCCTTTTTTTGTATCCATTTAAAGTGCGCAATAAATACTTAAATTTTTTAAAGCTTGTGTTAGCTGTTAAATTTTGAGTTTTGCGTTTAATTTATACCAGTTCCCAAAGGCGGAACAATTTAAAAAAAAAATGAATTAAAATTCTTGTTAACACGAGTGCAAAGTAATGCAATCTCGAGAGGCGACAGTCTTAATACTCCCAAGCATGAACACAACACAAGTAGCGTCGGTAACACTTTCCGCGAATCAGGTATCATCACGAAGTGCAATCCCCAAAGAGCTTCCCATGTTTAATGGCAGCCCAGGATTGGCCAGTCTTTATAAGCTCGTATGAGTAAACGACGGAACTCGCTGGGTTTTTTGATGCAGAAAACCTTCTTCGACTGCAAAGGTGTCTGCAGGGAGCAGCATGGGAAGCGGTCAGGCATCGGCTTACTCAACCTTCCATGGTGCCAGGCATAATTAACACTCTACGGATGCTGTTTGGTCGTGCGGACCAAGTTATCCAATCGCTAATTGTGAGGGCAGGAAATACGCCATCACCAAAGCCCGAGAAGCTAGATACATTAGTGGATTATGCCCTAGCTGTCCAATGGAAGCAACGAGCGCAACTGAGCGGCATGGGCAACTGGAAACTGGGTGTTCCACTAAAGGTGCTCGAGGGAAGCTGGTCACAACCAATGGCGACCAAGACCAGACTGGGGTGGTCAATACACGGACCTGATGGGACCGACAAAACGGGTAAACCGTTTCATCTTCACATGTGCGAATGTAACGCAGACATGAAGCTTCACCAACTTGTGAATGGCTTTTTTTCGTTTGAAAATGTCGGTGTTCGGGCCCCTATCCAGCGAAGAAGAAAAGCGAATAACGAAGATCCTAGAAGACACCTGCGTCCGTGTTGATCGCCGCTTCGAAGTAGGTCTATTATGGAAATTTAATAAGTTTTCCCTACCAGATAGTCTACCCATGGTTCGGAAAGAATAAAGAGCTTCGCAAGTCTCTGGACCAGCAGATTGAAAACCTGGTAATGAAAGGATATGCCAAGAAGAGCTCACTGTTGCTCACGGAAGGACTTGGTACCTACCTATATTTATTGTACGCAACCCGAATAAACCGGCAAAGATCAGACTCGTTTGGGACGCAGCAGCAAGATGCAAAGGGTCCTCCTTGAATGATTTCCTGCTTAAGAGCCCCCACCAGCTGGTACCCTTATTATCTGTGCTATACGGTTTTCGCTGCGGCAAAAGTGTGAGTGGGGACATCGCAGAGATGTTCCACCAGGTGCGAGTTCGGTAAGAGGACCGACACGTACAACGTTTTTTGTGGAACAATAAAGAGGACCTGCAGAATTGCAGCGTCTATGAGATGCATGCCATGACGTTCGGCGCAGCGTGTTCGCCTTGTATCGCTCACTACGTGAAAAATAAAAATGCGATGGCTTTCACGAGCAGCATGCCGAGAGCTGTGGAAGCTGTACTAGAGCACCATTATGCCGACGACTTTATTGATAGTGTCGACTCCGAAGCTGAGGCCGTTCAACTGGCCAAAGATGTGGCGCTTATACATCGGAATGCTGGGTTTCATATCCAAAACTGGGTTTCCAACTCACCAGCAGTTTTGGCAGTGGAATCCGGACTTCGAGTATGACGCTGCTTTCCTGCAAAAATCGTGTGCTGAGTGGCCCCATATGCCGTCAATCAACGTCACAAACGAGGAAGTTCGATCGTACCTGCTGTATACTGAAGCAGTGTCAAGATGTCCTCTTATTGATAAGACTCGTTTCAGCAAATGGTCACGTATGTATCGCTCATTAGCTTATGCTCTTCTATTTATAGATATTAAACTAAAAAGACACCCCGCCAGTATTATCGGACTGACTTCGGAAGTAATCAAGAGGTCACATTCTGCACTATATCGACAAGCTCAATTTTCAACATATCCAGATGAAATAGACATCCTAAAGAAGAATTGGGGCGCCGTGGCGTAAGTGGTTAGTGTGTCGGATCACTACGCATGAGGTTCCAAGTTTGAATCCTACAAAACACCAAAAAGTTTTTTCACGGTCCCACCTCTCGCGAGCGTCTGTCAAACATCCGAGAGTATTGTTGTCTCGAAAAAGCTTCTCAAATCGCCGTTCGGATACGGCACTAAACTGTAGGTCCCTTCCATTCGTGTGAAAAATATAACGCACACAACATGAGTGGTTGCGAGAAGCTAGGCCCTGGCACTTAAAGAGCTGTTGCGCCAAATATTTATTTATTTTTTAAAGAAGAATTGGAAGCGTTCGCAGAAGTTGGCTCACTTGTTTTTGGAAGAAGTGGCTGAAGACCTATCTACCTAATCTCAAGCGAAGGCCAAAATAGTTCCAGAGGACTAAGCCGATCCAGAAAGGGGACATGGTCGTGATAGTGGACGAAAACCTTCCGAAAAATTGCTGGCCAAAGGGTATAGTTGTCGACGTTACTGTTGCAGTGGATGGGCAGGTGAGGCGAGCCTGCATACAAACTTCAGGAGGAGTCTTCGAGCGTCCTGCTGCCAAACTTGCTGTTCTTGATGTTGGGCCGGCATCGAGTGGCGACGAGCTGAGTAAAGCGGAATTGAATTAGGATTCAGTCCCACTTACTGGGGGACTATGTTGCCGCCACTTCGAGGGATACCAATGCTGTAGCCACCTTAAACTCGCATCAGTGGTACCAAGCCAAAAAACTTAAATTGACAGCTGTCATTTTGTCAACTGGTTCATCATCAGCGCGCCTGTGTGGCTTGGGCTCACCATCTTCTTATTTCATCATTCATATATCTGACATCATCCTTTTTTTTGTATCCATTTAAAGTGCGCAATAAATACTTAAATTTGTTAAAGCTTGTGTTAGCTGTTAAATTTTGAGTTTTGCGTTTGATTATACCAGTTCCGAAAGGCGGAACACCTACTAAGGCCGCCGCTACATAGCGGCTGACCAATAAATCATTATATATAGTTTTCTTCTACCCATCTTGTTCTACGTGAGTTCTTCTTTGTCTTTATTTAATACACAAGAAAAAGCGCTAAAGTGTTGAAGTGAGATGGTCATCACGCCCCTCTCAACTCAACGAAATATCTTGGAAAATAATAATGCAGAAAATAAAGTGTTTATACTATTGTACATATGTGCTAGTTTTCTAAATGAATGAATTTGGAAGTCAAATAAGAAGTTTTAACTCAGATTTCGTTTTTAGTTGAATAATTGAGGCAAATCTATGATTGAATTTGTATCTCACGTATCTGTTAATTGTCCAATATGAGCAATAAACGTTCAAAACGATATTAAAAGACACGTACTTAACAATCATATTGACTGCTTCCATAATAATTAGACAGCACATACGAACTTTGTCCTGTGAATTTGTAGTTGAAGGTCAGATAATTGTCGTTTACGAAGCGATATAAAGTCAAGTAATGTTCTCAATCTTACTGTTATTGCTTTATTGGCATACGTTTATTTCTAATTTTAAAATGTAAGCAAATGGCTAAGTTGATAATTACCACCTTTCTTATTTGTCACTTTTTGGCTTCATGTAGTGCACGTCAAACTCAACATAATCGATATTCGATACAAGTCGATGAAGACGAATTTGCACTCAAGGTATACTTATAGACCACACAAGGAATTAATTATTACAAAAAGATACGAAGTTGCTGAGCTTACTACTGATATTCCTGATAATGAGTCATCTACATATGCGACTGAAATAAGTACAGTAACAGCTGAAATAAGCACATTTCCGATGTCATCCGAACCGACTACAGAAATAAATCTGACTAATGAAATAAAAACAATGATTTCAGTAAATGCGAGCTCATCAGAAAAAGATCCAGCCTTTAATTTATCAACTGGGAGCTGATCACTGAGAGCTTTGCAGCAACAGAAATAGAAACTGATGTCACTGAATTTGAATCTAGTATGACTCTAAGTAACACTGACAACACTGTAACAGTTAGCATTCCAATAGTAACACCATATCCACTAGCTTGTCCCTAAGGCAAGGCGTTATGCGACCCGTACCGAGGCCTGAATGGTGCTGGGGACGTAAAACCCATACAGCATCGCTAACGGAGCCCTCCAGATAACTGGTGCCCTCTGGTTATAATAAAGCCTTACCACCTTACAGGGGTCTCTGATGTGGTGGACCTTTCTTTCCCCAATCAAACAAGAATAAGTACAAATAAAACAGAAAAAAAAAAACTACAAAACTCAGGAGACGAAAGTACAGAGGAAAATCCGTTCAGGAGAAGCTCGGTACTGATGCGATCACCGCCGTTAAAAATAATGGATGGACCGACGCAGGAAGAGAACACAAATGCGGAGATGCCGTCTGAACCAATAAATGAACAGACAACCTCGCAAATGCCGTCGAAATCTGTCCCCAGTGAAATATTAACTGGTAGTCTGAAGTCCGAAACCAACACGGAAGTAAAGGCCAAAGAAACCAGCGAAGAGAGAGAAAAACGTGAAGCCATGCATTCCCTGGGAAAGCACATCTCGGCACTCATGGAATTCATTAAGGGAAAAAACAATGTACATCATGAGATTAGGAAACTGGCTAGTGCAATTCGTAAACACTACAGCTGCGCAGTAGATTGCGAAATAGATAAAGTGGTATGCAGTAGAGTGTCTAAAGCCACTCAAACCATCCACTCTCCAGAAATGAGTGAGTTGGCTTTCCCTTCTTCGTTGGAACAACTGCCAGACCCAACGTGAAAAAGAACGAGAAATGGAGGTGAAACAAAGCGTGCATAAGGACCAAAAGGAGAAAAAAAAAAAGGCCACAGGGAAAAACCATGGACAGACAGTGAAACCCCGGATCGAAGAACCAGGTGCAGAAACTACTAATAAAGTCGTTTGGACAGGAGTAGAAAAAATTCGAGGCAAGATATATGCTAAGCCTGACGCACTGGTGATTAAAAAGATCAGAGAAATTTCCTATTGCGACATACTCCGAAAGGTGGAGACCAACCCCGAGTTGAATGGATTGGGGTGTGATGTAACCCGCATAAGAAGGACAGCCAAGGGAGAGCTACTGCTTGAGCTCAAGAAAGCAGCTGATGGAAGAACATCAGAACACCAAATTTACTTTGGTGGGAAAAGTTCTCGGTGAAATAGCGGAAGTGAGATCCCTAACGCAAGAGGTGCTCATTGAGTGCAAAAACCTAGATGGCGTCACCACAAAGGAAGAGATCTGCCAAGCTCTGTCCGAGCAGTTCGAGAAAGCACAAGGCATACAGATCTCATCCATCAAATCTATGAGGACAGCCTATGCAGGGACGCAAACTGCCGTCATTAGCCTCCCGATAAACACTGCCAAAAAAGTTCTGGAGGTTGGAAAAATAAAAATCGGATGGACGGTATGCCGAATACGGGAGAAAATAATACCGTTGCGATGTTTTAGGTGTCTTAACTTCGGGCACCTAGCAAAGGCGTGTAAAAACACGTTGGATAGGAGTGAGGATTGCGTTAGGTGTGGACAGAAAGGCAATGTATCCAAGAACTGCAGCAATGATGCAAGGTGCGTCCTTTGCGAAGAAAAAGGAAGTAGCAACATCAAACACGCGGCAGGAAGCATAGTATGCCCGGTATACCAAGAAGCTGCAAAAGGCGCAAGAAGAATATGAAAGTGCTGCAACTAAACTTAAACCACTGCGAAGCGGCACAGGACATCTTGACACAAACCGTTCGCGAGTTAAAGATAGACGTTGCCGTATTATGCGAGCAGTACAAAAATCTCGATGATACAGTTTGGGCTGCGGATGACTCAAAAAAGCTGCTATTTGGGACTGTGGAGATTGCGCCTTTGAAGAAAAAATGATGACACCCGGAACAGGCTTCGTGCGAGCAAAGGTCAAAGGAGTACATGTCTATAGCTGTTATGCATCTCCAAACAACACCATTGAGGAGCTCCAAAGAATGCTTGATAGGCTCGTGGATGATACTAGAGGTCGTAGCCCAACGATTATAGCTGGAGACTTCAATGCACGGACCAATAGAAGGGGAGAAGCTCTCCTAGAAGCCGTATCGTCACTAGACTTAATATTGCTAAATACAGGAAGTGAGCACACTTTTAGTAGAAATGGTGTAGGCTCCATAATTGATATCACCTTTGCAACTAGTTCCTTATCGAGAGGCGCCAACTGGAGAGTCAGTAATCAATATACTCACAGCGACCACCTTGCCATCCTGTTTGAAGTACAACCTAGGAGACCAACCCAGGAACGCCCAAAGACGGCACAACGAATGGGGTGGAAAATAAGTACCATGGACAAAGACACTTTTGCCCTGATTTTTGCAGAGTCAACAATAAGCCCAAGAACAGCAAACGCTATGGCCGTTGAGGTTACCAAACAAGTAACTAGGGCTTGCGACGCATCCATGGCCCGGAAAACGTCAACAAATCACCGGCCACCAGTATACTGGTGGAACCAAGAGATAGCAGAGCTACGCAGCAAGTGCCATAGAGCCAGAAGACTATTCCAGCGATCCAGAGGTTTGTCCACACATCAGGACCTACGGGTGCAATTCAAAGATAGGCGAAGAGAACTAAAACTAGCCATCCGCAGAAGTAAGAGCAATAGCTTTAAGGAACTCTGCGAGCAGGCAGATGTAAATCCGTGTGGCACCGCCTGTAGAACAGTAATGGCAAAACTCAAAGGAACTAGGGCACCCTCCCCCTCATGCCCTCTCCTTATGCAGAAAATTGTATCGTGGTTGTTTCCACCTCAAACACCAGCAGAGCGTATAGAGCCACCTCCGGAAGTACAGGACATCCCAACTGTCACACAAAGGGAACTCCTGGATATATGCAGAGGATTCGGGGATACCAAGTCACCTGGATTGGATGGCATACCGAACAAGGCCCTTAAATTAGCCATTAAAATAAATACGCAACCATTTGTGGAACTCCACATCAAGTGTTTAACAGAAGGAGTTTTTCCAGACCAATGGAAAAAGCAACATCTGGTGCTGCTGTCTAAAGGGAAAAAACCACCAGACGAGCCCTCGTCATACCGTCCCATATGCATGTTAGACACAATGGGTAAAATACTGGAGCGAATCATATGCAACCGATTAGAAGTGGCAATTGGTGAAGCCAGGGGACGCTCCAACCAACAGTATGGCTTTAGGAAAGCTCGATCTACAGTAGACGCAATAAGAAGGGTAACTACAACCTTGGAAGAAGCTATTCAGGGCAGGAGATGGAGAGGCGGTGCAAAGAAATACGGTGCCGTAATAACATTGGACGTCAAAAACGCGTTCAATTTTGCGAATTGGGGACTCAAAGTGCAATCGCTTAGGTCAATGATGGTGCCATGGTTCTTAATTAAAATAATACTGAGCTACTTCGAGAAACGGTTTCTGCTCTTCGATACCGACGATGGAGTATAGCAGTACTACATATCTGGCGGAGTTCCACAAGGATCGGTATTAGGCCCTATCCTTTGGAACATTATGTATGGTGGGGTTCTAAGGCTTGGAATCCCAAATGAGGCGAAAATCATAAGCTTTGCCGATGATATTGCAATTGTCGTGGTTGCAAAAAATCTAGAGGAAATAGAGGAGATCATAATACGACACCAAAATCGGTTATCAAATACCTAGGTGTGATGATCGACGCGAGGCTCACTTACAAGGAGCACCTTGAAAGAACGTGTGACAAAGCGGCTCGGGTAAGCGGTGCCTTATCAAGAATAATGATAAATATAGGAAGATCTAGGCAACAAAGGAGACTTATTCTATCAAGGGTGGTGCAGTCCATCCTTATGTATGCGGCACCCATATGGGCCAAAGCTATGATGAAAAAGACCTATGCAAGAAGGATAAACTCTGTCAACAGACTATGTGCGCTGAGAGTATGCTGTGCCTTTCGTACGGTGTCAGACGAGGCAGTATGTGTCATCGCGGGAATGCTACCAGCGGATATCTTGGCTATCGAGCTACAAAGCCAAAATTCAGGAACCTCAAGCGTCAGTCAAAAATATCAAGCTGGAAGAAAGACAGCGAAGCATTAGAGCATGGCAGGAGCGATGGAACCAGTCCTCAAAGGGTAGATGGACCCATCGACTTATACCGGATATCCAAAAATGGATGGACCGGAAACACGGAGAAGTAGATTTCTACCTTAGCCAGTTCCTAACTGGACATGGCTGCTTTCGAGCGTATCTCAAGAGGTTTAGGCTCGATGAATCTTCCAACTGTCCAAATTGTGGAGAGGGGCCTCAGAAGACGCTCAGCACGTATTTTTTCAGTGCCTACGTTTTCATATAGAGCACAGAGAACTGGAGGAACAAATTGGAGAAATACCAACCCCCTAAAACATTGTGCACCATATGATAGCATCGAATGCAATATGGGACGCGGTGAAACAAGTTGCAGCGATAATCGTGCAGGAACTTAGGTGGCTGGAAAGAGTCAGAGAGAGAAACCAAGTCCAACTGGCAACATTTTTGGAACAAGGAGCGGAAGACAGCGAAAGAAGAGCATAAATAGCTAACCAGTCCCGCGAAGTAATACCTAACGGTAGTCCCGCGGGGAGAGTGGTTGAAGTGTGCAGCGTGTGGTTTAGTACGTAGGCGTATTCCTGTCATGGAGTATTCAGGTTTGCGAATCGTGCATGCCAGTAGCTTGGGCTACTGGTATCTTTAGAAGATTACACACCCTTTGGCGCAACCATAAAAAAAAAAATCCATATCCACTAGCTGGATATCGCCCTAATCGTGTCTACCATCTGCCGACTGAGATTGATCTCAATAATCGACACCCTGCCTGCGGAGTGCGGGACGAAGCAGCACTAAGTTCTGCCCATGATATTGATATTTCTAAGGACAATCCTGGTTCTGAAAGAATTCTTATAACAGCAAATAATAATGAGGAAGGTGTAGTTACACCAATGTCAAATGGAGCTCGACGTACATCAGAAGACCTGTTGGGATCACAAGTTTTATTGTTTGGAAACCAAATTCTCTTCCACTATGTGCGATATACATAGTTCTTAGTACATATACATACCTACATACATATGTATATTAGAGTTACAGCCAAAAATGCACTTATATATATAAAAACATTTTATTAAGCTTATGGTTAGTAGTTGGGTGCTTCGTGTGGCCTAGCAAGAACGGACAGCACCCAGACGGAGAGTCTGCTACTTACTTACTTACTTAGATGGCGCTACATTCCGGGGTGGACCTGGGCCTCAACCAACAAACCTCTCCAGCCAGCACGGTTACGAGCCAGCTGCCTCCAGGGCTCCATCCGCTCTAAATGACCCAGCCATCTTAGTCGCTGTATGTGAACTCTTCTGGCTAAGTCGATGTCCTTGTACAGGCCGTATAGTTCGGCATTGTGTCTTTTCCTCCACTCACCGTCTATGCAGACGGGACCAAAGATCGCTCGAAGAACTTTTCTCCCGAAATAACCAAGGGCATCCTCATCCGGTTTTGTCAAAGCCCATGCCTCTGTGCCATACAGCAGGACTGGGATGATTAATGTCTTATAAAGAGTTACCTTAGTAGTTCGAGATAGGACTTTGCTACTCAATTGCCGTTTTAGCCCATAGAAACAACGATTGGCAAGAGTAATTCTCCGTGTGATCTCTCCACTGATGTCGTTTGCGGAGCTGACCATAGAGCCTAGGTAGACAAAATCCTTTACTACCTCAAAATTGTATCTGTCTATTGTTGCGTTCTGTCCAAAACGCCGATGTTGGGTGTCCTTTTTTGTAGACAGCATATATTTTGTTTTGCTTTCATTGACCGCTAGACCCATCTTTGCTGCCTCGTTCTCAATACTCGTAAATGCCCCATTGACGGCCCGCTGAGTTCTTCCGATTATGTCAATGTCATCGGCATAAGCGAGTAGTTGTACAGACTTGAAGAAGATTGTACCTCCGGGGTTGGCTTGTGAGTTTCGTACAATTCTCTCAAGTACAATGTTAAAGAGATCGCATGATAGCGCGTCACCTTGTCTAAGAACTTTCCTGACATCGAACGGTTCGGTGATGTTCTTACCGACTTTTATGGAGCAGCGAGAGTTCTTCATCGTCATTCTGCACAAACGGACGAGCTTGGCAGGGATGCCAAGACTAGACATGGCTCTGTATAACTCGTCTCTATACACGCTATCATAGGCAACTTTGAAATCGATGAAAAGGTGGTGCGTATCGATTTTATATTCATGGGTTTTTTCCAAGATCTGCCGTAGTGTGAATATTTGGTCAATGGTGGACTTTCCAGGCCTGAAACCGCACTGATAAGGACCTATCAGGTTGTTGACGATCGGTTTTAGGCGTTCACATAGTACGGCAGACAGGATCTTATATGCGATATTTAGGAGACTTATACCTCTGTAGTTGGCGCAGCTCAGAGGGTCTCCTTTCTTCAGGATCGGGCAAACGATGCTGAGGTTCCATTCATCGGGCATACTTTCGTCCGACCAGATTTTACAGATGAGCTGGTGCATGCTCCTTACCAACTCATCTCCTCCTGCCTTGAAAAGTTCAGCGGCAAGGCCGTCGGCTCCAGCAGCTTTGTTGGATTTGAGTTTAGATATCGCTATCCTCACTTCATTCTGATCGGGTTGACGGGAGTTTTGACTGCCATCGTCACTGTTGAATGGCTCATTCTGCCTAACAGCGGAATATTGATCATCATCGCCCTTTAACAGTCTGCAGAAGTGTTCCTTTCATATCCTCAGCACCGACTACTATTCTACTATGTTGTCATTTTCGTCCCTGCAGGCTTCTGTTCTGGCTTTGAAACCCTGGCATGTTCTTTTTACCTTTTGGTAAAATTTTCGAACATTATTCCTGCAATAAAGTCTCTCAATCTCCTCGATCGAGCGCTTCTCATGCTCTTTTTTCTTCTTTCTGAGAAGTCGATGTTCCTCTTTTCTCCTGCGCACGTAGAGCTCGTAAGCAGCTCTAGTCCTTCTATGCAGCGCCGCTTTGTACGCCTCTTGTTTTGCTGCATGTGCTTGCCGGCATTGCTCATCAAACCAGGGGTTTCGTTGTGGTGGGCGAGAGAAACCCAGTACATCAGAGGCGGCATCTCTGATGGCTTTTTGGCAACGCTGCCACTGGTCTTCCGCATTTGCTGCTGGCGGCATAGGACTTAGATTGAGATTAGAAGAAACACGATCGGCAAATGTTCTGGCGGTCTCTTCCGATTGTAGCTTTTCGACGTCAAATTTCCTCACAGTATTTCGTTGATTTCGCTCCGTTGTGGATATCCGCATCCGTACCTTGGATACAACTAGGTAGTGATCCGAGTCCACGTTGGCTCCTCGGAAAGTCCGGACACCCAGAATACTGGAAGAGTGCCTTGCGTCGATCGCAATGTGATCGATTTGGTTGACAGTTTTTCGATCAAAGGAGAGCCATGTTTCTTTGTGAATATGGAGACGTGGGAACCGTGTACTAGCTATGACAAAGTTTCGCCCCGCCGCAAAGTCGATTAGCCTGAGTCCGTTACCGGATGTGTTGTCGTGCAGGCTGTGCTTTCCGACCACGCTACTAAAGACTTCCTCTCTTCCTAGCTTTGCGTTAAAGTCGCCTAGGATAATTTTAACGTCGTGGCTAGGGCATTGTCCATACGTCTTGTCCAAGAGCTAGTAGAAGTCATCCTTTGTCGCGTCGTCCTTCTCCTCGTGAGGGGCGTGAACGCATATTAGGCTAATGTTGGCAAATTTAGCCTTGATACGGATAGTCATGAGGCGCTCGTTCACATGCCGGAAACTCAATACTTCTTGCCTAAGTCTGCCTCCAATGACAAATCCGCACCCGAATAGACGCTGTCCTTTTTGTCTGTAGCAATCGCCGTAGTAGATGTCGCAGTTTTTCATACTCCTTTTGCCCGGCCCATCCCACCGCACTTCTTGGATGGCGGTAATGTCTGCTTTGAGACACTCTAGGGCCTCCGCAAGTTGTTCGGCTGCACGTGGTTTGTAGAGGGACCTAACATTTCATGTGCAGACACGAAGATCGTTGTCCTTTTTACGTTTGCATGGGTCGTCAACAGTAAGATCATCCGTATCCGAGGCTGTTGGTTGCTTCGTAACCAAAGGTTTTTTACGTAGTAGGGAAGTTAACCCGACGGCACAACCCCCAACCTGGAGGGCCAGATCCTTTTTTTTGTACCCCTAGGACAAGAGGCCGGATACACCGATGTCAGTAACCCACTTCGGGGATATGAGCGCTGCCGTTGGCCCATTAAGGGTTCATCCGCCACCATCTCTTTTTCAATACCCTGACGTAGTATTGAAAATCCTTACAGACCTCAGCTCCAAATATGTCGAAGTAGCTCCGGTAAGGTATCCACTGGTCTGTAGATGTCACCGTTGATTCCATCGAGAGAATTCATCCGCCGCACGTCCTCCTTCTGAGGACCTCTTGCTAGACTTCTGAGACGCATATTTCAGCCGATCAGGTCAACAAGAGATGCCTCGTCCGGTTAGACATATGCGCGCTGAAGTTCACCCAGATGTGCTTACGCAGGTCTGAGTGTTCAGCTGCACATATATCGTCAGACTCAGCATACGCTCATCGTTAATTCACTATCAGATAGCTATCCAGCGGGCACCGCGTGGAGGTGATGATGCAATTTTGCCCACCGAGAGTCTGCTACTACGTGGTGATAATTGATTTGATGATGGCACCACCTGTTTAGACACGTGCGCACTCTGCTGGTCTAGACATGCGCACTCCACTCGATTGTAAACTGAGTTGTCAACTGAATTGATACTTGGCCACACACTACATGAACTGAATTGAAAGACTTTGCTTCAACTGCCAAAAATATTATAATTTTTTTTGGAAGTGGTACGACGCGACGTAGAAAAAAACACGACGAGCGCATGTGCAGATGATTTGACAATGAATATCTACTGCAAATTCTTAAATTTGACAGCTAGTCAAATGACTTGCCCACACACAGTTCAATTGAGTTGAAAGACTTGCCTAAGACTGGCAACAATAGGAAATGAATGTTCAGCACTCCTCAAAGAAGTTTTAAATTTAAACAATAATAATGCACAAAACTCATTTCGCTAAACGTGCATAGCATTAAAAGATTTCTTTAGAATTAGCTGTCAATTATCATTTAACATTTTAATATCGAAAAACTAGTGGCTATGGTCATGGTCAATGTGGAGTAATTATTATTCACGAGAGAATCGGTCGATTCTAAAAAATAATATTATTATTATTTACTAACTCCACGTTGATAGTTTCGGCATAAAAATATGGGATAGCTCTTATTTGTTGTCATTTAGTAAAATATACATACCTATATATCGCGGATAGGGGTAAAAATCCTTTATGGATAATTGTAGCCCAGTTTCTCTGTATTGTTGTTCCCCTGCGGCACCGCCAGTCAAGACATTCCTTCGCAGGGGTAGGTTTGACATTTCGTCATTTCTTTTTAGCTGCCCGAGCTGGCAGGATATTCGTTCTCGCGTTTCTCGTTGCTCGTTCCTCTATACGCAGTTGCTGCATCATACTCGTGATTACTTCATTTGCAGTCTCCCAGCCTTCGCTGCTTGCCAACATAACTGAGGTCAGGCTTCTTGGGGTCACTTGCCCGCCAATTTCTCTTTCTAGGATGTTCCTGGCCCTGATGTAATTTTGGCATTCCATGAGTACATGCTCCGCGCTCTGCACTTTTCCTTCACAGTGCTGACAGAATGAGTTGCCCGCGTGCTTGTACTTGTAGAGATACTCCCGGAAGCATCCGTGCCCCGATAGAAATTGTGTTAGGTAGTAGTTTACCTCCCCGTGCTTCCTGCTAATCCACTCATCAACTTCGGGGATCAATTTATATGTCCATCGCCCTTTGGTTGTGATGTTCCACCTATGTTGCCATTCTGCTTTTATAGCTTCTATAGCTGTTGTTCCGTCATCGTGCTCGTTTTCACGTAGGGCCGCAGTCTTCTTCGCGTCTAGATCGACAGGCATTCGGTCTGATATTACGCTTATCGCATCCGCTGATACAGTTCTAAAGGCGCAGCATACCCTTAGAGAAGCGATTCTATGCGCCGAGTTCATCGTTCTAATGTATGACTTACAATGCGTCGCTGATGTCCATATTAGGGCCGCATACAAGAGTATTGACCTATTCGCGGTTGTAAAGAGATTTCTGATTGGCTGCCTTGGTTTCCTAATAGTTGGCATTAGTCTGCATAGTGCCGCTACTGCCCGAGAGGCCTTCTCGCCTGCGTACATTAGGTGGTCCCTGAAGCTGGGTCTTTGGTCCAGCAAGACTCCCAGGTACTTGATGTACGGCTTCGATTCGATAGTTTGCTCACCGACCTGTATGGTGAGGTACTCCACTTTTTTACAGTTGCTTATGAGAACGGCTTCGGTTTTGTGGTCCGCTAGCTCTAAACCTGATGTCTGTAGCCATAGCTTCACGTTTGCCATTGTTTGATTGCAGTTTTGTACAACTTCCTCTAATTTTTTGGCCACTACTATAATTGCGATATCGTCGGCGTAACCGATGATGTCTACCCCGTTCGGCCTTTGTGTTCCTAGGATGCCATCGTACATTATGTTCAATAGAATTGGTCCCAGGACCGATTCTTGTGGAACTCCTCCCGTAATTTTGTATCTCTTTGGTCACTCTTCTGTGTCATAGTAAAGGGTTCTGTCTTCGAAATAGCTCACAATTATCCGCAGAAGGTAGTTTGATTCCTGCAGGTCACTCAGTGATTTTAGTATACAGCTCCAGTCGGCTGAATTGAACGCGTTCTTGACATCAAGTGTCACCACAGCACAGTACTGTTTTGATCCTCCGAGCCATCTTTCTCACCCAATTGCCTCACGTGCTATATCGCACACAGCTTGTATTGCATGGTTGGTGCTTCATTTCTTTCGGAGTCCAAACTGTCGGTTACAAAGCCCCGAGTCCCCTTCCGTGTATTGCTCTAGTCTTGTCCGTATAATTTTCTCGTGCACTCTCACCCGTGTATCTAGCACGCACAACGGCCTGTACGACGATGATTGCTCAGGTGGTTTGTCGACCTTTGGTACAAGAATTAGTCGTTGCCGTTTCCAATGAGACGGGAATTTTCCTTCTGTTAAGCATGCTGTGTAGAGGTGTGTTAAGACATCTGGTCTGCTTTTGATCGCCTCCTTCAGAACAAAGTTCAGGATCCCGTCCATCCCTGGCGTCTTGTTGCTTTTGATAGCTGCAGCGGCTTCTATAACTTCCTCATTTGTAACTGGTGGTATCGTCTCCGTTTCATCTGCTGTGCCTCGTGGCAGTGTGAACCCATCTTTCCTCGGGAACAGGCTGCTGACAATTGAGTTCATGATGTGCTAACGTGTGGTACGTACATATGTATGCGTGTATGCACATATGTACGAGTATATATATTGTTGTACATTTTAATTTATTTTAAAACCATAAGCTATAGTACTGCGCCTCTCAATGTTTCATAATTATAAAGACTCCAATCCAATTTCCTTGGAAAACATTTAGATGCAATAATTAAAAAAAAGTCATCATGAACAAAACTCCTTAAAAATCTATTAATGTAAGTTGAGGATGGATTAAAAAGCATCATTGAAGATATTCCAATTGTTCCCTTATATGTTTCCAGTGAATGCATGCAGTAATAAAGTGGACAACTTGGTCGCACCTACTTGTACCTATGTGCACATCTTTTGCAAACTGTTCACATTTGAAATTTAAGCAAAATTGATAAAATGTTGGCATGCCTTTGCAAATAACATCCACGATTTCTTAATTTTCATTAGCTCTTGACAGGCATTGCAGCAATGCAACTTTGATGAACTTTGAATGAACTTTGTTTTTGTGGTAACTGACGTATGTAGTATCTTTGCACACATCTTCAGAAATCTGTGGATAATCTACATTTTACATTCGACCGTAATCCTACTTCAATTTTGATATTGTTATTGTATAGAACTAAATTTTAATTATCTGGGAAAATTCAATCCCAATCGAACTTGAAAATTCCTTAAAATGGCAAAAGAATAGGATTCAGAAGGTTTCTGTTATAAGGAAGGCCAAACTTAGTGTTCAAGCTAAACTATCGGTTTTTAACTCGGTGTATGTTCCAACTCTCACCTATGGTCATGAAATTTGGGTAGTGACCGAAAGAATAAGATCGCGGATACAAGCTGCCGAAATGAGGTTCTTTCGCGGTGTTGCTAGAATAACTCGTAGGGATCGAGTGCGCAACACCAGAGTACGCAAGGCGCTCAATGTTGAGCAGCTACTTCTCCAAACGGAACGATGTATGCTTCAATGTATTGGTCACGTAGTGAGTATGCCCCCGACCCTCTTTCAAGACGTGCCATAATTGCCGTGCCATCAGGTACGCGACTCCCCGGTAGGCCTAGAAATAGATGGTTGGACCAAGTCAGACATCTCTCCTGGCGCCGTCTAGGGATTCCTCCTGATGAGTTTGAGTAAATGGCGGAGAATCGAGAAGGATGGAGGGTCCACCTGAGCATCCTACCCCGGCGACCCTCATGAAGGATTAGGAAAGGTCATTGAAAATGTATGTATGTATGTAGGATTTAGAAGGGAATGCTATGTATGTATGTACATATGTTAATATGATGGAGGGTCCACCTGAGCATCCTACCCCGGCGACCCTCATGAAGGATTAGGAAAGGTCATTGAAAATGTATGTATGTATGTAGGATTTAGAAGGGAATGCTATGTATGTATGTACATATGTTAACTTCCACACTAAATTTATTTTGATACATGGTTTGTAACATAATGTATGATACTATACGGTACATTTCAGGTGGATTGCAACTTTTCTGTATGTTGTTAATTGCATATATACTTGAGTTTAATATTTGTTAAGTTATAAAATAATTTGGCCTGCAGTGATTTAAAAAAGAAAAGTATACATTTGATCATAACTCAGTGTGGCAGTGAATATTGCCCCAGTTGCTCATAATTCTTTGCTCACGTTGGTCTAAGGAATCATTCCCTAGCGGAAAGTTATTTGGCTGAAACACCTTGTGTAAAACCAACCAATAATTCTCATCACTTTATTTATTTTTACTTTCCGTTATCGATTGGCTTACACTGTCAAAACACATTGTTTTTGTGTGATGGTTTCTTTATATACATGTATAAATATGATACTATGAATAAAAACCCCATCTAGGAACAAATGCAATCATAAAGAAAAAAATAAATTAAAATAGCAAACTGGATTCCCGTATGCATAGTTTTTGTTTTTGGCATACTAAAAATGACTCACATTAACAGCTCCACTTATTTTTATTTTGTTGTTTGATCTATGTACATATGCATTGGTATGAATAAAGCTAAAGCTACTATTCGCTATTAGTTGGATCAAACCCCTAGTAATGTTAGAACGCTACAACGCTCTGCTCAGCAAATTTAAGGACTACGTAGAAAAAAAAAAACTATTTTCTTCTTTTAAAGTGAAAGTTCATTATAAGCCCTAAAAGTTTCACTTACAGTTTTTTCATTTTGTCCAACCTACATATTCATATCAAAGAAGAACCACAAACTATGGTATAAATAACAAATCATTCGTCATTAGCGAAGTCCCCTTATTTAAATAGGTTGACGTCACAGCCAGCCAAGAAACGACACTTTTTTTTGTTAAAAGTAAAAATGATGATCAACAATTTGTTTCTTCGAAACAAGGCAGCTCATGGCGCAGATAAATGAAATAACATAAAAACCCATATTAAACCAATACTTCGTCATTAGGGGCCACATAATAAACAAAAAGACTTTGTATGCGATTTCATTTCTTCATTCCCGAATAATTAAAAGCTTTGCCGTCAATTGATAATTCTGTCTTATCGCTTGATCATTGAACTCCTCTGAATCTGACAAGGAGGAATCACACAAATTGTAAATAACTCTATCGATGTGGGTGGGAAAATCCCAACCGCAATTTACTTACCCTCACTCAATTCATCTCCCTTTGCCACACAAATGGATTTGTGTGTCACAACAACAGGTTCCACATATTCTTTTTATTTCCAGCTGAAACTTTCAAACCTGTATACACCTCTCGCAGATCCAGATTCAAATGAGTTTCAAGTTGGTTTAAATGAACTGATGCTGAAATGGTTGTGCTTAGTTAACACCAGTCTTTCGAACAGACAGTAACAAAGGTAGAACAAGCGGTTGGTTATTTGGATTAAAATATATTTCTCCGACTTTGCAGCAACGTTTTGTTAATAAATTAAAGAATATTGTTAATTTCGGAAAAAGCACTGATCGAATTAAGATAATAACATACTATTGTTAAATTAAAAAGCTATGGCATCAAAAGCGGTCACCTTGACAATCTCTATAATGTTGTGTTTAGTTCTTGCACAAGGCCAACGGCCTTCATATGCCGGTAGTAGACCACCAAGTGGCCATAAAGACAAGTATCGACCAACACAAAGCCCGGAGACTATTGAATTGGCTAATAGATTCGGTGAGGATACCTTGGCGAATGGTGCGACTCAGCGACCTCCACAGGGAGTGCCAGTTGTAACAGCAGAAGAAGTTTTCGTTCCAATTCAAAATAACCAAGGACAGACTTCTGGAACTATTACATTAAATAACCGTATAAATTTAGATGGGTCCACACAAAATCCAGTTCAAGCAACACCATCTGCAAACTCCGCAACAACCGTTCCCCCAAGTCGCATACCTTTGGATGCGCACGGTGATACGCAGCTAATCGAACATCTTAATCGGATTCCAATTGATAATCGTCCTTTTTGGTTTATTAATTACCAAGCAATCGAAGCACAGCGGAATGGTAGTGCAAGTAATTTTGGACCAATTGCATCACGAGGGTCATTCATGGGAAAATAAAAATGTCAACGCGACTGAATTCATTCGAATATATGGTACTAAAATTGTTAAATTTTGTGATTTGTTTAACGTAGAATTTATATTGTAATCATTCTGTATTTAAGATTATAATTTTTAAGCCAATAAATGCTTGGACAAGATTCTTCATTTGAATTTGTAACAAATAGATTTTTTGGCGAAAGTTTACAATTTCAAATCGATTAGCGTATAAAAAGCCCAATTGAGATGTGTTTCAGTGCCTTATCAGTAAAATGTGGTCAATATTAAGTACGTATAGGTCTTGGGTGATAATTATAATTTTCAAATTTAATTCAAATAATCACGTACACAGTTGTAGTTAGTCATGAATATTAAATTGTTTTCTGTTAATACATATTTTCTTTACGATGGCTTATACGAATCTCATTGTTTTATATCACGTCACTTTTGAGAGAAGGCCAGTTAGATATGGATAAAATTAAAAGAAGAAATTAATTTTTAACTTGAAGTACAAATATTTTAAATCGCATTAATGGACTGGTTTTTATAAAAACCAACCAGTACGTTAATTAATGATGCATCTAAATACATCTTAGAATCGTATATTACGCCGCAAATGAAATCACTTTGTCATTAATTTATTATAGTGATTTTTCCTGATACATGTTTAGGTATAGTATATATAATTTATATGTTATGAGATATTTCGACATAAAATTCAATAATTTATTTCGATAATATATAGTTTAATGTAGTCGATGCGCCGTTGCGCAGCGCATTATACCGCTACACCCGAGATTCGAGTTTCTGTACCCGAAAAAAAAAAAATAAAAATACAAAAAAGTTTGTTTACGTTGTCACCTGCCACAAATATCCGCGGAAGCTTATTAATTACAAAAATAAAACATTCGTGATAAATAGACAATATTCTAGTCCCTTGGGAGGTGTAATGTGAATATTTAACTTCGAACGGCAGACAGCTCGCAATGATTTTGGGCATACCTTTATTCAATGTATGGCCTTAAATTGTAAACAAATTCCTTCATTTTCTTAGCTGGTACCATCAAAATGCAATCATCAATTGGCAATGTGAAAATGCGACAACGCATTGTGAACGTTTTTGAATGCAGCCATGACGCAATGTGATAAAATACCAGATCAAGAATAATAAAAACATTATTACAATAAGATTGGTTTATTAATTTATATCAGCTATAAAAAATGAGCGGTTATTTTTATTGATAAAACTTGACCTGTACCCTAAAAAAGCAAAACCTATACTATACCTATAGTATGTATTAAGGTCTAGGTCACACAACACAAACATCTAATACATATTATAGTTCTTTAGCCATTTATTATTTGACGCTTGATGGTGAGTTTTTTTTACTCAACAAGCAAAGTAAGTATAGTAACCCATCGATCTTTTTGAGAAAAGCACATTAATTCAGGTGTCCTTTGTAATAGGTCAGTAGGTTTGTAGGTTTTAGTAGTTTTGGGAGCTAGGATTTGAAAGTGACAGGAAACAAGGATGTGGATGCGACATAAGGATGGGATGGGACGGAAAAGGAATGAGTATCGGCTACGAGGCATGCTTGCTATCTGCTCAGCTTAGCTCGCCGGAAATGGCGTGGTTCTTGCCCCCGCAGCACGACCAAACCTACTACAAAAAACATAAATCATGCCAAAAATGTACTCACTTATTGTTTTCATCGTATACCGGACGGACGTTCACCACACTGAGGGCGCTGCTGATGTTATGCAGCGTTGGCCTTTGCCCACCAACCCATGAAGTCCGACGGCCATTAAAATTGGACTTCTCAATGCCTGGATGATGCAGCTGGTCACACCTGAGCTGCTTCAGTACACCTGATGCACCCTCTGAAAATTTAAACTCGTAGCACATCACGGCGCTCATGAGCGCACAAAAAAAAAATGAAAAGACTAATCTTCATTTAGTATACAATTTATTTTACCTGATCTGTTATAAAAAAAAACATATAGAAAAACTAAATAGGGTTTTACCGTTGGTGGCAGTTGGTACCGGTTCTATGTTCTGGTAGCTTCTGTTTAAATATATTATTAGTTTGCCTACCTAAAAAGAGCTCTGTTCAGGTGCATGCGGGAAACAGGGCGAAAGCAAATTTTGGGGCAGATGCTCCGACGGGAAACCGAATTTATTACAAAAAAAAAAAAACAAAAAGTGAATTTACAAAAAAAAGAAATGCAATTAATATAAAAAAAGGAATGAATATTAAACTACAATAAATTAAAAAAAAAAAACTATTAAATAACATCAAAATGACACTAACACTTAACCTATTATTTAATTTATGGCCGATGGTCACACTGATAGTATGCTTAATAACTAATCGTTTTATTAAATGACCAATGGTCACACCAACTTCATTCAGCAGCTATATCTATATACATATATTGTTTGAATATTGATGATTCTTTGTATATATGCATGTATGCTGGATATATACGAATATTGATATGTACATTTATATTGATATGTAGTGGGCAATGATCGTATTTTATAATTTAACATTTTTATGTTCGTCGAATGTATGTGTGCATCGGGGCGTGCGGGGTTTCGCCAATCGCATAAGCTTAACTTCCGCACTCACGAATTTTTTAAACGTTCTGATTTAAAATTTTGGCGAACACTACCTTAATTTTCGATGGTATGTGGCCGCCTAAGAACACTAGGTGTAAAAATAAAAAAAATCTTTTAGGGAACTTCCTCCCAATATATAAAAAAAAACTTACCCCGCTGGGTAAAAAATGCACTGCCTTATGAAAATGTCTTTTTAAACTTTATTAGAAACTTGGAGACGTCTGCTCCGTACTACACTTGCACCACTTCCGATGCAATTTCGTCAGTTGGTCAGACCACAGCATCCCCCCATAATCCCTTATTTGAAAAAATCATCCGATCCTGGAAATGTTCTTTCAGAGATCAGAATCTTTCACCCCCTTACCCCATAGCTCCAGTAAATTGTTCATATTTAGGAAGTTTTAAGTCACCCTGTATCTATACAGTCTTTGATTCTGAACAAATTTACTGCCATTGTTAAATGATAAAAGGAGACAAACAGATAGGGGAAAAGAGACAAAGGCTACCGGTGCTGCCAGGAAGCATACTCTGGTAAGAAAAATCTCAAATTTTTCTGACTGCTGTACTATTTCGTTTACTTGTTTTTTTATTGCACCAGGTACGCAGCCGTAACACCTTATCATCAACAGCTTAAATAAAAGTTTTTGGTGAAAGAATATTTCTCTCAATTTTGTTTTCGCTATATGTATAGGTATGCTATAATATTTATCAATTAGCCCTTCAATGTGAATGTCAGATTTTACCCAATTGGCTAAGATTGATGCGCCGGTTAAATTTATTCACCACGATAGTGTCGAAATTTAATGCGAACCCCACAGGCGGATCAGTAGAAATATAGTGAAGTGACAGGGTTATGATCCATTGAGTTCAGATTATAACCTCCCCAATATAGGAAGAAGAAGATATTGTAGTTTTAAAATTTAACCACAAATTGACGCACGGCCTACATTTTTTCATTATGTGTTTGACATTTTTATGAATTAAATGTGGGAAGGCACAATATGCGAAATAAAGTCCAAATTGATTTGAAACAGAGTATAGCGTCATAAAGAGAATAATGCTTTTGTGTGCACATAAATGCATATGTATGGATGTATGTGCACATCATAAAGGGAAGTTGCGGTAGACTTATTTTTGTTCCCAATTTTCGCCATAGAAACTGAATGAAAATATTTTCATTCTGGGTCTAGGGTGATAATTGTTGTAATGCATACGTGTGTATATGCACATATACCTCAAATGCAAGCGCCACCAATTCGTAAAAACGATGGAAATAGGGCCAAGAGCGACAAAGAAAATGCAGACCTTTTTGCTCTGCACTTAGAAGAAACGTTTAAGCCGTTTGACGACCCTTTGTTAACGCCCGACTCCCCAGTCACGACATCTGACAACTTTAGAGTACAAAAAGTTGCATTGATTGAAATGAGGAAAGTGATCAAAAATTAAAAGACGAAAAAAGCACCGGGTTACGACTTAATAACGGCGCAGGTGGTCAAGGAATTGCCGAATAAAGCTCTTGTCAAACTGCTCTACTTGATCAATGTTTCGTTCAGATTGCTCTACGTTCCGAGACAATGGAAGTCGCCGAGATTATAATGGTCCCGAAACCAGACAGCTGGCTGGTCAAACGGTAGTGCATGCGATCATATGAAAACACAAGCGTTTTCACTCAGCTGAGGCCTACCAACTCCTACTCTCAACCTCCACGCGGTGACAGCCGGGTGCCTAGTACCTTAATCCAAGAAATGGGTAACCAACCCCGTTTGGCGGATTCTTGGTGGCAGCAGATGAGAGAGGGGGGGAAGAGTGCTTTTCTCACTAGAGCGCTTCTTCCTGTTCCAGGCGGCAGCGGACGAATTCCCTAGACGGAGTCAACGGTGGCGTCTATAGTTCCAGTTAGGTTGAACTTAGTGAACACCTTGCGCGAGCTGCTTCGACGTATTCGGATCACAGGTCGGTAAGGAATTTCCAATGTTGGTCAGGACATTGGAATAGAGATGGTGGCGGAGGAGCCCTTAATGGGCCAACGGCAGCACTCATACTCCCGTAGTGGACTACTGGCACCGGTGTACCCGGCCCCTCGTCCTTGGGGAATAATTAAGGAACTGGCCCTCCAGGTTGGGGGTTGTGCCGTCGGGGTAACTTCCCTACCACGTAAAAACCGCATGGTTCCGAAACAACCAAAAGCCTCGGATAAGGATGACTCAACTAATGACGACCCCAGCAAACGAAATAAGGACAACGACCTTCGGATCTGTACGTGGAATGTTCTGTCCCTTTACAGACCATGTGCAGCCGAACAACTAGCAGAGGCCCTAGACTGCTATAAAGCAGATATAACCGCCATCCAGGAAGTGCGATGGGATGGGCCGGGCAAAAAGAGGATGAAAAACTGTGACATCTACTACGGTGATTGCTACAGAGGCAACAGCCAACGCTTATTCGGATGCGGATTTGTCATACGCGGCAGACTTAGGCAAGAAGTCTTAAGCTTCCGACACGTGAGCGAGCGTATTATGACGATCCGGATCAAGGCTAAATTCACTAACATAAGCCTAATATGTGTTCATGCCCCCACAGAAGAAAAGGACCCTGCCACCAAAGAGTGTTTCTACGAGCTCCTCGACAAAACATACGAGCAATGTCCAAAATACGACGTTAAAATCGTATTGGGCGATTTTAACGCCAAAATAGGAGAGGAGGACGTCTTTGGTAGGGCAGTCGGTAAGCATAGCCTACACGACATCACGTCTGATAACGGACTAAGGCTAATTGATTTCGCTGTGGAGCGAAATGTCACCATAGCAAGCACATGGTTTCCTCATCTCGATATTCATAAGCAGACATGGCGGTCCAATGATCATGTAACGATCAACCAAATTGATCATATTGCGATCGACGCAAGGCAAGCCTCCAGTATTCTGGATGTCCGGACCTTCCGAGCGGCCAACATAGACTCGGATCATTACCTTGTTGTAGCCAAGGTACGAATGCGGATATCCCAATCTGAGCAACAAAGAAGAATTACTGTGAGAAAATTTAACGTCGAAAAGCTACAATCGCAAGAGACCGCCAGACTCTTCGCTGAACGCGTATCCCGAAATCTCTCAATCACCCCTTTGCCGCCAGCATCAAGTACCGAAGACCAGTGGCAACGCTGCCAACATGCCATCAGAAACGCCGCGACTGATGTGTTGGGTCTCGCTCGACCACCACCGCGAAACCCCTGGTTTGACGAAGAATGCCGGCGAGTGCATGCAGCAAAACAAGAGGCATACAAAGCGGCGCTGCAAAGGAAGACGAGAGCTGCTCGTGAGCTCTACGAGCAAAAGAGACGGGAAGAACATCGGCTTCTCCAAAAGAAGAAGAAAGAGCATGAGAAGCGCGCGTTTGAGAATATCGAGAGTCTATACTCCAGGAACAATGTACGGAAGTTTTACAAAAAGGTAAAAAGAACGTGTCAGAGAAGTAATACCCGTACAGAAACCTGTAGAGATGAAAATGGAAGCCTCGTAGTAGAATCACAGTCGGTGCTGAGAATATGGAAAAACTACTTCTGCAGACTGTATAACGGCGACGAAGACCAACATCCCGCTGTCAGGCAGAATGAACCATTCAACATAGACGATGATAGTCAAAATTTCCGTCCACCTGACCAAAACGAAGTGAGGATAGCAATATCCAAGCTAAAATCCAACAAGGCTGCTGGACCTGACGGCTTACCGGCCGAACTTTTCAAGGCAGCTGGGGATGAATTGGTAGAGTGCATACACCAACTCATTTCTAATATTTGGTCAGACGAGTGTATGCCTGATGAATGGAATCTCAGCATCGTTTGCCCGATCCACAAGAAAGGAGACCCCCTCAACTGCGCCAATTATAGAGGCATCAGTCTCCTCAACATCGCATACAAGATCTTTTCTGCGATGTTGTGTGAACGCCTGAAACCCTTTATCAACAGCCTGATTGGACCCTATCAGTGCGGTTTCAGGCCAGGAAAGTCCACCATCGATCAAATCTTCACACTTCGGCAGATCCTGGAGAAAACCCAAGAATTCCAAATCGATACTCACCACCTCTTTATCGATTTCAAGGCCGCCTATGACAGCATCTATAGAGAAGAGCTTTATAGAGCCATGTCTAGTTTTGACATCCCTGCCAAACTTGTCCGTCTGTGCAGGCTGACGATGGAGAACGCTCGCTGCTCCATCAAGGTCGGTAATGACCTCACCGAGACCTTTGATGTCAAAAAAGGCTTTAGACAAGGTGACGCGCTGTCATGTGACTTCTTCAATATTGTACTTGAACGAATTGTGCGGAACTCACAAGCCAACACCGGAGGCACAATCTATTACAAGTCTGTACAACTGCTTGCATACGCCGACGATATAGACATTATCGGAAGATCTCAGCGGGCTGTCACCGGTGCTTTTGCAAGCATTGAGGCGGAAGCGGCCAAAATGGGTTTGGCGATAAACGAGGGCAAAACCAAATATATGCTGTCAACTAGAAGGGAAAACCAACACCGACGAATTGGACAAAACGTCACCGTGGGCAGCTATAACTTCGAGGTAGTAAGGGACTTTGTCTACCTTGGCTCTGCTATAAATTCTTCTAACAAAATCAGCGTAGAAATCAATCGAAGAATAACTCTTGCCAATCGCTGTTTTTTTGGGCTTATAAGGCAATTCAACAGTAAAGCCCTATCTCGAACAACTAAGGAGACTCTATATAAGACCTTGATCATCCCAGTCCTGCTTTACGGCGCTGAAACATGGACTTTATTAAAAGAGGATGAAGATATCCTTGGTCGCTTCGAGAGAAAAATTCTTCGTAAGATTTTCGGTCCCGTTTGTGTTGACGGGTTTTGGAGGAGAAGATTCAATCACGAACTATACGAGCTGTACAGCGACATCGACCTAGTCAAAAAACTGCGTATTGGACGTCTGAGATGGCTAGGACATGTAGAGCGAATGGACACCAACGCTCCGGCCCGCAGAATCTTCGAATCTAACCCGGAGGGACGACGCAGTAGAGGAAATCATCGCCGTAGGTGGCGCGCACAAGTTCAAGGGGACCTCGACCAACTTGGAGTGCGCAACTGGAGGCAATTAGCTAAAGACCGAGCTAAATGGAGAGGCTTGTTGGTTGAGGCCCAGGTTCACCCCGAACTGTAGCGCCACCTAAGTAAGTAAGTAAGAAACCAGACAAACCCCATGTATGAAAAGAAATCATATCGGCCTATTTCCCTATTGCCGGTTATCTCAAAAATATTCGAAAAACTACTTTCCAACGTCTACAACCCGTAATCGACGAAAGACGTCTCATTCCTGACCATCAATTTGGATTTAGAATCAAACATTCTACAATCGACCAAATCCACAAAATAACTGACGTGATTGAGAAAGCTCTCGAAGAAAAAAAGATTTGTTGTGGTGTATTTCTTGACGTCTCACAAGCTTTCGATAAGGTTTGGCACGAAGGTTTGGAGTATAAATTGCGACTACTACTGCCACTGTAACTCTTTCGAATCTTGCGATGGTACCTCACTGAAAGTGTCTTTCGTGTTAAGCACGGAAATGATTACTCTGACTTCAAGGAGATTGCAGCCAGAGTCCCGCAAGGAAGTGTCCTTGGCCCACTTGGCCCCATCCCGCAGGAAGGAAACTGTGTCGTCGCCACGTTTGCGGACGATACGGCGACATTGACAACGGGCGATACTATTGAAGTGGTAACTGGAAGCCTTCAACATGCTATTAATAAAGTCCACGCTTGGACGAATTCTTGGCGTAATGTGCTGAACGAAAGCAAATCTACTCACGTCAACTTTACCTCCAAAAAGTATATAGATTGCCTGTGTATCTAAACTCGGCTCAAATACCGTACGCGAACGAAGCAAAATATCTAGGAATAATTCTAGATGTTAAGCTTAAACGGAAATCGCACGTAAAATAGAAACGCGAAGAGCTCGAAAACAAATACCGACAAATATACTGGCTACTCGGAAAACATTCGAAGTTGACCCTACATAACAAACTGCTTATTTATAAGCAAGTGCTAAAGCCAGTGCGGCATATGATATACAACTATGGGGTTGTACCAAGAAAAGCAATAGAAACATCATACAAACTTTTGAAAATAAAGTTCTTAGAATGATATTTAACGCACCGTGGTATGTACGTACCGAAGATATTCATCGAGATCTGGGAATTCCCAGCATCGTCGAAGAGATAACAAAATTATTTATATATTGACACACATAAATACTGTAGGAATGACAATTCGCATACAAAGCTTTTTTTTTACCACCTGTACAAGAATTTCTTTTTTTACCTTATGTCTAATAGGTCCCTTTTGTTGGCTTGGGAATATCAATATTCAATTTGATCTAGTTATGAATTTACCACAAAAAAAAAATGAAACGCCAGATTCTTATCAATTGGTTAAAGCGTACATACATGTGCATGTACATATGCATATAGATATGCAGCTTCAGTCGATTAAATTATGATGTTTAGAATTTTCATTTGTATTGCACATATGTATATATTTACGTATATATTTATATGTATTGTAATAGATCTTTACTTAATGATTGTACGCCCTCTGTGGTATTTTTGTAATAGCATACAAAAAATGTTAATCTGGCAATGCTGAAAATAAAGAAAAGGTGGCTGCCGGTGTAATGGCAATTCATTCCACGTGCAAGGAGACGAACAAAGGGAAGCAACAAATATTCATCTCTCTTCTCAATTACATTTTTTTTTTGTTATTTCCACGGCAGAATAAAAATTCAGATGTGGGGTAAATACCACACAGCCTAACAAACAACAAAAAATTTAAAATAAAATTACAAGCTTCAATATGGGCCGACGACGGTGGGCAAAAATCCTCGTCTTTGGTCCTCCCCGTGGGCGCCCGCCGGAAATTGCTATTCACCCGTCAGGTGTCTAGTGTCAGCTAAGAATTTACACGCATGTACTCAGTCGTGCGCTGTGGTTCATTAAGACGAAGGTGGGGAGTAAACCAATAAAAATCTCACTTAAGCCAAGGTGTGTAGGCACTCGTGCCGAGGGCTGCATGGCCAGCTGGTGATAAAACAGTGCTGGTCTCGAACGGTCCCTATCGATGCCCAGGCGAGGTCGGTAGTATAATCGCCTTATCCTGGTATGTCGGCTCTGCCAGGACTGACTCTTCCTTCCGGACATACTCGTGGGACCAAAAAACTACAAAAAATGAATAAAACAAATCAAAAAAAGCAAGATGGGGTGGGGATGCCCGACATTGGCTCCTCATAGGAAAACGAGCTTTTAGCCTCCAGTCAGGAGTCTTCAGTCTTTCCTACAGCCTAAGCAAGTGCTAAAGCCAGTGCGGCATATGGTATACAACTATGGGGTTGTACCAAGAAAAGCAATAGAAACATCATACAAACTTTTGAAAATAAAGTTCTTAGAATGATATTTAACGCACCGTGGTATGTACGTACCGAAGATATTCATCGAGATCTGGGAATTCCCAGCATCGTCGAAGAGATAACAAAATTATTTATATATTGACACACATAAATACTGTAGGAATGACAATTCGCATACAAAGCTTTTTTTTTACCACCTGTACAAGAATTTCTTTTTCTACCTTATGTCTAATAGGTCCCTTTTGTTGGCTTGGGAATATCAATATTCAATTTGATCTAGTTATGAATTTACCACAAAAAAAAAAATTAAACGCCAGATTCTTATCAATTGGTTAAAGCGTACATACATGTGCATGTACATATGCATATAGATATGCAGCTTCAGTCGATTAAATTATGATGTTTAGAATTTTCATTTGTATTGCACATATGTATATATTTACGTATATATTTATATGTATTGTAATAGATATTTACTTAATGATTGTACGCCCTCTGTGGTATTTTTGTAATAGCATACAAAAAATGTTAATCTGGCAATGCTGAAAATAAAGAAAAGGTGGCTGCCGGTGTAATGGCAATTCATTCCACGTGCAAGGAGACGAACAAAGGGAAGCAACAAATATTCATCTCTCTTCTCAATTACATTTTTTTTTTGTTATTTCCACGGCAGAATAAAAATTCAGATGTGGGGTAAATACCACACAGCCTAACAAACAACAAAAAATTTAAAATAAAATTACAAGCTTCAATATGGGCCGACGACGGTGGGCAAAAATCCTCGTCTTTGGTCCTCCCCGTGGGCGCCCGCCGGAAATTGCTATTCACCCGTCAGGTGTCTAGTGTCAGCTAAGAATTTACACGCATGTACTCAATCGTGCGCTGTGGTTCATTAAGACGAAGGTGGGGAGTAAACCAATAAAAATCTCACTTAAGCCAAGGTGTGTAGGCACTCGTGCCGAGGGCTGCATGGCCAGCTGGTGATAAAACAGTACTGGTCTCGAACGGTCCCTATCGATGCCCAGGCGAGGTCGGTAGTATAATCGCCTTATCCTGGTATGTCGGCTCTGCCAGGACTGACTCTTCCTTCCGGACATACTCGTGGGACCAAAAAACTACAAAAAATGAATAAAACAAATCAAAAAAAGCAAGATGGGGTGGGGATGCCCGACATTGGCTCCTCATAGGAAAACGAGCTTTTAGCCTCCAGTCAGGAGTCTTCAGTCTTTCCTACAGCCGCAGCAAGTACTAGGCAAAGTACTCCCTCTGGCGTACAGAGGGCGGCTCATCAGACAGAAACAACAGCACACACCAAAATGACAACCAAAGGCACTATGGCTAGTGGCGCTGGTTCGTCGAAGAAAAACAAAACCCCAGACGCCATCATGAAGAGCAGGTACAAGATGGCTCGATTCGTTCTTGACAAGGTTGCCAAAAACGAAGCAGCTGGTACCGTTCATGAGAGGGACGCTGCGAATAAGGCCAAATACCAAGCTGTAGTCGATGAGTACATCGCACATCTGGAGAAACAAAAACAACATCCACAACAGAAGAAGTATGAAACCAAGGCAAGCAAGCGAAACAGGTCTTCGGATGAGACCAATCGCGAAGCTAAAAAGTCCAAGGTTGTCAAGACGCCGACTACACATAATCTACCAGGTACATCCTCGGCCTGTCCTACTCAGACAACGCGACACTTTTCTGAAGTAGTAAGAGACCATCTGCAGGTCGCCCTCGTGGACGAGCGCTCCTCAGATGGCAGGACGGTCAGTGAAGCGTGGGGTAGCATAGAGGCCAGACTATCGGGTATGGTAATGGACTACCTGTTGGGAAATCCTGGGGGATCTCTGCCGTGCTTCGATTCCGCCGAGTTGGTCAGGGGTTATCGGGTCATCAGATGCGAGGACCAGTTCTCCAAGGATTTCCTTAGCGAGTGTGTCACTAAGGTTAGTGACGCCTGGGAGGGCTTGAAGCTCAAGCTTATCCCCGCTAATGATATCCCCAGGAGACCAAGGGCCCACATGTGCCTGCCCAATATGCAGATTGACGGGGGAAGGCTTCTCCAATGTCTGAAACTGCGCAATCCGGCGGTTCCGATGGATGACTGGGCAGTCATCAAGGCGGAGGAACCTCAGAAAAATAGCTCCTCTTTCCTTAGCGAGTGTGTCACTAAGGTTAGTGACGCCTTGGAGGGGTTGAAGCTAAAGCGTATCGCCGCTAATGATATCCCCAGGAGACCAAGGGCCCACATGTGCCTGCCCAATATGCAGATTGACGGGGGAAGGCTTCTCCAATGTCTGAAACTGCACAATCCGGCGGTTCCGATGGATGACTGGGCAGTCATCAAGGCGGAGGAACCTCAGAAAAATAGCTCCTCTTTCCTGCTGCTGATTAACAAGGCTAGCCTGGTGGCTCTCGAGAAGTCTGATCACAAGCTGCGTTTCGGCATAAGGCATGCTAAACTTAAGATTTTCCGCCCCTCTGGTCCTGATGAAGATTTTGGTGAAATCGGCGGTTCCGACAGGATGTCATTATTCCACCTACCACCAATGCTGAACATCATATAGATTAATCTGCACCACTCGAAGAGTGCGTCAGATAATTTGCTTATCTTCCTCGGTGAGGAGGATATAGATATCGGCATTGTACAGGAACCCTGGGTGAAGGGTTCATCCATAAAAGGGCTCAAGGACAACCGTTACAACATCTTCTCCAAGACCACAAACCAGGTTAGTAAAAAACCCAGGACTTGCATACTAGCTAAAAAGCATTTGAACGTATTTCTATGTCCTGATTTTAGCTCTGCCGATTTAACGGTAGTTAAATTGGAGGTTGCAAATAACACTCTTTTTATATCCTCAGCTTACGTGGATCGTGATAGGCCATCACCACCAGAGAAGGTACGCCATTTAACATCAATGACAACAGCAAAAAAGGACAATCTGCTTCTGGGCTGCGACGCAAATTCCAGGCATACATTATGGGGCAGCTCCGAAATTAACGAACGCGGTGAGTCCTTGTTTGATTTTCTAGTGATGTCCAACCTCTCTGTTTGTAACGTGGGTAACACTCCAACTTTTGTTTTTCCGAGTACGGAAAATTTCAGAGGGTGGGTGGTTACAGCAGTTAACACTTCCTGGACTATGAACAGCTTCTCTCCCTATAAATCGGCCGGCCTTGACGGCATTCTTCCTATTATGCTGCAAAAAACCAGGTGGACCAGGTGGTCCCGTGGCTAGTTCCGATCTACAGAAGCTGTATTCTCCTAAACCACGTTCCCCTGAGCTGGAGGCGTGTTCGTGTTGTGTTTATCCCGAAAGCTGGGAAGCGGGGTCATGGATCCGTAAAGGATTTCAGACCCATTAGCTTATCCTCTTTTCTTTTAAAGACGCTGGAACGCATCTTAGATATACATATCCGAAATACCCTAGATAAATCCCTTCTATCCAAATCTCAACATGCGTACACTAAAGGGCGATCGACAGAGACGGCGCTCCACGAAGTCGTGCGAACGATAGAAAAGACAATCCATTTCTAACAATATACCCTTGCTACCTTCTTAGAAATTGAAGGTGCCTTCAATAACGTCAGTACGGAATCGATTCAGGAAGCTCTGATCCAACTGGGTGTGGAAGAGTTTATTAGCAAATGGATATTGACAATGCTAAAAACCAGAATCATTCAATCGAATCTCGGCAACAGCAGCTCCTCCATATCTGTTGTTAGAGGAACTCCTCAAGGTGGGGTCCTATCTCCTCTTCTATGGCTTATGGTCATCAATAAAATTTTGTGTAGACTTGATTGGGGTGGAGTTAAGGTTGTCGCGTATGCGGATGACGTGGTAATACTGGTATCGGGGATGTTTCCATCCGTAATCAGTGAGATTATGGAAGGTGCCTTGGGCAAGATTAGCTCATGGGCCACTGGATGTGGAGTCAGCGTCAACCAAAGCAAAACTGAAATGATGCTCTTTACCACTAAAACCAAAATACCGACGTTTACGCTTCCACGGCTAAATAATCATCTACTCTCCCTATCCTCCAGTGCCAAGTACCTAGGTGTGGTACTTGATCCAAAACTAAGCTGGAAGCTTAATATTGAGCAACGGGTAAAGAAGGCCTGTATGGCTTTCTATGCCTGCAGCAAGACCTTTGGCAAGAAGTGGGGACTTCACCCGAAGATTGTCTTATGGATGTACACTGCCGTAGTGCGCCCCATTCTTTCCTATAGATCGCTAGTCTGGTGGCCTGCGCTAAGGAAAGCTTATAACATCAAACTTATCAACAGGGTACAAAGAACTGCCGCTATAGGCGCAACGGGTGCCATGAGGACATGTCCAACCGATGCCTTGAACGTTATTCTGCACCTTTTACCACTCGATCTTCACATTATGCAGCTATCATCTCGTAGTGCGGTCAGGCTAAGGGAAACGGGATGCTGGTGCACCAATCCGCATGGTCACAGCAGTATCCTGAATTTGCTACCGCAGGATCTGGTATCTAATCTGACCGACTATATAACTCCCACCGTGAACTTTAGAAATGACGTCACGGTCAGATTCCCAACCAGGGCGGAATGGGAAACTGGCGTACTGATAAATGAGTTCGAATCAACAATTTTCACCGACGGTTCAAAAATGGACTGCGAGGTAGGGGCGGGGATTTTCTCTGATTCCCTCAATATTTCCAGGTTTTATCGGCTTCCTGATTCGTGTAGTGTCTTCCAGGCGGAAGTTTTTGCTGTACGTGAGGCCCGCATACTCATGCAAACCTCTACACCCCTAAACACCATTGCCATCCTCATTGACAGCCAGGCGGCTATCAAGGCTATAGTAACTGCCACTACATCCTCACGGCTAGTTGAACAGTGCAAAAAAGAACTCGCCTCGCTTAGTCACCGGCTAAGGATCTGTTTCCTTTGGGGGTCCTTAAGGGAGGCATCTTCGCGCACTATCTGCTAAAGGCGGATAGCAGATGGCAGGGGGTGCGGAACTGTGTCATCTCCAGGCAGATGTAGCCCAAATACTCCCTGAAAAGAACGCAAGATCTACTAAACAGAAACCGTACAGATATCGCAAGAACTCTGACAGTTAGTACTGGCCACTGGCCCATCGGGGTTCATGCGGCCAGAATAGGCATTGCATTTAATGCACACTTTCGCAGCTGCAATACTGCTGATGAAATAGAAACAATCTTACACTTCCTCTGCAAGTGTCCGGCTTTAGGCAAGGCCAGACACCGCACTTTAGGTAAACTCTTTTTCGACAACCTTATAGAGCTAGCGGAGATTAGCATTGGGGATATTATCAGCTTCCTCAATGCAACGGGGTGGATTTGAATAATCATCACTCCCCTTTTCTTCTTCTTTCCCCTAGTAGTTAACATCCGTTAGGTCACTTGAGTTGTGGTAATAAAACGGCGCTTCTGCGCTAATTAAGTACCTACCTACCATGGGCCGACGACCAACTCGCCAGGAAATTACCGACATGCTCACCGCAGCAGGAATCCATTTTCTCGTAAATGCCACGCTGATGCAATTACGGCCACCTTACAACGAGTTTATAGCAAATCAATTGGCTGATGATCGCAGTAATTCGGAGGATGAAGCTGAGGAGTTTGAGCCCTGTTTTGATGCCATTGCAAATATAGCACCTCCTGTCTCCATTGCAACTACAATGCCCGCTGTCACTGGTGCCAATGAAGCACTTAATACCGCCGTCGCAAGTGTGCCACCCGCTGTCCTTAGTGCAGACGTATCACCCGCTGTCCCCCCGCCAAATACAACACCCGCTGTAGATGCCGGAAATGCTACCGCTGTTGCGAATATAGCACCCGCTGTCGCTGATGTAGATGCAGAACCTGCTGCCCGCAATGTAAATGTGCCCTCCGACGCATTAACTTCGAAGAACTGGACGCTGCAGTGCCGATATTCAGCGGAGATGATCACTATGACGTGGTTGGAACAATTCGAGGAATATACGAATACATGCGCATATAACCAAAAAGAGAAGTGCCTTCGTATTCGTCGTCGTTTGGATGGAACGGCGAAACAGTATGTGCTAAATTTGTGACTTGTCGACTATGACACTATGAGAGCGGGGTTGGCTAAAATGTTCAGGCGTACGGTAACTCGTCAAGAAATTTACCGACAGCTGCTAGCCCGTTATATGAAACCGAATGAGTCGTGTTTGAGTTATGTGGTGTCGATGCAATCTATTGCGTCAAAAGCTGACATCGACGAACAGGAGCTAGTCGACATTTATCATCAATGGAATAGGTACCAGACAGCAGAAACAGAATCACATTTCTGTATGGTGCCACCTGTTTAGATGAGTTAGTCCGTCGTATGAATCGTTATGAACAACGTCACCCAAAAACAACAACAACAGCGAAGATGAGTACAATTCCAAACAAAACCAAGTCTACTACTGTTACTACCGCTGTCGGCAAAGAGGAACTACGTTGCTACAACTGTTCGCAATTCGGACACTTCCAATATGCCTGCCCGAAACCAACACGTTTCACTTGCCACCAAATGGGACATCAGCACAGGGAGTGCCCAAACCGCAACAGAATGCAGACAGTTGCCACTCTTTTTACGGGTAGATCGAATGTCAACTCGTAATTTTGATACTGACTTGATTTTGTAAGTGACTTTTTTAAATGATCGTCAAAGTAGATGCACCGAGTTTATAAATTTTGTATCTCTCATTGATTCCGACAGTCCGATTAGTATTATTCAACAATCAAATGTCCTGGCGTTCACTAAAGTATCAAAAGTCTTAAAGCCAACTAGATTCCTCGGCCTTGGTAAAAACAAAAAATATATTCTTATGGTACAATACTGTGTTTAGTAAAATTCCGCAATGAAATTAAAACCGTCTCCTTTATAGTTACACCTAATGGAACGATGATGACGCCACTGATTCTGGGACGTGACTTTATGAAAAAATTTAATATATGCTTAGTTCAAAAAAAAAGAATGCTGTTGTAAGTGTTGTACAAAAAATTGAATTTAATAAACCTATAACATCTAATCCTTGTGTCCGTGCATCTAGCTTGACTTAGCAGACGAATATACCATTTACCAACTGGTGAAACTCTTGTCCCTGTGTCTTCGCCCGAGAGTATGTTGCCGGTCGGTTGTGCTGACAAATTTATTTTAGAAATGTGTGCCATTAACGTAGACATTCAGACAAACAGCAAGAAATTGATATATGATATATTATAAAAAAAACCAATCGGATGCATTGAAACCAATAATTATCGACTCTTATCTGAAACCGAAAGATGTTAAGCAAGAACAATATGATTATAAAATGAAAATACGTCTGACCGATGATACCCTATTTCACTGTTCACCGCTGCATTTGTCTTTTTACGATCGAAATGAAGTTAGGAAAATTACCAATGATTTGATAGCTAGGCACATTTTTCGACCCAGACAATCGCCTTATGCTATGTCTTAGTCAAGAAGAAAAATGGTGAAACACGTATGTATATGTGTTGATTACCGTGCACTAAACAAAAAGACAATTCGTGACAATTTCCCATTGCCCTTAATAGAGGATTGTGTTGAGTATATGGCAGGTAAACGATGGTTCTCATTACTTGATTTGAAAGATGGGTTCAACCAGTGTCTAATGCATGATGATTCAATCCACTTAATTTCATTTCTCACACCTCATGGACAATCCGAGTACTTGAGGATGCCATTTGGATTGAAAAATGCCCCTGCGAATTTTCGAATTATAATATTTTTCGAAATTTAATTGATACTACAATAATAAAATGATTATTTACATTGATGACATTTTGATCGCCTCCGTTGATTTTGAGTCACACGTGAAAACAGTTGAAGAAGTTTTACAAAGAATTTATAAAAGGGGTTTGGAAGTAAAGTTACAAAAATGTAAATTTAGTTATGACGAGATCGAATACTTAGTCAACTCATCTGGCATACGGCCTAGTGATGCACATATTCGCGCCATTAAACGCTATCCAATTCCAAAAAATTAAAAGGAATTGCAATCATGCATAGGTTTGTTCGAATATTTCCGTAGATTTGTGCCATCGTTTTCGAAAATCGCCAAGCCATTACTGGATTTGTTACGTAAAGAGAGTCCATTTGATTTTTCTGAAGTTTGCGTAAACGCATTTTATGAATTGCGAGGTCGACTGATGGCAGCACCGGTGCTAGCAATCTACTATCCGAATTACATTGTGATGCCAGTAGTTATGGTTTCGGACCCGTACTAATGCAACGCCAAGACGATGGTAAATTCCATCCGGTCGCCTATTTTTCGAAGACAACATCCGCGGCAGAATCAAGATATCACAGTTTCGAGTTGGAAACTATTTCCATAATTTATTCCCTTCGTCGATTTGTATAGTATACCGAAAACGCCAATCCCTTTTGACTCAATTCATATTGATCATTTCGGCCCCCTGCCTCCCATTACTTCGAAACGCAAACATATACTGGTTGTCATCGATGCATTTACAAAATTTGTTCGACTATACCCAGTAAACTCAACGAGTACCAAGGAAGTTTTTTGTGCATTAGATAAATATTTTAGCTATTATAGTCGCCCCAGGCGAATTATCTCCGATAGAGGTACGTGTTTTACGTCACTTGAGTTAAGTAGTTTCCTGTTAAGATATAATATTGATCACGTTAAGGTCGCAGTTACATCACCACAAGCAAATGGTCAGGTCGAGCGTGTCAACCGGGTACTTAAGGCAATTAAATTGACTGAGCCTATACACCATGCTGGCTGGTCACTAAAACTATCTCAAGTTGAATATGCCATAAACAATACTGTCCATAGCACGATAAAGCAGACACCTAGTCAGCTGTTGTTCGGAGTAGATCAACGTGGTAATGTTATAGATGAACTGATGGAATACCTGGAAAAGACGTTGGACAGTAGGGCAAGCCGCGATTTAGATAATATCAGGTCGAAAGCACTGAGCGCCATTGGAAAATCACAAGAATAGTCAGCAATATTTTTTGAAGCATAGTCGGCCGGCAAGAAAGTATTCTGTTGATGATTTTGTTGTTACTAGGCATATGGACACTGCGGTTGGGACAAATAAGAAATTCGTGCAAAAATATCGCTGACCATATGTTATTTACAAAGTATTACCAAATGATCGTTATGTAGTGCGTGACATTGAAAATTGCCAATTAACTCAACTGGCGTATAGTGGCATTGTTGAAGCTATGAAAATTCGCAAGTAGCTAGCGCCAAAAGAAATGTCGTCTGCTGAGGCCACTGAATACAGTGAGTCACTCGAAGCCGATGTAGAGTAGATCCCAGAGGAGCATTAACTTTCTTATTTATTTTATTTATCTAATGCAACACCTTTATCGTTTCATGTATGTTTTTGATCGAGGTCATTCAATATTCTCACATTGGCCGAGCTGTAATAGATCTTTACTTAATGATTGTACGCCCTCTGTGGTATTTTTGTAATAGCATAAGAAAAATGTTAATCTGGCAATGCTGAAAATAAAGAAAAGATGGCTTCCGGTGGAATGGCAATTCATTCCACGTGCAAGGAGACGAACAAAGGGAAGCAAAAAATATTCATCTCTCTTCTCAATTACATTTTTTTTTTGTTATTTCCGCGGCAGGATAAAAGTATATATTTATTTATATCACGATAAAACCTAACCGGTCACTGATTTATAAACAATTGGCACGCCGCTTAAGGGTACGTACATAGTGAACCAGCTTCTCGTTTTCTCGCTTACCAGCTTTACGGCGATATTCACCGGTACTCAGAGCCAGCGTGATTCTAGCGGGTAATGGTCATAGTGAACATCGCGCGTATGTAAGAACATATCAATTCAATGATCACAACAAACTAAAAACTAAAGGAACACGCCTAAAAGTCAACAAGAATTAAAAATGTATTCTGGTAAAAGCTGGGGCCTCACTCTGTATTGCTACTCGAAAGTCAAATTTTTGCGAAAGTGCTTTGCGATTCTAATCTTAGCCGGCAGATATATAATCTTAGCAAACAGAATCGAATGGAAGTATTGCCAACTGAGGCTATGAAATGTGCGAATCTAGCTTCGAATATCGAACGCTGAAATGTCACTTTGAAGCAAATTTCGTTCCAAAGAATTTTGTGTTTTATTTATATTTGAGAAAGAAAGTTAAATATATGTTAAGAAATGGAAATGGATGCTGTCGAATTGTGGTTTCATCAAGATGACACACAAGGAGAAAGAATAGAACGCAGGCGAATTAGAAATTGGTCGAGTATAAAGAAGATAAGTGATAAAAAGTAGAAGAAAAATATAGCAGTGGTTGGTTCAACCCGAAACTGAGAGTATTATGTGGGAAATACACGATACAACCGTCGTACCGACATCGGCATACTGTTGTATGCAGCACACACATACAATTTGCTACGACTTACGTACAACCAGACATTTTATTCAGCCATTTTACACATACACACCATATAATTTCCATACAGTTTGTGTATGTTACAGCGGTTGTACAGTCAAGACCATGCGACCTTACGATATCGGTACAATGGTCGGTTATGTGAATACACACGACACAATTATCGTATACAACACCAAAGCTGTGAAACCGTTCGTAGAACAGTTGTATCGTGTATCTCCCACTTTACTCATTCTATCCACTGCTACCTTCAAGAGAAGTTAAGGTGGAGCATTTACATTTGATTTTTGGTGGACTGCCCTCATGTTTTAAAACACGTTTTAATCAAGTAATTTCACAAAACTATTTTATGTATATCACTTTCATTGTATTTTAATTTAAAAATAACATTTTATGTCATAAAATACATACATTTTAAAAGAAACACAATTGCTTACCTCAACATCCGCAAACCAAATAGCAATAGAACAAAATGATGCGAATTCGAGTTACTTTGACATTTCGTTTAGCAATACAGAGTGCCAGGTTTGCGATTAGAAATTGAGATTGAAGTTAGCAACACAAGTTTGTTCGATTGTCATAAATTTGGATTTGCGATTCGAATTACAGAGTGACAATTCTGCGAATTCGAATGATTTGAGTAGCAATACAGAGTGAAGCCCCTGGTTAAAGCAGGAAGCAGGTTCACTATGGACGCGCCCTTTCATCACCGGCCTTATTTTTAACCAGCGTGAACCAACGGCTGGAAAGCGAGAAGATAGTTTGTGACCACTGTGGACGTACCCGAAGCCTATATTGCATACTCATGTATGTATATATTTGCATATGTACATACCTACCATATATATGCACATGTGTATGTATGCATATATGTACGAGTAAATATGCAATCATAATGCATACGTACATATACAAAATCTAGTTTAGTCAAAATAATGTTTATTATGTTTCAATAAAAAGGTGATTCTAGGCCAAAACATGTATGGCTGTATTTTATGCGACATAACACTTCCAGTTCATACATACAAATGTACATAAGTACATATGTATATGTGCTTTATTATTATTAGGTCTAAGTGCGTTCTTGTAAACACTTGCCAAGGTTAGATTTAAATTTATTTAAATAATGACGGTAATTTAACTACTTAAATTTCGCGAAAGAAAATCATGCAATCTATTATTATTAAGTTATGTGTGCCCATGGAGACGACAATGTATGCTCTCATTTAAATTAATATACCAGTCGGTCATAAGCACATGACGCAGAGATCACCTGTTACTGGGTGGGTGTGTCAGAATGTATGGTTTATATTTAGAAAAATGTGTATACCAAGAGAACACGTAATTCCCAGGCCAGCAGGAAGTTCAAAATACGAGCCTAAAAAGTATTTGTGTGAACTAGTGTTTCGAAATGAAATTAGTTTCATTAGAAAAAGTTCATTCAAATACAACTTTAAGGTTCAATTGAGTAAATCATTTTAAAAATGAACCGGCTTGCAAATACATTGTTCTGAAATAGATATTAATGTATATCAATACATGGCATCAAATTTGGTAGAACATCAAATGCGCATGAGTATTAATTAAAGGAATCTAGCATAACACGCTTCGAATATTTTATTTTTTATTTTGTTGATGAACAGGGCGTTGCGTATAAATAAAAGACAGTTTTAAGGTACATTTTCGATTAGTGGTGAATTTTTTTAAAGGGATTTTTATTTAAATAGCTAAAGAACTAGGTTGCAGTGCACGTAGGAGATGCATCAAGGCGAATCAAACTATAGGTTTAATAGGACTAATGAACCTGGGATAGTATAGTGCAAGTAGGTAATTCGGTTTGATATTGCAGAGATTATAAAATTAACCTTTTCTTGAGGCTCTCATTCACACTCCACTTTTAAGCCATTACTTTCTGTCAGAGCGGCACGGGTGCACTGTAAATATGTTGTTAAAATGTTTGGTTTGTGAATTTTCACTGTTGTCTCAGGTAAGCAGAATGGTATACACTTCCTTTTCGTGGATTTGCCACTCATTTGAACGACAGGAATTTTATTCTGGTTCCCATGGTCCACTTTCTTTACATCGATTACTACATCTAATTTGGAATCACGCAAAGCACTTAGCCAGATACGAGCAACAGGATGCACGTGAATTTTTCATAGCAACACTGGAGATCTTACGCATTGTAGCTCTAAAAATGAGGAGCGAAATAAAATTGCAACAGCAATTAAACGTGCCCCACTCAATGTACATGCATACTGGGATGCTGCAGAGTGACGTGTGTGCCAAGCTTGAAAGAATGTTTCTACAACAATCGATCCTTTCTGTGATCTAGAAAAGTAGAAACAAGAAAAGTAAGAAAGGTAGTTAAAGCAAGAACAATAATACTAATATTAATAACTAAAATATGCTAATATTAATAACAAGCAAATATATTTTTATCTTTCGATGAAAATCGGTTTATATATGAGAAATTATTTAAATTTAGTTATTTGTCAAAGAACTTTGCCAAGCAACACCCTCTAGATATAAAAGATGTACTCACACTGGCACAAGGTATCACCCCATTTGCCACTCAAATCAGATTTATTCTTACCATCATATTTTGATTTTTCTCATTTAGTAGTAAGAATCCGTTCGAAACACACGAGACTTTCTCTTAAGGCACGAGCGTTTTAAATTTAAACTGTTGAAGTTTATACCGAACTTAAAGTGCATTTAATATGATACGGAGCTTCACATCAACCGTTATTAATATCAGTGCGAATTCATTTAAAAATTCTTATAAACATTTGCGTGGTTTGCATACGGATAATGGACGACCGCCAAAAATTTTAATTACTGGTGCGAAAATTAAGTTTATTTATTTAAAATGTTATAACTTACAAATGTTTACTTAGGTGGTCTTGGGCAGTTAGGTATTGAATGTGCTAAGTTGCTTCGTACACATTATGGCGATTCGAATGTAATTCTTTCCGATATTGTAAAACCAAATAAAGAAATAGTACAAAGTGGACCCTACATTTTTGCTGATATTTTAGACATTAAGGTATCGATAATTGGTGAAAAAAGTAATGCAAAGATATTGATAGTTAAGATTTTAGGGACTACAAAAAATTGTGGTAGACCATCGTATTGATTGGCTAATTCATTTTTCGGCTTTGCTTAGTGCAATTGGTGAACAAAATGTTCCACTGGCTATGAGGTAAAGTGTGTGAGAACAAATTTATCAATTTGCATTTTACTTTCAGTCTATATTTCTTCAATTTTTTTCAATTAAGGGTTAATATTGAAGGTGTACACAACGTCATTGAACTTGCTAGGCAGTATCGTTTAAGAATTTTCGTCCCAAGTACAATAGGAGCTTTTGGTCCTGATAGTCCACGAAATCCAACACCAAACATTACGGTATGTTCTTTAAAAAAAAATCACAGCAATAGAATTCATAACATTCATAGAATTATAACGAAATATTAATAAAATGAAACATCAAAAAAGCTATAGCTCATCTGGCACGGTTCATATGGTATTTATAACTTATAAAGTGCGTGGTGTTAATTTTTATATTGGGACACAATGTAACTTGTAACTTGTATTGATGTTATATATAGCATTTGCAAATTTATTTAGTCTAACAGCAAATTTAACCCAAAACACAAAAATATATTAGGCCCTTTAGCAATTAACTTTAACCCAAAGGAAAATATTTTGAACCTTCCTGTGTTTTTCAGTTTTTCTGAAAGTTCATGGAGAAATGAACAAAACTTGTTAGAGTTACAAGTGGAGTTTTTCAAATGTTAGAATGATTTGTATTTGGTTTAAATATATTTGTTCTTTGGTTAAACATATTTGCTAATAGGTTAAACATATGTATTTGCAAAAAGGTTGAACATATTTACCTTTGGGTTAAAGTTTATTGCAAAAGGGCTTAATATATTTGTGTTTGGGTCAAATTTGTTTGCTGATAGGCTATATAAATGTGCAAATACTATATAAAGCAAAATAAAACAATATTAAATAGTTTCTAGTAAGAACAAAAACAAAAAAAAACCGGAATATGTTGTCATACGTTGCACTCAACACCGCGAAAAACAAAGAAACCAGCAATTCATGCCTATTTCCGATTTACATATGTATACTGTATATCATCATTTCGTAGTATGAGTGGATTTATGTCAGTCGCTTATTGGTATCTGCAAATACAACATGTGTATTTTTTTAAATTTTTTTTTTTGTTTCAACTACAGAAAATTATTCTTTTGTAAGAATGTTAACCTTTTCCTTATAATTGTAGATCCAACGACCACGAACAATTTATGGCGTTTCAAAAGTCCATGCTGAATTAATGGGTGAATACTATTATCACAAATTTGGCTTGGATTTTAGATGTTTGCGGTTCCCTGGTGTTATTTCAAGCGATTCTCCTGGCGGTGGTACTACAGGTTGGTAGCTGAATAGATTAAATAATTATGCATTTAATTACTCTAGAGTCTTGTGAACATCCGACAAAGACTTAAGAGATCCAAATTTTCTACGACTGATTTGGCAAATGGACACAAAAAATAAAACAACTTCATTAATTTCTTGAAATTTAATTTTTTAGTTTGCCAATCATAATAGCAAGAACCGATTAACTTCTACCCTACGATCGACTCGCGAATGATAATAGAGTTCATAATTCCGAATACATTTTTCTTTATTGTGATTGAGTCAAAAAGGAATACATTCAGTATCTTGTGAAACTATAAAGCTTTTAAAACTAGATTTCTATATACCTATTTTCATACCTATAGTAAACATTACAAAATATTTCAGATTATGCAATTGCAATTTTCCACGAAGCAATTAAAACAGGGGAGTACACCTGTTATCTGAAACCAGATACGAGGTTGCCGATGATGCATGTTGAAGATTGTTTGAGGCAAGTTTTATATTTGATAGTTGATAAATTTTACCCCAGTTTTTAAATTTTTTCAGTAATGCAATATTTTTTTATATGTAAATTAGATCTCTCTTAGAATTCATGACTGTACCATCACATCAGTTGAAACGACGCGTCTATAACGTAACAGGGATGTCTTTCACTCCAGAAGAATTAGTTGAAAAACTTAGCAAATATGTACCAAAATTGCATGTTACATACAAACCGGATGAACGGCAACTGATTGCTGATTCTTGGCCACAGGTTTTTGACGATTCAGAAGCACGTTGTGATTGGGGCTGGCATCCAAAATATAACTTGGATAATGTTGTACAATTTATGGTTAAGGAAGTTCAAGAAAATTATATCAATGTACAACATTCTGCAGATTCCAGAACCGTAGCAGAAATGTGAAAACAAATATATTCTTTACCAACGACCATATAGTATTTTTTTGTATGACCGTGAATTGAAAAATAATGTATTTATTTATATTTCAAGTTATTTATTTAAATCCATATTTATATTATAACAATTTAAACTAAATCTAGTAACATTTAAGTTAAACAAAAAAAAAATTCAATAAGGTGAAAAAGTTGCAAATACATACATACAATACAATAAATTTTCTTTTATTTATCGAATACATATATCTACTTAAATATAGAATCTAGATGTCTCAAACATACCTATTGCATTAAGCAAAATAATCATGAAGAACATCAGTTTGGTGTGATAAGAGCTGGAATAAAGAAAGATGGTGTACATACGCTTACAAACAAGATTTTTTGATCATGACTTGAACTGAATTACATTCATATGAAAGGAATGGAAAATGCAATTAACTTACATTAAAAAAATGTTTGATCGAGAGTGGATGTCAAATGTCATTTCGATCATATAAATGTTCATCAAAATCCATGTTCTCTAAGCAATAAGCTCCGCTTCCATGCGTCTGGGAGAACATTTGTTCTAAAAACATTTCATTGTTTTCAGATTTTTTGATTTTTTCATAACAAGATATATTTTGATATATATTTTGAGCATCATACATTGTTGAATCTTTCAGTTCTTGCATATAAATGGTGCGGGACATCCTCTTGTTTTCAATTAAATTTTTATTACATTCATTAAGATAGAATTTAGCATCGTTCATTGCCGAATTTAGACTAACGCTTTTGTCAAGACCTGTTTAGGAAATTAGGTAATATACATGATATATGAAAAAATATCTGTATGTACACATAGGCATGTTACGAATAATGTTTGTAAATTGAATATTGAAATTACGTCACTTCAAACATGTTTTGATATGGAATTTTCGGTGAGCCGTAACATTAAAAATATAACAAAAAATAACGCGACTTGTTTGATATTCTAATAATTTCAGCGATTATTATTTATTATGTTTTCACGAATTTTATGTCAGGTGTACATTTCACATCGACTGATATCTAAATTTCTTTGAGAATTACTTTTTACGTTAGATGTGCTTGGTGGGGCTAAAAACACATTAGGCGTTTTTGCTTCCTTATGAAATGCAACGTCATCTATGTCCATATGGCTTGCTGAATCCATTAATGGAACTGCAAAAATTTACATAATATTTACATAGTGTAAATGCATACAAAAAACAAAAAAACGTACAATAGGTACCTTATTCACAAAATGGGCCAGAATGTGGCCTGAGTGAAAAGGGTAATATTCATCACATCCCAATTTGCATTTGTTCACTCAAATACTAAAAATAACTTAGACAATTTGAACAAAAATATGTAGAAGCTGTATCTCAATTTCGGTCCTCAACTTTGGGGTCTGTTGACCGCAAACTGCAGGAAGCTACAAACATACATATGTATGTACCTGAATTTACGGCTTATATGCCTAGATATCCGTTTTCGTCAATATTTTTTTTCAATCATTGAAGTTAAAATAAATGTTTATGCATTCTTTTTTCCTTTTTTCTATTATTCCCTCAAGTAATACTACTACTAGATTTATATATAATATACAATGGTATTACAATATTTTCAAAATTTAGCTCAAAATATGAAGAAGTATTTCTTTTTTTCACACGACGGAGTCTGCCTTGTCGGACTTATGCAAACCGCAATGATTTGAATGATTTTTTTTTGAGTGTTTGTAATCGCTGGTTTCAATTGGATGAACGGTTGCGAACATATCTTTAACTGCATATTCATCTTTCGATCACCATGACTTATGTGTAAATGTACTGATTCGAATGAATGCAGTACTTAGAGCACTAAAAACTAGAATTGTGTAGTTAAAAAAGTATGATTGTATACCTACCCATAAAAAAAAAATGCCTGGATTTGACTTTACCGGAAAAGTCGAAAATTAAACATTTTTTTGTTTAGTCCGATAGATAGCTCAGATAGCTCACGCAGAGCACGAATCTGTGAACTTTTTTTTTTTTTTTTGCGCTCTCTTACTGGAGAGGCGTAACCCGCCCACAAAGTTTCAAAAAGGCCATATAAAATAGTACCAAAATTTCGGGAACGGGGTATCCAAATTCTTAAATTATTCTTTTACTGCAAAGATAAAGAATTGTGTTAACAAATAAAAAAAAAGGTATAGTAAAAATAAATATAGCATCGGTCGATCGTATTCCCACCATTCGAGAAAACCTTAAGAAAATGAGCTCAAGAGAAAAGAAAAAGAAGAATTAAGTAGTTCTTAATGGAATTTAGCGCTTAATTTCTTTGGGAACTACGTAATTCTCCTTTTGCCTTTCTCTTTAGCTTATTTTCCTATGGGATTTGCTTGTGTGGCGAGTGTGTAACTATTTTTTTTGTGGCCCGGATACTCGGTGTATTTAGTTTTCTTATAACTTCGGTTGTTCTGGACCCATTTTCATGAAACCTTTTTTATTTTACATCTTTATCCTTGCACCAAAAGAATAATTTAAGAATTTGCGTGCTCTATTCCAGAAATTTTCGTATCATTCTATATGGCCCTTTTGAAACGTTGGGGGCAGGTTACGCCTCTACGGTAAGGGAGCGCCAACAGTTTTTTTGCAGATTAGTGTTCACCGTGAGCTAATCTATCGAATTAAAAAAAAAGTGCAATTTTCAACATATCTATGTCCAGTGCAATTAAAGTGTATAACGTGATCATTAAGCCCCATTTTGAATACTGTTCTAGTGTACTATACTTTTGTAATTTGTCCCAAAAAACGAGAACGCAAATTTTGCAAAACAAAGCAATGCGTATAAATTTAAAATTGAATAGATATGCTAGTATAACTCACATGTTAGATACTTTGAGATGGCTCAGTATAAATCAACGTTTGTTTGTGGCCACAATGACACTAATTTTCAAATTCAAACACAATCAAGGTTATCGTGAATAAATTTTCCCTCGAAATTTTTCCCCCGAACAAAAATTAAGTATCTTCAAAAAAGAGGAAATAATTCCGCGGAAAAGAAATAGGTATCATGAATGACAATTCAGGAGAATTTTCAACGCAATCGCGATATTTTAGTTCGAGACCGTGGATAGAGACATCGTGCTGCAAAAATTATTAAGATATGGTGTGAAAAATAAGGAGCTTAACTGGTTTAAATGTTATTTATATGCCAGAAGGCAAGTAGTTAAATTTAATAATGTGTTATCGGAACCATTAAATGTTGAGTTGGGCGTACCGCAGTTATTATTATTATATATTAATGATATTTTTATTATATATTAATGATATGCAGAAGGTAATTAAGCATGGTGAGTTGATCTTATTTGCGGATGATGGCCTATTATTTGTAGCAGAAAGCAATATTAATATATGTAATATATAAAATATCCTCAATGATATTTGTCAGAGTGAGCGTTTTGAAGATTTTGAATGTATAAAACAAATTAAATATTTAGGTCTCATTATTTATAGTAATTTGAATTTTAAAAAACATTTTAAATATATATGTAACAAAATTGCAAAGAAAATTGGATTCTTTAGAAGAATAAGAAAGGACAAATGTACATTAACATCAATTTAAATATATAACACCATAATAAGGCCTCACTTTGAATATTGTACAACTGTATTGTTTTTAGGATCGGCAGATGTATTTAATAAATTGCAAAAATTACAAAACAAACCCATGCGATGCATATTAAAATGTAATATATACAGTACGATTAATTATATGTTGGAAGCCTTGAGATGGTTTAATATAAAACAGAGAATCGTAATGTGTGTGCTAATGTTTGTATTTAATATAAAATATAATATATTACCAAATTATCTTAGTAGGAAATTAACTTTGAGGATAGATGCACAGCCATATAACTTAAGGAATAGTTATGACTTTAACTTACAATTATTTAGAAATAATAAAACACAAAATATGTTGTTCTATAAAGGAGTTAAGTTATTCAATGAGCTACCAAATTTTGTTAAAAATGATACCAACTTAAAAAGATTTAAAAGTGAAGTAATTTCTTTTGTAAGATTAAATTATTAATGTATAATCGTCAAATATATAACTGTCTAATTTATGAACATATATTGTAATGTAAAAATAGCAATTAATAACTAAATAAACGTTTAATAATAATAATAATAATAATAAATAATAATAATTATTTCCTGATGAATTTTGACCACATTTTTGTTCAGGGGGGTAAAATTCCGAGGGAAAATTTATTCACGATAACCCTGAATATGTCTCCACAATATTTAAGTGAAAGAGCATCGACCTTACATCCTACGAAATAGAGACGAGCTGTACATTCAACGAGCTGCTACAACGAGAGGACAGCGATCTGTGTATTATACCTAGGCATCCAATCTTTAATAACCTACCAACCAACATAAAACAATCAAACAACCTTAATGAATTTAAAAGACTAATATCTGACTACACAAGAAGAAATATTATATAAGTAGAATGTATAGAAACGTAGAAAAAAATTGTTCACTATTTAAATTTGTATGTACCTATTAATGTATCCAAAAATGACTCTCTTGCTAAATAAACTGAAACTAACTAATTTCCGGTAAAGTAAAATTTTGTCCCACATTTATCGATTGTAGACAATGGAAACAAAAATATGTAGTTTCATATTGGTAAGCGATTGACCTATTTGTAACTAATTTCTTGTTCGAAATTCAATACTTCCAGACCCCAAAGAAGTTTGCAATTAAGATATACCCTACACCTATGTAACTACCTATGTATATACTTCTCGACTGGAAGAAAATGAATATGCAATCATTAACTTTCTTGGTAACTAGCCTAATAACTTACAGGAATTTAGCCCTTCTTGCAGTGTTTCCAAGCGACATCTTTTTGCGATTGTTTGATTATTCGTAAAATCCTCACCTAGAAGAGCTCTTTTTTTTAGTTGCGGGGCCGAAGTGTTATCAAATTCAAGTTTTTTGGTTCTATTCAAGTTGGCATCAAATATATGATGCTGTCTTTTAGCCTCATGATTTCCAAAATTTGTGTTGACATCATTTCCATTACCAGCAACATCGTCATTGTTGTTGACGTACGTGAATCCATAATATCCATTTGAGGAAATTTGTGAAACATTTGCAGATATTTCGCGGCTTCCACTCTGTTGTGAACATTGTTCTTTTTGTGCAATACCGCAAGCGCTTAACGTACGAGGATTAAAGAGATCAATTTGGGGCCTAAGGAGCGCTTGCTGAAGCGTAATATCACAAACGTTATTATCCCCAACAGAATTGGCCCAACACTCATAGTTTGTAAGAACCATAATTAATAAAGTTGTATGTACTATGTTTCAAAAATGTTTCTGAATTATTATTAACAAACGTAAACGAATGCCGTTATAAATTTAATAAGCAATAAAATAGAAATTTACCCATAAACTAAAAATTGTAGCTATTGCAGTACTGTGCTGTCACTACTTGCTACACATGGCGATGGAAGGCAAAAAAAATTCCATTCCCTTCATAGTACAATTATAGAAATGTAGCAGAATAATTTCAAAGTAGTATTCGCGTAGGAAGTGCTTCTTTTTGATATTTTAATTTTACTTTTGGGTTAATTTTAAAGTGAAAAAATAGATGGCAAATATGCAATTTATACAGCAAATGTACTTACTTATATCCTTTAACCCCTCGGGGGGCATAGGGCGTCAGTCACGCCTGCGCGCCATCTTGTTCGGTGTTCTGCAACGCGTTTGAGCTGCATCCAACTCATTCCTAAAGAGCTCGATTCCTCCTCAACTTTTTTGCGCCATGTCTGCCTAAGGCGTCCCTGCTATTCTGCCTACCTAGGTGAGCGGACTCCACTGCATGGCGAATTTCGCAATGGAGTTGTCTTCGCGCCGTAAGGTGTGTCCAATCCACTGCCACTTTCTCCTTCGTATAGTAATGCTTATAGGTTCTTGGCCCGTTCTCGTATAAAGTTGTTCGTTGGAGATGCGGTTCGGCCAAAAAATCGTCAAGATGATCCTTAAAGATTTGTTTACGAAGACTTGCAGCTTGCGTGTGTTAATGGTGTCCACCTTCCAAGTACTGCACCCATAAAGCAGTACCGATTCTACGTTGGAGTGGAACAGTCGCAGCTTAGTTCTTAAGCTGATAACATTGCTCTCCAGATTTTGGACAGCATTCCGAACGCAGCTTTAGCCTTCCCGATTCTGCTGCACACATCCAGTTCGGTGCCACCACGATTAGCCGAGACCACACTTCCTAAATAAAGAAAGTTATCAACTTTCTCGACTTCCTGTCCGCCAATGTTAAGTTGAATGCCGGTATTGGAAGTGCTCAGGACTTTTGTTTTGGCTGTGTTTATTTTTAGCCCCACTTTGTTTGTCTCAGCTACATACAGCAAATGTGCTTTAAATGTTTTATTTGATTTGAACTAAGTAAAAGTTACATTTGTAATAGTTTTGTATTTATGTCGTTCCAGTATTGTAGTAGCACTGTGAGCAGAAATCTATTATATTTTGTTGATATCTAACCCTAACGTAGTCATATGATTGCTGATTGTTGTCAACTTGCTGTCATGTGTGGTTTCATCTATGTCAAAGAAATTGAACAAAAATTTGTTTAGTAAATCTTGCAAATCTAGTTATTGCTTTTAATTTATTGTTTTTTTTTAAGAAACCATGGCCAAATCAAAAGTTATTAAAGGCAGCTACCAATCAACCGTAAGTTAGAATAGTGGAGAAAATCTTTGTGTTCTAAGCAAGTTATTATTCTAGGATAGCAAGGATTACAGCTCGTTCAAAACAGTTCTCCTCTACTGCTCGTTTATTGTTCTTTTTCCAATTCTTACCTTTTTCTTTATGAAATCATTGGTCCTTGATAAATTATTTGTTTTGGAAGAAATAAAGAGCAACATCTATTCGGCTGTTGGGGCTGTTGTGGCATTGCACCTGGGATTGGGATTATACATATACCGGGCATACTTTGTGACTACAAGTCCTAAGAAGGATAACTAACCAATGTCTATTACTTCAAATAAAAATTCCAAGTACTTTGTGTCTGAGTACTTACATTAAATTGTTGAACAGAAGATAAATGTCAATTGCTTTAATGTATTTTTTATGCCAGTGGTACGTATTTAATTGGCGTAAAATCGTTAACTTTATTCTACTTAATAGTGATATACTGATACGCCGCAATAATTCTCTAAGACAATTATGAAATAATTTGTTTAAAAGAAGGCAATAAAGGAAACAATGTATTACGAACGTTACTACACATATATAAATACAACACCTATATTTTTTATTCCCATATACTGTGCTTCACAAATCTAACCGGTGTATGGTTATAATTAAAAAAATAGAGCTATAATAATAAGTCATATATCAATTGAAAACAAATTTTGTATAGTTTAATTATTTATTGCAGAAAATTTGAAAACTTAAACTGTTTATTCAGTACAATAAAAATATGAATTTAAAATCAAAATTCTACCTCACATGGCTAACCGGATAAATGTTACTTGTAAATAATTTCAATAACTTGTGGCAAGTCTCTTATTGGATATGACTGCCTCGTCTTCATGGCAAAGAATTAATCAAACTCGGCATATCTCTGGCAGTATGGAGTTCCTGGGCCATATTTTGTATTGCGTTTCTTTAGCAAATGTATACAAACTCGATTTCCAAGTAACTTAAGTGACGTTTGATAGATGTTTTGACAATCTAACTTTCGGAAATATTTGATATTGAGTTGGAAGCACGTACAATTCAATTCATTTCAGAATCGGATTACATTTCCGAATGGCAATCCGAATCCCAAAGCAGTACAAAATAAGGCCCCAGTTCCTTGAAATACCTTCCTTAACTTGTTGAGTTTTCGAAAAGGTTTATTGATATACATTCCGACTTCTTCCCAAGTGTATTTAATTATGTTAAGATCAGGGGATATTACTTGTGCCTGTGGACAATTAAATATTATCTTGTAACTAGCAATATGTTATTTCTGTTTGGGAACATTATCCTGGTATAATGTAAAGTTGTTCAGGATTTCCAATTTTTGACAAAATGGTTTCACAATTTACTTTAAAATGTGAACATATTGAAATTTATTCATTATGTTATTAATCAAATGTAAATCTCTAGTCCCTGTCGTGGAAACGCAGATCCAAATCATAACTGAGCATCATCTGTGCTCTAAGGTAGCCTTGGTGTTTTTCGGAAGAAACGCCTCCTCACTGCGTCGCAAAACCAATCCACGAGCATCCACCAAGGGGCCCAATAGCTCTACGATTTAATCCAGAACTTCGTATATTTCTGCGAATCGTTCCTGCAAAAACCTCAATACGTACCTTATCAGCAGAAATAGAGGGATTTTTCTCGACCATTCTCTTAATGAATTTTTCCATATTCGGTGTAAGCTTTTTTTCTTGGCATTTCCTTCTATTGCTACTAACCCAATTTTTCGTTTTTAATTTTTTAATATTGTGAACAGTTGATGTACTGTAACTGAAGGATACGCTGTGGTTTGCTTCAAAATGACGATGTCTTCATCAGCAAGACCAAAAAAATAACAGTAATGATCATGTTACAGAATTGCCATTTTAGCCGGTTAGTCGTGTGAGGTAGGGTTTTGATTTTAAGTTCATATTTTTATTGTACTGATTAAACAGTTAAGCTTTTAAATTTTCTGTAATGAAAAATTAAACTACATACAATTTTCTTTCAATTGATATACGACTTTTTGCTATAACCGTATTTTTTTAAGCACAAACATACAGTTAAAATGTACGAGTATTGTATGTTGTATCCGGTTAGATTTGTGAAGCGCTGTAGGTCTTTATAACACGTACGAGTAATTCAAGTTTTTTTTCAACCCGTGTTGTTATGGCCAAGAGTAAAAAAAAGTAGTACCACTACTGCGTTAAACTCAAACTTAGAATGATATGTTTTCTGCACCGCAAAACCCATTTTTTGGATTGGTCATAAAAAGAGTACAAGATAATATTGGTTTCCTATATCAATTGATCCGTTTTGTTACGGTAGTTTCAAATATTTATATAGATATGTACATATATACATGGCTAGTCTGATAGATAATGAGCCGAAAGCAAAAATAAGAACATACAAACAATTTTATTTTTCGATATCGAATGACCGTCGTACCGACTTGGTCTAACAGTTGCCCTTTTGTTAAATAATTACCATAAAAACTTGCATTTTCTATTCGGCTCACTGGCGCAAATTAATCTTAAATCTATAATTTTGTATAATAATTTTGAAGAAAAGAGTGATTGTGCGCTCATGCTTTAGGGTTGTATAGAAAAAATATATCGCCCAATTTTGTTTATAATATACAGGAATACCTCGATTTACGTCGTTTTCGGGACCGAGAAAAATCTAAACAACGTAAATCCAAAATAAAACTATCCAACACTCGTACAGTACATATGGATTGAAAAAGGCTTACTCCGAATGATATTGTGCACGAAATCGGTGAGATGTGCATCTCGGTTAAATAAGAATGACGAAAGAGGGAATTTCATGAGAAAATGGTGTTTCAAGGAAGAACGTAAATTGAAATTGTAACGACGTTAATCGAAACTGGGAAGTAAAAAACCGGACAACGTAAATCGAGGTATCCCTATATGTAATTCCTAACCACCAACATTTAATAAAAGACGAAGAACCATGATTTATATACTGTCTCTAAAGATACAACTCTCTTACCTTTTTTGTCTCGAACGCTCATCCTAAAAGTACTTAGCAAACTCACAAGGTTTCTTATAGTTAGCAGTTTAACATCTAATTTGTTCGTTTATTTAATCTATTTTTCGAATATCACATCACAGTTGATGTGAATAACTACTGTCACAAATAATACAGATAAAGCAACAACCAAAATCTGCAGATATTTTTGTATATATTTTACATATTTTGCTGTTCGTTCAACAACTAACTTTGAGATCGGTGGGAGAAGGGAACGAAATGAAACACAGCCGCTTTCCTTCAAAAGGGAAACATATATGTAGTTTTCCTCAGAACAATTATTAAACTTTCGAACTCTAAGCTCATTATGTTTTTTTCTTTTTTGTTAACATTAAAAAGTCATAAAATTCGGTGGTTAAGACTTTTACTTATTTATTTGTTTATTTATATATACGAATAAGTTCTTTAATTTATCTAGTATATTATTCTTGCAATGAATCGTAATAAAATGGCAACCGTATGATTTATGAACACTTTAAATTGAAATGTCCTCAAGACAAACATGTATACACATGCATGTACATACAAGTTTTATTTGACTTAATGAATTGTACGTTTACTTTTTTACACACTTAAAAAAATATTATTTCTGTTTAATAAATTGTCATCCAGTCTTAGTCTCTTGAGTAAAGCTTATGTCAGATGCAGATGAAGGTGATACCGCCTTTGTCAATATTTTATTTTCATCCTCAGGCACTTTTAATTCACCAGAACATTTTTCAAGAATAGGGCAATGTTGTTTTTCTAATGCATTCAAATTCGTTAAAATATTAGCAGACTGTGACCGTTCTATCATAGTACTTAATTTAATAAGAGATGAGATTTTAAGTTCTTGTATTTTTTCTGAAGAATTTTCTGTGGGATGAAATCCTTCGTTAAGAGATGTTAAACTGGGTTCACGCAAATCAATTCTTGATTGTTGACAACAAACTTTTTCAAAACAGTCATTAGTATTGCATTGCACCAAGCATTCTAATGAAGCTGTCGATCTTGTATCTTGAAATTCAGGCTGTATAGTTACAATAGTTATACCCTGATCAAAAAAGAAACCTCTCACGTCTTCAATAATTTTCGTATAAAGTTTTTGGCTTTTGAATTTAATATGAACTGTGGATACATATTTGTTAGCAGTTAATTGCCAGATATGAAGGTCGTGGTAACTGACAATTTCTGGAAATTTCGAACCTAAAGTCTGCTCAAAAATTTCCATATCAATGGAACCCGGTATTGTTTGCAGCAATATAAGGCAGGATTCTTTCACTGAAAATAGTTTTACCAAAATATATTCAGATTAAAAATGAATCTTCAAATCCAAAAAAAATAAAATATACTTACTATAAGGGTAACTTAAAGTCACAAGTAAGACGCAGGAAAAAATTGATAAGACAGGATCGATGAACTTTGCAGTATGCTCATCATTCGAAATATATACGATAAATGCACAAACAATCACAAATATAGTACTGGATACATCACGAAACATTTCAACTAAGCTTTGTTTGTTTTGTTGTAACTTGACGTTATTTACATCGGGGTTATCTGCTACTGTTACCGTTGATGTATCACGAACAACTCTTTCAGTCATTTTCCCACTCGTTGAAATTTCATTATCAAGTATTATGTCTCCACTGGGGGTCATATGTAAGAAACTACCTTGATGCATTGTATATCCTCCAATAAGAAGATAACAAACACCATTAAATATTAGACCGACAAATCCGAGTATCATTACAGGAATTGGTAAGTGCATTGAATCCTGATGGTCGATATGGACAAGAGTCTGAAGTGCTTCGACTAGGAGTGAAAAGGAAAGAGATGCGAGAATGATGCACACTATTAACATCGTTAGAACATCTATTCTTGTCCAACCAAACGTATTTCTTAGTTTCCTTTCACGGGATTCTATGTTACGCAAAGATTGCTCTTCAAAGCTGAGATTTACGCAAGTAAATTTGTCGTCATTGCTTGAACTTCGATTATACTTTCTTGATGCGTTGCAGTCTATGTTCTCCTCAGCACCATTCCTTTTACTATGCTGCAATTAAAAAAATTGTATATAAAAATTATCTTCGACTAATTCCGAACTGTGCGAACTCGTTAAATGCCCTTACTAGATACATATACATATAATGTGAACAGAATGCAATACGTTTAATTGTCCTTTATTGACATCCCTATTACTCCCACTCCCTCAACCATCTGTGCGTCCTGTCTATTACCATCGCTCAGCTCCTAAGCTACATACATACATACATGTACGTATTGTAATGTCACCAAAATTATTTCTCAACGAATCCAGTAGCTTCTTTCCAGAATTTCCTTGTTTAATGTGGGGTGGCAATGGTGTAGTCGTAACGTCTCGAATTGCCACGCTAATGGTTCATGGTTCAAATCCTGATGTCAGCAAGCATTTATTTATTTCTCATGAAATATATGAAGTCAGTTCGATCATTTGCGAAAGCTTGTGTGAACACATTTGCGAAAGCTTGTGTGAACACTACTGCGAAAGCTTGTGTGAACACTACTGCGAAAGCTTGTGTGAACACTACTGCGAAGGCATAACACTGACAGTAGCTTGGTCATGTGGCTGGGAAAATTGTCCGCTCTGTTGATGTTGATTTGCTCTTGGCATCGATTATCGAGAAAAAGTATTGTGAATCAGAAGCAAAGACAAAAAATAACAAAACTCTTCCCAGCTATCTTGACGCCACCCCCGGAGAATCTCTGAAGCATAAACAACTGAGCTTCAAGAACCACTATACCAAAAATCGTTCTCTCTATATATATCTTTTCCAACGCCCGCACTGTGTGTAAACATGTTAAAGGTATTCATAACCCTTTGAGTGCGCGCGAATTATAAACAAAAAACTGATTTATAGATCCACAAAGCACGCCGCTTAAAATTGGGCTGCGCTAATCCACCGGTGTGTAAAGTTAACCTTAAACGTATCTGCGGTAGTGTTTGCGTGCGCGTTATTCACGCATATTAATGGATGGTGATGCAAAAATGAAAAACTCCGAATTTTCCACTGATACCATGCGTGACTGAATTTTGATTCTTATTTTCATGCTTTCCACAAATACATATGTACTTAAGTGAACTCTCAACGTTTTTTTAGGATTTTTGAAAGCTAAACAATTGTTAGTAGGTATTCGATGACAACATTTCCACTTAATCTTTTCATTTACTCATCGTCAAATTAAATCTAACCAATTTAAAACAAAACAAATCTCCCTTCGCTGTACTTATCATACAAATGAACAAAAACCCATTAATAATTTGTTCGCAGTCTTTGAAGCAAAAATTCGGCGGTTTCAGAAAAATTTGCGGTGTGTTCTGTGCGACCAACTTGTAACCCAGCTAATGAAAGTTTAAAATTAGATTTTGATAGTTTAACAAAGTAAATTGATATTTTATTGTACCAAACTGTCAATCATTATATTATAATGAAAATTCTTATGTTTTGTAAATTGTACGACTAGGTATATTCTATTGTCAAAGTTTCTTGAAATGCCAATTTTTTAACTAATTTATTAGCTAATAAATTTGAAACTTACTGTGCATATACAGCGACTCACCTTTATTGTAAGTATGGACCCAGTTAATGCAAATATGTTGCACAACATATGATATGAAGCCATAAGTAGGGTTAACGCATGTGTTATGTGGCTTAGGACCATCTGAAGACTAAAGTAACAAATTGATAAAACTAAAACTATGTAAAGTTGTGCAGGTCTGAATCGATACAAAAAATCTTTAATCGCCATTTTAAGTTAAAAGTTGTTTTAGCAAATCTTTGTAATATTACGATGAACTGTCTCGATTTGCCTTTTATCTAAGCATTCATTTCCAATAAAACCGCTTGTGATAAATCCTGAAAGTAAAAATATTCAAACTAAATTTATAATCGAATTGTAAAAAACAAATTTTCGATATCTAGTTAAACACGCATTCAAATAAAATGTGAAATGCGCATTTCTGATAACAACTACTTCTTAAATCTATCTCAAGTGTCAAATAATAGTAGTAAAATTTGTAGCATTTTAAATTATCTTTCATTAAGTGGAACAGAAATACATCTTTATTATTTACTAGCAGATGCCATACTTTTTTGTAAATTTATCTCTTTCTGAGAGATTATTTTTATGCCCGCTCTTTGAAATCGGACAAGCGAATTTTAGTGCATTATAATCTTGTTAGAGCTTATCATTTTTTAACTTTTATAATTTTCAGTGTATGTTTGCTAGATGTAAAGAGAGAAAATACTTATTACGTACCATTTTCAATTATTCATAGTAATTACGTATTCGCATTTGACTTCACTCAAAATGCAATGCATGTTTTGGTTAAATACCACTAGAGGATGATATGCATACTAATGCTTTGATTTATGAGGATCCCTGACCTGCATACCGTGGCTTTTTGTGAAGAAATATCATCCACAAGGTCAAATGAGCTTTAATATTAATTTTCACTAGTATTTGAATTGAAAGTGTGGAACATCAGCCATACATGAAGACTCAGGTTTACTTACCCCCTTCAGATTACAAACTACACATGCTTAGTTAACGGACTATACCCATAAAGATTTAAATTTAATTCCAATTTTTAAGGTAGTAGTGGCAGCCTGTACTGCTTAAGGGGAAACCAAGTTAGTATAGATTTTAAAACTAAATAATTTCGCTTTTACATCTCGCTAAAGAAAAGGAGCCTGAGTTGTTTTAATTTGTGCTGTGCGTACGAAAAGGTGTTATGATATGACATTCTCTTAAGGCAATTGAATAGTGCAACCTTTAAAATTGTTAGTGAGACGATCATGATTATAGTAATGATACAAATGTTTTACTTAAAAAAAAAAAAAACCTTGAAAATAAACAGTTTGCAAAAAGCTGTACTCCACCCAATGATCGAATGATATAAAAGTTGCATTTTATTTGAGAAATAATACTGTTGCCTATACTGTTTTTGAATTCTCATGAGATCACAATCCTTCGTGCGAACCACACAATAGAAATGCAGATAAGTGGGAGGGTTATTATCCCTTGTTTTCGGATCATAACCTCGCCGAAATAGGAGGAAGAAGAAGAAGATGAATATTAGAAACATCAATAAAACTTCTTATAATTCTGTTGCCACAAACATTTCCAGTCAAACCCAGCTGCCAAAATAGTTTTGTTATGCTTGTGCAGACCGCTTTCTATTTGGCCGTTATTAATTTGGTACAATTTGAGTGCAACTTCGCATTTCTCATTACTTTTCCGTCCCTACCACGACCAGACTTTTTGACTACTATACGAGTATGTAATTGATTTGAAAGCTTCGTAGACTTAGGTAAAAGCAGAACAAAACGTAGTAGGGGAAGGACAACGATTTCAGAGGAGTTGCAATTTTGTTTTATCTTTGTGTTTAAGAAATATTAATATAAGAAAGAATTATGAACGGAAAACATAAAAACAAGGTCACAGATTTAGGAAGATAACACCGAACAGATATTTTGTTAAAAATCATCAACCTTTTTTTTTTTGGTTTAAGATTTATAAAAGTGATAAGAATGTATGTATTTTTCAGTATACTATATAGCAACATCTGGATTAGTGATCTAAAATTTAACCTTTCTAAACATGTTTACGTCGGCGCAGTGGTTAGTGTGTCGGACCACAACTGTAAGCCCCTTACAATGGTGCGAAAAATATAACGCACACAACACGAGTGGTTGCGAGAAGCTAAGCCTAGGCCCTTCATGGTCTGTTGTCCCTAATATTATGTACCTATATGCATGTTTTATTATATTTGGTACCTTTTTTTCACGAACTTAAAATTTAGTAATGTATGTAGATATCAAAGATAAGCATACTTGTACAATCTGTATATTAATTTTGATTACACTGTCAAAGCTTATCTGCATTAATTAGCATTAGCAATAAATATATTGGCTGGTTTATGTGAATTTAGAGATAAGCAAAAAAATGAGCATGTATCTTTGATAATACTGTCAAAGTCTATCTTTGTAAATTAGCATTATTAGACTCGAAACACGTACGTTGCGAAGATTACATATTTATATGTATATACATATATAAAATTAATTTTACGTTAATTGAGTCTAATTTACAGCTTTTCTGATATTGACTTATGAATGTACCTTCGCTATGAACGGAAAGAAAAATAAATTAAACGTACATACTTATCTACGTTCTATCAATACGTTAAAATTCTATTCGCAAACGATGTTCAAATTTAGATACACATAGATATATATATGTTTTTGAATTCCAAGCTTTAAGATTTTGAATTACGAGTACATATATCAAAAACTCGAAAAAAAATGGGTCTCTCAACTCTGTTTGTCTGTCCATATGTGGTTTGTAGTACAATTGAACTTTATACATTAGGTCTGTTGGGTCGCAATTCAAGGCGAAATCGGATTTTTCATTCCAAATCAAAAGTAAACAGTATTTTAATTAAAGCTGATTTTAGAAAAGGTCAATTTTCCCAAAAATAGTTCTTACGATTTTATTGAAATTTCATGGGTTTGTTAGCTTAGACATATGGTACTAGATGGTGGTTTTTGTCCAAAAAGCCAATCACATAACGGTATTTTATTTAGCGCCTTGTTTTCGAAATATTTAAAAATTTAATCAACGTATGACATGTGCAATGACATTGCAACAAGCTATTGAAAAGTGTAAACAAATTGTTTATTACGGATTTTTAAAAAAAAGCCCATTTATGAGACATTGCTTGTATTTTGACTCTGAATGATTTGCAGACGAATAGTATATATGTACATAAGTGCAATTATGTACGACCCAGTCATATACTTTATTTATTGTAAATGTTCTTATATAAACTAAGTAAAACAAAACTTCAAAAGCAAGGAAGCATAATGATTTTTTTTGTAGTAAACTTAATCTTTGTTAATTTAATTCTGATTCATTTATTATAATGCAATGTATAAAAGCATGTCTGTATCTGTTATTAAAACTATGCACATAACTTACTATTCCGTTTCCTTTTTGTTATGGTTTTCCAACATTACTGTACGTATTTTTAGACAAAATTAATATAAAAATCCCTTTTGTATTATAATTTGGTATCATTGCTGAAAATCTTACCTATATAAGTAAATTTATATTTATTAATAAATTTATTTCTTAAAGTGCACAGAACGTTCAACATGCATTAAAAATGGTTTTGCTTGTTTACGTACACTTATCTGTTATATTCATGTCTCTTTTTAGTACACTACCACCATTTGATACAATTGATTGTTCTTTTTTTTTGCTATGTAAAGTCGCTAAACTAATAAAATTATACCATTACACTCCTACACATTTCACTATCAACTGATACAAATAGCATTTTCATAGCGTATATTTTATAAGCATACTTCTAAGGTTGTGGGTTAGATAATTGATTACACTTGCGAAAATTCACTATACTATAAGATTTTGATTGTTTAAGCTATAAATTATATTATCTAGTAGTATATTTTGGTAAAGAAGAGAAACGCCACGCACCACCTACGACTGAATGTGCTATTTCGGCCAGATTCCAATAAAGAGAAGTTGCAAACTGAAAACGAAAGCGATGTGACTGATCGTCATCCTCTTTATGTTATTTTATTTTCGTATTAATGATAAGGCATATAATGTATGAATCATGTGCGCAGACCTATTGATGTGATGATTGAATATAAACAAACTGATAGAAATCGGCAATTTGTTCATACTGTATTAAGTTTTTTGTATGTATTTTTTACCATTCAGTGATATTTTGAGAGAGAGACTGGGATTAAACTCTACTTTTCACTACGCTCTATCATTTGCCTGATTTAATCATTGATAAACGATAATAACTACATACATCTAAATTTAAGAGCCTTGCGGGTACGTACATATATCCGCTGTCATCGATTGTCCCCATCAAAATATGAAATTTGTTGAAGGTATGTATTGTACAATGCATACATGCGTGTATGGTTGTGTGTATTTCTGTACACAACTACAGTATTAGGCCTTATTAAAACTCTGTTTTACTAGATGTTATACTCGACCTTATTTATGTGCTTCTCTGGGTAAATCACTATAGTAACATAATAAATGCATTTGAATGAATATTAATCAAATTTGCAAAGAGTGGTGAGTAAAATGATAGTAATTGATTTTTTCTGTGATGGCTGATTATGGTCAATTATATTTATGGAAGAAGAACAATGACATGTTGGACAAATTGAATTGAAGGTATGATTGCAATGTTTGCGCTCAGATTCCAAGTCCTTAACTTGACTTAACTAAGCATTTTCCTGATTGGTCGATTGGGGCACTTGAGACTTAAAATTTGCTTTACAGCTAGGTATCACTGGTAGTTAGGTAGGTACATGTAAGATTAAATAGCCTTTACCATCTAAGAAATAAGTTCCTCGAATAATACTTCTTTAAGGATTTAGAAGAATTGACCGGATTTAGAAGAAACGACATCGCAAACTTCATTAAATCATCTGAATGGTTTGTATTGTATTTTGGGCGCAGTAAGTATTAAATGCTTTCTAGGTACTAGGCTATGTATATAGACGTTTATTATTATTATTATTATTATTTTTTTCACGAGAAAGGGATTCATTCTATCTTCCTCCCCCATAGGTATCACAAAGAGTCTATATTGACCTTTCATACTACAGGCGTTTTTCTTTTTTCGTTCAGAGCAGGAGTGGAATCTTCTAAGGTGATAGTTGATTGTTGACGATCACAATTATCCTTTTTGATCTCTCTAAGGTGACCATCAGCGTGATCATCACCATTTTGCGATAGTTTTTGTGTGACTTTGCTATCGTTTTACGGAGAGCTAACAAAGTGTGATCATCAATTTTGACTGTCAAAAGTGTGACTATCAACTATCACCTCAGGGGATTCCACTCCAGAGCTCTGAACAGGAGTGAAGAAGATGGACGACGCGACCAAGGATGACTTCTACCAGCTCTTGGACAAGACGTATGTATGAGCAATGCCCTAGCCACGATGTTAAAATTATCCTAGGTGATTTTAACGCAAAGCTAGGAAGAAAGGAAGTCTTTAGTAGCGTGATCGGAACGCACAGCCTGTACGACATCACATCCGACAACGGACTCAGGTTAGTCGACTTTGTCGCAGCGAGTACGCGGTTCCCACGTCTCGATATTCACAAGGGAACATGGCTCTCCTTTGATCGAAAAACTGTCAACCAAATCGATCATATTGCGATCGACACAAGGCACTCTTCCAGTATTCTGGGTGTCCGGACTTTCCGAGGAGCCAACGTGGACTCGGATCACTACCTAGTTGTAGCCAAGGTACGGATGCGGATATCCAGAACAGAGCGAAATCAACGAAATACTGTGAGGAAATTTGACGTCGGGCGGCTACAATCGGAAGAGACCGCCAGAACATTTGTCGATCGTGTTTCTTCTAATCTCAATCTAAGTCCTATGTCGCCAGCAGCAAATGCGGAAGACCAGTGGCAGCGTTGCCAAAAAGCCATCAGAGATGCCGCCTCTGATGTACTGGATTTCTCTCGCCCACCACAACCAAACCCCTGGTTTGATAAGCAATGCCGGCAAGCACATGCAGCAAAACAAGAGGCGTACAAAGCGGCGCTGCATAGAAGGACTAGAGCTGCTTACGAGCTCTACGTGCGCAGAAGAAAAGAGAAACATCGTCTTCTCAAGAAGAAAAAAAAGGAGCATGAGAAGCGCTCGCTTCGAAAATTTTACCAAAAGGTAAAAAGAACATGCCAGGGTTTCAAAGCCTGAACAGAAGCCTGGAAGGACGAAAATGGCAACATAGTAGTAGAATCGCAGTCGGTGCTGAGGATATGGAAGGAACACTTCTGCAGACTGTTAAACGGCGATGACGACCAATGTTCCGCTGTCAGGCAAAATGAGCCATTCAACAGTGACGATTGCAGTCAAGATTCCCGTCAACCCGATCAGAATGAAGTGAGGATAGTGATATCTAAACTCAAATCCAACAAAGCTGCTGGAGCCGACGGCCTTGCCGCCGAACTTTTCAAGGCAGGAGGAGATGAGTTGGTAAGGAGCATGCACCAGCTCATCTGTAAAATCTGGTCGGACGAAAGTATGCCCGATGAATGGAACCTCAGCATCGTTTTCCCGATCCTGAAGAAAGGAGACCCTCTGAACTGCGCCACCTACGGAGGTATAAGTCTCCTCAACATCGCATATAAGGTCCTGTCTGCCGTACTATGTGAACGCCTAAAACCGATCATCAACAACCTGATAGGTCCTTATCAGTGCGGTTTCAGGCCTGGAAAGTCCACCATTGACCAAATATTCACACTACGGCAGATCTTGGAAAAGACCCATGAATATAAAATCGATACGCACCCCCCCTTCATCGATTTCAAAGTTGCCTATGATAGCGTGTATCTTGGCATCCCTGCCAAGCTCGTCCGTTTGTGCAGAATGACGATGAAGAACTCTCGCTGCTCTATCAAAGTCGGTAAGAACATCACCGAACCGTTCGATATCAGGAAAGGTCTTAGACAAGGTGACGCGCTATCGTGCGATCTCTTTAACATAATACTTGAGAGAATTGTACGAAACTCACAAGCCAACACCGGAGGTACAATCTTTCACAAGTCTGTACAACTACTCGCTTGTGCCGATAACATTGTCATAATCGGAAGAACTCAGCGGGCCGTCAATGGGGCATTTACGAGTATTGAGATCGAGGCAGCAAAGATGGGTCTAGCGACCAATGAAAGCAAAACAAAATATACCATATATATGCTGTCTACAAAAAAGGACACTCAACATCGGCGTCTTGGACAGTACGCCACAATAGGCAGATATAATTTTGAGGTAGTAAAGGATTTTGTCTACGTAGGCTCTATGGTGAACTCCGCAAATGACATCAGTAGGGAGATCACAGGAAGAATTACTCTTGCCAATCGTTGTTTCTATTGGCTAAAACGGCAATTGAGTAGCAAAGCCCTATCTCGAACTACTAAGGTAACTCTTTATAAGACACTAATCATCCCAGTCCTGCTGTATGGCGCAGAGGCATGGGATTTGACAAAACCGGATGAGGATGCCCTTGGTTATTTCGAGAGAAAAGTTCTTCGAGCGATCTTTGGTCCCGTCTGCATAGACGGTGAGTGGAGGAGAAGGTACAATTCCGAACTATACGGCCTGTACAAGAACATTGACTTAGCTAGAAGAGTTCACATACAGCGACTAAGATGGCTGGGTCATTTAGAGCGGATGGAGCCTAACGTCCCAGCTAAGAAAGTCTTCGAATCCACCCCGGATGGACGACGCAGTAGAGGACGACCTCGCGGTAGGTGGCGCAAACAAGTGGAGGGGGTCCTCAACCAACTTGGCGTGCGCAACTGGAGGCACCTGGCTCGTAACCGTGCTGGCTGGAGAGGTTTGTTGGTTGAGGCCCAGGTCCACCCGGAACTGTAGCGCCATCTAAATAAGTAAGTAAGTGAAGTATCAAAAGCGAGAGAAGCAATTCGCCTGGCAGTTCGACTTGAGTCGAACATTCGATTCCCTAACCATAAAGGTCCATTCACAGCTCAGCGAACTGCGATTGCCCAAACTGCGAACAAATTGTTTTTAGTACATTTATAAGCACGGCCTTGGCAATTTTATTATTGCAAAGGAACGGAGCTTAATTTATCTATTGATTAATATGTAAAAAGTTGAATTGTAATTAGTTTCTGGGAAGAAATTAACAATTCGCCAATTTTTCCGCGAATAAGCGAATGATTTTTGCGAACTGTCGAATTTTATTCACATTCCACACATGTAGGATGCAATCCACATTCCCGCGACCAAAACATTCGCGAGAGTTTAACCTCACAATTCTTTTGTTTCGTTCTTGGTGGGTAAGATCGTGGTTAATTTATCGAAAGAAGGTAAGATATTACCTTCTGATTGAAAGCTACGCTATGTATTTATGCATTTTCCACGTTTAGGCAATTAGTTATAAAATGAATGAAAACTCAAGTTCGCGGATCGCCGCGACCAGATGAAAAAGTAGCTGTGAATGAAATGTCAAAATTGGCGAATATTCGGTTATTCGCATTCGCAGGTCGTTGAGCTGTGAATCGACCTATAGAGTGCGCTCTGAGCATACTCTGAACGCAAAAAGAAAAACAAATTCAGAGCTCTGATGTGTCTGAGCTAAAAAAGAAACACAATATTTTTTTTGACAACTCAGGCTCTGCTCTGAACTAAAAAAGAAAAACGCCTTATGTCTGCAGAAAAATGTGTTCCGACATCTCCAGCTTCCTTGTTTCAGTGCGGTATTAAACAGAAACAAAATATCCGTCATCATAGATATCCCCTGTGGCGGTTGGCATCTTGTGACGTTTGTCATCGAGACGTCCCACTTTCAATAACACTCGTGGGTGTGGAACTTGCTCGGGTTATTTTTCGAACACATCTTTGTTTTTTAATTTCGAAGTCTAAATTTTTCAAATTAAAAAGTAGTCGACTCTGGAAATTTTATCGAAGCAGTTTATTTTCAAGAAGTTTCAAGAATTCAAGCGCTCCTGCCCCGACAAGAAGAACTTTTTACAGGAAATTCAAGCGGTCCTGTTCCTCGGCATTCGTTCCAGATCTTCACGAAGACATTCTCCTTTTGCTCCCGAGAAAAAACGCTTTTCCAGGGAATTCAAACGGTCCTGTTCCTCTACATTCGTTCCAGATCTTCAAGAAGACATTCTCCATTTTTTACATTGTGTTTTTGTGTTCCTATGCAAGAGTTCTTCCAGTTTTTTATTGCAGAATAAATCACTAAAGATTTTTAACTGAGGGTCATTCCACGAAAGGTCGCATTTTTTATGAAGTTTTCTCACATAGTGGGAATACGATCGACCGTTGGAATATTTATTTTTACTATAACTTTCGTTTTCAAGGGCCGATTTTGATGAAGCTTTTTTTATTTATTAACTTAATTCTTTATCTTTGCAGCAAAAGAATAATTTATAATAATAAATAATTCGGGTGCTCCATTCCTGAATTTTTTGTACCATTTTATATGGCCTTTTTGAAACTTTGGGGGCGGGTTACGCCTCTCCGGTAAGAGAGCACCAAAAACAAAAATGCAGATTCGTGCTCAGCGTCAGCTAATCTATTGGACTGAATAAAAAACAAGTTCAATTTTTGACATTTCCGGTAAAGTAAAATCTAACCCACTTAGTTTTTTTGATTTACTCGCCTATAAATAATGATTTTGGCCGAACCCATAGAGATCTCAACTTATTATAAAAGAGAATAGAGGACGAATAAAGAATAAAATACAATTTTTTGAGTTATTAAAAAAATTAAAAATAAAGGACATCCTGGAATATCCTTCGTCCTTGAAAATAAAAATAAAATCTAACTAGTAAAATCTAAAAGTAAAGTAAAATCTAACCCACTTAGTTTTTTTGATTTACTCGCCTATAAATAATGATTTTGGCCGAACCCATAGAGATCTCAACTTATTATAAAAGAGAATAGAGGACGAATAAAGAATAAAATACAATTTTTTGAGTTATTAAAAAAATTTAAAATAAAGGACATCCTGGAATATCCTTCGTCCTTGAAAATAAAAATTATGTTGAAATCTTGGGAGATCACGTTTTTCTGAATCCAACAATGTATATTTTACTAAATTCAGATGATCTGAGCCAATTTCAATGAAGTCCATGTTTCAGAGCCGTAAAGCAGGACCGGGTCAGGGTCTTATACAGTCTCCTTAGTTGTTCGAGATAGGGCTTAACTGTTGAATTGCCTTATTAGCCAAAAAAAAAAACACTGATTGGCAGGGGTTAAGTGGGAAATATACAATACAACGTCTTACCGACTTGTGTTGTACCGACATCGATCCAACTGTTGTATGCAGCACACACATTATACAATCAACAACATAAGACCGCATTTCCAATATTGTTCAACAATACTATATCCATCAACGGTAGTAGATTTAACAAGGCTACAAAGGCTCCAAAAAAAAGCCGGGAGGATAATTCTCAAGTGCACAAGAATAACCCACGTAACGGATATACTGGAAAGGCAGCAAATCAACCTAAACGTGTTAGTGTTTATTTTTAAAATGAAACGAAATGCTTCCCAACTATCTTTTTAACAAATTATGGTATATAAGTAAATTTTTAAAATAATTGAATTATAATATAAAATAAAAACCGAGAAGCTAAATGGCATATATTGCCAAATTTATGAATCGATAACTTGCTTACGCGAGTTACGTTTTACGTTGCACCGCGAGATAAAAAAAAACAACTTTTCAAATTTCGCTTATTGGTCAACGGGGACCTTTTTATTGTATTCTCTTATAACTTAGTACTTAACCTATGTTGACCCGCCGTCCTAAGCGTCGCTGCAGTCAACAATGGCTATAATCGAAATACTGGTCTGTTGGTATTGATTGATTCTCCCCTTTTATATGTTATTATTGTTGACTCAGCCAGATTGGTTTTGGTGTCTTCCGCTGATGTAAGGGAAATGGTGCTTGCTGTTGGTGACCCAATTCGTGGAGGTTTGGGGGGACTGACCGTGGTTCGTGGCGTTGCACTTGCATATGTTACTCCTCCTCGGTTTGAGTGAAAATTCTCCTGAATTTTATTTTCAATTCTTTTTAGTCTATATGATTTAGTACAACAATGCGTAAAAATAGATGCTACAATAATTAAACTTATTACAATGCTAAGACTTAAACCGTACGATATATTTTTGTGTAGTTTTAATTCTTTTATTTTGTGCACATTTTCAAAATTACTAGAGATTATATCATCAAATGTAATCGCCTTGACAAAGGTGGTGTTAATGCTACTATCGGGATAAAAGTATATATCTTGGAAAGTTTTTTGTTTATTTTCGAATGAGTCATTTAACAACATTATTTGACAATTGGAAAAATTAATTAAGTAATTTTTATTTAGTACAATTTTTCGTTCATCACAGTTTTGCTTAAGCATATTTTTGTTAGCATTTTTTATTAAAATCGTAGTATCATCTATAGGAAATATTTGGGTCTCATTATTGTATATTAGTTTACAATTTTTGGTTATAATACAGTGTTTACTTAATTTTAATTCCTTTATAGTTACATCGGGTTGAAAAGTATAAGTTTTATTTTCTATTTCTACGATATATTCATCCTTACTATCTATTTCAAAATGTTCTGTATTTGGTAATGGTGTTATTAGTCTTTTTTCGACTGATACATAATTTCTTGGAACTTTTATTGCAATTACAATGAAATTGTTTCGATATTCAGTAACGCCTACTTTTAACAATTTTAATTTGTAGAAATCAATTGTATACTCGTTAATTTCATCCATCGTAAGGATACTTGGGTGAACAATATTATGTTTGGCTGATACAATGTTATCCTGTATTTGGTGTATTTTATTTTCTATAAAACTTAATTTAGTGATCTGGTCTAAAAATAATTGTGGTTTTAAAATGTTATTTATAACGCTATCTACTTTATTGTAAGCGTCCAGGATTTTTTGCCTGTCGTTGATTATGGCGGTTTGTAAGGAATGTATAGTTTCATTAAAATGTTGGTTAATTTTGACTTGGTCGTTTATGGTGTTGATTGAGTTGTGTGTATTTTCTTCTAGAGATTCTAAATGGTTAAAAATGGTCTGCCTGTCACTATCATCCATAGTTCCGAAAAACCATTTTTCTATACTTCCTACTATATTCAATAGCCCTCGTTTCTGTCTTTCTGCTTTTCTAGGCATTATTGAATTAACTTTAGCTATCAATGCTTCTATCCTCTGATGAACTACCTCTTTGTTTTCTATTTGTATATGTTTTATGTTTGTTCTAAGAAGAATTATTGTTTGTAGAATTTCTTCTGGGTTAATAAGATGTAGAATAATATTAGTTTGGTTGGTGATTTGAATTGATTCAACCTTCATCTTTAAATATCCTGACTGTTCATTGATTGGTGTTATTTGTAGTGTTCCGTGTACTGTTGGTAGTAAAAGTATTATTGTTAGGAGTAGAACCTGTAAATTTATGTTGTCTTTTAATGTTTGTTAAGTGTATATTGTTTAATTTCTTAATTTTATATCTAGTTTCATCTTTATGCCTAACATGTTTATAATTTTTTATGGGTCCTTCCTGTCTTTCTTCAAGGTAATCTTCCCGTTTTTCGTTAAGTTTATTTATTTTTTGGATTTTAGTTTCGCGTATTCTGTTATTCAATATCTGTTTGTCAACTTCTTCTTTAGCTTTTCTGGGTGTTGTCCTAATTGTAGAATGAAATCGATTATTATAGTTATCTAACACTAATTGTATTTTCATTTCAATTGAGAGATCTTTTTCTTTTATGCCTGTAATTTTCTCTAATATTGTGGAGTGTAGCCTTTCTACGTCTGAATTGCCTGTATGACTATTTGGTTTAGTCCAATGAACTTCGACGTTATTTTCCCTCAAAAACTGTATAATTTGTTCTGACTTAAACTCATTGTCTGTGATAATCCTGTTAGGTTTTCCAAATTTAGAAAAGTGTTCGATTAATATTTCTTTCTTACTTCTCCAATTTCTATCGGTAATCGTATAAGCTACTGCAAATTTGGTTAGTTTGTCAATAATTGTTACAAAGGTTTTCTTTTGTATATGAAAGATGTCTAAGTGTATGATTTCGTTTTTGTGAGTTGGAGTCTCAGTGATATGAAACTTAGGTTTTATCGGTTTCCTGTCGTATTTTATCTCCTGACATATTTTGCAATTATTTATAATTAACTGTATTTGTTCGTGAAGCTTGGGAAAATATATTTTGTCTTTAAGTGTGTAGTATGTTTCATTAATGCCACTGTGCATTGATTCTTTTGTGTGATAAATAGCGATTTGTTTGTGTGCCTCCTCCTCGGTTTGGATTTCGGCAGCCCTCTGTGAACACCTGATGAATCTGATACTTCTATCATGTGAAAATAGTTGTATTATAACTTGTTGGACTATGTTGTAGTGATGGTCTTCAACTTCTGAAAATAATCCAGTCATTCCTTTCTTTATGAACCTTACTAATACATCTCTGATTTTATTTATTCCTTCGTGTGGATTCAGGGATATGATTCTTCTTTTATGCAATATCTCAATTTCTTTGTTAACGTTGTATGTTAGTATAAGTTGTATTTTGTACTTGTTAACGATTTCTTCTTTAATACCTATGTGATCTAGCTGTTGTTCTTTTACCGAATGCATAGTTTCTGTTAATTCCATATTTGACTCATTGTCGTTGGTGTCCTCAATCTTGGGTGTATTTTCTAATCTACTCAGGAAGTCTGCTACCTTATTCTCTTTTCCCTTAAGATATTCTATTTCGAAATTATATTCTTGTAGTTTTAGTAACCATCTCTGGTTTCGCTGCGAAAATTCCTTACCTTTGTATTTGCTATGTAAATACTTAATAGGTGCGTGATCAGTTACGATTTTAAATCTGTTTCCATAAAGATATGGACGGAAATAATTAACTGAATATACGATTGCCAAAAACTCTTTGTCTGTAACGCTGTAATTCTTTTCGTGGTTGTTGAGTGTCCTTGACACAAAGCAAACTGGGTGTCCGTTTTGTGATAGTACGGCACCAATGGCGTGATTGCTTGCATCCGTTGTTAAGACAAATTGTTTGTCGTATTCTGGAAATTTTAGGATGGGGTGTGCAGTAATTAACGCTTTCAGGTTTTCAAATGCAGATATGTATTGTGGGTCATTTATGTTTATTTTTTCATCTTTCTTTAAGTATTTTATCATGGGGTATGCTACCTTAGCGTAATCTTTTATGAATTTACGGTAGTAACCTGTCATACCTAAGAATCCCTTGAGTTGTTTTTCAGTTTTTGGTAAGCATACATTATCAATATCTTTTATTTTGTTGGGATTTGGTTTTATCCCTTCTTTTGTTAAGATGTGTCCTAAAAACTCGGTGTCATGTTTCATAAAACTACATTTGTCAGTTTGGATTTTTAAATTATGATCTTGTAATTTCTTAAATATTTTATCTAGTGACGCTATGTGCTCTTCTAGACTTGTGGAAAATATCAGTATGTCGTCTAAGTAGACAACACAGATTTTGTTTATATATTCACGGAGGATATTATTCATCAGTCTTTGAAACGTAGCAGGTGCGTTCTTTAGTCCAAACGGCATCCTGACGTATTCATATAGGCCCGATGGTGTTACGAAAGCAGTTTTTTGAATATCCTGTTCTGCTACCAGGATTTGATGGTAGCCCTTAGCTAAATCTAAGGTGCTGAAATATTGAGCTTTGCCTAATTTGTCTAAAATACTATCTATATTCGGAAGGGGGTACTTGTCATCTACTGTAACCTGATTCAATTTTCTATAGTCAACTACAATCCTATATTTTTGTACTCCTGAATTATCTTTCTTTTTTGGAATAACTATAATAGGTGAACTATATCGACTATTGCTTTTCCTAATAATCCCCTGTATTTCCATTTCATACATTTGTTTGCGTACCTCTGCCTCATGTTTTGGTGGGTACCTATATAGTTTTGAGTTAATTTGTTGGTCTGTTGTGGTTTTTATTTCATGAACCACTGTGTTTGTGTTTGTCAATTGATCTCCTTCTTTAAATATAAGTTTTTTATACTTGTTTAGGAGTGCCTCAATAGATTGCTTTTCGAGTTCATTTAGGTGATTTGTTTGAATGTGGCTAACTTCACTTGCTTCTAGCACATTTACTTCGTCCATTAATTTACTTAAAAATGGAAGACGCACATCATTCATTAATACAATTTCCTGGTTCTGCAAATCTATTGATTTAGCATTTTGTCCAATCCAATCCATTCCGATAAGAAAGTCGTATGGTTTGTTCAATCCTATTTTTGTCCATCTCATTCTAGCATTGTCGGACATTTTGAATTGTTCTGGACATTTAGTTTTAACTTGTTCTGTTTTTTCGTTCACTAAACCTTGAATGGTGTTAATTTTTATAGAATTTTCTGTGATCTTTTTGTATAATTCATGTGGAACTCGGTTAGAGTTTAGAAGGCTGATTGTAGACCCTGTATCAATCAAGGCTACAAAATCGTTGCTTTCTATGGTTATTTGGGTAAATATTTTTTTGTTATCCGAGGCTAGTTGATAAAAAAACTCATTTTCTATCTGATTAACCTCTTCCTTTTTACTGAGTGCATCTACATCCATAGGCTCTATCCTACGTTGTCCTGATCTGTATTGCCCAGAGTTCCTATAGTTGTTATTTTGGAATCTAAACTGATTTGACTGATTATTATGATTAGTATTTTGTCTTATTTGCCCTAATTCATTTTGTCTAACTTGTCCTGATTGCTGAGGCCTGTTGCCATTGTAGTGGTAGTTAGGGTTATTTTGTGTCTGGAAATTTTGTTTTTTAAAGTTTTGTGTCTTATGTTGGTGGTGTGTTTTGTGTACCTTTTCTATGTTTAGATTATATTTATCCTGACCTATGTATTTGTGTAGTATTGTCCTAATACTTGAGAGTGAATATTTATTGTAAATTTCAGCGGCTAAAGCGCCTGCTGTTACTTCTTTAATTTTAAGGATAAGTGCGCTATTAAGGCAGGTGGCTATTTCTAGACCTTCATCACTAAACGCTGCACATTCTGTGATATTATTTACAATGTCTTGTATTACATCTAATAATTGACTAATAGTAAATACCTTAATATTATTGATATCCTTGATGATGGTGGATTGATCCTTTGTTGATTTGTAATGGATTTTAAGTTTCGCCTTACACTCCTCCCAGGTTGTCGGTACATTATTTGCCAGATAATTTTTTGCTGCACCCGTAATTTTTTCATTATAAATTACTCTAAACACCAGGGGGGCTTGTTCCCCGAACTCTTCTAATACTTGGTCAATTGTTTCAATAAACGAAGGTAAATTTTTTGATTCACCACTGAACGGTTGGACATATTTTATTTCTTTTTCAACTATTGCCCTCCAACTCGAATGAGGGTTTTGTCTTGCTAATAGTTCTGTTAATGTCAAGAGACATTGCTTTATCGATGCTTGTTGTTGAGCCATTATATTACTGTTCTTTGGCTTGTTTCTTCGTGCAATTGTTAAATTTTGCCTCACTTTGTTTACCGCCTTTATGAACACTGTGAGAATTTTTTTTTCACTTGGCTCCACTTGAGCTCTACTTATTGCACTGTGATTGTCACTTATTCACTTATTGTGCTCCCGCTTTTTTTTTTTTTTTTTTTTGTGTTTTTATTGCACTTTTGTTAAACGCAAAAAAAAGTCTATTACTCGTTTCACTTTCCTCTTTTTCCGCCGAATAGAGGAATACCGACTGCGCCAGTTACGTTTTACGTTGCACCGCGAGATAAAAAAAAATAACTTTTCAAATTTCGCTTATTGGTCAACGGGGACCTTTTTATTGTATTCTCTTATAACTTAGTACTTAACCTATGTTGACCCGCCGTCCTAAGCGTCGCTGCAGTCAACAATGGCTATAATCGAAATACTGGTCTGTTGGTATTGGTTGATTCTCCCCTTTTATATGTTATTATTGTTGACTCAGCCAGATTGGTTTTGGTGTCTTCCGCTGATGTAAGGGAAATGGTGCTTGCTGTTGGTGACCCAATTCGTGGAGGTTTGGGGGGACTGACCGTGGGTTGTGGCGTTGCACTTGCATATGTTACTCGCGCGCGTAAGTGTGTCCGCGCCATGGACGTATTATATGGGTTGAGTCTGGATTGATGTCAATAGCAGTTTTCTTCTCACTTGTCGAGGTATCCGGGTCCATCTGCGTCTTCTTTTGTCCTCTTGTACGAGGCGAGTGTGAGATTGGCATTTGTTTCCAACCATCACGTCGGGGTCACCAGTTTTAGCGAGGTCGGCGTGGCTTTGGGCGCCGTCTCACTAACAATAGGAGAAAATCAAATGCTTTAGGGGTCATTCCACGAGAAATCGCCGAGCCTATATGGGGACTTCTGAACGCCCCCCTCCGCATTGGTTCAAAATTGGTAAAATTACTCATTGACGTGGTACGAATCATAAGGCAAAAAAAGTTTTGCAGAATTCAATATAGATTGCGTGTAACGGAACTTCAAAAATTGGAAAAAAAGTAAAAATTCAAGGTCTTTCCTATATTTCAAAACCTCATAATTGAAGGTTGCTTTAAGAGAAAAATTGTTCGTAAGATGTTCGGTTCAGATTGCGTTGACGGGTTTTGGAGAAGAAGATTCAATGACATCGACATCAACCTGGTCAAAACATTGCGTATTGGACGTTTGAGATGACTAGGACATGTAGAGCGGATGGACAACATGCTCCGGCCTGCAGAGTCTTCAAGGCATAAGTTCAAGGGACCTCAATCAACTTGGGTGCGCAACTGAAGGCTGTTAACTAAAGACCGAGCTATATGGAGAGGATTGTTGGTTGCGGCCCAGGTTCACCCTGAACTGTAGCGCCACCCAAGTAAGTAAGTAAGTATAGAGAAAGCTGCACATAAAGACGGTTGGATGTAATCATTGGGAATAATGCATTGCAAAATAAAACAAACCATCGTATATGTTTGTTTGTATTTTTTATTAGTTTGAAAAGAGAAAAACTCTTAACATCAGTCGATACTTATAACTTAAAGCGTATATTATACATCATTATTTTTTTAGTAAAGATTTAAATACATTCATGTTTGTTTCAGTCTTGACCATGAAATCGATTATAACGAGGAAAATGTTTCGGATTTAAGTTTAAAAACTGTTTATAGCGATGTACATCTAAAGTTTAACTTGATTTCATCACATGCCCTGCTGGATTTCCATATCTGATATCTGAACTGTTAAGTAAGTGTTGATTTTTGTTTGAAACAAGTAGTGCGTGGATATAGTTCTCAAGATGGCGACAATAAATAAGCGAAAATACTTTTCCATTGCTCAAAAATATTAATTTATTTCAACAATTGAAAGAATTGTAAGAATTACTGATTTGTATAAAGCATTTGGAATATTCCAACCAACAGTTTTAACATGTTTTTAATAAAATATTGCTTCAAATTCAAATCCAAACTTTGGAATCCAAACATAACTCTCTTAGAAAAATTGGAAACATAACTAAATGTACAAAACAATCTCAAATTAGTGATTTCTTTCCTTCATAATTCCTCTTAACCATTTGAAACAATTTTTTTTAATAAAGCGTTTGTTTTTGTTTTGCACCGAATATAACTATGAAATTCCAAGGCCCCTTCGACATTGTTATAACTGATTTCTACTGTATATACTACTGATATTGCATTTAATATATCGTTAATATATATAAGAAAAAAGAACACTCCCAATCTCGTTCCTTGAGGCCCACCAAGATCCACATTTTTTACATCGAAAAAGTTTCATTGACTTTAACTCTTTGTGCTCTTTCCGGCAGCTTGCTTTCAAACCATTTAAGCTCCACTTCATGAATACTGTAAAATGTTTGATCTTCAAAAAAGAGTTTATATCGGTACAGCAATAGTAAAAATAGGGCTCTGGACTACGTTTGGCATATGTGTAAGGCGTTTAAGTAACATAAAATATTGACTTCACTGCAGCATAACAGTGCATCGATTTTAAGAAAATTTGTATAGACCACATAAGATTTGCAGTGGGCGTAATGTAAACGTCGCATACCATACAGGGATGGAAGGTAACTGAAGGTTTTAATAAGCGTACTAAATTGACGAAGAAAAAATTGATACGAAAAAAAAAAACACATATTTCGAAGACGAAGTTTTGATTCAATAATTTGTGTTTTCATTGAATAAATTACCCCGTAGGTTAGGTTAGGTTGGGTAAGGTGGCTGTCCTGGATCAGGGTCAGGACACACTTAGACCACTTGGGCCCATTGTTATACTACACAGAGTTGGGACCGGAGGAATCACCGGTTACGGGGGAAACTTAACCTTTCTCAGGAGGGTGTTGGTTGAGAATATCTGTGCCTAAAGTGGCTAGAGAGGGTGACTGACTCAATCAACCCTAAGTCGGTGTGTACCGGGAAGGTGTAGAGTACAAACAAGTATTGGGGGTGATTGATTCAATCGAACCCCCTGTACTGTTGCGTAAGTTATATTGGCAGGTCTAAGTAAACCGTGTAGGTGTAGAGATGCATACGCGTAGTATCGAACTCTAAGTACTGCTGTGCATAAGGTGTTGACTAGGTAGGGTGACTGTTTCAATCAAACCTGTACCTAGGTGGACCGTGGAAATAGTGTAGTGCATAATAGAAGGCGAGGTTGCTGATACAATCAAACCATGCACTAATATGCAGTCGAACTGTGGGAATTGGTTTAGTACCTAGTTGTAGGTGGGGTGCATGGGAGTAATAGGTTTGATTGACTCAATTAATCTCTGTTACTCTTATGCAGTGGTTGGTCTAGTGATATTTGAGAGGGTTGACTATCGATCTTGGGGGTGTCTGTTACAGTATCTCTTGAGGATCGATAGTAACCAAACGGGGAGGGGGGAGTTGGTGACTGGTGCAGGGGGAGGGAGGGGGAGGGAGACTTATGAATCTATATAAGTTTATAATGTCTATGTTAGACAGGTCACTTAGGTCTTCAAAGTATTCACCTAATAGTTTCTTTCTCAGGGTAGCTAGCGCTGGACATGTGCCGAGGAAGTGAAGATTATTCTCCTCTTCCTCTTCATCTCTGCAGCTTCTACAGTAATCATTTGCTGTGACTCCCATTCTAGTCGCGTGTCTACCTAACAAAGATCTTTCTGGTCGATACGCACGTAGCTAGATTACTCCATCTGTTGTTTTTAGTAGCTTGCGCTTCGTTAATCATATGAAGTTTCATCGTTTGTATTGAGGGTGCCGGTACCTCTCTGTTGACAGCTAGAGGTAGTACGGTGCCTTGTTTAGCTAGTTCATCTGTTTTACAATTGCCTGGAATGTCTGTGTCCCGGGACCCAGCACAGAGGATATTGCATCTGTCCGCAATCTCGTTAAGAGATTCGCGGCAATGTTTGACCAACTTAGATCTTATTGTTGGCGTTTCCAGAGCTTTAATCGCTGACTGACTGTCTATGTAAAGGACGATAGACCTACCATCTATCGGGTACAAAGAGAGTCTGCGCGCTGCTTCACGAATAGCCGATATTTCCGCTTGAAAAATGCTGCAGTGGTCCGGAAGTCGGACAGCTACGTTTATCAAAGGTACTTCCGAAAAAATACCCAAGCCTGTACCCTCCGATGTTTTAGAACCATCTGTATAGATTTCGATTGCGGCGTCATTTAGAATGGTACCGTCATCCCATGCGGATCTGTCAGGGATCGTGGAGCTATATTTGATGTTGAAATCAATAAATGGGGATATATAATCTGTTTCTCTGAGATTGGAGATTTGTAGAATTTTCATGTGGCCTATTCGTTAACTTGACCACTGAGAGATTCTCTAAGTCTTAGGGCTCCTTTAGATGCTACCAATTTTTCAAAGATATCAATGGGAAAGATATTGAGTAGGTTTCTAAGGCGGCTGTGGGAGTGGACCTGAGAGTCCCTGTGATGCACCTACATGCTAATCGATGTAATCTTTCTATAGAGTTTGTGTTGCACTTTGTTTCGAGTGCAGGCCACCAGACGAGAACACCATAAAGCAGAATTGGTCTGACCACCGCTAGGTACAACCAGTATTAGGTCGAAGACCCCATTTAGGACCTATAGCCTTTTTACAGGTGTAGATGGCGATTTCTGCTTTCTTGCTGCGGTTGAGAATATTCTGTTTCCAGTTAAGTTTACTATCAAGGGTTAGCCCTAAGTATTTTGCTGTGTTGGTGAGGCTGAGTTCCGTGTTTCTAAGTTTAGGGGAAGCTATGATCGGAATTTTATATTTCCTAGTAAAAACTACTAGTTCAGTTTTGGACGGATTTACGTTAAGCCCAACGCTGTCCGTCCATTTCGCTACTAAATTTAGCGCCGAATTCATTAGATCTCTTAGGGTTTGGGGGAATTTACCTGACATGGCTATGGCGATGTCGTCAGCATAAGCTACGACCTTGCAGCCTTTATTCTCTAGTGAAGTGAGTACCTTATTCACTATTAATATCCAAAGTAACGAAGAGAAAACACCCCGCTGGGGTGTGCCTTTGTGTGCTAACCCTTCAGTTGAGCAGTACCCGAGCTCGGACAGAATTTGTCTGCTGTTCAGCATTCGTTCTATCCAGATGCGTAACCAGCAATCAACCTCCAGGTCAGCGAGCGCTCTTATTATGGATTTTGTATCGACGTTATTAAAGATGCCTTCTATGTCAAGGAACGACACCATAGTATATTCTTTAATGGCAAGAGATTTTTCAATGGTGCCTACTACCGGGTGTAGAGCTGTTTCCACTGAAAAGCCTTTCCGGTAAGCATGCTGGGAGTTAGATAAGGTTTGTACCTTGAGTTTAGAACGAATATAGTTATCAATTAGCCTTTTTAACGTTTTTAGAAGGAAAGCGGGGAGGCTAATTGGTCTGAAATCTTTCGGAGTGTAGTGTGAGGTCTCACCGCATTTCGGGATGAAGACCATTTTAACTCATTTCTATGAGGATGGGGTATAGCCGAATTTAAGGCAGCTATTAAAAATTACGTAGAGCCAGGGGGTTAAGGGTTTTATGCCCTCTTGCAGTTCTACTGCTGAATGAATGTATGAGTGTTTATTATTCCTCCCGGAACGTCCATGATTGAGTGGTGTTGAGGTATAGATATTTTTGTATCTATAGAGTTTCCTGGGAAATGCGTGTCCATGAGGAGGTTTAATGTTTCTTCTGTGGACATGGTCCAGTCTCTGTTAGGTTTCTGTATGAAACTAGGGATATGAGGAAATTTGAAAAGTACTTTAAACTTGAGAATGAGGCGCGATCGCCTCACAAGTAATTCTTTAAAGTGGGAAACACACGATACAACCGTGCGTCGTACCGACACCAGCTCAACTGTTGTATGCAGCACACATTATACAATCTGCGTTCGATTTACGTACAACCAGACATTTTATTCAGCCATCTTACATATACGCACCATACAATATGTGCATGTGACAGCGGTTGTACAGTCAAGACCATGCGACAATACGATATCGCTACAACGGTGGGTTGTGTGGATTCACACGATACAATTATCATATACAACACCAAAGCTGTCAAACCGTTGGAACAACAGTTGTATCGTGTATTTCCCACTTAAGTTTTAAAATCAGCCTCGAAAAATACATTGAATAAAGGTGGCTTATGCCTGTTATAAACGCTTCAATTGCTTAACAACAGGGGACGCAATTTAAATAAGAACACGCATTGTTAACAAATTTATTAATCCTTCTCTCTTATCCGAACAATTTAATCAAAATTTAATTGTTTTTAGGTAGTCGTCTAAAAAAACTAAAACTATTATTTGGAATGTTTCGAAAACGATGACCATCAACCTACCCACTGTCGCATTTTTGACACTCAACTTTTACCATAGTTTTTATATCCTCGAATTGTGAGCATGTGTATGTGATCACCAATATGGAAAGAGTAGCCGACGTACACAATGACACCATTGAGACACATTTTTATAGCTATTTGATATTGTGAGAGAGAAAGATATGTTGACTTTCTTATTGCACCATTACATATTATAATTTTTTATCAGGTCCGTGAAATATGGTGGTGTTTAGGAGTAATTTAAGCTCAGAACGCTCTAAAGTTTAATACTGTTGTTTCTCTATATAAACAAAAATACATAAGAATTTTTGAATTACACATATTCACTAGGTTTGTAAAAATCCATAAATAAATATGTATTATACATAGTACGTATGATCGAAAGAGTTTAGTTGAGATAATGCTATGAGAGCTTTTCGAAAGAAGCAGTATATCATTTTACTTGAAAGAAAAATTATCCAAGCGAAGTCAATCAGTCAATTTAATGACCCTGATTAAAAGATAGTTAAAAATCTATTTGGTCAATCGCTTCCGATAGTAAAGTGTATAACCAGTGCTTTTGGTGCAGTTAATAAATGCCGTTTTTAAGCTTGAGTTCAAGAATTGGAATTATTACTGTCTGCTTTCAGAAACATCCGGTGCCAGGTCAACCAGCTGCATATATATATAATACAAGAACGCAGAACCTACAGTAGTTACCAGCTCATCGATTAAAAGAGAAAGAACCATGATTTCTCTAAAAAATCCTATTGGCACTGAAAATCATTTGAGCTTGAAAGGAGTTTTACGAATTGGTGGTCAGCGTAACTTTATCTTTCCTTTGGGAAATGAGGAGCATATTTTAGTATGCAGTCGATTTTGGGACCAGAGAAGTTTAGAAGTATTTGTTTCCGAAGATGGGGTAAATCTGTTAGAGGTATCTAGATGATTTTTATTTTTTTTATTTTCAATATTGATATAAATAAATTCTAGATATTCACAATAACAAATGATCATAATTTTTTGGAAAAAATGCGCAACAATTTCTTAAAACTTGAAATGTTGAAAGTGAACAAAGAGCCAAAGAATGATGCGATTGGACTATTACATTTACCATTACATCAATTTTTTATAGCTTACCGTGACGTGACCATAACAAATCGGCTATGTGAGGAACAGGTAGCTAGAATTTTGAGCGACGTTTGTATGTGTAGTTGACGGTTCTTTTAGTTTCCCGTATTTTCGACAGATGCATGGGTTCCAGTTTTAAATTTAATTACTGGAGCAAAAGCAGGCGAAGTCGAATGCTTACTAGCTATAGGCACAGACAGACAAATAGAAAACATTAAACGCTCTAGAAAATGGAAAACAAATGATAAAATTTTACAAACGGACAACTTTACTCCGGATAATATAGGCAGTGATTTCACAAGAGTAGAATCAGAACAAATGCCACCAAAAACAAACAAAACATTAGATTTGTTAAATATGCTTCAAAAATCAATTGCAACACCATCATCAACAATAAACCTTTTTCAAACAGCGGAGCAGCTGGCAGACAGAAAATCTCTGGCGGAGTCGTTTCGCGTTTATTTAGAAATTAAAAGCGCAAGAGGACTACCTCTTAACCCATCACTTAAAATGAAGAAACAGATTAAACGCAACACTTCAGGGAAGGGAAGACATATACGATTTCCGTCTGATGAACCGCCGAGCACATACGTAACATTTCAAGCGGATGAGGGTAATGGTACTCGAGTTAAATCACACGAGGGTATGGTTTATTCAACGGATATAATAGAAAAAACTTCGAACCCAATGTGGAGCAAATCGTTCTGTATATCCGTATCTTTCGATTATCTCATAAATGTAAGTTGTAAGAAAATACAAACGTAGATAGATACAGTAATATTTATTTACGATTTTAGAAAAACAGGCGATTTATACTTAAAATTTGGAGAAAAAATACCATGAGTTGCGCTAATACCCGACCCCTGCCGTGTCCTATGGAGGATTCAATCATTGGTTTCGTCGCAATAGATTTCACCACTTTTCACGCAAATACTCCGTTTATATCCAGTTGGTTTAATATTGTAGATTTCAGTGGGCATATTAATGGTCAAATAAAAGTGACTGCACAGCCAATGGACGATATGCAAAAACTGGTTGATTTGGTGCGTCAGCGACGTGACTATCAAGTCGATCACTTACTTGATAGTTTCGAATCAAGCTTGAATATAAATAACATGAGCCTTAGCCGAGCAATCAAAAGAAAATTTACCGAACTTGAAGAAATTTCGGACAGATTACGAGCGCGTTTGTTAGATGTAACCGGGGATACAGAACTTGAGGCAGATATACCAGCAATAAATGATGAGCAGTTAGATCAATTTGAACATGATTTAAACACCATAGCATGTGAAGACGAAAATGATAACATTTCCAGTGAAACAAATTGTACGCCCTCATCATCGCATACATAATAACATTTTTAGAAACAAGTGCATCGGAAAACCAGTCAACCTTTTGTAGATGAATTGATATATTGGTGCAGTACTTAATCTTAATATATATATATTTTTTAATATTCAAAGAGAACCTTTTTTATTTAAAATAAATGATGGCAAAGCAGGCTGCATTAAAAATAAATTTAATTCGTACGAGGCCTCGGTTGCAGCAATTCAGTACACATGATTAAATATCAACTCGTGTTTTCAGTGCTTATCTCCGTTCAATGCAATCAAGCAATTGTAGGGATGTGCTGAGCATTTTTAATTGAAAAAAAATTCTAACTTATAATTCTGCATTTATAGATTTATGGCATTTCCATTCTTAGAACTTACTATCGACTTGAAATTTCTGTCTTATGGAAAAGACTGCTTTGCTTTGAATTATGTTTAATACGTAAGATATATGTATGTATGTACATATATAAATCTTGGACCACTCCAAAGTACATTTCATTTTCGAATATTTAAATCAAATCTAAGCAAAAAGCCTCATCTCCTCACGTGGATTTAGAGTTTTTGGTGGAGAAGGTGTTTCAAATTCCCCCAATTCAGCGTCATAATACAATGCAGCTCTATATGGTCGAAGCTCCCATGGAACTTGATTTTCCATTGCAGTTAGCTGTACACCCAAGTCCTCAAGTGTAGGAACTCCACGTAGCACATTGTCAGTGACACACTCTCGTTCAATCCTTTCCATATGCAACTCGCCAATAGGATTTCCGGGACATACAAGTTCCGTTAATTTGGCTTTCAAGAGGAAAGTGGGGTCGAAGCGCATATCATAACGCAAATATCCCCACCATTTTTCATCCTTTCGCATTAACCGATGAAACCAGTCTACCAAATCGCTCAGCAGATAACGTTTTGGTCTAAAAAAAATTTAAATTAGTTTTGAAAATAAATTTAAATAAGTTACGTACCCTACACCCTGGTAAACCTTTCCGGCAGTATCAGGATCCTTTGCACAGTTTACAATGGCCTGAGCAATATCGCTGACGTAAACAGGCTGCTTAACTGTACGTTCTCCCTTATGCCATAGCGGAAATGCACGGAATTGGCGACGCCAAATATGAGCATAGTATCGCAAGAATCGATCTTCAGAACCATATACATCAGAAGGACGAATGATGGTTGCATCAGGAAATTCCTCCCGCACAGCTAGCTCTCCGAAGTATTTACTTCGCAAAAAACCGCTTCCATTCTTCAACACATGACCTTCAGGATTCGGCTCGGCATTAAGCGCGGATAAATGAATCAGACGTTCTACACCCATCTCCTTGCAGATCCTATAAAATACAAATTAAAATGTTTCTTTTTGTTAGCATAACTTTTTCAACCTAGCAATGGTTCTAGCTCCAGTAACATGAACATCATTAAATTTGAAATTTTTGGTTTCGAATTCACGTCCTACTAAATTAATTACTACATTGGAATATTTCACCGCCTCGCGAATTGCTTTTTCATCCTGTAGGTGGTAAAAATGAAAAAGTACTTGTCCCAAATCACCAGACACTTTCAGACGAATAGCCTCGTAATGATCTGCACGGTATGGCAAAATCATTTGGGATCCAATTTTCCCAAGTTTATTACACACATATCGCCCAACGAAACCAGTGCATCCGAACACGGTGGCGACAATGCCATTGAAACTGCTACGCCCACCGGTACCTCGCTTAATTGAGGATAAGTTTGTGGTTTTTAATGGTCTGGGAGTATCTGAGGAATAATGTGCGCGAAGGAGCACGACTCCCAAGGCTCCGGTGTGATTTTCTGAAATAGGCAACAACACTAATGAAATTTTGATAACCTCACATTTTATTGAATTACATAATGAAGCTTTATTCTTTTTCAATATTTCTTTAAGCCACTCAAAATCATTTACTTACTTGCAAGCAGCGTATTTCTAAATAAAATCAGTGACCCCATCGCCGAAAATTATCTTCTCAAAACAAATTATAATAATTTTCGAACTAACTTCCACAAAAGTTAGCTGACTCGATAAAAACTTTGTTTTGACAGCAAATTTTGTGCGTTCCGAGAAAGCGAAATTGGCAATATTTACGAAAAATACGAAACTAACAATTTTTGAACTTGGGACTCGAACGAGTTAATTCGATAGAAGAACGAGAAATTTTTCGCGGAAGGAGATATTTATTTAGAAATCAACTAATTTTCAAAGTTCGATATCTCGAAAACTAAGCGAAATATTAAAAAATGTTACTTACTAGCCGCGTTTTGTTTCCCCGTGAACTGGTTCAGTTCATATTTTTACACGGGATGCAAAAAAAAAGCAATTGAACCAGCACTTGAGCTGGTCCAATTATCGTGAACCAGAATTTCTATCCCATACCTTACCACTAGATGGCTTTTCACAAAAAAAAAAGTTATATGTAAACCTTGGCAGCTCTGCTGAATGGCAGAAATAAATCATAGTTATTTGTAGCTGCTGGTACAAACTTGTGAAAATGAAATTTCTAGAAGAACCAGGAGTGTTTTTTTTACTTTGAGATGAGCTAGTTCAGTTCACGGGGAAAACAAAACGCGGCTATTATTTCCTGTTCGCCAAGATCTATTAGAAAACATAAAAAAAATCGTGGCGCCACGGATATCGTAATCGTGCCGCTTGAGTTGTAGGAGAGGGAAATATAAAAAAAAAATACAAAAACTTTATTTGCGTGATAAAAATGTATCAAAAAAGAAAAAAATAAGATCATCCATACCGAGCTTTTGCTATCCAAACTGCGCTTGATAACCGCCAGACTAACATTGTGCTAGGCGGCCGTCCTCCACCGATACATCATAGTGAAGATCATCTTCCTAGACGCACCAGATCCACACTTGCCCAACTGCGATCCGGCTGGAGCACCATGCTAAATAATTATATGCACCGCTTACGCGACAGTATCACTGATCAATGCTCAGACTGTGGCTCGTCACCACATAACACCGCCCATTTGTTCAGCTGTCCGTCGCATCCCACAACACTTACACCAAGATCCTTATGGACTCATCCAGTAGAAGCTGCCGCTTTCCTTTCTCCTCGACCTCACTGATGACAACCCACCTGCACCACCTTAACGTTTGAACCATACGAATCAACATAGTTGCTACAACAACAACAACAACGAAATGATTCCAATTCTCAGTGGAACACTACTCATGACAGTTTTCATTTCGGTTCTCTCTTTTGATGGTATGTGAAAACTATGACTAATTTGGTAATTTCAGATGTTCATGACATCCGCTTTGGTACTTTTCGTAATTTACACTTGACCTGGAACGCACAAAAAGGAGGATGTCAAAATGGATGTAGGGGATATTACGATATCCGTGGCATCACGATTCACGTAAGAAAAAACACGAACAAAATGTATATAAATCTTCCTCTTCTTCCTTTTTTCAGCGAGGTTATGATCCGAAAACAAGGGATAATAACCCTCCCACTTCACCGCATTTATACAACCGCCTGTGGGGTTCGCCTATTTGACCTCAGAAAATATCGACAGGCTTGCCGATTTTGGATCACTCGGCTACTGAGGCCAATGAAATGACGATGTCGTCGCATTTGTGTGATCCAGGCGGTTATAGGCCTGCCTCTCCTGCTACGAGATGTCGTTAGAACGTTCCTTGATATTGTAATATTCTTGCTGGGGTTCGTTTATATAAAACCGTCTTTTGTGTATTTCACTGTTTATTTATTGTCAACAACAATAACAGTATTCAATCACTTTATTCTTTATTACAGATTTACTTTCAATACGTCGCTTGTTTTCTTACTTACTTACTTACTTAGGTGGCGCTACAGTTCGGGGTGAACCTGGGCCTCAACCAACAAGCCTCTCCATTTAGCTCGGTCTTTAGCTAATTGCCTCCAGTTGCGCACTCCAAGTTGGTCGAGGTCCCCTTGAACTTGTGCGCGCCACCTACGGCGATAATTCCCTCTACTGCGTCGTCCCTCGGGGTTAGATTCGAAGACTCTGCGGGCCGGAGCGTTGGTGTCCATTCGCTCTACATGTCCTAGCCATCTCAGACGTCCAATACGCAGTTTTTTGACAAGGTCGATGTCGCTGTACAGCTCGTATAGTTCGTGATTGAATCTTCTCCTCCAAAACCCGTCAACGCAAACGGGACCGAAAATCTTACGAAGAATTTTTCTCTCGAAGCGACCAAGGATATCTTCATCCTCTTTTAATAAAGTCCATGTTTCAGCGCCGTAAAGCAGGACTGGGATGATCAAGGTCTTATATAGAGTCTCCTTAGTTGCTCGAGAGAGGGCTTTACTGTTGAATTGCCTTATAAGCCCAAAAAAACAGCGATTGGCAAGAGTTATTCTTCGATTGATTTCTGCGCTGATTTTGTTTGCTGAATTTATAGCAGAGCCAAGGTAGACAAAGTCCCTTACTACCTCGAAGTTATAGCTGCCCACGGTGACGTTTTGTCCAATTCGTCGATGTTGGTTATCCCTTCTAGTTGACAGCATATACTTGGTTTTGCCCTCGTTTATCGCCAAACCCATTTTGGCCGCTTCCGCCTCAATGCTTGCAAAAGCACCGGTGACAGCCCGCTGAGATCTTCCGATAATGTCTATATCGTCGGCGTATGCAAGCAGTTGTACAGACTTGTAATAGATTGTGCCTCCGGTGTTGGCTTGTGAGTTCCGCACAATCCGTTCAAGTACAATATTGAAGAAGTCACATGACAGCGCGTCACCTTGTCTAAAGCCTTTTTTGACATCAAAGGTCTCGGTGAGGTCATTACCGACCTTGATGGAGCAGCGAGCGTTCTCCATCGTCAGCCTGCACAGGCGGACAAGTTTGGCAGGGATGTCAAAACTAGACATGGCTCTATAAAGCTCTTCTCTATAGATGCTGTCATAGGCGGCCTTGAAATCGATAAAGAGGTGGTGAGTATCGATTTGGAATTCTTGGGTTTTCTCCAGGATCTGCCGAAGTGTGAAGATTTGATCGATGGTGGACTTTCCTGGCCTGAAACCGCACTGATAGGGTCCAATCAGGCTGTTGATAAAAGGTTTCAGGCGTTCACACAATATCGCAGAAAAGATCTTGTACGCGATGTTGAGGAGACTGATGCCTCTATAATTGGCGCAGTTGAGGGGGTCTCCTTTCTTGTGGATCGGGCAAACGATGCTGAGATTCCATTCATCAGGCATACACTCCTCTGACCAAATATTAGAAATGAGTTGGTGTATGCACTCTACCAATTCATCCCCAGCTGCCTTGAAAAGTTCGGCCGGTAAACCGTCAGGTCCAGCAGCCTTGTTCGATTTTAGCTTGGATATTGCTATCCTCACTTCGTTTTGGTCAGGTGGACGGAAATTTTGACTATCATCGTCCATGTTGAATGGTTCATTCTGCCTGACAGCGGGATGTTGGTCTTCGTCGCCGTTATACAGTCTGCAGAAGTAGTTTTTCCATATTCTCAGCACCGACTGTGATTCTACTACGAGGTTTCCATTCTCATCTCTACAGGTTTCTGTACGGGTATTACTTCTCTGACACGTTCTTTTTACCTTTTGGTAAAACTTCCGTACATTGTTCCTGGAGTATAGACTCTCGATATTCTCAAACGCGCGCTTCTCATGCTCTTTCTTCTTCTTTTGGAGAAGCCGATGTTCTTCCCGTCTCTTTTGCTCATAGAGCTCACGAGCAGCTCTCGTCTTCCTTTGCAGCGCCGCTTTGTATGCCTCTTGTTTTGCTGCATGCACTCGCCGGCATTCTTCGTCAAACCAGGGGTTTCGCGGTGGTGGTCGAGCCAAACCCAGCACATCAGTCGCGGCGTTTCTGATGGCATGTTGGCAGCGTTGCCACTGGTCTTCGGTACTTGATGCTGGCGGCAAAGGGGTGATTGAGAGATTTCGGGATACGCGTTCAGCGAAGAGTCTGGCGGTCTCTTGCGATTGTAGCTTTTCGACGTTAAATTTTCTCACAGTGATTCTTCTTTGTTGCTCAGATTGGGATATCCGCATTCGTACCTTGGCTACAACAAGGTAATGATCCGAGTCTATGTTGGCCGCTCGGAAGGTCCGGACATCCAGAATACTGGAGGCATGCCTTGCGTCGATCGCAATATGATCAATTTGGTTGATCGTGACATGATCATTGGACCGCCATGTCTGCTTATGAATGTCGAGATGAGGAAACCATGTGCTTGCTATGGTGACATTTCGCTCCACAGCGAAATCAATTAGCCTTAGTCCGTTATCAGACGTGGTGTCGTGTAGGCTATGCTTACCGACTGCTCTACCGAAGACGTCCTCCTTTCCTATTTTGGCGTTAAAATCGCCCAATACGATCTTAACGTCGTATTTAGGACATTGCTCGTATGTTTTGTCGAGGAGCTCGTAGAAACACTCTTTGGAGGCAGGGTCCTTTTCTTCTGTGGGGGCATGAACACATATTAGGCTTATGTTAGCGAATTTAGCCTTGATCCGGATAGTCATAATACGCTCGCTCACGTGTCGGAAGCTTAAGACTTCTTGCCTAAGTCTGCCGCGTATGACAAATCCGCATCCGAATAAGCGTTGCCTGTTGCCTCTGTAGCAATCACCGTAGTAGATGTCACAGTTTTTCATCTTCTTTTTGCCTGGCCCATCCCATCGCACTTCCTGGATGGCGGTAATATCTGCTTTATAGCAGTCTAGGGCCTCTGCTAGTTGTTCGGCTGCACGTGGTCTGTAAAGGGACAGAACATTCCACGTACAGATCCGAAGGTCGTTGTCCTTATTTCGTTTGCTAGGGTCGTCATTAGTTGAGTCATCCTTATCCGAGGCTTTTGGTTGTTTCGGAACCATGCGTTTTTTACGTGGTAGGGAAGTTACCCCGACGGCACAACCCCCAACCTGGAGGGCCAGTTCAAGCCAGTCGCTTGTTTTCACTACTGGTCTAATCTCCCTCTTGTAATCGCTGTATGCACTTATAAAAAACTGCGTCCACGATGGTTGTGGTGTGGGTATTTATATAAAATACAAGTCCTTCTAAAAAATGCTAGATGTCGCTCGGGATGAATTGATGATCCTGGAATAATCGGGATATTGTGTGGAACAATTGTGGCACGCAAGCTCATCAGGTGGGAATATTTACTGCTAGCAGGCAATAGATGTCGTTGTACGCAGTACCTGACGATGTACTTGATACTACACTGCCCCCCTCTTAAACTTGTTCGTCCCGAACAAGATCATCTGGATTACTACCATGATAACGATGAAGACGATCCAGGTGGACAATTTTCATCTTGCCTCTTACTCCACGCTGGATCTGGAAGACGACGTCATTGATGCGTGTGACCACTTTATAAGGGCCCTCCCAGTCTTGCTGCAGCTTAGGTGACCTCCCCTTTTGCCGGTGTGGGTTGTACAACCATACTAAGTCTCCCTCGTGGAAGCTGGACGTTGTTGCCTTTGTGTCGTACCTGGTTTTCATGCGGTCACTCGCTATCCTTATCTTCGTCCTGGTCCTCTGATGTATGTCTCGAATTCTTTCCCAGAGGTCTGCCACGTAGTCCTCTTCACATTTGGGCTCATCGTTAGTGGATCCAAACTTCACCTCACTAGGTAGCCGAACTGCTCGACCAAACAAGACTTCGGATGGAGTATGTCCAGTAGTACTGTGCACTGCATTTCGGTAGGCCATCAAGAAGAGAGGAATTCGTCGATCCCAATCGCGCTGGTGGTCTTCTACGACCTTGGAGAGATGTTCGTTTAAGGTTCTGTTGAAGCTTTTGTCGCACTCACCTGACCATTTGAATTGCCTTCCTTTTTCTGTCAGCTGGTGCAAGCTCTTCGCGATTCCGGCAAAGTCCTTTACGAATCGTCGGAAGTACGTGGCGAGGCCCAAAAAGCTCCTGAGTTGGTGTTTGTCTTTTGGAACTGGGCAGTTTTTAACAGCTTCCACCTTGTCTGGATCGGTTTGCACTCCTACTGATGAGATAACGTGGCCCAGGTACTTGACTTCGGATCTGAAGAGGTCACATTCCTTTGGGTTCAGCTTCAGGTGAGCGCTTCGAAGCCGTTCTAGCACATTCTTCAGGTTGTCGCGATGTTCCTCGAATATTTTTCCTATCACGATCACATCGTCCAGATACACCAAGCAAGTTTTCCAGGTCAATCCACGCAGGACGTGTTCCATTAGGCGCTCAAAAGTTGCCGGAGCATTGCACAATCCAAATGGCATTACTGTAAATTGCCACAGCCCATTTCCTGCAGTGAACGCAGTTTTCTCACGGTCCTTTGGATCAATCTGTACCTGCCAGTACCCGCTCTTTAAATCAAGCGTAGAAAACCACCGAACTCCTGAGAGTGTGTCCAATGTGTAACCGATCCGTGGCAGAGGGTAGCTATCCTTTTTGGTGAGATCATTAAGTCTGCGATAGTCCATGCAGAATCGAGTGCTGCCGTCTTTCTTCATAACCAGTACAACAGGTGAGGCCCACGGACTCTTAGAACTTTCTATGAGCCCTTCCTTCTCCATCGTTGACACCATATCCGCAACCTCCGTCTGCTTTGCCAATGGTAGTCGTCTGGCAGGCTGACGAATTGGTCTGGCATCCCCAGTGTCTATGCGATGTTGCACCAAATGTGTTCGGCCATACTCTCCATCCTGTGAGGCAAATATATCAGCGTACTCACCGATTAGATTTTCTGTCATGGCTCGCTGATCCCAATCCAGTTCGCAATGCTTGAGGATCATGTCCCTTACTTCCGCCACCCTGGCTGATGAAACGCGCCTCGCAGATTCCTTTCCAGTTATTGTCGAGATTAAACATATCGGAACACATTCACCAATAACCTCCCCTTGTTTTAGTTTGACGCTGTGGCTCTTTAAATTCATGAGCTTTACTGGGACCAGGCTATTCTTTGGCTCCACTAAAACTTTTCCCACGATGTATTGTAGTTTGGGGAATTCCTTCTTGAATCCGGCTCCAGTAGGTAGAATCGGTGGCTCCCAGCATCACCCTCTAGTTTTGTCCAAATGATAGTCTCGGAAGATGGTGGTAAGACTTCGCCCTTGCTGAGTATTGTCCTTTAATGTGCTGCATTCTCGTTCCCGTACACCATTGGAATCTCTACGTTCCTGTACCGCAGAACTTGCATCCCGATGTCGATGATTACGTCATGTTCTTTCATAAATTTCACTCCGATTATGCATTCATCACATATGTCGGCCATCAGGAACGCATGGGAATAGGCCAACCCCGCTAGTTGTAACGTGAGACGAACTTCTCCGTATACGTTCGCCGCTTCCCCTGTCGCAGTTCTAAGACAGTAGCAGCTGGTGTTGTGCAGCCAAGACTTCCGGACGAGATCTCTTCTTACAATGGAAGCCGTAGCGCCGGTATCGATAGTAGTCACGCACTTGTTTTCCGATGAATGCTTCCACTGTTAGACTCTTGTTGCATCGTTTGGTTTGGGAGACCTGGGTGGTGGTCTTGGGGGCGTCGATTCCATTAGCCAACTTCTGCCCCGCGATGCTGGCTCTTAGGCGTTTCCCGACTCCTGGTTTCGAGAAGCCTGGCCAACAGGATGGATGTTGTCCCTGTAGGATGGTTCTTCGTTGCGTCGCCTATTCGCACAATGTGGACAGTTTCCGCGTCTGGGTGGATTTCTGCATTGCCGTTGTAGGTGTCCTATTTTGTTGCAGTTTCAGCAACGAATTTGTCCTCCGCGAGCGTTGTTTCGGTCTTCGACGTCCATCCTCTGGCAAGAGCATTCGATTGCGGCTACTTCCCTCACACGGTGGATTCCATGACAGGCCTGGTCTGTGGCCTCCATTGTCAGAGCACACGCCAAAGCTTCGGCGAGCGTTTTCTTTGAAGCCATTCTTACCACCATTTGTAGTTTCGCATCAGCTATGGCATGGGTGAACGCTTCGGTTGCCTTCTCGTTAATGATCTCCTCGCCGGCGTTTGGGTAGGACAAATTTGCCAGCCGCTCGATATCCGCTTGCAACTGCTGGAGAGTTTCTCCTCTCACCTGAACTCTTCTGCGCAACTGGACCCTATATACTTGCTGCATGTGGTCGTCCCCAAATCGCATCTCGATGGCTTTTACCAGACTATCGTAGTTGCGTTGCTTGTCGTCGGGAATGGTTTGCAGAAGCTCTGCAGCTGATCCTCTAAGCGCGAGTGTGAGGGCAATGGAGTTCTCTTCGCCGTCGCAGTTGTTCGTCATTGCCGCAGCTTCGAACTGCCTCTTATATATCGGCCATGATGTTTGTCCATCGAAGACGGGAGGCTGCATCTCTTTCCTTCTCGGGCAGTCGGTTGAATACTCCCGAACTTTGTGTTTCTTCACGTATTCGAGTTCCTTTGCCAAATTCTCGAATCTTCCGTCAACAGCCTCGATTTTTGTTTGGACATTCTCGAATTTTGTTTAAACATTCTCGATCTTTGTTTCAACATTCTCGAATCTTCCTTCAACGGCTGTTTCAAATGTCTCAATTTTAGCCTCTACATTTTCAATCTTCTCGTCAATTGTCCCGAATCTTGTTTCCAAACTTTTATTTTGTTCGTCAAATTTGCTTTCAAGAACACTCCTTTGAACGAATAGCTGTTGCTCTGGAGAATTCTTTTGTTCATCGAGCTTAGCATCTAGAGAATTCTCAAATTGTTTATTCTGTTTCTCGAGCTTGACGTCTAAAAAATTCTTTTGTTGGTCTAAAGAATTGTCTAGCTTCTCGAATTTTCTATTCTGATCGTCGAATTTTTCAGATAGCAATTTCATTAAAGCCGACATGTCACTCGTCGTACTTACTTGTTCTGTTCTTCTGTTCTTCTTCGACGTCAAACAAAGCTGTTTCAGGATCTGTACCCTCGTCCGTCATTATTTTCCGCAGCTTAATAATCAATTCTCTCTTCGTACCAGTCGTAGGCTGATCCCGCTGTCTCAGTGCTTCCTTTAGTTGCACCAATGACAAATCTTCTAGCAATTTCCGAACCTTTTTTTTTTGTCACTTACACAATAAGCAATACACAAAATTTGTCTTATTCCACTTTTCTGACATCAATGTAATATTCTTGCTGGGTTCGTTTAAATAAAACCGTCTTTTGTGTATTTCACTGTTTATTTATTGTCAACTACTAACTTTACTTCAACACAGTATTCAATCACTTTATTCTTTATTTTACTTTCTTTCAATACTTACTTACTTACTTAGATGGCGCTACAGTCCGGGGTGGACCTGGGCCTCAACCAACAAACCTCTCCAGCCAGCACGGTTACGAGCCAGCTGCCTCCAGTTGCGCACGCCAAGTTGGTTGAGGTCCCTCTCCACTTGTTTGCGCCACCTACCGCGAGGTCGTCCTCTACTGCGCCGTCCGTCCGGGTTGGATTCGAAGACTTTCTTAGCGGGAAGGTTGGGCTCCATCCGCTCTAAATGACCCAGCCATCTTAGTCGCTGTATGTGAACTCTTCTGGCTAAGTCGATGTCCTTGTACAGGCCGTATAGTTCGGCATTGTACCTTCTCCTCCACTCACCGTCTATGCAGACGGGACCAAAGATCGCTCGAAGAACTTTTCTCTCGAAATAACCAAGGGCATCCTCATCCGGTTTTTTCAGAGCCCATGCCTCTGCGCCATACAGCAGGACTGGGATGATTAATGTCTTATAAAGAGTTACCTTAGTAGTTCGAGATAGGGCTTTGCTACTCAATTGCCGTTTTAGCCCATAGAAACAACGATTGGCAAGAGTAATTCTCCGTGTGATCTCTCCACTCATGTCATTTGCGGAGCTGACCATAGAGCCTAGGTAGACAAAATCCTTTACTACCTCAAAATTGTATCTGTCTATTGTGGCGTTCTGCCCAAGACGCCGATGTTGGGTGTCCTTTTTTGTAGACAGCATATATTTTGTTTTGCTTTCATTGACCGCTAGACCCATCTTTGCTGCCTCGTTCTCAATACTCGTAAATGCCCCATTGACGGCCCGCTGTGTTCTTCCGATTATGTCAATGTCATCGGCATAAGCGAGTTGTTGTACAGACTTGAAGAAGATTGTACCTCCGGGGTTGGCTTGTGAGTTTCGTACAATTCTCTCAAGTATTATGTTAAAGAGATCGCATGATAGCGCGTCGCCTTGTCTAAGACCTTTCCTGACATCGAACGGTTCGGTGATATTCTTACCGACTTTGATGGAGCAGCGAGAGTTCCCATCATCATTCTGCACAAACGGACGAGCTTGGCAGGGATGCCAAGACTAGACATGGCTCTGTATAACTCGTCTCTATACACGCTATCATAGGCAACTTTAAAATCGATGAAAAGGTGGTGCGTATCGATTTTATATTCATGGGTTTTTTTCCAAGATCTGCCGTAGTGTGAATATTTGGTCAATGGTGGACTTTCCAGGCCTGAAACCGCACTGATAAGGACCTATCAGGTTGTTGACGATCGGTTTTAGGCGTTCACATAGTACGGCAGACAGGATCTTATATGCGATATTTAGGAGACTTATACCTCTGTAGTTGGCGCAGTTCAAAGGGTCTCCTTTCTTCAGGATCGGGCAAACGATGCTGAGGTTCCATTCATCGGGCATACTTTCGTCCGACCAGATTTTACAGATGAGCTGGTGCATGCTCCTTACCAACTCATCTCCTCCTGCCTTGAAGAGTTCAGCGGCAAGGCCGTCGGCTCCAGCAGCTTTGTTGGATTTGAGTTTAGATATCGCTATCCTCACTTCATTATGATCGGGTTGACGGGAATTTTGACTGCCATCGTCACTGTTGAATGGCTCATTCTGCCTGACAGCGGAATATTGGTCATCATCGCCGTTTAACAATCTGCAGAAGTGTTCCTTCCATATCCTCAGCACCGACTGCGATTCTACTACTATGTTGCCATTTTCGTCCCTGGAGGCTTCTGTTCTGGCTTTGAAACCCTGGCATGTTCTTTTTACCCTTTGGTAAAATTTTCGAACATTATTCCTGCAATAAAGTCTCTCAATCTCCTCGATCGAGCGCTTCTCATGCTCTTTTTTCTTCTTTCTGAGAAGTCGATGTTCCTCTTTTCTCCTGCGCACGTAGAGCTCGTAAGCAGCTCTAGTCCTTCTATGCAGCGCCGCTTTGTACGCCTCTTGTTTTGCTGCATGTGCTTGCCGGCATTCCTCATCAAACCAGGGGTTTCGTTGTGGTGGGCACTTTCTTTCAATACGTCGCTTGTTTTCACTACTGGTCTAATCTCCCTCTTGTAATCGCTGTATGCACTTATAAAAAACCGTTCCCATAGTATTTATATAAAATACAAGTCCTTCTAGAAAATGCTAGATGTCGCTCGGGATGAATTGATGATCCTGGAATAATTGGGATATTGTGTGGACAATTGTGGAACGTAAGCTCATCGGGTGGAAATATTTACTGCTAGCAGGCAATAGATGTCGTTGTACGCAGTACCTGACGATGTACTTGATACTACAGTATTGCCTTTTTAACAGGGTTCAAATGATCTCTTCTTTGAACGTGGCAATACCAGCTGAGCCGGTCGCGCTCTATCTTTTGTAAGATGGTTTCCTTGATGTGAAGGCTTCCACGGATCTTCGAACTTCTTATTCGATCAAGCTTTGTCACGCCTGCTGTCATGCGAAGCATCTTCATCTCAGCTGCCGTTAATTTACTCTCATACTTTTTGTACATCGTCCAACATTGTGAACCGTATGTGAGCGTTGGACACACAACTGCGGTGTAGAGCCTTCCTTTCAACTTATGTCGTTTTCCATTGGGCAAAAAGGAGTACTCTTTTTGTGTTCCGCACAGAAAAAGCACTCCCAATCATGTTCCATTGGCTTTTTGGGGTGCTGTTCCGGGAGTGTTTTTCTCTTCCGGATTTCATTTGGGAGTGCTCTCAAAATGCACTCACACATATAAACCCTTACATCGGACTACTTGTCAAAGTCATATGGTACAATACGCATTCTTTTGTTTATTTTATTTTCTCAGTTGGGACAAGCAAGTAAACAAATTTTACATAGATATAATTAAAAAAATTGATAATAATATTAATAAAACATAATGGAATTGCTAATGTCGTTTTCCATTAGCCACAAAGAAGCCATATATTGCTTTATTGTTCTGTGAAAAATGTAAACAAAAAATCAGCATTCACCAACACACACAAAAGTAAGCAGAAGACGATTTCACATGTTCCATTGCAATCAAAAAGGAGTGAAATCGGGAGTGAAACCAATAGAAAACGACATTAGGTGGCATTTTTCTATCACAGAAGATAGCGGAATTGTCTCGCCACTTCATCCACCCTACGCTTACGCGATGGTTGATGTCGTCACCACAGGTTGCTTTGCTATTGATCATAGATCCCAGATATTTGAACTTTTCGCACTTAAGAAGCACTGTTCCATTCAAATAAATGTCTGGAATAGGCCTGAGTGGATCAGAGAGCGGGGAGCACAAGTACTCTGTCTTTTTTTAACTAATGCGATACCCATTTTCCACCCACAAATCAAGTGCTTGTTGCAGGGATGTAGGATCCTCACTTAGAACAACTGATGTACCTTGGGGTCCGTAACTTTACCTTCAAGTAGATAGTCAAGGACTGCAGTAAAGAGCAAAGGACTTAAAACTCGAATGCCTTTTCAAAGTCAACCAATACAATATGCAAATCCTATAAGCTTTCAGGATGTTTTTCCATTATGATCCTTATATTTTGGATTGCATCTGTGGTTGATTTACCCGAGACAAGCCCGCACTGATCATCAGATGGCCGTATTATTTTTCGCAGTCGGCCACCGAATACCCGCTCAACGATCTTCATGGTGTGTGACATCAGCTTGATCGAACGGTAGTTATCACAGTTTCGCGTATCACCCTTCCCTTTGTATACAGGGAGAAGGTAACTTTCCCTCCATTGCTTCGGCATTGGATCACCTCTCACAAATTTGGAGATGAGAATTCTGAGCCATCTAAACCTGACGTCTCCCACCTTAAAGGGCATCTCGTCTGGCACAACCGCTTTTCGTTTTTTGGAGTATTTGACCGCCTCACTAACTTTTTCGACTGTGATATCGGGTATTTCTTCACAGTTAGGGGTCGCTCTTGGAAAGTATAGCCGGGGAAACTGTTCATTCAAAAGTTCTTCACAATACTGCTGCCAACTCTGCAGAATTTTGTCATCATCCACAAGAAGCTGGCCGTGAGCATTGTTAATGAACTCTGTTGAACGAATCTCCTGAGCATTCCTCCTTCTTTGGGCGGCTATTTTGAAGATGGTTGCGCTCTTGTTTTTGTGTCTTCGCAGCTCCTGGATAGCCTGGTTTGCATCAGCGACCGGGTAAGATATTTGCTCCAGCTCCCGATACAGGCCCTCCGTACTCTCTACTTGAAGCTGGTCTTCTTCTTCGCTTTTTCTTGCAACATCTGTATTCCACATCGAGGCTAGCTTTTTCGTGTCTATTATTAGAGAACATTTTGACCAAGCTTTGAAAACCGCTTTTCTCTCATTTATCACCTTCTTAGCTTCATCACTCCAACACCATGTAAAGTCCAAATGTGGTCGAACTGACAGATGGATGTAGCAAACACTCTCGTTTTGATTGTGTTAGTGTTCTGTTTAGTTCTAGTTTTTGCATTTAATAAATATGAAATAACTCAACACACAATCTTACCCACAGCTAATCATGAAGTCAATCAAAATAAAGCGATTTCCCATCCTCGAACCCATTCCGACGCGAACTGCGTTTATATGTAATTGGAACCAGTTTCGACTCTGCATATAAACGGGGTAGATGTGTCAGTCCGATCTCTCAATCCGATGGTATAAACATAGTACTGGTTTCACTTCGATTCTGTATATAAACGCAGTACAGGTGATTTTGATGGGCTTACACAGTGGGTCGTTCAGATCCAAGGCCCATTTTAGGCGAGCACCGAATAGAGCTCCAGCACGTCGAGCATGCTCTGAACCGAACGTGCTCAGAGCACTGTAATTTATTTATGAAACACACTAGAACACTTAGCATCCATTTGATTAGAAATCATATGGTTAGCTGTCAAAATGGATGTGCTCAGCTTTTCACGCATGCTGCTCAGTCAATTTAATTCTGAACTCAAGTACACTCTAAGCATGCTATGTATGAACAAAAAAAGAAACACAAATTCAAAGCTCTGATGTGTCTGAACCAAAAAAAACTTTGTTTTTACAACTCAGACTCTGTTCTGAACTAAAAAAGAAAAACGCATTTGGTTAGGCAATTTTTAATAGTTACGTGTACCTAGTTAATAAAACTTATGTCGATTTCCATTGGACAAAAAGAAGGTTTCTCTTCCGAAGCAAAAAATCTCCAAAGAGTACATAGAGAAGTAGACTGCATTTTTAAATTTTAATCAATTCACTAAATATGAGTATCCAAGACCGGTTTCAACCTGTATTTGATTTCGATTTACGAAAACGAAATTCAAATTTTTAAAGTAAAAAATAAAATAAAATGTATCATTTTCGTTTCGAGCAGAAACGAGAAAATATATTTTTTGTTTTTAATTCCCGATTGCTCCATCTATCGGCAAGCTTACTCCATCGCCTCCGAATTTGAAGAGCTGCTGACAGGCCATCAAAGTCCGCAGATTTGTCAGCATATGTGATATTCCTTCACTTTGTGAGGGCCTTTATTGGACTTTCAAGAAAGTATATAAACGATAAAGCTACTAGTACAGCCAATAGGTACTGGATTCAGTTGGACAAATGCGTTACGGTAAAGTGACCAGATTTATTTGAACCAAAAGCGGGACACATTTTCAAAACTTCGCAGGGAGTAGAAACTATGATTTTTTTTAGTAAAAAATTACAATAGTACGCAACATAAACGACATATTTATTTAAAAAAAAAAAGAACAGACTTCATAACAATTTTTTGCACAGGGATGTAAAATAGCATTTATAAAATTTTTGTATGCACAGGGATGTAAAATAGTATTTATATAATTACTTCAATTTGAGAACTGTAGAGACCTACACACATTTTTACAAACGTAGAAAAAAAACGGCTTCAAACTCTTTCTCTGGTTGAACCTAGTCGCAGTGACTAACTGTGTCTGACTGACTGCAGGGACGGAGAAGGAATTGAATCTGGCCATAATCTGCTGAGAATGAAAAGTCTTCGTAGTTACTTCTTCACAAAGGACCATTACTGGTCTAAGTGTGTCTGCACCGTCGTGCAGCCAATCTAACCTGACATACTTCTTCGCAGAGCTGAAAAACTTCTTGAGATTCATTTCACTATCTGGGCGACACTAAACCAGTCCTGTCAGTTCTGTCCTTAATGGTTCCCAAGGATAACGAAAAGTATTGTTCTATGAGAGCAGTGACTAATGTGAGAGGGCAGCAATCTACCTTCCTAGGTTAGGTTAGGTAAGTGGGTTTATGTAGGGTGTAGAAACCCTCTACACCACACTCAGGTCTGAAAGTGACATTTCGCTAGCAGTCCATATATAATACGTCAATGATAAACAATCTGGAGTGGAATCCTCTAAGGTGATATTTCATTGTTGACGATCACAATCATCCTAAGGTGACCATAAGCGTGATCATCACCTTTTTGCGATCGTTTTGCGGAGAGCTAACAAAGTGTGATCATCAATTTTGGCTATCAACTATCACCTTAGAGGATTCCAATCCCGCGTACGATATGCGTACAAAATGACATTTTATTCAGTCATTTTACACATACACACCATATAATTTACATACAAGCTGTGCATGTGACAGCGTCAAGGCCATGCAACCGTACGATATCAGGAGTGGAATTCTCTAAGGTGACAGTTGATTGTTGACGATCACAATCATCCCATTTGCTCTCTATAAGATAATCAATGCTTACACAATTGCCATTCTTAAAGAACCATTTTAAAGTCACTGTCAAATTGAGGACCAAGTGACAAAGAACTAACTAATCTAAAGAGAGGACCTTTGTTTACAAAACTCGAATCGTGAATGCGCTATTACCTTCATTTTATTAAATCGCCTTTCATTATAGTATTAACTTAGAACATTTTGACACGGTTTAAATCTTCATCCGATTCGTTTATTTTCCCAGAAACGTCAATTGAATTTATTCGAATCATGGTATTTGGAGACCTTTGAAAGTTAGTTCTCACATACTGCTTTCTTCTTTTTTTCTTAAAATGGGTTTTCGTATGTGTCAATGTTTTTTCTATAATTGTTGCTTGAACATCCACAAGCTCCTTTCCTAATATAGGCCTTCCGAATAATGTAAAATCATTTCCTCCCACTAGTAAGACTTTTTCTAAGCGTATGCGGTCGCCTGTAGTCGGTGGCCAGTATCCCTCCACAAGTATTATGTCACCAGATGTAATTTTAAACTGTTTTCCACATATATGAACAACAGCAAAAAGGCGGCTGCTGTTTTGAGACGATAAGAGCGTATTAACGTTTTTAAATACACTTTTGTAATTGTTGTCAATCCTGTGTGCGCTTTTAATTGAAGCAGAGTCCTCATAGATTCCACCGTCTTGTTCCAGTTTCGAGGAGAAACGAAGCGAGCTCAATGCTGCTAAGGAAAAAATTAGGTCTATAATCACAAGATGTATGTAGTAATAAACTCACATGTTACATTTTTTAATAGTAATGTATTTATCGAATTAAGCAGCCGACCCGATAATAACGCCATTTTTTTCATAAGGAACGAACAAATTTTCCACAGATATATATTTATACCGATAAAAATGTGACAGATTTACATGTGACAGCATTTAATGGAAACGTTACATGTGCGTTCATATTTAACGTAAAGGCCTGCGTTCATATTTATATGATGCGCTAGTAGGCGGAATAAGTTTGCAAGAAAATGTAACTTTTCTTTTTTCTTATTTCTTTTCTAATTGATGTGGCAAATTTATTTGACTTTATCCACGTGACGTATTGATTTAATGTGGTTTTCCATTAGGCACAAACAATTTAGTTTTTAGATCTCAGAAATGCCTAGTGAAAAATGAGGTTGATTTCAGTTTTTTTTCTGTATTGTATTGCATTTATTAATTTAGTGGATATTCCATTATTTAAAATCAATCAACTACTTAACAAAATATACGAATTACCATAAGGATAGCTGTATTTAATAAAGATAATTATTTTGTCTTAAATACCGTAAACTTTTTTTCAGCTTTTGTATCGTATGGCATTGAGTTCAATTCAATTCAATTTTTATTTACTTAAATATTAAGTACAAGTAAGACTTCGTCTTTTTAGAGTAATAAAAAAAATGTTATGTATATTACAATATTATACATTTATCTTCAAAAAATAACTCTATAAGAAAATAAATTTAAGCTAGTTAGATTATTATATAATTAAAATTTTAAAAGTTAGAGCAAATGATGAAAGAATAAAGAAAGAGAAAATAACTCAATAAGAAAATAAATTTAAGCTAGCTAGACAGCAAATCTAAAGGTGAAAGCTCAAGATGTTTGTTTCAAGTGAGACTTCAAGTAAGACTTCGTCTTTTTAGAGTAATTAAAAAAAATTGTATATTATAATACATTTATCTCTAAAAAATAACTCCATAGTCTGCTTTTACACGTAGACTTTTGGATGTGGACTCTTTCCGAAGTTCTCTTTGTTATTTTCTTTCTTGAGTCTCGCGCTTTTACACTTGGGACTTTTTTTCTTGACTTAAATTTGACATTCTTCTTCTATTTTGTAGTTGACTACTAGGTGAAAATGAAGAAGACAAAAGAAAAACGTCAAACTGAGTCGATGAAAACTTTACCCTCAACTCACAGGGCAAAATATTTTTCTTCTTAACTTTTCGAATTTTCTTTCTCTTTTGCACTTATGTGAGTCCAGCCTCAAGAGTCTAGGGCCGGTATTCACCGACCAATCTTAAACTAAGAGCTTCATAAACCTATTCACCAACCAATAATAGTGCAGATTTATTAGGTCCCACCCACTCTTAAGTTATGAGTGCTCATAACTTAGGAATTTCGAAAATTTTCGAAATCAGCTGTGAACTGTCACTCAGACCAAACAAAGGACAAGCTGCATTGGCGAAATGCAAAAGAAGAAATGCTGACGAATTTAATGCCTCCAGCATTTCCGTCAAAAGAACTGCCAACCAAATAAAAAAAAAAATGTGCCCTGATTAATTCCGACTAAAATCAGGAAAATACAATGTTTTCTTTTTCATTGGCATTTCTCCCAGTTCGAAAGAGAGTTCGGAAACTTATTTTAGAACGCGTTTGGAAATCTGAAAATTAATTTTTCGGATATTCGAATTAGCATGGACAGAAACCTATTAGTGCTTGGTGAATACGCAGCAAAAATTTAAAACTAAGAGCTTCATAAAATTAAAATCGATTTAAGAGCGCTTGATAATTACCGGCCTAGGTGTAAAGGCAGACATAAGAAAATAAATTTAAGCTAGTTAGATTATTATATAATTAAAAATTTTAAATTTAAATGGTGAAAGAATTAAGAAAGAGGGAATGGTGTGTTAAGAAAAAAAATTGAAAGATAATTATAAATTATGAAGGAATCTTACTGGTGTCCGGAAAAATATTTGAAGGCAGCAATTCTAATGGTGAAAGCTCACGATGTTTGTTTTAAGTGATCGGGCAATGAGCTTCATAGGCGAATGGCGTAAGTAAAGAGATGAGTTCATATATTTGTAAGCAACATTATAATATTCAACGTTCTGCTAGAGTATGCAATTGCAATTTCGTGTAAAGATATATTGAGGATCTCAATTTGTGTCAAGGAAAGACCAAGAATAATTTTTTAGTAAGCTGATATATGAACATATCTGCGTAAACTACCGACAGATGATTATCTACTCTGCAATACTATTTTGGTAAACTGATATATGAATATATTTGCGAAAACTACCGACACATGGTTATCTACTCTGCAGTTTAGATTATAACTGTAACCGACATTTCTTAAGTTACACCATTAAGGCTTGTTCTCTTTTATGTCGTTCGCTTTGTAATGGTATTGGTGTGGTCCTTACCGCTGAAAAAGGAGTGCCTTTTGATTTACATATTCGCAAATTATACCCTATTTTGAAATCAAGCTTTAGAAGGGCGTGCAAGACCTTTTAAATGTATAGTGCTAGTGAAAACAGGTGCAAAATCTCTCAAGAAATCAACATCTGTAGAAACTATAAAAAATAGATTTTTCTGTAAAATTGAGAACCATATTTGTACAGATAAGTTGTAAAAGTATTAACTCGGTGGGAACGGCTTTCGAGATTTCGGTAAAAGTTCATCGAAATCTCGGGATTTCGGTTCGGTGGGAACATGGTATAAGCTAGTTAAGTTAATTAAGCTAGTTTTAAACGTTTTTGTTAGTATATAAGAATCAATGAATTATATAATAAAAATGTGTTAAAAATAAAAAAAAAAATGAAAAGTGTCATTTGACAGATCGAATCGCATTTATTGTGTGCAGTGTCTTCTGATTGGGTTGGATCTATTCTGTTCGGTGTTTTATTCGAAGTGTAAAGCAATAAAACATAGAATATTTAGGAATATGAGGAATTGGGAATACTATGATATCCGTGGCGCCACGAATTGATGATGGTTTCTAAAGATCTCGACGCACCGATTGCTAGTGTCGTTTTCCATTCGGCAGGAAGAAGCCTTTTTTTTTGCTTTGTATTTCTGTGAAAAATGTAAGCAGAACATCTGACATTCACCAACACACGCACAACTCGACGCAGAACACGATTTCACATGCCCCATTGGAATCAAAAAGAAGTGAAATCGGGAGTGAAATCAATGGAAAACGACATAAGTGAAACAAATTGCTCCGATGTGGAGATTCACCTTATATAAAAACGGAAGTGATTTGTGGAACTCTGAAAAAAAAAACAAAAATACTATAACCATATTTACATCATAAAAATGTATCAACAAAAGAAAAGTATTATAGAGCTGAACGATAGGTATGTATTTTATTTGGATTAATCAAATGAGAACCAATCTAACGAAAAAATAATTTTTACCGTATTCGGCTCTGTACTCGAACTCTGTTGAATCCAGGTATTGACTCGACGTCAAACAAACAGATCTAGAACATACGTTCTTGGGATGGTGAATTTTTATTATTTGACAGATGTTCGAATTAAATGCGAAGTGTCTGTTAAACTCATTAAAAAAAAAAAAGAATAAAAAATTACGAATTTAATTTTGTTTCCTATTCCTGAAGAGTGGTTTTTCGGAAAATGATGGAAATCGCTACTGAACCATCGCTAGTACGCCATTTCACAGGGCACAGCGCAGGAATAACGCAAGTTTGTTTTAATCCAGCCTCAAGTCATATTGCGTCTAGTTCTAGAGATGCTTCTGTTATGGTTTGGGATTTACAACAAGCTGCGCGATGTATTCGCTTCAGTGCTCACTTGGAAAGTGTTCATTCCGTCTCATGGTCTCCAAAATCTAGTTTGGTTGCGTCTTCATCAGAACACGGAGTTGTGAAAGTATGGGAACCGAAAATACGCGGAGTTTCTAAAGAGTTTCTCGCTCATAATAAGCCTGTACGAACAGTGGATTTCGACATTAGCGGGACGATGGTTAGTGCTTTGAAATTTAAGAATCTGTCTTCAATTATTGTAGCATGTATATTTTGTTTTTGTAGCTATTGACTGGCTCTGATGATAAGTCACTCAAGTTGTGGAAAGTGTCTCTTAAGAAGTTTGTGGCATCTTATACTGGGCACACGAATTGGGTTCGAAGTGCAAAATTTGACCCAAAAGGAAAGCTCATTGCATCTTGTGGCGATGATAAGTATCTCAAAGTTTTTGATGTTGAAAAAGGCGAATGTATCTATTCATTTATGGAAGAAAAGGGTTTGGGTAGACAATTATCGTGGCATCCTGATGGGAATTTAGTAGCTGTTGCATTAACTTGCAATAGAATAAAGATATACGACATACGGGCAGAAAGTCTAATTCAGTTGTACCAAGTACATTCTGCTGCAGTTAATACATTGTCCTTTCATCCATCTGGAAATTTCATTCTATCGGGGAGCGATGATGAAACTATGAAAATTTTAGATTTACTAGAGGGTAGACCTCTATTCACACTTACGGGTCATGTAGACAAAGTTACCGGTGTTGCTTTTTCCAAAGATGGCTCACATTTCGCGTCTGCCGGGTCTGATAAACAGGTTAAACCTTCTTCTAATAGATTTTCATGCATCTAATTATATTTTATTTAGCTTTTAGTATGGAAATCAAATCTTAATGGCTTAGGACCAGTACAAAAAAGGTCCAATGGAAGTGGTATCTCTCCCCATTGCATTACAGACGTTTTAATAGATCCAAGAAGCGAGGATGTTTATGGGTCACACGATGAAAACTTTCATATTGTTGATAGTGCTTCTACAAATGAATAATATAGTTTTTTATTGTTATATCGTGTGCATATTCATTAGTGTGGAGTTTGGAAGAAAAATTGTAATATCTGCGTTAAGAAAGATAAAGATTCAAAACTCGTAGTTTTCGTACCGATTGAAACGCTTAATTCTTCCATACATTCTTTTTTTTGCCAGACTGGGTTGGAGAAGTAGTGGACAATAATCAACACAAATTCTTCATTGTGAAGTTCTTAGATACCTTCGTGTCCAGGGACCTGACAGAGCGATACCTTGTGCTGTGTTCTAAGAACCCTGAGGTCTTCTCGACAACACTTAACAAGCTTCGATTTAATTTCTATGGCAGCAATCGCTTTTATAGCTGCCTGGCTGTCGATAAAGATGTTGATACCTTCGGGCGGTATTGCTCTTACCGCAGACTCACGGGAAATAAATTTTAAGTCTCCGCAAATTTTTTTTAAAAGAATTTTATTCCTTCATCTGCTCTAACTACGGTTACAGAATTAAAATTTATAGAAGCTAACCTTAATACTGTCGACGTTTAGATACGGAGCTGCACCGTAGTGATTAGATCTTGAGTTGATGTAAAACTAAAAAACTTATCCTACTCGAATGTCAAAAGAAAACCAGGAGTGGAATCCTCTAAGGTGATAGTTGATTGTCACACTTTTGACAGTCAAAATTGATCACACTTTGTTAGCTCTCCGTAAAACGATCGCAAAGTCGCACAAAAACGATCGCAAAAAGGTGATGATCACGCTGATGGTCACCTTATAGAGTCTCCTTAGTTGTTCGAGATAGGGCTTTACCGTTGAATTTCCTTATAAGCCCAAAAAAAACAGCGATTGGCAAGAGTTATTCTTCGCTTGATTTCTGCGCTGATCTTGTTTGTAGAATTTCTAGCAGAGCCAAGGTAGACAAAGTCCCTTACTACCTCGAAGTTATAGCTGCCCACTGTGACGTTTTGTCCAATTCGTCGGTGTTGGCTTTCCCTTCTTGTTGACAGCATATACTTGGTTTTGCCCTCGTTTATCGCTAAACCCATTTTGGCCGCTTCCGCCTCAATGCCTGCAAACGCACCGGTGACAGTCCGCTGAGTTCTTCCGATAATGTCGATATCGTAGGCGTATGCAAGCAGTTGTACAGACTTGTAATAGATTGTGCCTCCAGTGTTGGCTTGTGAGTTCCGCACAATCCGTTCAAGTACAATATTAAAGAAGTCACATGACAGCACGTCACGACTTTGTGGAACCACGTAACGTAACGGAGGTGAGAAGGTTTCTAGGTCTTACGGGTTTCTTCCGCAAGTACGCTCCCAAGTACTCATTGATTGCATAGCCTTTGACGACGCTGCTGCGGAAAAATCAACTATTCCAGTGGAACGAAGAACAACAACGTGCCTTTCAGGAACTCAAGGCGAAACTGACGAACGAGCCGATTTTAGCGTTGTACCAGTACGACGCTCAGCACGATGTTCATACGGATGCCAGCCGCGTTGGTCTGGCTGGAATTTTGTTGCAGTCTACTGATGGGAAATCTTGGCGACCGGTATTTTACTTCAGCCGTTTGTGTACAGAAGCTGAGCGAAAGTACCACAGTTTTGAACTGGCGGTGCTGGCAGTGGTAGAGTCTGTGGAGCGGTTCCGCGTGTATCTACTGGGAAAGGCGTTTAGAGTGGTAACCGGTTATCACGCGATAAAAACGACAAAGGCAAAAACGGAGTTAAACGCACGCATTGCACGATGGTGGCTTAAGCTGGGCGAGTACAACTGCGAATTTCACCATCCGACAGGAAAACGAATGACGCATGTCGCCGCCTTGAGTCGCTCGCCAATGGAGGAGGCAATTCCAACCAAGCAAGCTGGATTTATCCTTAACATCATCGAAGCTGAAGGTGATTGGCTTCTCACAATTCAGCTACAGGATCCGGCATTGAAAGGCGTTCATGCTGTCTTGCGGGGAGCTAGTAAATCGGAGCACGAAGGTCAATATCAACGAGACTACACTTTAATGAATCATCGCTTATATCGCAAGACTGAACGAGGACCGAAAAACAGTTCGCTGGCGAATTGTGCGGGCCTACCACGGCGAGCTAGGTCACTTTGGAATATAGAAGATGCTGGAAAGAGTACGAGAGATGTTCTGGTTCCCGAAGATGCGCAAATATATAAAGGAGTATATATTATCGTGTGTCTCGTGCTGCTGCAATAAATGTGCTGGTGTAAAAACTGAATGACGAATGCATCTGGGTGAAGTGACACCTATTCCTTTTCGCACCCTCCACCTGGACCATCTCGGGCCGTTCATCAAGAGTAAACACGGAAATTAATTCATCCTGGTCATTGCTGATTCATTCAGTAAATATATCATCATCAAGCCAGTTCGAAGCACCAAAACTGCCCCAGTGCTGCAGACGTTAAGTGAAATGACAGCTTACTTTGGATTGCCAATTCGGTTGATAACCGTTCGAGGAACTGCCTTCACCTCAAAAATGTTCTAGGAATTTTGCGATAAATATAACATTCAACACGTGAAGACAGTAGTGCGCACTCCAAGGGCAAACGGCCAAGCAGAGCGAGTCAACCGCACTCTATTGGCGGGTCTACGAACAACTGGTGGCAATGAGAGGAACTGGGACGACAACGCCAGAATCATCCAATGGGCTATTAACTCTCAGAAAAACAAAACGACCGGATTTAGCCCCAAATGAACTCGTTTTCAACTTCCAGCTGATGGATGTAACGAAGAATCAGATGATTCATGCCTTGCGAGACGACGAAGTACTCCAAAAATGACTCAGTGGTTTTGGAGCACGAACCAGGAGCAACTGGTACGTCACGGAAGTTGGAGCCGAATTACCGAGGACCGTATACGGTGACGAAGGTTCTCGGCAGCGACCGTTATCTTATTGAAGATATCAATGGTGCAGCGAACAGAAACCGAAAGTTCACATCAGTCTACTCTTCGGATAAAATGAAGCCTTGCTGTGGAGCTCCCGTGGAACTGGATGGTTTCACCGATACTGACGACGCTAACAGCGTGATGTCTGGTAATGAAGCAGCCGTGGTCGAGGACGATCAAAATGCAGGAACGGCCGAGTTGTAAGCGCACCCTTACATTTCTTCCATAATTAGTATTAAAATAGACTTAACCTGGCAACGCCGAAGGATTCTTTTCCATCCGGTCGATTAAGAGTAGGTAGTCGACTAGTCATTGTTGTTGACTAGCTGAGCAAGAGTAGGCAGTCGTTGTCATTGACTGGCCGAGAAACTACCGTGCTTCTTGTGTTAGAGTGTATTTCTTTTTTTTAATTTGTTTGTATTGGATTTTATTTCTTTGTGTTAATAAAGTATTTCTTTGTGTTAATTAAACTCAGCTTGAGAGTTCTTATTTAAGTCATCCTTACACCATGTCGATATCAAAGATCCCAACGTCGAAATACCAGGACTTAACTTGCCTAGAAAAACATGGATTGCACTAAACCGCATCCGGACTAACAACGGTCGCTGCAGATACAATTTATTTAAATGGGGCCTGATACCAACTCCAGAGTATGACTGCGGCGCGCCGACCCAGACCATACAGCACATTGTGTCCGAATGCCCTTTAAAAGCTTACAAAGGGAATTAATCAGACTTCAACCAATGCCACCACTGAAGCAATCGACTGGATTAGTAATTTAGATATCAATCTTTAATGAAATTTGTATCTGTAAAGTATACAACTTATGTATGTTATTTAAGTTATGTGCATATCTACATATATACCTTCTTTTATACCTATTTAACTTTGTTACACTGTATTCCTCATATGCTAAATAAATAAATATGAGAGTGAAATATTCACGCTAACAGCATACCGAGCTTTAACAGAGAACTTCATCCCATGAATGCAAGATCTAAAAGAATTTAATTGGGTTCGAACGAAAACTCAGGGAAAATTAAGTTATATTACCCACAACTGCTGCTTAGCAGTTGTTTGTTTTACAAGCTTCATCTCAAGAACTATCAATTATCTTATTAGCATATTCTGTATTTGTAAATAGCGTATCGAAGTAGTTCTAAGAAAAGTAGACTACAATCCAATCCGAAAATGTAGCCATAATTATTTATATTCATGCATGTCAGGCATGCAAACATGCGGTCTCCATGAGACATTTTGAAGACATGTAATATGTCCAAGCATGAATCATGGCTTGTGAAGACACTGTGCTAAAATATGACAACTACTTGGGTATTCTTTGACAGATGCCCGACATATCCCCAATCATGAATCATGGCTCGTGGAGGCACAGTGTAAGTATTCTAGATTGTTCCTGTCACATTCGAAAGTTACATTTTTTGCGTGACAAAGTAGAGAATATGCAAGGTATATGTGTCCGTGTACTGATAAACTCTTTGAACAGACCCTTGCTAACGCCACAGAAGAGTTCCCGGTCATTGAAGGGGGATAATGCCACGGCAGTGTGATTTACATGCTTTGTCCTGAACCTGGGTAATAGTCAAATGAATGTGACAAGCATATCATTTAACAAACAAAGTAACCTATTTCCTCTTTCGGATATACACACATATTATTTCACTGTCCCTTTTTACTTGGTTTGTGAAAAATTGTATGGTGCATAGATTGCTATATTTATTAAATACAAATAAGAATAAAAATGTGAATGTGAATAAAAAGTAGTTATAAAACAAAACATTTACTCACCCTTAAATGTATTTTTCTTCGATCCGTCATTATTCGTTAAAAATTAATTCCGTCCTACACACAATCAAGCCCGCGATCGCAAAACCGAATGGAATTCACTGTGCTTATAATTGCATCAACAGGCTGCTGCAAGAAAAGCTACACACACGAAAAGTTGGTCATCGCCACAATAGAAATGGAAATAAAAAACTGCACACAAATTGCGGTGGCCATCACTTTTTTTCCAAATGAAACAATAACTTGATACAAATGACACCACAGTCACCGACTAGCTCTCGTGCTATACGCATCATTTCAATCGGCGGCTTTCCACTGTGTGCAAGTACACCACTTTTTCAAACCCCGTTATCGAAAATCAAAAATTCTTTTCTCTCTCACTCCGTCTATAGAAAACGGTTCTCATTTACTTCGCGAGTGATAGTTCTCCCCTTTAAAGTATGGCCCCAGGGCCAAAAATGAGACCGGCAAACCGGTTCAGCGCGCTTTCTGAAGCCCTGCCTTCCGAACCCCGGGCAAAAAGAAACAAAAAAGCATCTGATCCCCTTGATGAATTCCCTGAACTCCCTAAAAACATTACGTACAAAAACCCAAGATTTATTATTATTGCCCCTCAAAGTGAATCCAAGCCCCTTTCCTCAGTTAGCATCTTTGCCTTACGAAAAGCCATTGACGCAATTAGCACTGAGTATGAGCAGATATCCCAACTCAGGGATGGAAAAATACTCATTCTTACGAAAAACCAAAATGTCGCAGATAGGTTTATTGCCACCAAAAATCTTTCCAACCTTTGCCCTGTCACGATTTCACTACACAACCAACTCAACTCGTCCAAAGGCATAGTATATGCCCCCTGCCTTATCAACGTGCCTGAAGTAGAAATTGTCTCAGAAATGAAAGCGCAAAACGTAACGGATGTTTATAAATTCACCAAACAAATCGATGGTACTCAACGTCCAACGGGTTTGATGCTATTTACTTTTGACAAATTCCAAGTCCCAAGTACGGTTGAAATTGGCTGGTACAACGCCAAAGTCACCGAATACATCCCAAATCCCATGCGCTGTCGGAATTGTCAGCTGCTCGGTCACACAATAAAAAAATGCAATAGCACCCCTATGTGCCACACGTGCAACTTGCCCCCCCATACAAACTCTGAATGTTCCAGAATCATGTGCGCCAACTGTTTCGCCGCCCATCCTTCCACATCAAAAGATTGCCCTAAGTTCATACAAATGAAAGAGATCCTTAAGATAAAAACAAAGAAAAAATGCAGCATCGCCGATGCTAAACGCTTATATAAAGAACAGTTCCCTCATCAACTCTATACAACTCTCGACTCCTTCGCTAATAAGGCAAAACTAGCAAACAACACACCAACCGTTTCCACCGCCCTCAACGCAGTTCCCCCAAGTTCCGCGACAAATACAGAAAGGCCTACTACACATGCAGCCGACTTAGCAATGGTAACGGATAATCCAAGTAGCACGGCAAAGAATCCATGCTCCTCACACAACAATAATACAACACAACCTTCATCTCCCCCCCGTCCCTTGCCGCCATTATCCTCCTCATTTCAGCCCCCACAAATCTCTACACAAGCAGTAGCATCTGTATTAAAATCCAAACACAAAAACTCAAATACACATACTCCCAATCAACAATACAACAATACAATACCACCTACACTTACTCCACCCACTAATATAATAAGCCATCAAGAAAAGAATGAGTCCAACTCGCACTTCACTCTATCCAACTCCAATTTGTTTACTACTCAACCCAGCACAAGCCACTCAAACCTCTCACCATTATCCAAAGCTACTCAAGCCCTTATCAATAACAACAAATACTACATTCACTCCCCAGCTGACGATGATGATGTCAGCACATAATAATAACATTATTAACGCTCATAATTCCGGCTCTGCTGCTCAGGAATTGAATCGTCCGAGCTCGTCAAAGAGCTCGGGTGGTTCAACATCTGAGCAACAGAGTCGACCTTTAAACCCTTCAAACTTGCCAACGTATGATTTTTCACAATATAAAACCAATTATACTGTACAAAAGTCTCTATTTAAGGTTCTGCAATGGAACCTTAACGGGTTTAAAAACAATTACGATGAGCTTCAACTTCTCCTTAACGACCACAAACCTTCAATAGTTTCTTTACAAGAAACTCATGTTACATACGACATCCAACCTAATTCACCAAAGCAATACTCATCCTACTTTCACAACTTTAGCACTAATACTGCAAAACACGGAACCGCTCTTCTTGTCCACAAATCTATACCACATAAATTTATCGATATTAGCTCCAACATATCTGCAATAGCAGTAGAAATAGTTATGCAAATAAAACTAACAGTAATTTCGGTCTATATTCCCCCCCGCCAACATTTTTCATATAATGATCTAGCTAGCATTTTGAAGGATATCAAAAGGCCAATTCTTTTGACTGGGGATTTTAATTCCTGGAACCCCTCCTGGGGATCGGCTTCTTGCAATGCTCGCGGTAAAATCGTGGAGCGATTTATTTTAAACTCAGGTCTATCAATTCTCAATGACGGTCACCCTACCCACTTTTCTACGCACAAAACTTTCTCTCATGTTGACTTGACCATAATATCCCCATCACTCCTTTCAAAATGCACCTGGTCCGTCGCAGAGGACCTTCACGGTAGCGATCATTTCCCAATAATCACCTCAATATCCCTTGGGAACTTGAATCCCGTAAAACCACAAAAAAAATTCTTATTAGATAAAGCTAACTGGGTCCTATTCGAGTCGGCACTTTCAAACGAACTACTACAAAGGCAAAGCTCTCCCAATGTCAACAAAGAAGCTGCTAATCTTTTAAAATCCATACGATCCGCATCCAACATCTCCATACCTCAATCGAAAGGCAAGACATACAAAAAGGTTGTACCCTGGTGGAATAAAGAACTCAGTAGCTTACGGCAACAAAAACAAAGTGCCTGGCGCCAATTTAAAATATCCCCTTCCGACACCAACCTCGTTCGGTATCGCAAGTTAAATGCCAAGTTCCGGAAAGTGGTAAAAGCCGAAAAAAATGCCTGTTTCGAGAAATTCACAGCAAACATCAATCCAAACACTACTTCAAAGAAATTGTGGACGGACATTAAAATGATTACAGGCAAATATGTACCCCGCTCCATAAAGGTAATCAAAAACGGAGACAATGTCATCAGCTCACCTATACAGATGGCTGAGCATTTTGCAAAAACTTGGTCATACTTCGCCAACGACTCGAACTTCCATCCAGAGTTCATCACGGCAAAACAATTGGCCCTAACCCACTCTCCCTCCTCCTATACAGTCAATCCGTCCGCAAGTTTAATTGAAACTCCCATAAATATGGCGGAGCTTAATAGCTGCCTTAAAGCAGTAAAAGGTAAAAGTCCTGGATTCGACCGTATATCATATCCAATGCTTCATAACAGCCCACTTGTATTGAAAGTAAGGTTACTAGCCTTATTTAATCAAATCTTCCACCAAGGTATTATTCCACAAGCATGGAAAACGGCTACCATTGTCCCCATAGCTAAACCGAACAATGATAACTCTACCATATCCGGTTATCGCCCAATATCGCTCCTTTCTTGCATGGGAAAAATCCTAGAAAAAATAGTTTCAAGGCGTCTATTCTGGTTTTGTGAAAGGAACAATAATATCGACTGCCGCCAAGTTGCCTTTAAAAAAGGGCGATCCACAACAGATGCTCTATTGCACTTAGACGAATTTATTTCATCGACCCTATCAGAAAAAAACCATGCATCAATCCTAACGATTGACTTTGAAAAGGCTTTTGATCGAATTGGTTTACACGTTATTCTGAACAAACTTATGGAATGGAAGACCGGCCCTAAAATCATTAAATACGTCACATCTTTTCTGACCAATAGAAGTTTTCGTATCAAAATAAACGATATTTACTCCTCTGTGCATACATTAAAAAATGGCATTCCGCAAGGATCACCTCTTTCTGTAGTAATCTTTCTAATTGCGTTTAGCGAAATCAGCAAAATAATCGACAGCCATAATAAAATAGGTCACTTATTATATGCAGACGACCTAATCCTTTTTTCAAAATGTAAGGATCTAACTACGGTAGGGAACGTTTTTTCAAGTATTACTGAAGATTTATCCAACTGGGGTAAATGTTCAGGATCTAAAATTTCCATTAAAAAATGTGAGTTACTCCACATATGTAAAAAATATAGCTGTGATAAAAAAATATTAGTACAATTAAAAAATGTATACATTACCAATGTTAATTTTGCTAAGATTCTCGGAGTAATATTTGATTGCAAGTTTAACTTTAATAGTCATTGCTTGTTTCTAAGAAAAAACCTTAATTCTAGAGTAAATGTTGTTAGATACCTATCGTCAAATAAAAGCTATAGTAATGTTAACACTATTATTAATGTAATAAGATCTATCATTCTTTCGAAAATTGACTATGGTTTAGCAATCTACGGCAAATGCTCCAAATCATCGATTCAACTCATATCCTCACCATATCACGCAGCCATCAGATCCTGTATGAGAGCCTTTCGCACAACTCCCATCTTCAACCTACTTACCGACTCCGGTCTGCCGCATATAAACGAAAGGATTAACCATCTTACCTCTCTTATTATACAAAAAATCAACTGCTCACAAATGTCCCCCGTCCATCAAGACGTAAAAAGAATATCGAAACGGAAAAAGAACCCCGCCTTTTCATCTGCAATCTACACTGCACTAAAATCTGCAAGAAACTTAAACATTCCAATCCTCATCAAAGACAAAAAGACGTTGACACTTCCACCATGGACACTCCCTAGCCACTCCATTTGCACGAACCTGAGCAAATATCCCAAGAATTCGACGGACAATAATATCTACCGAAAAGTATTCGCAGAGGTAATGGATGAACACGAAAAGCTAGGGTGGTATTCCCTCTTTACAGACGCCTCCAAATCCGATACTGGAACATCTTTTGCAGTTGTCGACGCATCTGGCAAAGTCATCTCCAAAGGTCTTTTTCCAAGTTTCACATCCATTTTTTCCGCTGAGGCCTATGCCATACTTAAGGCAATCAAATTTGCAAATAATAGAAAAACAGTCATTATTACGGACAGTTTATCTTCAATCACCGCTATACAAAACATCAACAATAATACAGACATCATTGTAGCTATACGTGATAAATTGATCCTTAATAAGAATTCCATCAAATTACTGTGGGTTCCAGGACATAGCGGTATCAAAGGCAACGAACACGCGGACAATGCAGCAAAAGAAGCTACAAATGATCCTTTACACTCGTTTTACGCCTTCAACAAAAAGGACCTACAAAAATATCTCCTCATGGACTGGAAAAGCAAAAGAAAAACATCCTGGTCCGAATACCACCACCTATATAAAAACTTAAACCCTAATGGAGAGAAGGCTCTGTATCCAAAATATATTCCACCTCAGAAGATAAAAGCCTACATAAGGCTAAGGATGGGTCACACTAACTCTACTCATAAACATCTGATCACCAAAGAACCTGCACCAACCTGCCATTTTTGTCCCGATAGACCAATGCTTACCATAAGTCACCTCCTAGTATGTAAACCTGTAAATAACATTTGTAAACGCATTTCTAATCAAAGTCTTTTAAATCTTCTTTCTACAATTACCGAACAAAATATCAATGATGTATACAGCCTTATATTAGAAATTAACTTAATACCTTAAATCATCTTATTTTTTACAAATAGCCGAAAGCCCTGGCAGCTAGCGCTATAATATTCTATAGTATTGATTGTGTAATTTACTTACTCATTAATAAACTTACAACAATAACAATAACAATAAATGACACCTGCTTTACTCATTACACTAGCACAAGAACGATTTTTATTGGGGAGGGTGAAAGGTAGAAGAGGCAGACACTCAAAGGCATTATCATTTTGCACAAACCAACGAACGCTTTCGGACACCCGCACTCGATCTTATCCTACACGCAATCAAACGCGCGATCGCAAAACCGAAAGGGATTCACTGTGGTTATTATAGCACCAACAGGCTATTAAAAAGGGGACGAAAAGCTACACACACGAAAAGCGTGTCAATAGAAATAGAAATGAAAAAAAAAACTGCAGGCACGCATTATCATTTTGCATAAACCAACGAACGCTTTCGGACACCCGCACTCGATTTTATCCTACACACAATCAAATGCGCAATCGCGAAACCGAAAGGGATTCACTGTGCTTATTATAGCACCAACAGGCTATTAAAAGGGGCGCGAATAGCTACACACACGAAAAGCGGGCCATCGCCACAATAGATTTGAATTGAATAATTATAATTGCACCAACAGGCTGCTGCAAGAAAAGCTACACATACGAAAAGTTGGTCATCGCCACAATAGAAATGGAAATAAAAAATTCACACAAACTGTGGTGGCCATCACTTTTTTCCCAAATGAAACAAGAACTTGATAGAAATGACACCTGTTTTACTCATTACAGAAGGGGCAAACACTCAAGGGCACTATCATTCTGCATAAACCCACGAATGCTTCCGGACACCCGCACCCGATTTTATCCCGCTGCTGCTTTACTCATTACACCAGCACGAAAACGCTTTCTGATGGGGCGGGAGAGAGAGAGAAGGGGCAGGCACTCAAGAGCGCTATCATTTTGCACAAACCAACCAACCCGTACTCGATTTGATCCGCGCACTAAAAACTTTAAGAGGAATAACACTTACCTTCACGACTTACACAACATTACATATGCCGGCTGCTCGGTTGCGCTATGTAATGTAGGTCAAGGTCTCCAAAAATGTAAAGTCGACCACCAGCCCATCACGCTCTGAGAGGCATATCTGATCTACTTTTCCTTTCTTTGTCCTGTAACCTGTGTGCAGTTTCATATGCGATCTGTGTAACGCTGTTCACACGAATTTGGAGGTATTAGGGCATAAAGGGTAGGAAGTATTCTTTTAACATGAGATGAGTGCAAAATTATTAATATTCTCTCTGCGAATATTTAAATTCTAACTGACATTCGGACATTGAATTATGAATCAATAATTCGAGATTATGCCAAACTTGGTTAGGAATATCTTCTTACAGAAAATAAGAACGGTTAGCCACATTAGACATTGTGTTCGCTGCAGGAGTACAAAAATACAATTTTAGTCTCCAAATGGAGAACGGGACGACTGAAATAGAAGCATGTTAATTAGTTGTCCCATTTGCTTTAAATATATAGTATTTCATGAATGAGGCATTAAACATCTTTTTAATTGGAAATCATACAAAATAGTGATTTCTATGCTACTATTTACATTATGTATTCCAAGGCACAGGAGGGATGGATGTTTCGTTATCTGCAAGGCTAATTGTGCAAAGTGAATCCGCTAAACAATTCAGGCCGTGCAGGTAAAGGAGGTAGACCAATGATTGTAGAAGTACATAACTCGTGTGTGGTGGTTAAAAAAAGTAGAAATCGAAAAGAAAAAAATACAATCGCTAGCCACTAGCGCCATCAACAATAGTATATTTAAATATTCGTAGTTTAATAAAACAAATTTCGATGAACTATAAAGCATCGTTTGTGGTAATGATTTTGACATTAAGTGGGAAATATACAATTCAACCGTCGTACCGTCTTGTGTTATACCGACATCGGTCCAACTGTTGCATGCAGCGCACTCACATTATACAATCTGCGTGCGATTTACGTACAACCAGACATTTTATTTCGCCATTTTACACATAGACACCTTATAATTTCCTTACAATCTGTGCATGTTACAGCGGCTGTACAGTCGAGACAATGCGGTCATACGATAATGTTCCAACGGTTGGTTGTCTGGATACACACTACACAATTATCATATACAACCCCAAAGCTGTCCAACCCTTGGTACAACAGTTGTATCGTGTATTTCCCACTTTATAGTACTTTCCGAAACTCGTGTTACGAGTAAAATAGACAGCAGAGAAATTTTCTTAAATAATTATAGTAGTCCAGTAAGATGTAATACTCATTCTAGTCATACGGGTGGTGTAATAATCTACGTTAAGAGATACAAAATAACCTTGTTAAAAACAATGAAATATGGTATTCAAATTATTTTGTATGCCTTAATAGCTATACATTCGTCCGCCAGAACGTTCTGTGTAGAATTAAGAATTTAGTTATCTAGAGCAATTGTGTGACTTGAAAACAGACTTATTGATCGTAAGTGATTTCAACTTAAATTGGCTGTCCACAGCTGACACTATAGAAAATAAATTTACAACACAATCACGGATAGTGCATACTACCAGTTGGTAAGTGAACCTACACAAATTACTGACAGCTCAAGAACATTATTGGATTATGTGGTGTCAAATAATACAATAAGTGTATAAATATTCAAATAAACAAAAATTTAAAGATAAATTACCCTGAAATGATTATAATTGAACTGAAAAATAAAACAAGTTTAGAAACAATTCCCAATCTATTACTTACTTACTTACTTAGATAGCGCTACAGTCCAGGGTGGACCTGGGCCTCACCAACAAACCTCTCCAGGCAGCACGGTTACGAGCCAGCTGCCTCCAGTTGTGCACGCCAAGTTGGTTGAGGTCCCCTCCACTTGTTTGTGCCACCTACCGCGAGGTCGTCCTCGACCGCGCCGTCCGTCCGGGGTGGATTCGAAGACTTTCTTAGCGGGAAGGTTGGGCTCCATCCGCTCTAAATGACCCAGCCATCTTAGTCGCTGTATGTGAACTCTTCTGGCTAAGTCGATGTCCTTGTACAGGCCGTATAGTTCGGCATTGTACCTTCTCCTTCACTCACCGTCTATGCAGACGGGACAAAAGATCGCTCGAAGAACTTTTCCCTCGAAATAACCAAGGGCATCCTCATCTGGTTTTGTCAAAGCCCATGCCTTTGCGCCATACAGCAGGACTGGGATGATTAATGTATTATAAAGAGTTACCTTAGTAGTTCGAGATAGGACTTTGCTATTCAATTGCCGTTTTAGCCCATAGAAACAACGATTGGCAAGAGTAATTCTCCGTGTGATCTCTCCACTGATGTCATTTGCGAAGCTGACCATAGCGCCTATGTAGACAAAATCCTTTACTACCTCAAAATTGTATCTGTCTATTGTGGCGTTCTGTCCAAGACGCCGATGTTGGGTGTCCTTTTTTGAAGACAGCATATATTTTGTTTTGCTTTTATTGACCGCTAGACCCATCTTTGCTGCCTTGTTCTCAATACTGGTAAATGCCCCATTGACTGCCCGCTGAGTTCTTCCGATTATGTCAATGTCATCGGCATAAACGAGTAGTTGTACAGACTTGAAGACGCATCCAAAGGAAAAAGAGTATGCAAAATATATCATATTTCATTGTACGAGTATTTAATCAAAAATATTGGCTTCATTCTCGGACGATGAATGAGAACCAAAGGTTTTATCTTCACTTTCAGGTACATTAATTATGTCTAGTTTAAGAACATCATTTAATCTGTCATGGATCACTTTGCCCCTGAACCACTTAATTTGAAACATGTTATCTTTTAATATCCGTGGGCGCCGTGGCTTAAGGCTTGTGGTGTGTTGGATCACTGCGCATGAGGTTCCCAGTTCGAATCCCAGAAAACGCCAAAAATGTTTTTTCACGGTCCCACTTCTCGCGAACGTCTGACAAACATTCGAGAGTATTGTTGTCTCGAGAAAGCTTCTCAAAACAAATTGCTTTTCGGACATGGCACAAAACGGTAGGTCCCTTCAAATCGTGCGAAAAATATAACGCCCTGGAACTTAATGAGCTGTTGCGCCAAATATTTTTTTTTTATCTTCCCGAATCAGCCCAGCGTGTCCATATGGACACACATAAATTATTTATTTTTATTTTTATTTCTTGTAAAAATTATTTTTTTTAAAGCTGCCCAGTGTGATCATATGGACACACCCCATATATCTTGACTCACAGAGGGCGCTGGATTGAACTGATATATATTTACAATCATTAAAGCCTTCGGAGGCCACCTGTAAAATATTTCCAGAAAATTCGAAAAAAAAATTCTGGGCTGATTCGGGTTTTAATATCCACCAATTCAAATCTGGTGATATTGTTATTGGCTTATTTGCCACTGCATTGTTCCAGATACAACATATATAATTAGCTCTTTATATCTGCTCTAATAATTCTAATAATTGATGACACACTACATGATAAATTTATATAATATAATACATATTGCTTTTTATATATTTGAAAATCTTTTTTGATGTAGGCTTGCAGGATTTATAAAAAATCTCGTACCTAGCTGCATCCACTTGTGTAGATACGAGTATATTTCGCAAATGAAATCTTCTGTTTTTATAATATCTTCTTCAGAAAAGTCTCAGTCACATCCAAGTCTTGCAAATATGAACTCTAGATCTTGTCTGTTTTTTTTAAAAATACTATTCGGCCTAATTTTTCCTTTGAACACGCATTTCGAGAAAGAACGCGAATGTACTCCAGCACGCTTAGCTAGTCTGGAATATCACACAGACGAAGAAGAGCTAGCACGCGAAACGTTTCGACGGACCCTGTCTCTCATGTTTTGTCGGTTATTCTTGAGAAATTCGAAGAACAAAGCAAAATAAATAAAATTAATCTCGATAGGCTGGTTAAGCTTGAAAATAATTCTCAGAAAACGCGTACTTCAACTAGAATATGAATAACAAACGAATGTTAAAAATATGTACTTGGAATGCAAACGGACTTTTGCAAAAACTCGACGAATTGGAAATATTCATGCGTGAAAACGATATTGATATTTGCTTGATCTCTGAAACCCACGTAAAAAAGGAATCGCATTTAAAAAAAAAGGCTATAATGATTACCACGCTTGTCACCCTTCGGGAAAAGCGAGAGGCGGATCATCCTTGTTTATTAAAGACTGCATCGAACAATCCGAAGACCTAAAGATAGAGCTTGAAACTTTACAACTCTGCACGATTAGAGTTAAAAATAGTCAGCGTACTCTTAAAATCTCATCTATCTACTGTCCACCGCGTTCCGCGCTTGAAAAATCTGATTTTACTAACTTGTTTGAATCGCTGAAACCTAATTTAATCATCGGCGGCGACTTTAACGCTCTGGGGCTCAAGATACAGCTCGAAAAAAGGTAGAATGCTTTATGGGGCAGGTATGGAGTACAGTTGTGATTTCCATTCGACGGGTAAACGGACTTACTGGCCAACTGATACTTCGAAAATACCTGACCTGATCGATTTTTTCGTTGTGAAAGGAATATCTACCAACCACATAAAAGTCGAAGACAGCTTTGATCTGTCGTCTGATCATTCCCCGGTTATTTTAACAATCAGCGAAAAACTAATCTATAACCTAGAGCCAGCGAGATTAACTGGTCGAACAACTAACTGGGAAGGCTTTAGGAACGAAATTGAAGATAATGTTGAACTGAGCGTTCCACTTACGACACCCTATGAACTTGAGGTTGAAGTTGATCGCTTCGTTGAGATCGTACAGCTCGCCTCTTGGAATAATACGCCCAATCCAAGGAAAACGCCGGACAGATACGGCTTGCGATATCATCCGGAAATAAAAGAATTGGTCAAGGAAAAAATAAAAGCGCGTAAAAAATGGCAACAGAGTCGTGCTCCGCAGCATAAAGCACACTTGAATCGTCTGTGCAATTTGTTGAAGAAGACTATTAAGGATTTTAAGAATCGTGCAATATGCTCTTACCTTGAAAGTTTAACAGCGAAAAAAGATTCCAATTATTCACTTTAGAAAGCTGTAAAAGGCACCAAAAGGCCCAAAGTCCCCGCGCCGCCAATCAAATTAAATCAAAATGAATAGGCGAGGGAAGATAAAGAAAAAGCGAACGTCTTTGCGGCGCACCTGGAAGAAACCTTTAAACCGTACGATGGTCAAGTGGTTTACGACAACCGCAATAGGCTGGATTTACCATCTGACGATTTGACGGTCACAAGTGCAACGCTAAGGGAACTCAAACATGAGATCGAGAATCTAAAACCTAAGAAATCTCCTGGTTATAATTTGATTACCGGAGAAATTGTCAAAGTTTTACCTAGAAAAGAATTGATTAAGCTACTCCATATTGTAAATGCTGCACTCAGATTAAAACACGTGCCGAGCCAATGGAAAGTTGCGGAAGTCATAATGGTTTTAAAACCAGGAAAACCGCCAAATGAAGTAAAATCGTATAGACCAATTTCGCTTCTTCCAATCATATCGAACATTTTCGAGAGGATATTATTAAGGCGTCTCCAACCGGTTATAGAAGAAAATAATCTTATCCCTGACCACCAGTTTGGGTTCAAAAGTAAGCATTTGACGATTGACCAGGTGCATAGAATTACTGACGTAATCGAGAAAGCACTTGAAGAAAAAAAGATTTGCTCAAGCGTAATTCTTGACGTCTCGCAAGCCTTTGATAAGGTGTGGCATGATGGCTTGAAATGCAAACTATGACAAGTTCTCCCTGTATGCTTATATGATATTCTAGAATCATATCTCGGGAATAGACTCTTTCATGTTAGACATGGAGTCGAATACTCCGAGCTCAAAGAAATTTCGGCCGGCGTACCGCAAGGAAGCGTTCTTGGGCCGCTTCTCTATTTGCTATATCCTTGTTACGTTTGCCGATGACGCCGCTATTCTAGCAGTAGGTAAAATAATCGAAGAAACGACTGCAAAACTGCAAAACGCACTGAATAATGTAAATGAATGGACGAGGGACTGGCGGATCGCCCCCAACGAATCTAAATCTGTTCACGTGAATTTCACTTACAAGAAAACTAATGACTTGCCAATTTTCCTAAACTCGGCCCGAATACCTTTTGCAAACGAGGCCAAATACTTGGGAATGACACTCGACGCAAGGCTGAAATGGAATTCGCACGTGAAAATGAAACGTAAAGAACTCGAAATCAAATATAGAGAAATGTACTGGTTACTCGGAAAACATTCCCAGCCCAGTACTGAGAACAAACTGCTTTTATACAAGCAAGTGCTAAAGCCGGTGTGGACCTACGGTATACAACTTTGGGGTTGTACCAAGAAAACAAATGCAAATATTTTACAAGCTTTTCAGGGTAAAGTGCTGAGAGAAATTGTCCAGGCAACGTGGTATAGTAGAAATGACGATATCCACAGGGATCTCGGAATTCCGACAATCGAAGCTGAAACTAGAAGCTTCGCGAGAAAGCATAGAAACCGACTAATCGGACATGTCAACAATGCAGTCCTACAAATTTTGGATGAGAGCAATTTATTACGCCGACTACAAAGGACGAAACCTTTCGACTTGGCGAGATAATGATTAACCGCGTCTAGATTGCGGAATATGCAGGATCCTTCACTGGAAAGTAACCTGCCAAACGTTTTTATTTCGTGATAGAAAAATTGCTTGATAAGTTTATACTTAGTTGCGATATCTAACAAATTTATATCGAAGGGTGGTTTTTTTTAGGCAGTAAGAATCTGACACTACTATGAGCACGCGCTTGCTATTCTCATAGTGTCTATGGAAGATTTTTCACCTACCCTCGGGAAAAAAAAATAAAAAAATGTATGATTATAGTGTGCTTCGATTATTTCGATGCGTCTGGCAAGGGCTTGGCGACAAATAAAATGCCTAAGATTTATGTGGTTATGTTCATGGTGGTTCGTTTTGTATTTTCATCTGGTTAGATCAATTAATTAAGGTCGAGTTGTATGTTTTTTGCCGATAAATAGGGAATTTCTGAAAAAAATGTAGATCCTTTGAATGCGTCTGGCAAGAACTTGGCGACAAGTAAAACGCCTTGGACTTATGTAGTTATGTTTGTAGTGCTTTATTCTATATTTTAGAGAGATTCCATGTGGTTACATAAATTAGTAAAGGTCCAGCTGTACCATATGTTTGGGACATTTCGTATCGGATTTTGATTTTTGGATGCGTCTGGTGAGGACTTGGTGACAAGTAAAACGTCTTGGACTTATGTAGCTGTGTTTTTAGTGCTTTATTCTATCTTTCAGAGAGATTTTATCTGGTTAAGTTGTATAGTTGAGGTCCAGTTATGCGTTCTGTGCCTCTATATGGCATGTAAGGTTTTTGGCGGATTTTGATCCCTTGGATGCGTCTGGAGAGAACTTGGCGACAAGTAAAACGTCTTGGGCTTATGTAGCTATGTTTGTAGTGCTTTATTCTATGTTTCAGAGAGATTTCGTGTGGTTACATACGTTAGTTAAGGTCCAGCTGTATACCACCTTGATCAAAAAGTTCCCGGAATAAAAACCGTGTGGCGCTCCCATCGTTCCGATTTGAGTTCTGTTTTCTTTGTTAAGTTGGTACATCTGTTGTTGAAATCCCCTTTAAATCTTAGCGTCATAGCTTGACATTTGCAAAAGTTACGTAGCCAAGAGTACATCTATCTCTGTGTGTTGGCGATTTTTTACCAGACCAAAATTGTGGGCAGAAAACTCGTGGATTTTGCACCATGATAACGCACCGTCGCACAGTGCCATCATTATTCGTAATTTTTTCACGAGAAATGCAACAAATACCATCCAACAGCCACCGAATTCACCTGATTTGGCTCCCTGTGACTTTTTCTGTTCAATCGAGTTAAGAAACCATTACGGGGAACGCCTTTCAGCAGCCGAGAGGAAGTAATGGAAAAATCGCAGTAAGCACTGATGGACATACCGAAAACCGAATATAAAAAATGTTTCGAAGATTGGATCAAACGCTGGCATAAGTGTGTTGCAGTCGATGGGGATTACTTTGAAGGGGACAATATAGATTTAGATGAATAAACTTGTATTTTTAATTTTCTGAATAAATTCCGGGAACTTTTTGATCAAGGTGGTATTTTGTGTGGATGAATGGGGTATCGGATTTAGATCCTTTGAATACGTCTGGCAAGGATTTGACGACAAGTAAAACGTCTTGGACTTACATCTTTGTAATCAGGGCATCTTCCTCTATGTTTTACAAAAAAATTAAGTGGTTACACCAATTATTCTAAATTGGCATTCTGGCAATATTTTGGCTTCGTCTGGCAAGCCCTTAGCGACATCCAAAAAGTCTTGGACCTTCAGAATTGTATTCACGTTGTAATATCCTATGGTTCAGGAAAAATTGGTGCGGTTACATAAATTATTCAAAATTGGAATTTTGTACGCGTTTCTACCGCGTCTGGCAGGGCTTTAGCTACACTTAAGACGTCTTGTATTCTTACTGAAGGGGTCGTACTCTATAATGTACTAGTAAATGCAAGCGGTTACACCTATTATTCCTGTTTTGAAATTTGCGGCATTTTCAATATACAGTTATTTCCTTTAGCTGCCATTACGTGCTGCCAGACGAGCATATCTCAAATACTGGGCATCAAGGCAACATATTCATTCGGTTACCTCTCACGTCCAAAATTAACTGCGGGCTCTTAGACTAAAAGGAAATTGTAAAGTCCAAGCGCAGTTTTATTAAAAATAAGTTTGATGATGATGAGCTTAAAAAAGTAAATTTTAAGATCAGAAGAAGTGTTATAACAGCTATTGAGACATACAGTAATATCAAGGTAATCGATCGAACATTTAAAGATTTTTTTTAACAGTGTGACTGAACTAAACAACTCCATCCACTCGAAGCCCTTTGTGAATCTCGTGAATTCTACAGACTCAATATTTGCTTTCCGTCGTGTGACCTTAAAAGACGTTCGTGATGCTATAGTCCAAATAAAAAACAAAGAGACTACAATTATCTTTACCCCAATATATATCTAGATAATATCGAAGTAATTGGCCACGTGTTACAGACAATAATAAATAAGTCCATTGAAAATAGTGTTTTCCCTGACTCTTGGAGAGAGTCTATAGTCCCATAGAAGAATATCGACCAGTGAATGTTCTCCCCTTATAAGAAAAAGTTTTTGAAAGAAATTGTGAACAATCAGTTGAGGATGTTCCCGCGTTCGGGATGTTGTCCTAAATATGTCGAAGCAATGCAATCAGTTTTAACACCAAGCTAAGACTGTTCCGGTCCAATGTTGAATCCGTGCTGTTATATGAATGCAACACGTGGAGAGTGACCACTGCTATCAGCAGAAAACTGCAAACGTTCGTTAATAGGTGCCTGCGCAATATCTTAAGGATTTTCTGGCCCAATCGTATCTCTAACGAACACCATTATTGGTCACATGTTCCGAAAGGGTGACAGTTCCATAGGGAGCCATGCTATGCAATGGAACCCTTTAACTCAGGATGACAGAAGACGAGAAGAGAAGGAGGCACGGCAGTTTGGAAAAAGTTGAGGAGAGCTCAGACACATTGCCAAAGATCGTACACGATGGCGCGTGGGTGTAGAAAAGGCCCTAGGTCCCACAAGGGGATACAGGACATAAGTAAGTGAGAATACCTTGAAGCAAATGAATTAATAATTGAAACTTAGTCCAATTTTCGAAAAGCAGTTCTGAGTTTAGCCGCCAAAGAGGAAAGACGAAAAAAAGTTGAGTTGTTTAGTTTGCAAAGTTAAAATTGTCAGGGACTCGAGTAAAAAAAATGCAATGAGTGCAGCAACTTATGGCATGCAGAGTGCGCGAAATTAAAACCAGCCGATATTGAATACCTCGTACAAAATAAAAAAGTGTGGAAATTTTCGGTGTGCACTCTTAAAAGGCGCAATGATACGGGGAGATTACCTTTGTTATCGATAACGTCATATGAAGGTGACACCACCAACATCACTCTCAAAGAAGTCTATGACCCAATCATTGAGCTAAGAAAAACACTCTTCCACCGAGATTACACTTAATGCAATGAACAGCCGTCTCACTGCACTGGAGGAGTCGGCAAAAATTACGAATGCAATAAAAAAGGAGAACGAAAATCTGAAAATACAGCTAGACGAATGCAAAGAACGTCTCAGCAGCGCAGACTGGTTGATTCATGTCAACTATTTGGAGATCCGCAACGTACCGGTTATCGAATATTTATATAAACGACTGGTTACCTGGCGAGTTGAAATATCTTCTTAAGAAAGCTAAAACAGCAAAGAAGCAGTTCAATTATGAGTTTCTCTGGGTGCGCCGTAGAAGAATTATGATGAGACGATCAAATGGAACTGAGGTCAAATATATAAGGGGTCTAGAAGATCTTAGACAATTACAGTAAATCCAAATCCAAATCCTATCTTAAAAATAAATATGTTACGTAGCTTAAATCACCCTTTATGATCCAATTTGTGTGAATGACTGTAATGAAACTTATGTTGGTACGAGATTTTGTAGTTCAAACTTAGACTTAACAATTGTGCATGAAAATATAAGAAGTATGAGAATGAATTTCGATAACTTTTGTGCTCACCTACAAAATTGCTTTGCTACATTGCCTCAAATTATTGGCTTAATGGAAATCTGGGTTTTTGATAACGAAGTCTATAATTTTTCTATTCCCGGCTATTGTGAGTATCCAAATTGTAACGAAACTTTTTTTTTTTAAACGCTGTCAGTACTGCTTAAGGGCAAGCATTTTGTGACGAGTATTACTTTGAACTGAGAGAGAAAAACTCAAATCAGCTACTAAGTAATATCCAGCTTGTCACAGTCATCATTTAGTGTGGTGTTAGTTGTTAGTATTGTGAATATTTATAAAGCCTAGCACCTTACACAAAAAGACTAGACAAGTAAACAAAAAGCAGATTGCATACTAAACAAAAGTATAAACTAAAAATTAATATGCTACGCATAAGTCAAACATTACACTAAACACTTACAACAAAGAACTTAGTATCGTTCGTATAATTTATGTTTTAGATTTAATTTGCTATAGTTGTAATCAAATTTGTCGCGGTTACTATTTACTTCCTTCGCCATACGCGTAAGAGGTTCGTTAGAACCGTAGTTCGTTCGGTGGAAATTTACGCGCAAAATCTCGGTATTTCTGGAGTTGTAGCATCTTACGTTTAAACCGACTTCATTTAAAAGATCCGCCGAGTCAATAAAACCATTTACCAGTTGGTGTAAGAATACTACATCACATACTTCCCTACGTTTTTCCAAAGAAAAAGACGATTTAAGAGAAGAAGGCGGTCACAATATGGTGGAAGACGTGTAGGGTCATTCCAGTTTAAATGGCGAAGTGCAAATCGGACAAATTTACGCTGTACCGATTCAATACGGTTAATGTGTACTGCATACATTGGAGACCAAATGGTAGACGTATACTCTAACTGCGGACGAACAAAGGTATTATAAAGCGTGGATGTTATAAGAGGACACTTGAATTCTTTACTCCAACGTTTTATAAAACCAAGATTGAATTTGCTTTATTGACAATCTGTTCAATGTGAAAATCGAAGTCGATATTTTGAGAAAAATGCTCTCCTAAATCACATATTGATGTGACTTTGTTAAGTACACATTCATTGAGATTGTAATCATAACTTATTAAATTACGTCTTCTTGAAAAGATCATCAACTGGCATTTAGATACGTTCAAAAATAAATTGTTATTACAGCACCACTCAGCGAACGTATCTAAATAATTCTGCATATGTAGCAATGCAATCAGATTGACTGCGTACAAGTCTAAAGATTTTTACGTCGTCAGCATAGATTAAGATTCGAGTAATCTTAAGTGTTGCCACCACGTCATTGATCGCAATTATAAATAAAAGAGGACCTAAGTGACTTCTTTGGGGTACACCGGATGTAGCGAGGATTGCATTGGATGTTATTCCCCGAAATAAAACTTGATAAGTTCGTTCTTCAAGCTAAGAACATATCCATCGAACGAAATGATTTGGAAAGCCCAAAGACGTCATTTTAAACAGAATTAAGCTGTGAGAAAGTTTTTCAAAGGCCTTGCTAAAATCTGTATAAAAACAATCGACCTACCCACCCTCTTCGACGGCTTTGTTTGTAATAGAAGTAAATTCCAAAAGGTTGGTAACAGTGGATCTTCTATTCATAAACACATGCCCCCATTATCCATCGGGAGGTACTGTTGTGTTTGTTAAAAGTGATCTCGAAGTAGAAGATGCATTCACTCCAGAAACTGAAAGTGCAGATTGTGTCGTTTTAAAATTAAAACTGGGTAAGAATTTGTTTGTGACTTTTGCTTGTGTTTATCGACTGCAGTTTGTGCATAGTAGTATTTTTCTTAATCAGCTCGAAGGTTTATTGTGCTCTATTAATTGTGGGAATGTTTGATTAGTGGGGGACATAAATACCAACATACTTAATCTTCCAAGGGATTCTGATGACTGTATGCTTCTGTTATCCTCACTAGGTTTTCGTTCGCTTATAAATCTTCCTACAAGAATAAGTGATAAAAGTCATGCATTGACCACCTCTTTCTCAAGTCCAGAGATTTTACCAATGCCTATCCGTGTATTTTGGAACTAGGTATAACTGACCATTATTCAATTGGCGTTACTTTTAAAAATGCTTTAAGAAAAGCTTCCGCTGGTAATAGTTCGAACCAATCTTCTAGTACTTGTGAAAAAGAAACTTTTCAAATTAAATTTTCTAAACTAATTCGGTGTCTGTCTATAGAAAGATGGGACTCTGTGCTTAGTTCAGAATGTCATGATAGTGCTTTTTAAATTTTTTTTAGAAAAACTTAAAGGATAAGCGACTGCAAAAGTACTAAGCAAAGGAATAAATTTAATAAAATTAAACCTTGGATCAATGATGGAATTTGCTCAAAAATATGATATGATATGATCCAATTGAATAAGAGCAGAATGAACCAGCCTTTAGTTTAACAGATATATAGAGAGCTACAAACTAATGTGCGGGATCTAATAGTAACGCAAAAAATTTAATACTATAGCAACAAATTTGCAGAAAATCGGTATAATCCTAAAGAGCAATGGCGTATTTTCAATAACATATTAGGCAAATACAAAAAAGATTTAAAGTTTCTTAAACTAGGCAATCAAATCGTCAGTAGTAATGAGGACTTAGGCAACGGCATGAACGCTTTCTTTAAAAATGTCACTGAAAAAAGTAAACCAGATGTATGTATTCAATTAAATGAGAGTAATGGGAGATTTTTACTTGATAATACGAGTTCACTTTCTTTCTATTTTGGACTTCTCGCTATTATTAACAGCTTGAAATCTAAGAACTCATGTGGAATATATGGCATTAGTAACGTTATCATCAAGTAGATGGGAAAGTTAATAGTAAATCCCTTGAGGCAGATTGTTAACCAAAGCCTTCAATGCGGAATATTTCCTGATTGCCTTAAAACCTCGTTAATTATTCCGATTTTTAAAAAAGGTGATCCAAGTGACCCAAACAACCATAGGTCGATATGCTTGCTATCGGTCTTCTCAAAGATTTTTGAAAAGGCAATAGTTAGCAAAATGCTTAGATTTTTTGAAAAGACTCGATTTTTTAATAAATTGCAATTTGGTTTTATGAAAGGTAAGTGCACTGAAGATGCAATTGTGGCCTTTTTAAAGAGAATTTACAGTGCTCTAGATAATAATTAAAAAACAGTTGCACTATTTCTTGATTTAACAAAAGCCTTTGATTTAGTTAATCAGGACTCATTAATTCAGAAACGCAGTAACGCTGGCTTTAGAGGCAATATTTCCGAATGGTTTAAGTCCTACTTGCTTAATCGAAAACAGTGCGTTAGGGCAAATGAATTTGTAAGCAAGGTAGAAGTCTGTCCAAATACTGGTGTCCCACAGGGGTCGGTTCTAGGACCAATCGTTTTCCTTGTTTACATTAATTCCATATTTAACCTACCTGTCAACGGCCATTTGATTGGTTATGCAGATGCTCTAGCACTTTCACATGCAAAAAATTCTTTAATTACGATTCGAGACCAAATGAATTCTGATCTACATTTGCTAAGTAACTGGCTTAACTACCATCAACTTATACTTAGCACAAAGTCTAAGGCTATGTGTGTTTCCTTGCCCAACCCTTATATAGTAATTGAAGGCATTACATCTCATCATCTTAGTTGTAACAAGCTACACTGCACAAACAAATGTTTTAATTTTAAGTTCGTGAAGGAGTTTAAGTATCTAGGAGTTATTATAGATAACAAATTAAACTGGAGGTCACACATAATGTCCCTAAAAAAAATTCTATACATATCTTTAAACAAAATGTATCACTTGCGTAAGCTTGTTCCTCATAGTTTACTCTCAGCTATCTACTACGCATTGGTCCAATCACGGCTTGAGTATGGTCTTGCTTGTTGGGGTTGTGCCTATATAAGTAACCTGCGTCCTATTATTACAGCTCAGAAAAAAATAATTCGCGGTTATTACTATGTAAAAACAGATTTAATCCCTCATTGCCCCTATTTCAATCAGCGAAAATACTACCACTTCGTTACCTCTTTATCTACAAAGCGCTTAAAGTATTTTTTGTTAGAAGTGGTTATATTCACTTTAGAAGAAATGGAGTATATTCGTTGAGAAATGGGTCTACAGTTGATGTTCCTAGGATTAATAAAGAGCACAAATGACGTTTTCTGACTTCTGTAGCACCTTACATTTTTAATAAACTGCCGTAAGATATATCCACTCTAGTGGCACATGGAAATCAATTCTTAAACAAACTTAAAGCTTGGTTACTTTCAAGATCTGAAGTAGAGACTCTACTTCAAGTTATATCTTAACGTACTATTTATTTATGCTTAATTCACATTTTACGACTGTTCTTCTCTTGGCATATTAATCTTTGTTTTCCAAAAATAATTATTTGCATAATAAAAATGATATTTGCATTTCGCTGTACATCGCGCTCTCTTTTTTCGTCTTCCCTTTTCGGCTTTAATCCTATCGTTTTTAATATTATTAATAGTCATAAACTTGGTTGTATTATACCACAAAGTGTATTATTTCCATGTTTCGTGATTATTATACCCAGAATTCATCTATATTATTATGTATGTATCTATTATCATAATGTATTACATTAAAATTCATTTATTATATATTTAATGAATTGTTATCTTGAAATGGAAATAAAAAATCTTGAATCTTGAATCTTGTGAAAGCGCTCTGAACATGGTCCTAACTAACGCAAAAAATGTATCGGTAAACAAAAATATGTGTATAGTGTTCTTTTAAATCTTAAACGGGCCTTTGAGACATTATGTTAGATAGAAATATACTTATTGAAAAACTGAAAAAATACGGTATACAAAATCAAGAGTCCGAACGGTTCAGATCATATCTCACAGATCCAACCCAACGTGTAAAAGTAAACGGTCACATGTCGGATCTCATCGTAGTCCAACTCGGAGTCCCCCAAGGATCAATCTTGGGGGCACTTCTCTTCATTGTATACATAAATGGCATGATACGCGTGTTAAAATACCCTCAACTAATGCTGTTTGCAGACGATACACTGATGTTTATTGAGGGTGGATACGAAAGAGAGTCACAGAAAAATTCAACATGATTTGGACAACATATACGAATGGCTCTGTCAAAACCAAGTGTATGGTTTTAAGTGATAGAACTGATTTTTCAATGAACTTAGCATCGTCAATGATTTTTTTGGAAAGAATTGATGAAAAAAAGTAATTAGGTATTGTTACTGATTGATTTCAGTCTAACTTTTGAACACCATATAGAATATGTAAGAAAATTGCCAAGAAAGTAGGTTTTATGACAAGAATACAGACTTATACAGACAAGAATAGAGACTTAACAACCTTAACTGCAATTATATTACAAAATAAAGCTATGCGAAGAATATTAAAGTGCAATCGATTCACCGTGATCAATATTATGATTAGTGCTCTAAAATGGTTATCTGTTAAACTCAAAATATATTTAAATATGCTAATTTTGGTCTTTAAAATAAAAAAAATATTTAGTACCAAGATAGTTATTAAGATTTATACAATATCCTAGAGAAATCCAGCCGTGTGCTCTAAGAAATATGAATGATTTAAGATTACCAAATTACTTAACACCAAGAGCCCAAAGCACGTTGATCGAATTTTTTTTTACATTCCCGCTTTCCACCTATCTTCGGCTGTTTGTTTTGGTTTTCTTTTTCTTTGTTCTCTTCAAAGTGTACAAGAGTGCAAATTGATAGTTGCTGTCTGGCATTTATTTATTCATTGAATGTATATTCGAGCTCTCGCTAGGGGCGGTAGTGCCGATGTCCTCAAGTGATACATACTACTATCATAGATAACAAGCATTAAAGTAGTTAGTTAATAATGAGAAAAGAAGCTCAAACTTTATAAAAAAAAAATATATTTACTTCAATTCGCTGGCATAATATAAGGGAAATATCGCCCTTATACTAAAATATAAGATAAGAAATAAAATGTCGTGTTTAAAACGCTGCCAAAAATAACTCTGTTAAGAAAATTGATAATTTTTAAACCATATATTTTCTGAAGTATTTCCAAAAAACATTCAGCAATTTTTTTAGGAAATCTTGTGTTTTTATAAAGCTTCGTATTTGTTGATCCTTGGTCGCGCATATTCCTCGATCACTTAGATTTAATGCCAAACAAATTTCTAGACACTTAAACATTTCAAGCTCTAACTGCTTAGCAGGAATATTACTACTGCATTCTACATAATAAAGAACTTGCTTAAATTTTCCACACAAGCTTCGTATCATGAAAACACATACGAACTTTGCACAAATGTTTGAACTGTTGTTTTCGATATAATCTACGAATCCTTCTTTAACATCTTTAAACTTATTATAGGTTAAATTCTCTAGTCAAGGCACATTTCATCCCAAATAAGCATTACTTTTTTTTCCTTACCATTCAATTTCCCTACTACTGATTTTATCTCACCAAGAAAATATAAATTTCCGATCCTTTCGTTATTCCCTTGGTGGAATGAGAATGAAAGTTAAAGGAAAATGAAGTGAATAAACAAGCATGAAAAAAAAGCTTATCTGATAGCGCTTTAAGCAAAAGCTTTTTGTCGGTTAATTGTTGTCGGTAAGTATAGAAAATTAGCTCACATTTTTGTATGGGCATGCGACATCTGTATGCTTATTATCTGTGCTACTATTAGAAGTATTATACATATACATGTATGTAGGTACAATGCTATTACCCAGGTTCAAGACAAAGCCATACACATTACTTACTTACTTACTTATGTCCTTTAACCCCTCGGGGGGCATAGGACGTCAACCACGCCTGCGCGCCATCGTGTTCGGAGTTCTGCAACGCGTTTGAGCTGCCTCCAACTCATTCCTAAAGAGCTCGATTCCTCCTCAACTGTTCTGCGCCACGTTTGCCTAGGGCGTCCCGCTATTCTGCCTGCCTGGGTGAGCGGATTCCACTGCATAGCGTATTTCGCAATGGAGTTGTCTTCGCGCCGTAGGGTGTGTCCAATCCATTGCCACTTTCTTCTTCGTATAGTAATGCTTATAGGTTCTTGGCCCGTTCTCAGATAAAGTTGTTCGTTGGAGATGCGGTTCGGCCAAAAAATCCTCAAGATGATTCTTAAGCATTTGTTTACGAAGACTTGCAGCTTGCGTGTGTTAATGGTGTCCACCTTCCAGGTACTGCACCCATAAAGCAGCACTGATTCTACGTTGGAGCGGAACAGTCGTAGCTTGGTTCTTAAGCTTATAACATTGCTTCTCCAGATTTTGGACAGCATTCCGAACGCAGCTTTAGCCTTCCCGATTCTGCTGCACACATCCAGTTCGGTGCCACCGCGATTAGCCGAGACGACACTTCCTAAATATAGAAAGTTATCAACTTTCTCGACTTGCTTTCCGGCAATGTTAAGTTGAGCGCGGGTATTGGAAGTACTCAGGGCTTTTGTTTTGGCTGTGTTTATTTTTAGCCCCACTTTGTTTGCCTCAGCTTCTAGATTTTGGGCCATCAAATGAAGATCCATTATCCGATGTGAAAGTAGACAAACATCGTCAGCGTAATCTAGGTGTTTAAGGTAAGATGTCATAGTCCAACGAATTCCAGAATTAGCTTCCGTCAATGCTGCACGGAGTACATCGCTGATAACCACCAAGAACAATAGTGGGGACAGTATGCACCCTTGACGTACTCCACTTTGGACTTCAAAGTCCTCCGACACCTTACCATTGTGCACGACGTGACACTTACCGCCCTCATATGTAGCCTTGATAATAGCTATAAGCTTTTCTGGAATGCCTCTCCTGCGCAAGGCCAGCCAGATAGCATCTCGATTCAAGCTGTCGAAAGCCTTCTCGAAGTCGATAAACAGTAAATGTAGCGGAGACCTATACTCAACGCATTGTTCGATTATGATCCGTAAGGTGTTTATGTGGTCGATGCAGGAGGATCCAGCGCGAAAGCCTGCCTGTTCGACATCGAGAGTTGAATCTAAATGATCTTTAATTCGTTCTAGAATTATTCTAGCTATTATTTTGGCTACAGCTGGAAGAACACATATACCTCTCCAGTTACCGCACTCCATCAAGTTACCCTTCTTTGGAAGCTTAATGATCATCCCCCTTTTCCACTCCTGTGGAAATTGTTCACTATCCCAAGCTCTCCGTATTAGCGGATGCAGCAAATCTGCCGATGTATTTGGCGCCGCTTGAAATAGCTCGGCAGGGATGCCATCAATACCCACCGCTTTGTTTTTCTTGAGGGACTTGATTGCACTTAAACATTTCAAGCTCTAACTGCTTAGCAGGAATATTACTACTGCATTCTACATAATAAAGAACTTGCTTAAATTTTCCACACAAGCTTCGTATCATGAAAACACATACGAACTTTGCACAAATGTTTGAACTGTTGTTTTCGATATAATCTACGAATCCTTCTTTAACATCTTTAAACTTATTATAGGTTAAATTCTCTAGTCAAGGCACATTTCATCCCAAATAAGCATTACTTTTTTTTCCTTACCATTCAATTTCCCTACTACTGATTTTATCTCACCAAGAAAATATAAATTTCCGATCCTTTCGTTATTCCCTTGGTGGAATGAGAATGAAAGTTAAAGGAAAATGAAGTGAATAAACAAGCATGAAAAAAAAGCTTATCTGATAGCGCTTTAAGCAAAAGCTTTTTGTCGGTTAATTGTTGTCGGTAAGTATAGAAAATTAGCTCACATTTTTGTATGGGCATGCGACATCTGTATGCTTATTATCTGTGCTACTATTAGAAGTATTATACATATACATGTATGTAGGTACAATGCTATTACCCAGGTTCAAGACAAAGCCATACACATTAAAATATTTGAAATATTAGGTTTCGTTTGAAAAATGTTGGTAATTATTTAGAATTTTGATGAAATTTTAATACGTGATAGAGGATATCGGAACACGATAAAACCTTAGAACTCAGAACTCTGGGCACCCTGTACGAACGAATTACAGAAAGAATCTGGCAGAACTGTACTGGTAGAGTGCCATACCATTCTTTAGATAACTGTAGTTTAGAATTTTGCATTGTGCCCGTGTTCGCGTTCTTGTATTCGTAAATAAAAGTTTTTTGTTGAATAAAAATACATTTTTAAACGGATTATAAAATACCTAATCCTAAAATGCCGGTAAGTTCAGCGTAATTCAATGTATGGGAATATTGATAAATTCTTCCACTTCTTCAGGTTCACCAATTTAAGGTTGAAATGGCCTGCACCGGTTGTTCAGGAGCAGTGGAACGCGTTCTTGGAAAATTAGGAGGTACGTTAGGATTTTTTTATATTTATTATTTTATGAACGAGCTGTTATGTTTTGCTAATTGCAATTTTAAGCCTCAATTCGTTTTACATGTATGTACATATAAATTTATATGTTTAGATAAGATCGAACATTTTTCGATTGACTTGGAGGAAAAAAGAGTTTACATTACATCGAATATACCGGCGGATGAACTACTGGAGATTTTAAAGAAGACTGGAAAGGAATCAATTTATTTAGGATTAAAAGAGTAATTCTGGGCTGTTCTAAAGAACCACTCTAAAGGTGTTATGGCCGTAATCTGAATTGAGCTCTCGTGCACTTTGTTTAAAGCTATTTAAATAAATATTTTTAGTACCTTCTAAGAATAAGTAAACCTCTTTGATTAAAAGCACGTCTCTCTCCTTTGTGTTTGTACTTGGGTTTTCTAAGATAAAAAAATTAGGTACCTTATCATAAGCTAATTATTCTCGTATTTCAGTACTGCACGATTGTGGTTATAAACGATTTCTCATAGCAAACGGCGTGTTAAGAGCATTAAAAATTCATTATTTATCTTTTATGTGTATGTTTGCTAACTTATGGACAGATAGAAACTGAAAAGAAATAAGCCGGTTAGCATAAAGAAAGTCGTCGAACCCAAGACAATGAAAAGTTTTTGCAGATAGAAACAGATTAATTAAGAATAAAACATATTCATAAGTTAGTTTAGTTCGTACGCGGAATTTTCATTCATGCTGTTATACCAATGGATGGGTTGTGACTCAGGTCAACAATGAATAAAAAAATAGTTGCCTACGTCCCGTTCAAAGTTAACAGCGATTACACAAATTTTCCGCCGCCTGGCAACTTGGAGAAACCAATAATTTTCCAGTGGACAAATAGGTTCAATGCATTCACTATAATTATTATCTAAAATTTACTTGTTGACGTATAACAAGTAGCAGTAGCAGCTTTCGTTCACAGATCAAGGATGTAGTTCTCGATACTTGCTATGAATTATGGAGATTACAACAGACCGCGCAATAAATAGATAAAGATACTTAAAAATGATTGGCCGGCTAACGAGAGGAATAGGCGAATAGAATGATCTGTATTTCGGATTAGATATAATGTACACTATTGTGTTAATTCGTATCGTATTTTCTGAAGAAGACTACTTATGTACCATTTTTAATTGGCTTTTATTATATCAGTGAATGTCCTTGTGTTATTGCTACATTGGGATTTATTGTATAATAGTATTTCCCCTATACCTACATATTTTCCAGATCTTTATGCGACAGTTTATTACTCAGTTCAGTAATTGCGTTAATTAGATTGGCATTTCGCATCACTTCATGTAGAAATGTAGCTCTTTATTGCTTCGAACGATGGGAAAAGATTCTGCTGAAGCACGATATGCACGGTGGCTGTTTCGAGGGCTTAGTCGGACAATCCAACCAACCAATTATATATAAAAATTAAGATTCGATAGCCTTTCCACACTTTGCATTCTGTTGGCAGCAACCAACTGTTTTCTTACGAGAGATGGGAGAAAATATACACAAATCTGTTGCTTGAGAGAGATCTATGCCGAAACCAATATCTCAGGTTGTTACGAACTAACAGAACTAGTGGAGATAGAATCTTGTAATGGGAGGAAATCAAAAAGCAATAATCACATAACATTCGCAATCCCCTATTCATATACTTATTGGAAAATTAAGCGTGCGAACAAAGTGTGGAAGTGCAAACTAGTTTATTGCGGGCTGCAGAATAGATTAGATTAGATTAGATTTTATTAGTGAATTCACTTAATTAACATGCATATATAAATGTAATACAAAATCATTTAAGCATGGCTTTGCCGTCTGCCTGGTTGACAAATTCAAAAGAATATAATAACAATAATAATAATAATAATAATAACAATTCTTTAAGTGATTTTTTAAATTTCTTCATATAATCAAAAATATTAAACTGAATTAATTATTTACTTAAATTAAATCAATTAAGGCATGTAACTGAATCTTTAAAAGTTTCCACTGTTAATCCTGTCACGATATGCTAACGATATTTTGCAAAAATTGTAGAGTTTCGGTACATTTAACTCATTGAGGAGGGCCATAACTTGGCCATCTGATAAGAAGTAGCTGCCTAAAAAGTGTTTTCTTGTTTCCCGTAAAGTTGGACATCTCCCAACAAAATGAAAAACGTCTTCTCTCTCTGCTAAATTGCATAAACTGCATACTATTGGCAGGTCCTCTCTGTGGGGCATGTAATTTAAACGAATTAGTTCTCCTCGCAGCTTCAATATCATAGATATTTCATTCACGCTGTGCTCATCGCAAAAGTAGTTTATATGCAGGGAACTGTGATTTAGTCGGCTGTAGATTAATCTGTGAAGTGATCCAGCTGCATCCGCTTCAAAGCTCAACCCGTATCGTTCGTCAATTCTGGCGATGAGTTGGTATAGCGTGGCTTTCCAGTTTCTGTAATTCGCGATATTTAAATTCAGTTCCATACCGCATCCATTAGCTAATTCCATCCACTCATGGTACCAACTTGTCTTTTCCGTAATTGCTTTGAGAGCTACTTTCTTCGGGAGTCGGTCATTCGGCATATTTAAAACTCTTATGATAAAATCTACTTGTAGTTTTAACGTCTTTATAAACAGTGGTGACAAACCCGTCTCTAGCATTATCATGTAGTTGGGTGTGCTGGGTGGGAGGTGGAACGCTCTTTTGACAAAGTATCTTAAAAGTTTCTCAACCGTATCATAATGTTTGCAACCCCAAACTTGCGCGGCGTAGAACAAAATTGCTTCAGATACTGCTGTAAACACCTTGTACTGGGCTGCAGAATACAAAGTGCGGAAAGGCCAGATGGCCCTCTCCATTGTTAACGTTTCAGACAGATTACCCTGAAATATGTTGATAAGAAATTGAGAATAAAAGAAGCATGTGAAACGAGAAGAGTATAAGAAAAGTCGCGACCAAAGAAGAGGAACCATGTTATGGAAACTACCCATGTGCATTATTGACACATTTGGTTAAAAAGTAGTCAGGACTAAAAAGTTAAATACTCAAAGAGTAAACCGGAGCTTATTGCAATTTGCTGAATATATATATTTTTTAATTCAACAGTAATAAATTTTACACATGTACATATATCCTTTACAGCTTTTCTTCCTGCTGAATTTTTTTTTTCTAGTCCTTACTGTAGACGAAGGGGAAACCATTCCTTTAATACTTGTTGATATTGAATAAACGAACCCCATGGAATTGTGGTAGTTTAGGTAGAACTACAACAACCAATGATATAAAGTTGGCAATGAAATGGTCAGTATCGTTTCTAGTATAAAGACACGTCAAAAGGAATCTGTAATGAAATAAACCAGTACGCATTATTGGATGAAAGTTTGAGTGTGGTTTATATCACTCACAAAATGATTGGGACAGCTGTGAGAAATTTTCGAGTGGCTGTAAACTGCTCACCATCATCGATTTGTTCCCAATGTGTTAATTGAGAAGAGCTGTCGCTTTCGGTGCTTATCCAGGGTGTGCCTTTTATTATGTGCAAAAAATAAAGATGAGCCTTACGAAAATAGCGTTTTTTTAGAATTTCTACCGTAGGATATAGAAAATTATACTTACTCCATTGTGAAGGATGTTTGTGAAAGTCCAAGCCATTGGGATACTTATAAATGGCACTGATAAAAATATCAAATGTGCTGATAGTACACCAAGGAGGTAAGCTAACCACATTCCCCTAGCGCCTAACCATGACCTGTTGGGGTTGGGTTCGCCATGACCGCCGGCTATCATTGTCATGTTTTATCTGCATTACGTCTACTTGGGTTAATAATATTGTTTAAAAATTTTGCGAAAAGTGGTTTACCTTTGTTGCGTGTTTTTATATTCGCTTGAGAAATACGCGTGATGTGTCATATACTAGAGTTGTTTATCAACATGCCCATTGACATATGCACTTTTTTTTTTTTTTTTTTTTTTAAGGTACAGTTCGGCTAAAAGATATGAAGGAATATTTTGCGATTGTAAACATTTTATGACATTATGCTCCACTTATAGTAAGATGTGTTTTTGTATCTTGTATCGTTCTCTGTCTGACAAGGGGCAAGCAAAGTTGTACGGTAACTTTAGACTTTACAAAATTTTTGTTTTTTTATTTATTCTGCTGTGAAACTATTATCATGTTGCTGGGTGATGTAAATCTACTACAAATTGAGTTGGGTACCATCGGATGATGAGTCCCTTCTTATACCAATCATTTTACAGGTCAACAGAAACTTAATTTGCTAGACAATAGGTCTATTCCTTTACTTTTTGGGCAAAAAATCGTAAAAGAGAAATTATCAACCTGAAGAGTAAAATTCTCTCTTAACCCTTTCATGCCAGAATTAATTTGGGAGTGCCTAATACTTTTTCAAGGATATGGAATTGTTAGCCTAGACGTAAATATGAAGTGATATCAATTTCAAAGTCCTATGTACCCTGGTTTAAAAGTTATGAAATGTTGCCTAAAAAGTTTAAAAAAAATTCTGACCATAAACTAAAAGTTTTTTTCAATTATTTTTTGTTTTTCCTAATTTTCTTACATGTGTTTAATTATTTTACGTACTTGGTTTTGTACACTTAAATTTCTTTATATATTTTTTTAAATAATTTGCAAACTCATATTTCGCATAAAAAAAATTGTACATGTGCACTCAGCGAAGATCAGCTACAAAGTGATCACTAGCAATACTTTCAATAAAATATTCGAAAAAAAAATTGTACAACAAACTTGCACAACATATCAACCTATTCTAAAAAAAAAGTCGTTTGAGAATAAATTTAAATTACGCGACTTAGAAGCTAAAACATACAATGTTGCCTATAGGCAACATTTGGCATGAAAGGGTTAAAGAGAGAAGCTACAAAAAAGTAAAGGAACGCGTTAGACAAAAAAACTTGCCCATAATTAAACGTCAACTTTCTCAGCTGTTTCTTCGGTACTCTACATCTATGCAAAACATTTTCACCGAACTTTGAAGTTCGTTTTTATTGCTTTTAAATATGTATTTATATGCTTAAATGCGCAGAAATGTTCTAGGAAAATATTCAACTTTCATCTGGGTCCCTTTTTTTCATTTTTTATTTGCCCTTTTGCAGCAAATTGAAAAATAACCCAAAACAAGAGAAAAATAAAAACATCCAAACAAAGTAACAGCTGACTTTGACAGAAAGTACACTTCTTACCGGCAGAAATTTGTTGAGTAAGAATTCGTAAGATTTTTCACTGAGGGAAAATTTTTACTCTCTCGTTGCCTCTCTCTTTTACTACTTTTTTGAGTAAAGGAACGCTATTGAGTAAGAATTCGTACAAATTTGTACGAATTTGCAAGTAAAGGAACAGACCTAATATGTTATGTTTTGATTTACAGCAAGTACCTAAATAGTTTCGTTGTTTTGAAATCTAAATCCAGAATTATTAACATTGGGTGTTCTTCTTGACTTGAGTTGTCATATATACAAGACTATAAACTCTTATGATCGCTCGCATGCTTTTGACCTTCGGAAGAGTAACTTTCAGAGACGTTCCGAAGCAATAAGTAGATTCAGTATTGAAAATGCTACGACTATTGAGGATGCCGCAAACATCTTCTATTCTATGATTGCTGATTGTATGAACGATACTAATTTAATCGTCCGAAAACTAACATTCTTCTCATCTCTTGTATACAAAAAAAGGAATAGACGAGAAAGGGCTTGGAAGAATTATACAATATAAGAAGCCTCAGTCAATCTGACTATCACCCTTATTGTCGACGACGTCCACGACTGAAAAAAAAAAACGACGCGTCTGTTTGGCATTGTCGAACACAAATGAACGACTTTTGTCACCTCGACGATCGACAAAACTCGTTTGAAATGTCAAAGAATGTGGATTGTATTTTTTGACGACGATCGTCGCATTGTGTAATTCATTTTGCGGCGACATTTGTCGTGGAAAGGGACCATTTTCGTCGTCGAGAATTTTGTGGACGACTGTGTGATTAGTGACAAAGAAAAGCATGTGCATTTAATTTTTAATTAACAAATTGAAGGAAAATGTAGTATTTTTCAGAATGAAGGTCACAAATGAACGACAGTTTCAAGCATTAGTCCGTGAAATGGAAGAAAACAACCCTTTGGCAAAATCCTTTACAAAGGGCCTAACGAAAAGTGATGTAAATCGCAAATGGGATGACATATCCTTAAATTCTAAAATACATTTTAAATCTGAAAATAATTGTGATTAAAACAATTGATTAGAATTTATTTATTTCTCCCACTCACTTAACTCCGGGCAAATCCAATGGATTGGATTTTGTTCTGATTTGTTTCTAATCCTTACAAGCTCTTTTTTCTTATTTTCTTCTTCGTCACTGCTCTCGAAAAACATATCTACACTATTCATTTTTAAATAATTTTTGCAAATCCTTCACCAAGTCACAGAAAAAATACAAATTCGTCGAATCAAATACCAAAACACATGTGTGGGACGCATGTGGAATGTAAGTGTTTAGAGAGTCGTGTCGTTTTAGTTACGCAATGAGAAATCACAAACGCCTCGACTCGACAGATGTCGCCTGTCGTTTTCGACAGACGACGTCGACCATAAGGGTGTATATTGCATATATTAAGTTCTTTAATCCTAATACTAGGTGCATATTTGCACATTAAATGAGCTTTGCAACGAATTTGATTTTAGCTTATGTCGATTAGAATTCAATAATTGTCTTTATTCATTGATTTTAGATAAAATCAATATTGTTTTTTTGAAGTAAAAGTCTATAGGATTTAAATTCGGTAGATGATCCTTATTCACGCAACAAAAACCAGTTGTGTACCTCTTACTTACCTCTCTTGTTCACCCTTACCCTGCTATTTTTTGGGGCAAACAAAAAATATATATATATTATATAAAATATGGACTAAACGGTATATTGTATATTTGCTCAACTCTATGTCTATTGCGCTCTCATTCAAAAAAAATTTAAAACGAGTGAACTTAAATTTTAACAGAACAGCGACTGTCTTCTGGACAACAACCATTCAATGCGAGACAAACCTTATCTTATTGTGTAGCTTAAGTCATGAAGTATTTGATTTTTATGTTTATATGTGTAATTGATTAAGACAACGTTTATTTGAGCTGTAAATAAACAATTTATAACCTCGACATTTTAAGCATTACGCTAGTAAAAGTAATCACTGTATTTTAATTTTCGCCAACCCGTCCGTTGTCTGCTTATTTGCTTAAGACTATTTGGGAATCCATAGCAAAAGTATAGAGTCAGTCCTATAATTACAATAAATTACTGTTATAGGATATATACTATATTAGATAAACGGTGGAAACATATTTTCATCTTTGGCTACTGGGAAATAAAAGTTTTTTTTAAGTAGTTTTCTTCATGCAACATCATTTTCGAAGGACTAAAATTGTTAGGAGATATACTATGTTAGGTAAACGGTGGAAACATATGTTCATCTTTGGCTACTGGGAAATAAAAGTTTTTTTTAAGTAGTTTTCTTCATGCAACATCATTTTCGAAGGACTAAAATTGTTAGCAAATTCATTCGAAATAAAGTAAATTTTACGGTTCAATTGTTAGTAGTAGTCTTCTACACAATACATAATACACGCTTTTTTTAATCAAAATTTGAAGTACAGTGGTATATGTAAATACAAAATACAGAATATATAAAAATATATAAATATGCATATATAATAATCCAATAGCGTTTTCTTTTCTCGAAAATAAAAACCGTAATTTTTTCCGTTTTTATAACCTACCCATGGGGTATATTAAGTTGGACACATAGTATGTAACAGAGAAATAATGGAGATATGTGAGTATACGTAAATATGTAAATCTTCTATTTTTTCTTGTCTACGCTAACATGACGCAGTTTCTTTCGAATATCGTTAATGGTTTCAACGTTCTTCGACGTTGCTTTTAAGTGTTTCGTTGGCCGTAGTGACGAAGTTTTATTATTTAAAACAGGCGGCGAGAACAACACGTTCTGTTGTACTAGATTTCCAGAAAAATCAAGATTGCCCACGCGAGGTTTTTGTGTTGTGATAAAGTCACTTCGGTTTTGTATACGGTGTGAGGGACCACGTTGAAGTATTGCTTCTAACTTTAATCTAAACGGTATTTCTTCTTCTAGTAATTCTAGAGCAGTCATTTTTGTGGGCTTACTTGGTATTAGTTTGTCTAGGTTAGGCCGAGTTCGAATGCTTGTATTACCAATAGTTCTGTATAGCACTGGATCAAATTTAGGAGCCGTTGGTATATTTAGTGGCCCTTTTTCAGAATTCCAAGTGTTTTCTGTTACCTCAATCGTCCTTAAAATCATTTTCCGTATGTCTGCTTCACTTTTTGATAGTTTAAGCTCTGGACTGAGTTCTGGTTTTGGTAAAGACTGATTTTCATTTTTTTTTACCCTGTTCAGTGTAGGTGCTTGACAAATTAGTAGACTTAGTTTATTTTTAAAATTGTCTGAATGCAAAGGATCCTCATCTAAAGAATGTTGGTCAAATGACTCAGAATTTCTCTTACTACATTTTAAGCCGCTATTTCCAAAAAAGTGTACTGCATCATGTGGCTTATCTCTGGATATTTTTTTTGCTTTAACGGTAAGCACTAGTTTGTCACTTCGAAGAATTTCATCTACTAAATTGAATGCTAATTGCCACACTTCTATATATAAATTAGTATTTTCCTGCAATTTGTTGCAGGCTTGATTTGATTTCTCAGACTCGTTCAAAATTGGTGCGTAGTCATTGTGAATCATAGCTTTGGTTGTTGTTTTTACAAAACTTGATGTGCTTTCTGAAGTAGAACTTATTTGTTGAATATAATCTGGAGTAATTATCCCATCATCTTCATTTTCTAATACGTCGTCCAGCATAGCAATGACCGAGTTTTCCTCTTCTATTGTAACTTTCTTGAAACACTCTTCCTTTGCTTTTTCTTGTATACGTGTTAATTGGTTTTCAATTAATGAAGAATTATAATATACTAGATTATCTTCCTTATTTTGATCAGTCGATGACTTGTAGGACTCTTTTTTATTTTCTGTTTGTTTATTCTCTTCGTTTGATGGTTGTGATACTAATATTTTTATAGAATTGTTGCAAATTCCATTTTCAATGACTTCTAATTGACCATTAAAAATAAGGTTACAATTGTGCAGTGTGTCCATAAATAATTGCCTTCGATTTTTGATAAGGTTTTTTGATTTGTCAAATGTGCAATAACATATTATAATTACTGGCAAGCCTAATTGTGGTAAAATGGTAGTAACATGCAATAGGAAATAAAGTTGTTAAAATTTATAAAGTTTTTCGCATGCTACATGTATCTGTAGCCAAACAGAAAACAAGCAAGCACTGTCTTTTAATTTCTGTCTATTATTATTACTGATTTTTGTCTGAAATGACCAATTAATGTCAGTTTCAAGCATGTTTTAATTCTAGGTGTACGTAAACAATACATGTTTTATAAGAGAATTAAGAGCTGACATTTAAAGGATAAGGTAAAATATATCCAAATAATATTCTTACTTGCACCTGTATAATATAGGGCTTAATGGTTTTGTGAAAAATTTAGATTTGTATATAACTCGTACTATTGTAGTGAGTCTCACAATTCTGCCTGTTTGTCTGTATGCATGCTCGACTGACACCTAAATGGCTAAACTAATTTGTATAAAACATTTTGTCGGTGGGTCACAATCCGAGGCGAAATTGTAATTTTCATCATAAAATCAAAAATATCAGTATTAAGGAATGTGCCAATGTGTCGATCCTGTATGATTTACAAATGAATAGCATATATGTACATATCATGTACAGCAACCGGATTAAACCAATTTTTATTTTGATTTGATTTCAACTCCGTCTTGGAGTTCAAAAGAAAAAAATCTTAGCTGTCGATCACAGAGCAAATGATTTTGCTTTTTGTTGATGAATACTGCTTAGAATAGTCCTGTAGTGTACTTCGATCCTATTCCAGATTTTTTTAAGATTGAGATTACGACCTAAAACTTAAATTGTATTCATTTAAAGTAGATTACCCCGTCGCAAAGTACAGAGAATGAAGACTTACGCCCGAAATTGTTCGTTCGCTTCCAATAACGGAAGCATTTCATGAATAGTTCGTAACTTACTTAACAAAATGATATACGACGCCACAACGGTAGAATTTCTGCATTAGATGTTACCACTTTTAGAAAAACGGTGTAAGCCGTCTGCTATAGGCTTAAGAGGTTTAGCTAGTTTTCTTAATGGCCACAAATATATTAACAATGATTTGAACAATGACGAACCTATCACCATCCAAACACCAAATCGAATCCATGTCATAGCATCCAACTGTAGCATTAAGTAAATATTTATAAAAATACTGATGGCTGGTACCAGTGGCACTAGTGGCACTCGAAAAATTGATGTATGGAATTCTCTTGGCTGTATCCAAATAGCGGTTAAAAGTATTACTATCAATACAATAAAAGTGATTAACACCGCAAGTGCCCATGACTCGTGATTCATTATGGCTTCACCTGCATTCTTGATGAGAAGCGCACATGATAGTGAAATAATACCTAAAATATAAATCATAAAAATAATTATCGAAAATATTGCTTTAAAAATAGTTGGCAATAATATTACAAAAAAATAGAATGAGTGCTCCCACAATCTTTGTTGATAAATAGTTGGGTGTGGATACACGTTGATAGTTAAAAATCTGAAGTAAAACTATTTTAAAAGTTATTTTTGTACCATTCGAAGTCAGCATTGTGTTTTCAGTCAGGTGACAATCGGTATGGTAGTTTTTAGCTTCTTCATTACTGGTCATGAATCTTTGAAAATAATGAATAAGTTAATACATAATAAAAGAAATAGCAAATTACCTTAATATAGTAACAGAAATTGCAACTACCGTGTATGCTAAAAGAGTTCCAATAGAAAGTAAATTTACTAATTGTGCCAAGTCAAACGTTCCAGAAATTATTCCTTGAAAGATCATTATATTAGTAAAGTTGTGAAAATTTAATTATTAAATACCTGTAAGAAAGGCAGCAAAAATTGACCCGGTAACCGGAGTCTTGAAACGCGGGTTCACTTTTCCAAGAAAGCGAAATAGTAGCCCATCCTCAGCCATAGAATATATAATTCTAGGAATTGGGAAAAGCGCTCCAAATAGACTAAATTCAATATGACCACTGATCATTGATATCATTATTACTAAATAAAGTTTTTGTGTCAAACCTTGCGAGGAGTCCTATCAAGCCCCCAATTGTTACAATCCACATTCCGAATGTCCAACCGACTTCTTTGAAAGCATACGGTAAAGGTGCATTTGGGTCCTTTTTAATAAAATATTTATTTTATGAAATAGACATTTACAGAATTTACCTGGGCATAATACGGCACCATAAGTGTTAAAACAGTAGAAACTCCGAAATAGCAAAGAAAAATTACTAATAATGAATAGAAAATAGATCGGGGAATGTTTTTTTGCGGATTTCGAACTTCTTCGCCTGTGGTAGCTATACAGTCAAACCCAACGAAACCAAAAAAACACGTCGCCGCACCCTTCAGTGTACCTTCAAATCCAAATGGAAAGTAGCCACCTTCTCCTATATTATAGTTAGTTCCAGTAAAGTTAGTCGAAGGATCGACCTGCCAATTCGAAATGTCAGCTAGGAAAGTTTTTATTATCAGCTAATAAGTGTACCTTCACATATTCCTAAGGTCCATTTGCATACTTTTACGAACTTAAAAACCTATAAACTGTCGAATGTGAGAGAAAACTCTGAGAGTTGCAAATGGTGGTAATATGTTAAAATGGAAGCCGATTTCAAGGAAAGATTGAAAATAAAAATGCCAGGTAATCAGTATAGTTTTTGGACAACTTTGCTGAAATTTATACATGTGTATTATACATGCTTCAAAACACGGATTCTTCAGTAAGTACATAAATTTGAAGTAAATTGAAAATGTAAACTTTGTAAATCTTATCCTTTTGCAGTTCATTCTTAGCAAAATAAAAATCTCGACACATCCAAGATTGGAGGAAACATAATGGCTGATTGTTACTTTTATTTTTATTTTTGTATTGTACTTAGAAGGACTTGGAAATAAGTTTGCGAATGGACCTGCAGTTGTATTGGAACATTACCTTTTATAGAACCAGCTATGATAACGAATAAGAGAACTAAAATATTCAAGATGGTGCAAAAATTGTTGAGCATTGTCGATGTTTCTACGCCAAAAGCTGTTGTGACTGTAAGAAAGGAAATAAAAAAAAAATGATTTAGATTTTGATACCACCAACATTCATATAAGTTGGGATACTAACCTCCAAAAACTACTGCTAATGTAAATGCTAAGAAATCGAAATATCCACCAAAGAAGTTCCATTGTATTGGCGCAACCTGTGCAAAATATGTTTTCAATGTGTCGTCGAGAAGAGTGTCCAAATACAGGCTTATGCTTCTACACACTCCCGCTGTTCCAATAACGTACTCCAAAATCAAATTCCACCCAATGACGAACGCGATGAATTCACCAATGCAAACGTAACTGTAAATATACGCGGAGCCGGCTTTAGGCACTCTTGCTCCAAACTCAGCGTAGCAGACCCCTTTCAAAATGTTCAAATATTTCATGATAGTACATGAAAAAGTGTAAATACATTTTACAAATTTGTTCATACCTGCTAAAGCTGAAGCCAGTGCGGCTATAGCAAATGATATCATTACTGATGGCCCAGCTTGATCTTTAGCAATTTGGCCTGCAAGAACGTACACTCCTGCTCCAAGAGTCGATCCAATCCCCAATGCGGTCAAGTCAAACAGTCCTAAGACTCTATTTAATTTTACTTCTTCTCCAGTTTCGTTATTAAGAACTTTTCGCCTAGTAAGCACTTTCCAGTAAGACGGTTGCGTAGGCATAATGGTATAGTTAGATGTATCTGCGTTTTTCTATAACAAAGAAATGAATAAGCCTTAACTTATGAATGCTTCTGTCAGCTAGTTATAGAATCATTAAAATCAAATTTATTGATTAACCGGGTCAAGAAAATAGTGTGAAGTAAATAGTCATTCTCTTCGATGTTGTGCCGATGAACTGATAACGCATAAATAAATAAATTAATTAATTCTAGACAGTTTATAGGAGTGCATTTATCGATAAGAAATATTATTCAAAAACCTCAATTGCTATGTACATTATTACGTTATCAGAACAAAGGCAATCAGAATGCTATTGTCTCATTTAAGAATGAATACACATACATATCCGTACATGCACGCCAGTGTTGATCTCGACATAATTTTTTAAATACGTCAAAATATGCTGCCTTGTAGTAGCCTCAAAAAGTATTTTTTGCCTTAAGCCCAGTACGCTATCGAGCAAAGCAAAACCTTTGCTGGTTTCTAAACTTTCATACCAAACAAAATCTCAGCAAAATCGTATGCAAAAGCATTTGAAGATTTATTTTAGTGAAATCATAAATTTAATTTATCTTCGATTTCTTGCGTTTGACTAAATACTATTCGTCAACATGTTACTTCAATTTAACAACGTGGACAAAAAAATGCCAAAAATTCATTGGAGGGACAAAAATTTCTCTTTGCATTTTGCTGGGCGAAAGATTATACGGTAAATTCTGTTTTTCTCGAATAGCGTACAAATATATTTTTTCGTTCGAACCATTTGTTTATAGTACAAAGTAAAAAATTGCTGACGTCGATATACTATAATTTCCCGCTTATGTGAACAAGTGAAAGCATGAAACTTTAATGCCTAAATTTATGAACACAATAGTTGAACCTAACTAAGGTACATAAGTCGAATGTTTATGTTAAAATGTTTAAATTTAATTCCTATTAATAATCGTTTTAAATTAATATCGTTTAATAATTTGATTCTAACTCACCAAACAGCTAAATAAGAAATGTCACTGCGTATGTAAACTTGTATTCATCAATTTTCTAATGAATAACATAGCTTACCACATATTACATAGTTTATTATTGTTCCATTTCATTTACCTCAGGTTTATAAAGTGATTAATCGGTTGAATCTTGGAACTTTTTTTTTCGAAATCCTTACTATTATAATTAAATTGGTTAATGTAATATATCTTCACTTAATCAATCTTTATATCCTCACCTAAGTGGTATAGTAACACTAACGAACACACATGCGTTCATATATATTATACATATTTTCAGTCATTAACAAAATATTTTTATCTTTTCTACTGATGCTCTCATCATGAATTGTCTTTAAAAGGTATAGTTTTATCGAACTCTTAGTCAAGTAAATTTTAAACTAGATAAAAAAAAAAACGCAGTCAGATTTTAGACGAATTACTTATAAAAACACAAGGAAATCCTACTTTTTCACCTTTTATAGCGGCTGATATAACGATGAAATATAGATTCACAACGATAGCAACGTGTAAATGAAATCAAAGATATAATTGAGCCTACACAGAAATCACACGATCTGTAGAATGCAACAAACTGAACTCGAATAAGGTTTCAGTGACGGTTTTCTGTGGAGATAAGAAAACTGTAAGTTGACTCGATCTTATCTAACTACAATTGAAAATATATGTACATTCTTATTTATTTTTCTGTTTTTAATAGGTATTTACGTTTTCATTCTGAGTACTTACATACTTAATTTATGTCAATGAATCATCTTGATAAGGATCTTTGAAAATAGATAACTTTTTTTATTTAGACTAGAAAAATATTACGAGGTATGAAATTTTATTGAAATATGTTAGTATAATTAATCTGTAGATTTTCCTATTCTTTTTGTCAAGCAAATTCTATGTGTTATTTTATTTTTTTTTAATCTCGAACATTCATTTATCTTATAGGGATTAACTTCATATTGCATTACTGTAATAGGTACACATTGAAATTTCAGATGATCGTATACTTAAAAAAAAATATTTTGTTATCATAATGTGATGCATTTGTAAATGCAATTAAAAATTATAAAATAAATTACTGTAATTAATAATCCACTGGCCGAGAAAATTTTACTGACCTGAACCAGAAACCAGACTACTTTTCCCAAGGTTTTTGTCGCTTCGAATCTGTCCTCAGAATTGCATCATCGTGCCAGGTTTTCGAGAGAACATATGAAATCGTCTTCTGCTTACTTCTGCGTGTGTTGGTGAATGTCTAATTTTTTGTTTGCATTTTTCACAGAAAAAACAAAGCAATAAATGGGTTCTTTCTGCCTAATAGAAAACGACATTAGCAATTCCATCATGTTTTTATTAATATATTATAAATTTGTTAATTATATCTGTTTTTAATAGGTATTTCTACTAATTTGCCCTAACTGGAAAAATAAAGCAAACAAAAGAATGCGTCTTGTACCATATGACTTTGACAAGTAGAGTAGTATTATAAATTTGTTAATTATATCTGTTTTTAATAGGTATTTCTACTAATTTGCCCTAACTGGAAAAATAAAGTAAACAAAAGAATGCGTCTTGTACCATATGACTTTGACAAGTGGTCCGATGTAAGGGTTAATATGTGTGAGTGCATTTTGAGAGCACTCCAAAATGAAATCCGGAAGAGAAAAACACTCCCGGAACAGCACTCCGAACAGCCAATGGAACATGATTGGGAGTGCTTTTTCTGTGCGGAATACAAAAAGAGTACTCCTTTTTGCCCAATGGAAAACGACATAAGTATTAGTATTATTATGTTATTCGATTTGATCTTACAAGTGTAAACATTTTTGAAATCCTTCCACAGATATTTTTTTGAAAAATACTCCTTTTCAACGTTTTTTCTATATCTATAGGTATTTAACGAAGAATATGGTATCACTTATTTCATTCTTCATAAGACAACGCCTCGCTTGGGAGGTATTTTGTGAATAGAATCTACATATGTACATATTATACATCTTCATGTATGAGCTTACAAAATAAGTCAGGAATAAAATATGCAACTCACAAATATTTCCTTATTTTTATTAATATGAAGTAATTAGTTTTGTTTTTGGAGTAAATTTGAAAACAATTTCTACATTTGGAAGTTTTTGTGTTGTTAATGTACTTTTAAATACATTAAAAACGCTGATATCACATCTCAATGCCCTAATTCTAACTAAAGAACAATGAAATAAAATCCTGGTCTATGATGCATTTTGTAAGTATATTAGTGGTGTCTCACACTTGTCTTCAATGTTAGCGTTTGGTATGCTTATCTTGTCGTGACTATGTCTTTTCTTGAGTTTACTATGCCTTAAGCTGTACGAAAAGTATATGATGAGGCCTGGGAGAACACAGAAATAGTACTTTTTGTATATACAAAAAAAAGCTTTTCGGAACGGCACTTACCAATCACAATCCAAATACAAAATCGGACCCATGTCATAAATTCCAATTTGATCATGAGATATATGTTTATAAAAATTGATATTCCTGGAAGCCAAGGAACGAAAGGAACCTTAAAGGAAATCGTATTCGCAGCTACTGGCTGTTTTGAGATTATGTATAATGTTAGACACGTGGGTATAACTGCCAAAATAAGTAATACTATATCTTCGTTTGTCGTAGCATTAAAGTCTTCTTCGAATTGAGTCAATACGAGTGATAGTAACAGGCACCAAAAACCTGAAAATACATATGTATGTATGAAAATATGCATATACATTTAAAAGGGGTGTTTATATTTTGCATTACAATATATGGTTGTACATCCAGTTACTATTTTCGATGTCTTTTTACTTGGTTCTAAATTTCTATCTAAATTTAAAAGTTCTCTCCAAAAAGACAACCAAGTGTATTGATTTCCTACTAGAACTCGTCCTCCGATATTTGCTTTTTTGTCGTCAAATTCATATCGAAGTATAAGTACACAACCAGCAACCATAGAGTATGCCAATAGAGTACCGATTGACATCATATCAACTAGTTGTGTCAAATTAAAGACTGCAGCCAAAATAGCGGTTAGTAATCCAGTCAGTAACGTGCCATTAAATGGAGTTTTATATTTGGTGCTAATTTCACCCATGAATTGGAAAAGTAAACCATCGGATGACATAGCAAACACGATTCTTGGTAGAGGAAACATGGCCCCCATTAAACTAGCACAAAGACCAAACATCGCTCCTATAGTTACAATATACTCCGCTACAACCCATCCATAAATTCGAAAAGCATGGGGTAGTGGAGCATTTGCATCTTGTTGAAAATATGGCAGCATCATTGTTAAGACTGTTGATACACCGAAGTATGCTAGAAATATCGCAGCCAATGAAGTAATAACTGCAAACGGGATGGACTTGCGTGGATTTATTGCCTCTTCTCCAGCCGTTGCAATGCAATCGAAGCCAATAAAACCATAAAAACAGACTGCGGCTCCTTTTATAATTCCTGAAAACCCATATGGCATAAAGCCACCATTGCCGTATCCATCCGGGATTGATTGCTTAGGCTTTGCCCAATTTTCGGTGTTGATTTTAAATGATCCAGCAATAATAACAAACACTACTACTCCAAGATTAAGTATAGTAAAAACGTTGTTTACAATAGTTGATTCCTTGGCACCTAATGCAATAGCCCCTAAAAATGGATAATATCTGGTTAATATTATTGTAAAATTAAGGGAGCTATTTGGACTTACACGAAAAAAGTATTGTTACCCCAAATGCGAATACATCAGGATATCCACTAAAGCCTTCAATATTCAAAGGAACATGTTCCATTAGATAATTTTTCATTGCATATCCACATAAAGAGTCCAAGTATGTACTTAACCCTTTAACCACACTCGCCGAACCTTAAATTATAAGTTGCTTTCTATATTCATGTCATGCCAATATATGAAGATATCGAAGATACATGTACATACTACATATGTAGCTTTAAATTGAGTTCAATTAATACCAATCAGTAAAAAAGCAGCCATTTACTTTCAGTTTAATAATGTTTTGTGCTGTTGAATGGTGATAGCTTACCTATAGCATACTCCAATATAAGATTCCATCCAATTATGTATGCGATGAATTCTCCGATTGTAACGTAACTGTAAATGTAAGCTGAACCAGCCTTTGGCACTCTTGCACCAAATTCAGCATAGCACAAACCTGCAAATATTGATGCGATTGCTGCTATTAGAAAGCTAATTACAACTGCTGGACCAGCTTTCGTCTTCGATACTTCTCCAGCTAGTACATACACTCCAACACCGAGGGTGCTTCCGATTCCTAATGCTGTCAAATCAAAAGCAGACAATACTTTGGCTAACTTCGATTCAGATGAATCTTCAATAGATTTCTTGCGTGCCAGTACTTTGTACGTTAGGAAGTAAAACCTTTTCAACGGCATACTCGCTGACGAAAAAAAAAAATATTTTTTTTTTAAATCTTTCATATATTATTACTAAAACAAAATAGTTTTGTCGTTATGCATGGAGTTTTTATAGCAAATTTTTTGTAAGTATTTATAAAAAATCAATCAAGCCTAAGTCCTGATGATTGACTAGTCAAACGTAGGATTGAATAATAAATCAATCTTGAGGATTGACTTAGAAATCTAAGTCCTGAAGATTGACTAGTCAAACGTAGGATTGACCAAAAAGTCTATTATTGCGTGAACTTACTCAAAAATTAAATTATGAGGAACACTCTTAAGCGTTATCTTCTTTATGTGGAATTTTTTTTTTTTACCAAAACGGGTTAATAAAAAAATATTTAATCACTCTAGACACTACACGAAATTCTCTTACATACGTTAAATTTGTTTAAATATTCAAGAGTCAGATATGTACGAGTATGTATGTATTAAACTACAGAGTACAATACTTTTCTTCAGGTGGCCTTTAATCGCGAGTATAACAGATATAACCAAAATGTTTTCACTTTTAAAGGAATATTAAATGAAAAGCTTTCTTAGTGCTTTCAATAGTGTGAATATTGTTAAGCCTGCTAGTTGCAAGAAATAGAACATTATTTGGTGTCTAATTATTTAATAATTACTAAGCGTTAATGATATTGTTGCCTCAAAAATACTAAAATATACTCAGTGTGTAACAAAAAGCGCAATCAGCCAGTAACCATGTGAGCAATGTGAGAAATTTGGTAGGTGTGAAATTGTTGACGAACAGTGGCAGTATCATAACTTAAAGTAGTAGATATAAAACCTAGAGAAAAGATACAATTGGTCAGCAATGGATTGCATGATACCCTATCCTTTATCTTTTAACCCAGCCCTCCAAAAGTGGGGGTGGCATTGCTTCTTAGATTTATTTTGAAATTCCTGTTTTTTCGGTGAACGTTGCCCTTTATAATCTATGTTAAAATTATAGAGAGAGGATCAATGCCTACAAAAATATTTTTTTAAGAAAAAAATGTAGGTTTCTAGTAAAAAATAAATGAAATTTTCCAAAAAGTGAACATGCTGCGGGCGGAGTAATGTTTACGTGTAAACTTGTACTGCTTTGAGAAATAATAAAATACAAAATCTCAACTCTCTAGCACAAATACTTGACCGATATTGCTTAATTGATTCAACTATTGGTATTGATCATGAATATGTATATTACATTGATTCTCAGTGTTATAAACTATGTGTCGAACTTAATATACACTATGAGATAGGGTATAAAAGCCCATTCATTTATTTGTAAATGTGTATACATATTATGTATGTGCATATGACTGTTTTGCTTAAGAACTAAGTTTTTCGTATACAGTTGTTCGCAGAATTATCATTAAATTATTGACTCGTTCAAATTTAATATTATATGTACGCATAAAGTTGGGCGTGACAATTCAATTGAACAAAGAATAGTCATGAAATATAATGACTTCATAATAGTCAATGTGGCTTATGCCTATTATAAGCTATATTGTTGTGAACGCGTTTTATGTTCAAATAATTGAGCAATAATACTGCTTAGCTACATAAACATAATATGTGGTATACATTAGAAACGAAGCTCATAAGAAATCCAAAATGGGTGTTTAGTGTTTGGTTAATAAAAACCGAGTTTTAGTTGCTATCCAACTAAAGCCTTAATTTGGCCGCCCTAAAAATCGCATGTATGCAAGAATCAAATTTCACTTCTTAGTTCTGATGTGCATTAGCTTTCAATCTAAACACATTATGAACGTTCAAACTGGTATACTCGATTAGCCGGTATATACCACAAAAGTCAGCCAAGCATTTCGTTCCTATTATGATAAAGCTTTTGCATATTACAGTTAATAATTTTGAATGTGCAAAAGCCTTACGGGGTTAGTTTATTTCGTTATGTACTAAAAAATTATCTGATTTTTAAAAATGCCAAGCCAACGTATGACATAGATGGTTGTATTTTAGCTTCTAATAAAAATGACGAATATGAATGTACATATGTATATGTACATATGTTAAACAGATGCTTACACACATGCATGAATTCAAATTTATCTCAACAAAAGGAAAAGGAGGAAAATAGTATGTATTTCCATGTAATACTATACTTAAATTGCAGTATAGTACTTTATATATATATATATAGTTTGTATTCTTAATTTGGTTTGTAGGGTTCTTAAAAAGTTTTTCTATTAACGAAATAAGTAAACATTACTCACAATATGCTTTATCGAGATGTAAATTCACTACGTGAATACACATTTTGAGTGTATCATGTGATTTTAAATTGAGATGCGTGGCTGAAATAATAATAATTGAGATTTTATTAACCAAAGTCGGCATTTGGAGCACTAAAAAAGGAACTGTCGCTCTGTTATACAAACGCTGTACATACGAGTATACGACATGATATCTTTTTGCCCCCAAGTCTTTGTGAAAGCTATTAGGTATGAACTATTTAGTTGTTTGTTAAGTTTCTGTACATAAAACATTACTGTAATTTTCTTAAGTTTCAAGTTCCTAGTGCTATTAATACCATATAAGTACAAAATATATTTATGGTATCTTTAGTTTAGGGGTTGAAGAATTTGTATAACAAACAAAGGGGCGTTGCTCGTTAATGTGCAGTGCTTAACTGGTAAGCCACCAGATACCTTTCGGAGTTGGTATTTCGAATTATAGAATAGCGTAACGATGACAAATCATAAATTTCCCTTCTTTTCGAAAAAATGCGGTTGATGTCTTGGGGCTTCTATTTTGAATTTACGTTCCACAAATATTTCCTATAAAATGCAATGGATGAATATTGGATTGGGAAAAGAATAAATCTTCAAATTCTAAACTAAGCAAAGAATCAATTTGCTTTAATTTGTTTATTTATTGCTATATTAATATATATATATATATATAGGAAAGTTTTAATATATGTATGTAGGTAATTTAACCTTGTTTCATCATTTTAAATTATCTATTCGGAAAGTAACTTCTTACTGAAAGCTCCGCTCAATGGTAATGAGCACTTATGAGTATACACGCATACGTATATGTTTAAGGATTCATTATAGCTCTTTCTCTGAATCCCATTTCCAAAATCAGTAGTATTGCATTGGATAGGAAGATTGGTAGTCACCGTCTGCGATATATTTATTGGCTTTGTTAAATAATAGTTTTTAAAGCAAATATAAGACATTTCTGGGAAAGCATTATTTGTAATTATTAGTGAAGAAAATAAATCTTTAGTGTAAAAGTGAAAAATTATAAATAAAATGTGAAATATTAATTTGAGGAAACATTTTTCTTGCCTGGAGCATGCGTCATATTTTTCGTTTTACCAACATTTTAGTCCTAACAGTGCGTACGTTCAGTCACTAGTTTTTATGTCTCTAAAACAATTTTTGTTGAACATTAACATAAAAAAGCAATTGAACTATAGTTAAATTTTTGTTAAGAAGAAAGGTTTTTAAAGTGACCTCATGTACCCACCCTTCCCATACTTTTTTTTAGGAAATAGTGTGTATAAAAATATATGTATTGCACTGTGGGTTACACGTATTCTGTTTGGTATTTTGTCACGGCGGGTTCGAGTTATTCCAGTATACAATTTTGTTGAACGAATGCTTTCATTCATTTATTCATTTGCTATCGTACGCTGCAAAGAAAAGCTTACGTTCGGTCATGATACCTTAATGTGTAGTGCTCTCTTCCTGCAATGATGTGTAAATGTTGCATTTAATAATGCTATTATCTGTATTAGATGGTGTTTAATCCGATAGTTATCTTGTTTAATTACAATTTTTAAAGTATTAACTCGATTAATTGGTACTAAACTCCATTAAATAGCTAAATAAGAGTATACTCGTTATATTCTTCAACGGCATCAACTATCCACGCTATGGAATTATGCTAAAATTTGAACTCCAGACAGCCAATAAAGGAAGTTATGAAGAAAATTTGCTTTAAAGTAAGTACCTATAACATTTTATGTACTATTATCATAAATTTATTTATCAATATTGAAATACAGTATATACTTACGTATCTTATAACAATGTTATAACAAATAAAAATAAACAGAAACAAATCACGATATTGTACACAGATATCAAACATTCAAGACAAGAATTGTGTTTCTCGAATATAAAGATCATTTATAAATCGTCAATCGAAACATTTGCAATCGGCTGTAAAGGGCACTTAGTTGCAAATGAACCTTATATAGAGTCCAGAGCTTACGAGCCAGTCATAATGTTCGAGATTTAAAATGATCTCTAGCAATTGAAGTATTTGACTATTTGCGTATTTGAGACTGTGCATCAACCAATGGATAATACCTATTACAGATGAGTTCTATAGTTTTAGTATACAGGGTGTTGCAAAGACTTATGGATGAACGCGCTTTTAATTTGAAGAGAAACAAAAAAAAAATACTTTACTATAGAGCTCTTTCTAAGGAACATTTTTCTCCACCTTTAAATGCATTTTTCCTTGCACCTGTACCTGCATATGTAATAAATAATAATCTCGAGATTTTGACCAATTATGATATTTGCTATGATGCAGAAACTTGAAAAAGAGGGTCCCGTAATTCTTTCTGTCTGTCTGTGAAGAATGCAAATCTAGCAGCTAACCTGGTGATATCGTCTAACGACGACTAAAAGCAGAAGCGACAGTCAGAAACTACCAGTAGTCTCTAATCGTTTTGATGAAATCTTATAGTCGGAATAGTTTGGACAAAAATATTGGCTATAAATGAGTATTTTTCGTATTGAATGCATCTCGGTGATTTGATTCAAAATGAATATCTGAGCAATATATGACTATACAGGCCCAGTACGTACGACGCAGTCGTGTCGTCTATTTTCATTTGTATTTGTCTTTTCATACTTGCAAATGAACTCGATGGAAGCTGAAACGGTGCATTCTTGTATAGACTAAGAATATTACTTGAATGGGATACATTTTTGACTTTTAGATACCATTGAAGGTTTAATAACAAAAATAACCATTGTCCAAATATAATTTTTTTCAAGGACGAAATGTAATTTTATTTTTTATGCAAAGAAAATTGTGTAAAATTATTGAAATGTATGAAATAAAAATTATATTGGGATAATTGTTTTTGCTAATTTGAAAAACACTCTTGCATGTACCCTTTTCAATATTTTCGCTAAAATTGAAAGAAAATTGCTTACTTAAAATATGTTTGTTTTCCGTTAAATATTTGAAAAGTTCAAAAGTTATGGCATATTCCTCACAGTTAACCGATATATATACTCGTAACCATATATCATCGTCGACATGCATTTAAGTATGAAATTGTTTCTCATAAGAATGCGGGTGGGTGAGAAAATATTTTCACAATTTCAATATATGGTATTATTCTACTAATTAGTAGTCAAACGTGAGTCATAAATATAATTATAATATAACTGCTTTCCAATATAGAATACTTACTTTTTTCAATGATACAGAATAGGCCTGTGTAACACAAAATAAAATAAATTAGGCGCGCAATCTATTTTTCAATTAATCATTTTTCGACACACTCCCGACGTTTTTATTACATTCATTTGTTTATTTCTATTTATTTATATGATGTAAGTATTGTAAATCTTAAATTACTCATAACTACTTAAATGGAGAGCGTGTAAAACAAATCGTTTTATCATTTAACTAAGGTAGACAAAAGTTCTTATAGATATTCAACTTTTAGTTACTTACAGTGGGCTAGATTGGAGAAACGGTTCAGGAAATACTCATTTGTCTAGTCCGTTAGACAAAAAATAGTCGAAATGGTAGAATCGTCTAGTTTAGGTCGACCAACAACAAACCAACAGTACTCAATTCCGCACCACTCACCATCAGGTCTACGATGTGGAGTTCTTGAAACGCGTGTTCGAGGGTTGTGGTATCGTGTTCTAGTGACACTTCAAACAGATTTTCTATCTATAAGCTTAGATGAATCATGTGAGTCATCTACGGGAGATCATTCAACAACATTAAACGGTACCTTGGGGTAAGCCGATCAAAATATATTGGAGTATTTCTATAATTGGCAGTATTTTATTTCAATATTAATTAGAAGTAATCACAGCAGCCACAATGGTACATTGCCAACATCTGCTACTACAGCGGTTGCCTGCCCATTGGAGGAGAATAGTATTGACAACGGAGATCATCTATTTAACAATAATACCGTCGACAATGGAATGAATGAAATATGTGATGTGCCTGATCATGTGGCCAATCAAAAGAGGCATGTACGTAAGACTACTTAATATTAGCTACTGATTGTCTCTTAGTTAGAATAATTAATTATGAATGATATATATTTAATTGCCACTACATGGGTTTATTTATTTTTATTAATATTTTAATTTCGGCGAAGTGTTAGTTACATTTAATCAATTCTGAATAAAATACTACACTGTGGAAGTTTTAAATGCACAAAATTTCTGATTCAATGTTTTGCGGATTGGCATTCGGCCGCATCTTTTCAACCTAACCACCTGTGGTTGCTGTTGAAAAGATATGTATGTATTTTAGGAAATATTTTTTTAATTTTATCACTGCAGTTGCTTGACGGCCTAATCAAAGAGTCACGAAATTTAAAAGCAGGTTGCAGGGCTTATGAATTATATTTTGTATGTCTGCATATCAATTTTTAATTTTGAGAAACTAATACAGTGATTAGGACCTGACTCTTGATGCATATATGTACATATGTATATATAAAAGACTTTTTTTTTTTGGAAATAGTTTATAAAAGATTTATTTGTTTTTTTTTTTTATTGCAGTAGAGAGAGTGGAGTCAATTTTCCGCTCGTTCGATTGCTTGCTTTATATGTCACACAATTAAACAATGCATATATTAATATTTTTTAGGTTCGCATCATTAAATCGGACAATAATGGCTTGGGAATTTCAATAAAGGGTGGTCGAGAAAACCGTATGCCTATTTTGATATCAAAAATTTTTCGAGGCATGGCTGCTGATCAGGCAAAGGGCCTCTATGTGGGCGACGCAATACTTACAGTTAATGGAGAGGAATTAAGAGACGCAACTCATGATGAAGCAGTACGTGCATTAAAGCGTGCAGGACGCGTGGTAGATCTAGAAGGTAAGTGAGAAATAATGGTTATATAAACCATGCAATTTTAAACAAAAAATATATTATAGACATATATTTCTTGTTGCGGTCACCAACGGTGACACCAAATGCAACAGCTTTATTTAGTTGAGATTAATTAAAATGAGAAAACTTCAAGAAGGTCCCTCTCTCTCTCTCTCGACCGACAAAAAAAGTTGTTGGATTCGCGTGTGTATACATGCATATGGACGTGTTATGGTTAACCCTATTTTAAAAGTTCGCTGCCATATAGTCAAAAGTCCCACACTGTTGGTAGCCATAAGTAAAATCCCGTTTACATTTATACGCAGACACGAGAATTGAGAAATATAGGTTCAACAAAGTTGAGGGTATTAACGAGCAGGCTCCGCGCAATACTTCAAGATTGAAAAGAACTGTAGTAATAAAAATAATAATTTAAGAGTTCTTATCTTTTCTATGATACATTTTTTTTAAATATTTTTAGAGAAAAAGTACAACAATGACTTTCGACGTCTGTCGCGATCAATTATCTTTGTATTGGTAGATCTTAGATCTGATTTTAACTGTACATACATATGTGCAATTCTAAATTTTGCTCTTTTATGGAACGACTTCTTTAATTTATATTATTCGTTTAATTATTTGACCAAGTAAGTGCTGTCTATAATTCAAGGCCATTTGTTGAAATTTCACAAAAGACCCTCGATAGTTTTTTCCGTTTAAAGTCCAGAGTTGCGTTTAAAAGTATTTCTCGGCATACACGTCGAATTGTTAGACACACTCCTATGAGATGAAATCAGTGAATCCTTTAAATTGCGATTGCACATCGTACTATCTCCTGCCTTAGCTCTTGTGGTTCCATTGAGCATAATAAGACCTGGTCTTGCCTTAAAAATCCACCGAATTTTTGATATTGTCAATTCATCCATCACTCACATAGGTTTTAACAACTTTAAAATCTAGAGTGCAGGTTATTGCTAACCATTCTCATATTATTTGGTTGATAAAGGGCAATTCAACTTTATAGGTTGTAGCTCATTTAGGAAGATAAGTAAAATAGCAATTAGTTAAAATGATTAACGAAATATAGAGATAATCAAAACAGAATTTTCTGCGAAGGACGATCCTACTTACAATCATCCCCGATATCTCCGATTATCCGACATGTCAATCAATCATACATATGTCTTACTGAAGAACTTACACTCGGTGTCCGCTGTCGCCAGAAAGCCTCATAGTGTCCTTAATAGATCATAGCAAAACCAATACCAGCTTTTCTATATAACCTAATTTATTCGCCAGTCTTTCTTCAGACCTCAAATCATCCAGATGGAAATTCATTTATTTTATAAAATTAGGATTATTATCAAAGACCCGAAAGCTCTTGCAGCGAGTTGCTCTTTGATGAAAGTATACATTAGTCTGTAATTTGTAATTACGTGTTAATAAATAACAATAATAATAATAATATTTACTCTTGTATAATTTTAGTGAAATTCCTTCGTGAAGTAACGCCATATTTTAGAAAAGCTAGCATTATATCTGAAGTCGGGTGGGAGCTACAGAGAGCATTTTTATGTCCATTGGGTTCTGGCATGCCAACATCACCACCAGCACCAAAAAGTCCACCAAGAGCTGATACTCGATATATTCCTCTACAACTGACGCATTTAGCGCGAAACTTAAAATATTTGGATCCAGGTAAAAAAATATTTTATTTACTTCTATTTTATTATATTATATTGACCCGACCTTAACTTAATTGCGGTACTGCCGCGGTAATAGACATTAATGCTAAATTGAACACCTAGATCTGAATTTTCATGTTTTACAAAACTGATACTTGCGTTACAGCAATTTTAGTTTAAAAATGCAGTTTTATTATGTATGAATTATGTAATTATATTCTAGGTACTATAAATTACTAAGAAATATAATATTTATTTAATAGAGAATCGTTGTATTGAATTGCACTCTCCTGATGGTATCCATTCATGTATTCTTCGGGCTACCGACTCGCAGGAAGCGCTAATGTGGTTTAATGCTTTACATTCGGCAATGGCGTGTGGTACTCAGAGGGCATTAATTGATGCTAATCATGCATTACTTAATGTGATCGGTGAATTAAAGCATATTGGGTGGCTTAGCCGAAGAATGGGTAGCAATAGTGATCAGGTAAGACACCAATTTCAAGTATAAACATTTTGATAATTCTTCATTTCACTATTAGAGCGGTAGATCTAGCTCGGAGAGTTCTGACGAGAACGACAAGTGGCAACCGGTATTCGTGGCAGTTACAGACCGAGAATTTAGGTAAAACCAAATAAAATAAGCTAACTGTTATTTGTATATGCTTTTTTAGTTGTGTTCTGCGTAAATGCACTTTAGCTCCAGCTAATTTGTATGAAAATCAGCGTGTTTTTCGAGCTGATGTAAAAACGGGTCTTTTCTCTCTTATGAGCTAACCAAAGCAAATTGAAGTATCATGTATGACGCACAACAACGCATAATGCCCAAAACATAAAATTTCCGGCTGGTACACAGAGCAGTGGTTGCCGATTAAATTTGTCGAATCTAAGCAATGTTCTTTTGTTTGGCAAAGACTACGTTCTGTATGGTTGAGCCTTAAAATATTAAAAATCGCCGCTCGAAACGTCCGTAAGACGCCCATCAAGGAATCACCCAATATCTTTGAGCGTGCTCAACTGACGATTCATTTTGATAAAATGTACTAATAACTCAACCTATTGTTAAGGCTTTAAATTATTAATTGTGAAAATTGTATGTCACACTATATGCGTAACAAAAACTAAACCAAAATATATACGACAAAAATAGCGGTAAAAATAATCTATATTTAGAGCACCCTATTATATGCACATTGTACATTATTTTAATTATCAAGCTCATGGACATTTCACGTAATATAAAAATACATTAAACATTTTCCAGAATATACGAGGGTGCACCTTGGTCTGTGGAGGCATGGAATAGACCACTGGAGAGTTGCCCACTTGCATCTACTCGTCTTGCAGGGGCTGGAAACAATTCATCACTTAATGTAAGCGATTACGTTATAAAGGAGTTCTATTATCATTCACGAGTCAAACGTCGAGCAAATTTTTAGCTACGTGGTATTATGATCGGTGAACTAGAAAAGTTAATTAGCTATATCTATCATTAGTTAGCAAACGATGCATATTTTTTATAAAAAGCCGACAAGATTTAAAAGTCAATTTAGTTTTATTTTAGTACCATCAACATGTACTTTTTTTTTGTGCGCAAAGCACTGTGTTCCTTTGTATCAAGAGAATATTCCCACTTAAATGTTTTATTTTTTATACTACAAAAGTATGTTGACTAACCTTATTAATAAGAACTGTTGCACTCTCAAGCCAAAAGGAATCGCTGAATTCTTGAATGATAATAGAGACCATAAATTGATGTTGAATTACTCTTTAACTTTTAGGGCCAACAGACTACTGTATTCTGCGTACGTTGTGGCACCACACGTGGAGTTCTTGTGTACTGGCTGAGATCAGAAACCCACCGGGATATGGCAAGTTGGGCCCGCTCTTTAGTTCAAGGGAGTCATAACGCTGTCAACTATCAAAGGGAATTTTCCTTCCGTTGTTTGTATCAAGGAAGGCAGTGTCAATTAATTGTTCATTTAAACAGAGGTTTTTCGCTGTATGAATGCGGCTTCAATTCCCCAGCTACGACAAAGTCCCAAATGTGGCAATTTCCATTCGATAAATTAAAAGGATCTGCAGACGATGGGAATCGTTTACTATACTTGGACTTTGGAGATGATGGTGAAATTGTAAGTTTACTGAAGACAAACAAATGCTTATTTTTTTAAAACTGTGTTTGCGAGAATTATTGCTGCAAAAACAGATAGTATAATAGTTTTTACGTTTGTTTTGGAGTTTTTCATTTACTATTCCTTTTTATACATGTACGTTGTGCTTATACCCCGTCCGTTGTAACCGGAGGGGGTATACCATAAGCTATAGAAATAAAAAAAAATTAAAATACTTAAAAACAAATTCAATAGCAGTAATAAACGTCGCAAAATTTTATCAAAAGTTGCAACAAAATTTTCACCATTTTCATTTTTTGAGATAATCATTTGATATAACTAGTATGTCCTTATTTTTGTAGTTTGATTTTCTTGTACTTTTGAAAGTCCAAGAACATCTTCATGTTTTTTTTATATACATATTTTGTTCTCAGATTGATAATGCAATACATATCAATATTAGCATTGCTCACAGGAAATTTTTAAAAGCTACGCCTTTTTATTTATTATGGAAGTTTAAAAAGTAAAAGTTTATTTTAATTTTATATGAACGCTACCCTGACCCAAAATAAGAGCGGGATGCTCAAACATTTCTCGAGAAATTATGTGAAAAACAAAATATACAGCATCGAAATTGGAAAATTTTATTATGTATTTGCTTCATGTTCTACTAATTTCTAAAGTGATATGTTTAGATCGTGTTGATACATATATGCGTATCCGTTTTACTTTTTGACAACCACTATCTACTATGCTTGGGTGTGATATAATCACACAAAAATTTCTTAAATCTTCTAAGATCTCACTCTTAATTAATTACAGCTTCCTGAAAGAGACTTAAATTATATTCGTATAGTTGGGGTTATATGAGTATATTTGATGTAGCCGCAAATTTTACCCTATAAAAAACATATAAAACGTCATTAACTAAAGAACTTAGATTCAGTAAATTGTGTCCTACAATTTATCAGACTTTCATTTAATAATGTATTATGATCTCAATGTTTAATATTGTCTTGAAATAATTCTATTTTTATTTCAGGAATTAGATATGGAGTGCTGTCCCAAGCCTGTTGTATTTGTTTTGCACAATTGCCTGTCTGCCAAAGTTCATTCTATTACTTAATTTTTAGTACATAAGTAAAAAGAGTATTTCTACGATAATTACTTATTGTTGATAAATAAAGTTTAATAAATCATTTATTTTACATGCTGCTAGGGGTTGTTATTTCTTAATCATAATCACTTAGTATTAGATAGTTGTAAATTAATTTCATTAATAATGAAAAATGTAAAAAAAATAATTTTAATAGTTTCTTAAAACTTTAACGAATGTAAGTTTAACCAAGCAGCATCATATACTATAAGTACGTACATCTATGAAAGAAATACGATTATATAAAAAAGCAGTATCAGTTTAAATAATTTGTACACTTTTTAACTTTTTTAAACATTGGTACCAAAAATGCAATGCCCCGTTATAGAAAAGGATATTATCAAATAAGAAAAAAACTAACATAACTAATATTAAATTAAAATAATATATGTTCTTTTATAAGAATAGTATTTTTGGCAGAGAAACTTATATTGTCATGAATTATATATTATATCAAAATTTTAACTTCTTAAAACTAATAAAAATTAAATACCAATATGTTTTTAAAAGCATGTATATATATCGAATATTTATTTATGCACGTTAAGCAGAATGATACTTTATAAACACTGTAAACTAAAATGTTGTAAAATACGGACAAAAAACGAGACGATCGAAAAAAAAACCCCATGAAATGTTAAGCACACCATTTTAGCACCGTAACCGTTTGGTGAACGTAAATGATTATGAATAATTAAATACATATTTCTTATATTGGTGGTTGATTGTATAAACTGACCACAAAAATGAGATCTTCCACCTTCTCGTCGTGTTTTCTATCTTCCCTTCGGAGTTTCTTTAATATTTATGTAAAAACTTAATGAAAAGTTATTTGAAATTGTTTGTTTTGCTTTTCGATAGCCAAATTAGCCTAAATTAAAAATAATCAATTGCAATTGAAAATAACAACTGTTCTACTCTCAAGCAGTAATAGACAGTCGTAAGATTCTCCGTGGAACACCAATTACATCACCAGCTGCTGCCAAGACCATAAACAATATCGACAAGGACTCGACAAGAACAATCCCCGGCCTTCAAAGTAATTGAACTAAACATCAACGGCCTAGTACGAAAAGTCAACGACCTGATCACCTACATGGATTGCAACAATATTTTGCTACTAGCAATAGAGGAAACAAAATTATCATCTATATCTAAATTACAAAACTGTGGTAACTACAACCTTATTCGTCACTACAGAGTGAGCAACAGCGGTGGGGGTTCGCAATCCTAATTTATAGAGAAGCAAACTATAGAACAATAACACAGCACAGCCCACCTGCGCCTGGCTGCTTTCTCGAACAGCAAGGCGTTGTCTTATCACCTAGTACTACTGAAATTGAAGTGTATAGCATACATATTTTACATCTCCAAACTGCCAATACCACAACCAAACAACTTTACCCGGATGTCTTACGCGGACAACTGTACCGTCTTCACCACCGTACCAAACGTACTAGTCCCTTGCTGGAAGATAAGTGAATATTTAACACGCTCAACCAATTTTTCAACGAGCGAAATTTTCAACTCGCAGCCGGAAAATTCACCGTAAGTTTGTTTACTTCTTGGACGAAGGAAGTAAAACAAGCACTCAACATCAACACAGGAAACCAGCAGATAACAATTGTGACTCACCTAAAGCTCCTTAGAGTCATTTTTGACAACATGCTCGGAAAAATCGGATGCGGCATCACGTAGACATTGAACGTCTCAAGCAACACCCGGTGCTAAATCAATAGCGATAGAAGAGTTAATTAAAGAAATTCACCACACCGCAGGAAACACCGCCAACCTGAACCATCACCCCAACATTGTTCTGGGGGGACGACCACCAATCAGCGCATGCGAGGTACAAAGATCCCCTCGTCAGACCAGAACAACGTTGGCCCAGCTTCCCTCCGGATGGTGCCGCCTCTTAAGCCACTAGTTCGCTCGCTTAGGTCGGGCCATAGAAAACAAATGCTCCGACCGTAGAAACAGCCCACATAAAACCTAACATCTATTCAACTGTCAAGCTAAACCCACAAACGGGTACATCCTCACACTGTGGACACATCTGGGTCTGAACATAACAGATAGACGTGATTTTTATGTTTTTAGACGAACCCCACAGGCGGATCAGTAGAAATGCGGTGAAGTGGGAGGGTTGTGATCCCTTGTTTTCGGATCATAACCTCGCTGATAAAAGAAAGAAGAAGAAGAGACGTGATTTTTATGTGTATTAGACTGCTACAACAAAAACAACAGCAACTCTTAGAGAAGGCCTATGTATGTTCAATAGTGGACACAGATGGTTGATTGATGATGATGACAAGTAGGAAATAAATGAGAGAAAATAAAACTGGCAATACTAATCACAGAAAATATACTTCTGAAGCACAGCGACAAAGATCGGTTCTCAACTATGCGACACAAATGTATGGACCGCACGCCTCAGTTATACGCAATGGCAGAAGCACCAAACAAGTCAAAATGCTGCTCTACACATCATCACAGGATGTCTCACGAAGATCACCTACATCAGGAAACAAGTTGTTAAAGGTCAAAGAGCATAACGATGAACTACTCTCTAAACAGTTCTTATCAGCATGTAACCGTCCCGATCACCCTAACAGATATCTACTCAGCCTCATCACACCACCGAGGCATATTCGATCCGACATTCGCACATACCGTCGAGTTAAATAGGTTTGTATCCCATACACCACTGGATCCAGCGTGCTTTAAATTGGCATTAAATTCAATCCATCAGAATGCAGTCCTCCACCACCGATACATAAAAGTGAACAGCATCTCCCCAGACGTACCAGATCCACATTTACCCAACTTCGATCCGGCTGGAGTTCTATGCTGAACAATTATATGCACCGCATACGCGACAGCATCATTCATCAATGCCCGGACTGCGGCTCGTCACCAGATAACACCGTTCATTTGTTCAGCTTTCGGTCGCACCAACACCAGGATCACTATGGACACATCCAGTCGAAGCAGCCATATTTCTGGGACTCGGCCACACCAACAACCCACCTACAACACCCTAACATGCACCCATTCGAATCAACATAGTATCATCTACAACAACAACATAACATAAGAGTGTAGAGTCAGAGGTCTATAAACCAACCATTGAAAAGCGAAAGCAAAGATATGTGTTGCTTGCTGCAGCCTCGTGTAGAAAAAGAGCCCAGCTGAAATTAGCCCAGAACAATGCGCTAACAATCATTACCGGGGTAGTTTAAACCACACCTGTAATCGCGTTGAAAAATGTCACATCAAATCCTTCAATACAAACAGAACACAACATACAGGTGGCGCAACTGTACGAACAAATTAGAAGTCATCCAGACAAATTTCCATGCATTTACAGCCATCCTACGTCCGACCGAGTCAAAACGTACCCAATAGCGTTAGAAACCATAAACGGGAGATTCCCAATCAACACCTGGCTTAGAATCTACATAGATGGATCTCTAATGAACAATAGGACTGTAGCCGGAGCAATGGTATATTACAAAAAGTTCAGCCATTATTTCGTCTTACCAACGAATTCCACAGTATTCGAGCGAGAGCTTACCGCAATAGAATACGCGCTGCAGCAATTACTACACAGAAAGGACAGCACTATTGTCAGACTCCAAATCGGCGCTTCAATCCCTAATAAGTTACAACAACAAAACCGAAACCTGGACCACAAGAAATATTAGACGTCTATACTCCACACTAAAGCAAAAGGGATATGAGATAAACTTTCAATGGGTCCCCGCTCACGTAAACATTCAAGCCAATGAAACAGTGGATGCCCTAGCAAATTAAGGAGCTAATATCCTAAACAGATCACAAGAAACAACAACCTTATCAAGCCCTTTCCGAGATCACGACACACATCACACAAGGTCTTAACCAACAACGACCATGCGATCGCACTGTCCTAGTTACACTGGATTTATCAAAGGCGTTTGATACTGTTGACCTAGGAATCTTAGTTCAAGACATCCTAGACTCACAACTCTCAAACTCCACTAATGGATGGCTAGCCAACTACCTAAATGGCTGACATTCCTTCGTTGAATTCCATAACTGTAAATCCCAATTTAGGAACGTCAAGCAAGGGGTACCTCAAGGAGAAGTCCTTTCTCCGATCCTTTTTAACCACTACCCGGGGAAACCCCACACCACCACCCGGAGTCAAATTGGTATCGTATGCAGAAGACTGCACCATTCTCGCTCAATCTGCAGTAACGTCAATGCCTACCTCAATGAATTGGAAGACTTTTCCGCCAGTCGCAATCTCAAACTGTCCCCAGAAAAATCCTCATCCACCCTATTCACCACCTGGACCAAAGAGGTAAACCTACAACTCTACATTTAGATACATGGATGGGCGATCTCGACAACCAATCACCCAAAGATTCTAGGAGTCACATTTGACAATCTACTGACATTCTCTAGTCATTCAAGAAATGTCACTGAACGAGTCATGTCAAGGAATAAGGTTTTAAAATCCCTGGCCAGTAGCACATGGGGGAAAGACAAAGAAACTCGCCTCACCATATATCGACCAATTGGAAGATCGGTTCTCAACTATGCGGCACCATTCTGGACCCCACGCCTCAGTGATACTCAATGGCATAAGCTCCAAACAAGCCAGAATGCTGCTCTACGCATTATCACAGGCTGTCACCGTATGTCCCATGAAGATCACCTTCATCAGGAAACAAAGTTGCTCAAAGTCAAAGAGCATAACGAATTTCTATCGAAACAGTTCTTACTGGCTTGCAACCGTCCCGATCACGCAACAGAGATCTACTCAGCCTCCCTACACCTCCAAGGCATATTCGATCTGACGTCCGTTCATACCGTGAAGAGGTTAATGGGTTTATAATCCATACACCACTCGTCCCAGCGTGTCACATATTGGCTTTGAACTCTATCCACCAACATGCAGTCCGAACCGCGCTTGATAGCCGCCAGACTAACATCGTGCTATGGGGCCTCCTTCACCGATACATCATAGTGAAGAACATCTCCCCAGACGTACTAGATCCACACTTGCCAACTGCGATCCGGCTGGAGCTCTATGCTGAACAATTGTATGCACCGCATACGCGACAATATCATTGATCAATGCCCGGACTGCGGCACGTCCCCATATAACACCGTTCATCTGTTCAGTTGTCGATCGCACTCCCCAACACTAACACCAAAACCCTCCCACAAAACTCTAAGGTTTGCACCCATACAAATTAACATAGTTGCTACAACAACAACATGAGATAGTCGATGAATTCTATAAGAAAACCGATCAGGTTCTAGCACTAACAAAGAGACGAAATTAATACTGCTAATTCAATGCTAAAACTGGTAGAGGCAGAGTCGGAGACACGATTGGCACACGCATCAAACATCCGCGGTCCATCGACATGGCTCTTTTCCTGGACCTAGAAATAACTGACCGGCAACCAAACAACACGATTGGCCATATTGAACTAGGGATAAGAAACGAAAGGGGTCACCAACTTTTAGAACACTGATAGCTAAAGTAGTAAGTAGTGAATACTTGGTTCAAATTGCCAAATAGAAGACTCTATGTATGAACCTCATCTGAATACAAAACAAAAGAAAAAGAAACAAGAGAAGAAGATGGATCTAAAATAAAGCATTGATCGACAAACAAAAACATCCACAGAAATAAATCAAACACTAACACATTCAAAATAATAACCTACAAGGTAAGATCATTATCCTCAGCCAAGAAGTTATTAGAAATAGAAGAAGAGTTAACCAACTGAAATTTTATAGGACTCTGTGAAGTACGGAGGCGTGGAGAAACAATGTTAAGTCTAAATTCGTTTTACATATATATTATATCATAACGCTTGTACTTTGACCTCAATTGAAGGTATATGATACTTCCCTTAAAAAGAAATAATACGGAAGATGGGCGTGGATAAGTCCGGATGGAAGAACAAAGAACGAAATATTTGTCCATATGTTAACAAACAATATCCAAATCCAAATAGCCATGTTCGCCTATGACGTAGTCTTATGGGCCAGATGCAAGAACAACGACAAAAAACACCAACCTAAGTTTGAAAGCGAAATTAACGAAGCAATGAGCAAACTTAACACCTGGGCCAACGAAAAGAACATGGAAATAAATACCGAAAAATCCTTCTACCAATACCTTTCCCTAAGACACAAAAGCGAAGAATTCCAAATAACAATCAACAATTGCAATATCCAGAAAACGGACTGCATGAAATACCTTCCCATACACATAGACAAGAAATTAACTTGGAAAGACCACGTAAACGAAATAGTCAACAAAGCACAAATGAAAACAACTATCCTAAAACGCCTAGAAGAAATAAATTGGGAAAGCCCACTTAATACACTAAATAAGACATACAACACCTATATAAAGCCACAAATACTTTTCGGAAGCGAACCACTATTCGCAGCTAATACATCAACAATAAATAGACTTGAAATCGCCAAAACTAAAGCCCTGAGGATTGTTACAGGCGCAGTTAGAACAACCAACTCCCACGCACTAAAACTGTACACAGACAATCGCAAAATTACAACCGAAATACAAAAAAGAGCAAGCATTTTGCAAACAAAAATATCAACACTCCCGCAATGTTACCAATACAAGAACAAAATAATCAAGAACAACCAGCTAAAGACACAGCCCACATTCACGCAGAAAACAACAGAACTGAGCAGCAAAATTAATATAGACTTTAAAGCCGACCAAATAATCCCACAATGAACCCAATAGAACATTACTGCATAGAAGCCCACACAAACATCAAGCACATATCAAAAAATCCAATCACACTCAAAATGAACTCAAACAACACACCTTGGAATTACTCAACACAAAATACCCAGAAACAGAATGGCTCAGGGTATACCACAGACGGGTCGAAACTAAATCACAATAGCAACGCGGGAACGGGCGTTCACTGCACTCTCTTCAGCCACTACATCCCCCTGGGCACCAACAACACAGCTTTTGACGGAGAAGTAGCCGCAGTTAATACAGCCCTACAAGGACTAATGACACGAATTCACCAATTAAAAAATATAATCCTACTGATCGACTCGAAAGCCGCTATCCAATCGATAACATCTTATGATCAACCTGCTAGCAGAACCATAACAGAAATAAAACCGAAACTCAAATTCATCTCGAAACAAAATAAATACATATTTCTTCAGTGGATCCCGTCCCATGTAGGCCTGAGCGGAAACAAAGCTACCGACGACCTACATAGAAAAGCCACCAAACTCAATACAATTAACACAAAGGAAAAGCCATTCGTCAGAATAAAGCACAACATAACAAAAGCATTACACACAATAGACATAGAAGAACACAAACAAATAGCTGACACCAAATGCTGGAAAAACATAAAAGAGCTAGGCAGGACTAACTCTGACGCCCCAAGAAGAGAAGCAGTGGCGCAGTTGAGAATGGCAACTAAGCATGATTGTCTACCCCACCACCTATTCAGTATCGGGGCAAAACCGAATGCCGACTGCCCACTCTGCAACGACACCAACACAGAGCAACAACATCTCCTCACCTGCCCGAACCTCAACCAGCAACACCAACAAGAAAACAACCTAACAGCGCTATACTGGGAAGCTCGAAGCTCACTTAATTTTTCACCGCCTCATTCTAGGGGACATCAACGCCCACCATGACATCTGGCATTCATCCCTCGACAGAGATCAACGCGGCACTTAAATCGCCGAACAAATCGACAACTCGGAATACGGCATCCTCAACGAAGCTTGAGCTCACCTGACATCACCCTTGCAAGCCTATCCCTATTGACATGTACAAATTGGAAAACTGACATCTCACTAAACTCATCTCCCAATAACAATTACCATAGAACGCTCAGACGAATTTCTGATCACAGAAAGGAAGAACTTTTATAAACTTTAACAAAGCCGACTGGCAACATTTTACGACATACTCTGACGACAAATTCAACAACCTTCCGACGCCACTAAATGTCTACAACGGAGAAAAAATTTTCCGCAAATAATTAAAGATGCGGCCTCACGATTCATACCAGCAGGAAGAATCGCCAAAATGCGACCCAACTTTCCAGCGACAGCAGCTGTACTAGCCAACGAACGGAACCCCATCAGAGCGACCGACCCATTCAACCCGAGAATTCAACAACTCAAAACCGAAATAACTCGTCTAGTGGATGAACACCGTAGGGAAAAATGGTTCGAGCACCTGGAATAAAGAGACGCTCTTCGCCACCTACAAAGCAATTGGTAGATCTGTCCTGAACTACGCGGCACCCATTTGGACACCTCAGCTAAACGATAATATCTGGAAAAACCTCCAAACATGTCACAACGCAGCCATGCGCACCATCACCGGTTGCCACCTGATGTCAAATGAAGACCACCTCCACTCAGAAACAAAAATGCTCCCAATCAAAGAATAAAACACCATGCTATCAAACAATTCCTAATGGCTTGCCACCTGCCACAACATCCTAATAACATACTCACGACATTGGGAACCCCACCACGCAACATCCGCAAAAACATCACCACATACAATAACGATATCGCACTATACCAACACAACGACAACATCAATGAAGCAAACTACAAAAGCTACATTAACCAGCTACACCAAACTACAGTCTGCAACGCTCTGGCCAACTACCACCCAAACGTCGTTCTCGGTGGTCGCCCCAAACCTATAGCGAAGGAGGAACGTCAGCTGCCACGCCAAACCAGAACAACATTGGCTCAACTTCGTTCAGGCTAGTGCCGCAAACTCAACAGCTACAAGGCACGTCTGAACCCCAACTTGGCAAACAGCTACCCAGATTGCAACAACGGCTCGCACGACGTACCACACCTCTTCAACTGTCCGGCAAATCCAACAACACTGACCCCCGAAGCACTCTGGAGCCGCCCAATCGACGTTGCCCTATTCTTGGGCCTGGAAACATCAGAACACACCAACCGCAATTGAAAGTATACGTACATGTGAAGCTGCTACAACAACAACCGCGACACATTTGGAAAAATCCGATGTGGTACCACGTGAACATTGAATATCTCAAACAACATCCGGTCCTAAATCAACAGCAATTTAAGGAATTCACCACACCGCAGTAAGCATCGCCATCCTGAACCATCATCCCAACATTGTTCAGAGGACGACCACCACCCATCGCCATCGAGAAACCGTCAGGCCAGATCAACGTTGACCCAACCACACTCCGGATGGTGCCGCCTCTTAAACCACTACTTCGCTTGCCTAACTCGGGCCATAGAGGACGGATCCCCAATGTAAAAACAGCCCACATAAAACCCAGCATCTATTCAACTATCAAGCTAAAGCCACAAACTGGTCCACACTCACACCTTGGACACATCTCTTCGACGCAGCCCGTTTTCTGGGTCCGGACACAACAGATACACGTGCTTTTTATATGTATTAGACTTCTACAACAACCCTTAGAGAAGGCCTATGTATGTTCAACAGTGGATACAGATGGCTGATTGATGGTAATGAGGTACGAACACAATTAGCGAAAATAAAACAATCACAGAAAATATACTTCCAAAGCACAGGGACTAAGATTAGTTCTCAGCTATGAGCCACCAATCTGGACACCACGCCTCAGTGATACGCAATGGCAGAAACTCCAAACAAGCTAAAATGCTGCTCTGCGCATCATCACAGGATGTCACCATATGTTTCAGGAAAGTCACCTACATCACGAAACAAAGTTACTAAAAGTCAAACACCATAATGAGCTCTAAACAGTTCTTATTAGCCTGCAACAGTCCCGATCGCCCTAACAGAGGCACATACTGTGAAGAGTTAAATAGGTTTATAACCCATACACCACTGGATCCAGCCTGCATAAATTGACACTGAATTCAATCCATCACAATGCAATCAGAACCGCGCTTGATAGCCGCCAAATTCACATCGTGTTGGGCGGTCGTCCACCACCGACACATAAAAGTGAACATCTTCCCAGACGTACCAGATCCACACTTGCCCAACTTGGATCCGGCTGGAGTTCTATCCTGAACAATTATATGCGCCGCATACGCGACGGCATCACTGATCAATGCCTAGACTGCGGCTTGTCACCACATAACACTGTTCACTTGTTCAGCTTTCGGTCGCACCCCACAACACTAACGCCAAGATCCTTATAGATACACCAAGTCGAAGCTGCTGTATTTCGGAGCCTCGACCACACCGGAAACCCACCCACAACACCTTAACGTTTGCCTCATACGAATCAATATAGTTGCTACAACAACAACAACACAGAACATAAGATTTTATGATCAGATTTCTTTAAACAACTATTGAAAGGCGAAGAGGCAAAGGTATGTGTTGTTGCGAGAATACCCCCATCAACCTGCAAAGACAACTAATAAGCAAGGTATCAGAAAAGGCAACTTACTTGACCAGCCGATCGTCTGCCCATTAGCATCAGTGTTAGAAGTACCCAGGAGGCTCCAGTAAAATAGCCTCTAAAATTGTCGCGGTTGTATGAGGAGTATCATTGGTCCATGGCTAAAGAAAACTCGGAAAATATTAAAATAACACGCGAAGGTGAGCGAGAGAAGCCCGGCGGTACATAAACAAACGCGAAAACACACCAAGAACAACACATGGCAAGCGGCGCACGAAGAAACGAACATATACCGAACGCAGAAAGATCGCAGCTGACAATTGCCGGAACGTTGACAGATGGACGATGAGTGTGTTCGTAAATAGCAAATGACCGCATTCAACAACTATCAAATTCCGGTTGCGTTTTTTATACGGAAATTAGAACAGAAGGACTGAGACGAAAAAAACTAATACTAAGAAAGAGTATAGTATGGATGGATGGACTGGTGAGTGGGCTGCTGAATGAACAGATAAAGCAACGGACAGACTAATGGTTGGTGAATGGATTGATAGGGAGTGGGATTTGAGAGTTGTAATTAAAGTTATGCGTATCTTATGTATGAATGAACTGATGGACTGAGGGACGGCTGTAAGTATACACTAATGAACTTATGGATGGATGGTCTGGTGAGTGGTCGGCTGAGTTGTCAGCTGAATGAACGATTGAAACAACGAATTGACGGATGAACTGATGGATTGTGAATGGATTGAAGAATGAACTGATGGACTGAAGGACAGCTGTAAGTATACACTAATGAACTTATGGATGGATGGAGTGGTGAGTAATCAGCTGAGTAGACTGCTGTATAAACGATTGAAGCAACGAATTGACGGATGGACTGATGGATTGCGAACGGATTGTCAGGGAAGTCAGGTTCGAGGGTTTTAATCAAAGTTATGTTCTATGTTGGGTCACATGCAAGTTTACATCATGTAACGATAGCAGTACAGATAGTTGCCAAGGTAAACGTAAGGACGAATGAACTAATTCACTGGGAGACGGCTGGGCGTATACACTAATGCACATATGGATGGATTGACTGGTGAGTGATCTGCTGAGTAGTCTGCTGAATCAACGAATGGAGCAGCGGATTGATGGATGGACTGATAAATGGTGAATGGATTGTTCGGGAAGTGAGATTCTAGAGTTGTAATTAAAATTATATGTTATCTTGGGTGACGTGCAAGTTGACGTCCAGTAATGATAGTGGCACAGAAAGTTGGAATTATAATCGTATGCTATGAGACGTCATTCATAATCCAACATGGCGGAATACACAATATGACGGGCTACCCTTTTCCCTCAAAACCACCCCGATATGGGTATCATATGAAATGGCCTGACTAGTAGAGTACGGTAAGCTATGTGACGTCATTCCAAATCTAATATGGCGGAATATACAAGATGGCGGGCTACCATTTTCTCTCAAAACCCCAGACATGGGTATCAAAAGAAAGGGCTTGGGCGATAGAGCCATACAGGCTATGTGACGTCATTCTCAATTCAACATGGCGGCCGAAACAAGATGGCGGACTTCCATTTTCTCTCAAAACCCCCCGATATGGATAACATATAAAAGGGACTGACTAGTACAGTACGACAAGCTAGGTGACGTCATTCTAAATGGAACATGGCGGCCACCGCAAGATGGCGGACTCGCTTGTCTCTCTAAACCTGCCCGATATGGGTATCATATGAACGGGCTTGAGCAATAGAGTACGACACGCTATGTGACGTCATTCCTTATCCATCATGGCGGAATATACAAGATGGCGGACTACCATTTTCTCTCGAAACCCCCCGATATGGGTATCATATGAAATGGCTTGACCAGTAGAGTACGGTAACCTGTTACACGTCATTCTAAATCTAACATGGCGGCCTGAACAAAATGGCGGACTACCATTTTTCTCAAAACCCCCCGACATGGGTATCATATGAAAGGGATTGGCTAGTACAGTACGACCAGCAATGTCGCGTCATTCTAAATCAAACATGCCGGCCGCAGCAAGATGGCGGACTCCCTTGTCTCTCAAAACCTGCCCGATATGGGTATCATATGAACGGGCTTGAGCAATAGAGTACAACGAGCTATGTAACGTCATTATTAATCCAACATGGCGGAATATACAAGATGGCGGACTATCCGTTTCCCTCAAAACCCTCGATATGTATATCGTATGAAAGGGAATGCTTAGTAGAGTACGACACGCTATGTGACGTCGTTCATAATCCAACATGGCGGAATATACAAGATGGCGGACTTCTCTTTTTTTTTTTAAACCCCCCGATATGGGTATCATTAGAACGACAATAATTAGTAAAGTACGTTAAGCTATGTGACGTCTGTCTAAATCTAACATGGCGGCCGAAACAAGATGGCGGACTACCATTTTTTCTCAAAAAACCCCGATATGGGTATCATATGAAAGGGATTGGCTAGTAGAGTGCGACAAGCTATGTGACTTAATTCTGAATTGAACATGGCGGCCGCCGCAAGATGGCGGACTCCTTTGTCTCTCAAAACCTGCCCGGTATGGGTATCATATGAACGGGCTTGAGCAATAGAGTACGACACGCTATAAGACGTCATTCCTTATCCAACATGGCGGAATATACAAGATGGCGGACTACCATTTTCTCTCAAAACCCCCCGATATGGGTATCATATGAAATGACTTGACCAGTAGAGTACGGTAAGCTATGTGACGTTATTCCTTATCCAACATGGTGGCCTGAACAAAATGGCGGACTACCATTTTTTTCCAAAACCCCCCGATATGGGTATCATATGAAAGGGATTGGCCAATACAGTACGATTAGCAATGACGCGTCATTCTAAATCAAACATGGGGGCCGCAGCAAGATGGCGGACTCCTTTGTCTTTCAAAACCTGCTCGACATGGGTATCATATGAACGGGCTTTAGCAATAGAGCACGCCTAGCTATGCGACGTCATTCCTTATCCAACATGGCGGAATATACAAGATGGCGGACTTGTCTTTTTTTTTAAAACAACCCGACATGGGTATCATATGAAAGGGATTGGCTAGTAGGGTGCGCCAAGCTATGTGACGTCATTCTGAATTGAACATGGCGGCCGCAGCAAGATGGCGGGCTCCTTTGTCTGTCGACACCTGCCCGATATGTATATCATATGAACGGGCTTAAGCAATAGAGTATGACACGCTATGTGATGTCATTCCTTATCCAACATGTCGGAATATACAAGATGGCGGACTACCATTTTTTCTCAAAACCCCCCGATATGGGCACCATATGAAATGGCTTGACCAGTAGTGTACGGTAAGCTATGTGACGTCATTCCTTATCCAACATGGCGGCCTGAACAAAATGGCGGACTACCATTTTTTCCCAAAACCCCCCAACATGGGCCTCATATGAAAGGGATTGGCCAGCACAGTACGACAGGCTATGTCGCGTCATTCTAAATCAAACATGGCGGCCGCAGCAAGATGGCGGACTCCCTTGTCTCTCAAAACCTGCTCGATATGGGTATCATATGAACGGGCTCGAGCAATAGAGCACGCCAAGCTATGCGACGTCATTCCTTATCCAACATGGCGGAATATACAAGATGGCGGACTTGTCTTTTTTCTCAAAACAACCCGATATGGATATCATATGAAAGGGATTTGCTAATAGAGTGCGACACGCTATGTAACGTCATTCTGAATTGAACATGGCGGCCGCGGCAAGATGGCGGACTCGCTTGTCTCTCCAAACCTGCCCGATATGGGTATCATATGAACGGGCTTGAGCAATAGAGTACGATACGCTATAAGACGTTATTCCTTATCCAACATGGCGGAATATACAAGATGGCGGACTACCATTTTCTCTCAAAACCCCCCGATATGGGTATCATATGAAATGGCTTGACCAGTAGTGTACGGTAAGCTATGTGACGTCATTCCTTATCCAACATGGCGGCCTGAACAAAATGGCGGACTACCATTTTTTCCCAAAACCCCCCAATATGGGCCTCATATGAAAGGGATTGGCCAGCACAGTACGACAGGCTATGTCGCGTCATTCTACATCAAACATGGCGGCCGCAGCAAGATGGCGGACTCCCTTGTCTCTCAAAACCTGCTCGATATGGGTATCATATGAACGGGCTTGAGCAATAGAGCACGCCAAGCTATGCGACGTCATTCCTTATCCAACATGGCGGAATATACAAGATGGCGGACTTGTCTTTTTTCTCAAAACAACCCGATATGGATATCATATGAAAGGGATTTGCTAATAGAGTGCGACACGCTATGTGACGTCATTCTGAATTGAACATGGCGGCCGCGGCAAGATGGCGGACTCGCTTGTCTCTCCAAACCTGCCCGATATGGGTATCATATAAACGGGCTTGAGCAATAGAGTACGACACGCTATAAGACGTCATTTTCTTATCCAACATGGCGGAATATACAAGATGGCGGACTACCATTTTCTCTCAAAACCCCCCGATATGGGCATCATATGAAATAGCTTGACCAGTAAAGTATGGTAAGTTATGTGACGTCATTTTAAATCTAACATGGCGGCCTGAACAAAATGGCGGACTACCATGTTTTCTCAAAACCCCCCGATATGGGTATCATATGAAAGGGATTGGCTAGTACAGTACGACCAGCAATGTCGCGTCATTCTAAATCAAACATGGCGGCCGCAGCAAGACGGCGGACTCCCTTGTCTCTCAGAACCTGCCCGATATGGGTATCATATGAACGGGCTTGAGCAATGGAGTACGACGAGCTATGTCACGTCATTATTAATCCAACATGACGGAATATACAAGATGGCGGACTATCCTTTTCCCTCAAAGCCCCCCGATATGTATATCGTATGAAAGGGAATGATTAGTAGAGTACGACACGCTATGTGACGTCATTCCTAATCCAACATGACGGAATATACAAGATGGCGGACTTCTCTATTTTCTTTAAACTGCCCGATATTGGTATCATAGGAAAGGGAATAATTAGTAGGGCACGGTAAGCTATGTGACGTCATTCCTTATCCAACATGGCGTAATATACAAAATGGCGGAATACCATTTTCTCTCAAAACCCCCCGATATGGGTATCATATGAAATGGCTTGACCAGTAGAGTACGGTAAGCTATGTGACGTCATTTTATAATCTAACATGGCCCCCAAAACAAGATGGCGGACTACCATTCTTTCTCAGAACCCCCCGATATGGTCATCATATGAAAGGGATTGGCCAGTACAGTACGACAAGCAATATCGCGTCGTACTATATCGAACATGGCGGCCGGAGCAAGATGGCGGACTCCCTTGTCTCTCAAAACCTGCCCGATATGGGTATCATATGAACAGGCTTGAGCAGTAGAGCACGACAAACTATGCGACGTCATTATTGCTCCAACATGGCGGAATACACAAGATGGCGGACTACCCTTTTCCCTCTAAACCCCCCATATAAATATCGCATGAAACGGAATGATTAGTACAGTACGACACGCTATGTGAAGTCATTCCTAATCCAACATGGCGGAATATACAAGACGGCGGACTTGCCTTTTTTCTTAAAACCCCCCGATATGGGTATCATAGAAAAGGGAATAATTGGTAGAGTACGGTAAGCTATGTCACGTCAATTTAAATCTAACATGGCGGTCGAAACAAGATGGCGGACTACCGTTTTTCTCAGAAAACCCCAATATGGGTATCATATGAAACGGATTGGCCAGTGGAGTGCGACAAGCTATGTGACGTAATTCTGAATTGAACATGGCGGCCGCGGCAAAATGGCAGACTCCTTTGTCTCTCAAAACCTGCCCGATATGTGTATCATATGAACGGGCTTGAGCAATAGAGCACGCCAAGCTATGCGGCGTCATTCCTAATCCAACATCGCGGAATATACAAGGTGGCGGACTTCTCTTTTTCTCAAAACAACCCGATATCGGTATCATATGAAAGGGAATGATTAGTAGAGTACAACCAGCTATGTGACGTCAACAATAGTTCAACATGGCGGAATATACAAGAAGGCCTACCACCCCTTTCTCTCAGAATCCTCCCGACATGGGTATCATATGAAATGGCTTTACCAACGGAGTACGGTAAGCTATGTGACATCATTCTAAATCTCACATGCCGGCTGAAACAAAATGGCGGACAACCATTTTCTCTCAAAACCCCCGATATGGGTATCATATGAAAGGGTTTAAGCAATAGAGTCTTACAGCTATGTGACGTCATTCTAAATTCAACATGGAAGCCGAAACAAGATGGCGCGTAACCGTTTTCTCTTAAAACCCCCGATATGGGCAGCATACTAAAGGGATTTTTTGCGGAATACAACAAGCTATTTCACGTCATTCTAAATCGAACATGACGGCTGCGGCAATGAGGCGGACTCCCTTGTCTCTCAAAACCTGCCCGATATGGGTATCATTCGAACCGGTGTGAGATATAGAGTATGACACGCTATAAGACGTCATTCCTTATCCAACATGGCGGAATATACACGATGCCGGACTACTCTTTTTTTCAAAATCCGCCGATATGGGTATCATATGAAAGGGCTTGAAAAGAGAAGTCAGTCGCGCTATGTTACGTCATTCTTAATGAAACATGGCGGCCGCCCTAAGATGGCGGACTTACATTTTCTCTCAATACAAATAAAAGAAAAAGAAACAAGAGAAGATGATGGATCTAAAATAAAGCATTGATCGGCAAACAAAAACATCCACAGAAATAAATCAAACACTAACACATTCAAAATAATAACCTACAAGGTAAGATCATTATCCTCAGCCAAGAAGTTATTAGAAATAGAAGAAGAGTTAACCAACTGAAATTTTATAGGACTCTGTGAAGTACGGAGGCGTGGAGAAACAATGTTAAGTCTAAATTCGTTTTACATATATATTATATCATAACGCTTGTACTTTGACCTCAATTGAAGGTATATGATACTTCCCTTAAAAAGAAATAATACGGAAGATGGACGTGGATAAGTCCGGATGGAAGAACAAAGAACGAAATATTTGTCCATATGTTAACAAACAATATCCAAATCCAAATAGCCATGTTCGCCTATGACGTAGTCTTATGGGCCAGATGCAAGAACAACGACAAAAAACACCAACCTAAGTTTGAAAGCGAAATTAACGAAGCAATGAGCAAACTTAACACCTGGGCCAACGAAAAGAACATGGAAATAAATACCGAAAAATCCTTCTACCAATACCTTTCCCTAAGACACAAAAGCGAAGAATTCCAAATAACAATCAACAATTGCAATATCCAGAAAACGGACTGCATGAAATACCTTCCCATACACATAGACAAGAAATTAACTTGGAAAGACCACGTAAACGAAATAGTCAACAAAGCACAAATGAAAACAACTATCCTAAAACGCCTAGAAGAAATAAATTGGGAAAGCCCACTTAATACACTAAATAAGACATACAACACCTATATAAAGCCACAAATACTTTTCGGAAGCGAACCACTATTCGCAGCTAATACATCAACAATAAATAGACTTGAAATCGCCAAAACTAAAGCCCTGAGGATTGTTACAGGCGCAGTTAGAACAACCAACTCCCACGCACTAAAACTGTACACAGACAATCGCAAAATTACAACCGAAATACAAAAAAGAGCAAGCATTTTGCAAACAAAAATATCAACACTCCCGCAATGTTACCAATACAAGAACAAAATAATCAAGAACAACCAGCTAAAGACACAGCCCACATTCACGCAGAAAACAACAGAACTGAGCAGCAAAATTAATATAGACTTTAAAGCCGACCAAATAATCCCACAATGAACCCAATAGAACATTACTGCATAGAAGCCCACACAAACATCAAGCACATATCAAAAAATTCAATCACACTCAAAATGAACTCAAACAACACACCTTGGAATTACTCAACACAAAATACCCAGAAACAGAATGGCTCAGGGTATACCACAGACGGGTCGAAACTAAATCACAATAGCAACGCGGGAACGGGCGTTCACTGCACTCTCTTCAGCCACTACATCCCCCTGGGCACCAACAACACAGCTTTTGACGGAGAAGTAGCCGCAGTTAATACAGCCCTACAAGGACTAATGACACGAATTCACCAATTAAAAAATATAATCCTACTGATCGACTCGAAAGCCGCTATCCAATCGATAACATCTTATGATCAACCTGCTAGCAGAACCATAACAGAAATAAAACCGAAACTCAAATTCATCTCGAAACAAAATAAATACATATTTCTTCAGTGGATCCCGTCCCATGTAGGCCTGAGCGGAAACAAAGCTACCGACGACCTACATAGAAAAGCCACCAAACTCAATACAATTAACACAAAGGAAAAGCCATTCGTCAGAATAAAGCACAACATAACAAAAGCATTACACACAATAGACATAGAAGAACACAAACAAATAGCTGACACCAAATGCTGGAAAAACATAAAAGAGCTAGGCAGGACTAACTCTGACGCCCCAAGAAGAGAAGCAGTGGCGCAGTTGAGAATGGCAACTAAGCATGATTGTCTACCCCACCACCTATTCAGTATCGGGGCAAAACCGAATGCCGACTGCCCACTCTGCAACGACACCAACACAGAGCAACAACATCTCCTCACCTGCCCGAACCTCAACCAGCAACACCAACAAGAAAACAACCTAACAGCGCTATACTGGGAAGCTCGAAGCTCACTTAATTTTTCACCGCCTCATTCTAGGGGACATCAACGCCCACCATGACATCTGGCATTCATCCCTCGACAGAGATCAACGCGGCACTTAAATCGCCGAACAAATCGACAACTCGGAATACGGCATCCTCAACGAAGCTTGAGCTCACCTGACATCACCCTTGCAAGCCTATCCCTATTGACATGTACAAATTGGAAAACTGACATCTCACTAAACTCATCTCCCAATAACAATTACCATAGAACGCTCAGACGAATTTCTGATCACAGAAAGGAAGAACTTTTATAAACTTTAACAAAGCCGACTGGCAACATTTTACGACATACTCTGACGACAAATTCAACAACCTTCCGACGCCACTAAATGTCTACAACGGAGAAAAAATTTTCCGCAAATAATTAAAGATGCGGCCTCACGATTCATACCAGCAGGAAGAATCGCCAAAATGCGACCCAACTTTCCAGCGACAGCAGCTGTACTAGCCAACGAACGGAACCCCATCAGAGCGACCGACCCATTCAACCCGAGAATTCAACAACTCAAAACCGAAATAACTCGTCTAGTGGATGAACACCGTAGGGAAAAATGGTTCGAGCACCTGGAATAAAGAGACGCTCTTCGCCACCTACAAAGCAATTGGTAGATCTGTCCTGAACTACGCGGCACCCATTTGGACACCTCAGCTAAACGATAATATCTGGAAAAACCTCCAAACATGTCACAACGCAGCCATGCGCACCATCACCGGTTGCCACCTGATGTCAAATGAAGACCACCTCCACTCAGAAACAAAAATGCTCCCAATCAAAGAATAAAACACCATGCTATCAAACAATTCCTAATGGCTTGCCACCTGCCACAACATCCTAATAACATACTCACGACATTGGGAACCCCACCACGCAACATCCGCAAAAACATCACCACATACAATAACGATATCGCACTATACCAACACAACGACAACATCAATGAAGCAAACTACAAAAGCTACATTAACCAGCTACACCAAACTACAGTCTGCAACGCTCTGGCCAACTACCACCCAAACGTCGTTCTCGGTGGTCGCCCCAAACCTATAGCGAAGGAGGAACGTCAGCTGCCACGCCAAACCAGAACAACATTGGCTCAACTTCGTTCAGGCTAGTGCCGCAAACTCAACAGCTACAAGGCACGTCTGAACCCCAACTTGGCAAACAGCTACCCAGATTGCAACAACGGCTCGCACGACGTACCACACCTCTTCAACTGTCCGGCAAATCCAACAACACTGACCCCCGAAGCACTCTGGAGCCGCCCAATCGACGTTGCCCTATTCTTGGGCCTGGAAACATCAGAACACACCAACCGCAATTGAAAGTATACGTACATGTGAAGCTGCTACAACAACAACCGCGACACATTTGGAAAAATCCGATGTGGTACCACGTGAACATTGAATATCTCAAACAACATCCGGTCCTAAATCAACAGCAATTTAAGGAATTCACCACACCGCAGTAAGCATCGCCATCCTGAACCATCATCCCAACATTGTTCAGAGGACGACCACCACCCATCGCCATCGAGAAACCGTCAGGCCAGATCAACGTTGACCCAACCACACTCCGGATGGTGCCGCCTCTTAAACCACTACTTCGCTTGCCTAACTCGGGCCATAGAGGACGGATCCCCAATGTAAAAACAGCCCACATAAAACCCAGCATCTATTCAACTATCAAGCTAAAGCCACAAACTGGTCCACACTCACACCTTGGACACATCTCTTCGACGCAGCCCGTTTTCTGGGTCCGGACACAACAGATACACGTGCTTTTTATATGTATTAGACTTCTACAACAACCCTTAGAGAAGGCCTATGTATGTTCAACAGTGGATACAGATGGCTGATTGATGGTAATGAGGTACGAA